>OY856413.1:977256496-978456496 GCA_963693085.1 Alisma plantago-aquatica | reverse complement strand
AGTCTTAATGACCTTTGGGCTTGGTTGAGCCCTAAATGAGGTGTAATCCTCTTGTGTTGATAATGGTTGATACCCTGTGATATTGTGAAAAGGATTTATATCTTATGATAGCATGATGACTATTGTGGTCTCATGAATGGCAAGTGAATAGAAACATGTGATGATGAGATGAGAAATTATGTTCCAGACATTTTATCACTTTTAAAAGTTGTGATATTTATATGCTTGCTAGAAGTGAATTAGGGTTTTTATGTCCACTTGTTTGATGCAACCTTAATTCACCCAACTAGCATAACTAATCAAGTGCAACTCAAATCATGTAGTGCCCTGTGCCGTAGAGCCATCTTTGGTGTCTGAACTTACTGGATGGTGAAACGAGTATTCCTAAGGGAAACTCAGAGCGCATACTGTTGAGTATGTGGGGGTGGCAAGTTGAGGATATATCCTTGTTATCCACAATGCAGGTTGTGGAGGTTGGCTATGGTCATGCCTCATACATCTGATGTGATTGAGGACAATTGTGGTTGTACCTCGAATTAAAGGGTTTTGTATACCCTGGATGCTAGCGTTGTGACATGTACCAATGTGGGCTAGTTATATGACTATATGTCATTGTTTTGTAGTTTCACTATATGTCACTACTTTTTACTCATACTGACCTAGGGGAAGAGGTCTTAGGATACCAACTCTCCAAGATCTTGTACGGAACAGAATAGCCCTTTTCAAGGGTCGGTTGGACTTTGGATGGTACGATTCAAATTCCCCAGGGCATAATAAAAGATGTAAGACATTCGTGTAGCATATCTGTCTAGGGTTATGCTCAGCGCTTCATATTAAATGATAAACCTTGTTTGCTTTCTTTTCATTGAGATCATGTTTAGTACAATAAGAGATAATAGATATGCTTATGTTGTAGTTATGCTCATGTTGTAAACATGCTTATGTTGTCAAATATTGACACTAATGGTTAAAATGATGATGCTAGCTATGTTTAATATTGCTAGCCATGCCTATGTAATTATAGATACTTAAACTACTAATCATGCCTATTCAGTTAATTGTGCTATGATGTTAGTTCTACTTATGATATAGATTTGTTCCCTTTATTTGAGATGTCAATATTGATAGCCATGTTATGTTACTAGATATATTCATGATGTCAGGGATGCTTATGCTACTAGATTGCTTGTGTTGTTAGCAAGGAATATGATGATAGTCAGGTTAATGATAATAATTGTTATTAGATGCAATTTTATGATATTTGAGTGGATATCTATCCAGAGAAATGGATTTATTTATTATCTATATTTGCATTGATGATCATACTTGTTGCTAAGATTATTTGCTTAATCAGTTTAGCATACTTAAACTGTTCAATCTGTTAAATTGATTATTAAATACTCCAACTGCTCAGTTATCTACTACTTGAAATGTTGTAATCAATAAGAGTTTTTGGAGGTTATATCTCTTACTGGGACATGGGTCTCACCCTTGTGGTTCGCCACATTTTTTTAGGTAATCAGAAGTGGTGAAAACAAACATGTGGCAGCAAAGAGGAGCTATAGTAATGAATCTATGAGAAAGTTGATTAGATGTCTAGTATATCCTAGAGTCATCGCTGTACTCTCAGGTCCGGGCAGGAAAAGTTTGTATATGGTATTTCAAATGAATCGGAATTTTGTTAGCATGTTAATGTTTGTTGTGTGGAATATACAAATATTGTTCTCCTGTGTATATATGTTGTAGATAAGGTGATAGAACAATTTGTATCAAATTCTTGGCATAGTATGGATAAAAGAAAGATGTTGGGATCTTATGAAAATGTTTCTAAGCAGGTGCAGACGTTGAAATCAGCTTTAATTTACCCATATTTTTAGATATGTGATTAATTAGTGATCAATTGTGCTTTATATTTTGAGTAATCTTGTTTAGTGTCATAGATTCTCACAAGTTGGTATCAAAGCTTTAGGTTCACTGAGTCTATAGGGACACTAGGAATTAGGACTAGGATGATGCTTAAGTAAGGAACAAGACATGACAATATAGTGCATACTACCTAATCTCAGCACTTGGATGCCCTGACCAGATATTCAATTATTGAAGTAAAGGTATGGAACTGTTAGATTGTTATCTTTATGATTACTCTGATCAAGTAGTCATTTTGAGAAAATCGAAAGAACATAATGAATAAGAAATCATGGTATGAATATCTCAATCCTACCTTAAAGAAGATGAGAATTGCATCATAATCTATTAAAACTTGAATGTTTGGTAACTATAAGAGAAAGATATAACACCATGAAATCTAAATCTGAATACAAATTAGAAAAGGAGGAGTTCTTGAAGATGTGATTCAAGAAGATAATAAAGTAAAAGATAGACCAGTCTATACTTATAAAGTGAATCAAGGCATGAAATCCACATAAGATGGAAAGAACTCCTATAACAAGTACAAAATGAGAAGATAAATGGGAACAATGACAAAGGAATAAGGTGGAACCTAAGTTAATCTCATACCAACCTATGTGTGTAAGAAAGTGTTAATGTAAAATTAGCTTGGCATGTGAAAGAAATTAAGGGAGATGATCCATGTTTAATGAATAAAATGTGGAATATGAGTATTTACCTATTAATAAGTGGTTGAAAAACATAATAAAATAAGAGAACATATCCAAGGGTGATACATAGTCATCAAGGAAGGAGTAATGAGATATGTTAATCATGATGATTCCTATGCTAATGTTAAGGAACCCAAAACGAAAAGGGTAAAATGATACATAAGAAGTTGTAACTTTCATAATGAAAATAGAATTGGTTACCTTCTTGCTAGTGACCCTTAAACAATGTTTCTATGATGTGGGAATTGTGTTTCCCTTTGTGTCTTTCCTTTTTAGAGCACAACTTTTAAGTGGATCATTGTGACTTGGTCTATTATCGCACTAACAAATTCACTCGAGGTTGAAATCCCACAGTTTTTACCAAAATCGTGTGTAATAATACCACCCGCAAGCAGACGGGTCTTATCACAGTATAGTTAAGGATAGAATCCCAAGGGACAACATTTTTAAGAATCATTGCTAGTCCAGTCTAGTTCAAGTGAGGCAAATATTTAGAATGATTGGTTGATTTGAGGTTACTTAAACTAAGTGCAGGAAAGTAAAGAGCAGAATTAATGTTGATCTAGATTAATGAAATTGAATTGTTGGGATGGTCCTAGTTTTCACCACCACTACACATGCAAACACATCCAAACATCAAACATCCAGGCAAGATATAACCATCCAAATGGAGCTGCTGCAAAACCCCCCATATGAGCATTAGGCTTGCGTAAGCATCACCTTAGGTATCAGATGTCTCATCACCATTCGGATCACTCACTTACAACTCTGAAGATATAGATATCCAACTGAAGTTGCGGGCCCCCTATACAGGTGTTAGGCACACAGAAGCGTCACTGTGGGCTAGATGGCTCATCCCCTCACGGATCACACACTTACGACCTCAAGGAATCCCATTCTATTTCTAGTCAGGGAGTCAATTGTGTTAATCAACAAGCAAGTAGGCGATTAATCTACAAGCAACCATCGATGATTAACAATGAAGATACAGATATCCAACTGAAGTTGTGGGCCCCCTATACAGGTGTTAGGCACACAGAAGCATCACCGTGGGCTAGATGGCTCGTCCCCTCACGGATCATACACTTACGACCTCAAGGAATCCCATTCTATTTCTAGTTTGGGAGTTAACAGTGTTAATCGACATTCTACCCTACATATAGAATTTCTTGCAACATAGGGAAGAACAAGATACAAGAAAGTAGGTAATCAATCCACAAACATTAATGATTAACAACAAAATGAAAAGCTATATACATTGCCATGGAATGTTTAACAAGAGAACAAGCTTGCATGGGCAGCGGGGTTAGTCCCCGCACCCTAGTGAAAAGGAACTACTCGCTCATGATGTGAGAAAGAAGAAGAACAAGAGAGAGGGGAGGTTTTGCCATGAGCATGATGCAGAAGGTAGTCACGGCTCGGTGAAGATGATGCGGTCTTCTACGTCATGTCAGAGCAGATCTGAACGAGGAGGAAGAACCATCAAGGCAGACCGGGCAGATCTTCTTCTCCACATTCTTTCTCGTCTTGACCTCCTTACTCACAATAGTAGCAGCAGGTGAAGTGGCAATGGCATGGATGAGCGTGGATGGATCTGGATCGAATCTT
This sequence comes from Alisma plantago-aquatica, assembly GCA_963693085.1. Taxonomy (NCBI): domain Eukaryota; kingdom Viridiplantae; phylum Streptophyta; class Magnoliopsida; order Alismatales; family Alismataceae; genus Alisma; species Alisma plantago-aquatica. Next base: position 978,452,270 of record OY856413.1, on the reverse strand, counting down.
GCGTTTGGGAAGCCTGGCGGCGTCCCGGATCCGATGCCTCAAATGAAGACCCGGCTGGTCCTATTTATAGGCTCTGGTTGGGGTCTTCACGATCTGCACCCCATTGCAATTTCATAGTTTTACTCTAACAGTTTTGGAGACCGTTAAGTCTTCTAACGGTCTGGAGTTGATATGTCCAAATGGTCTTGGAGACCGTTTAATGACCAAATGGTCTCAGGCATATCTGTAGGCAAAATGGTCTTGCTAGAGAATGCCATGCGGTCTTTAACATGTACCCAAACGGTCTTCGCTTATCACGGTCTTGTGTTGTCATCCAAACGGTCTTGGAGATCTCTGTGCCCTAACGGTCTTGGTACCCACAACATGCACGGTCTCATCCAAACAGTCTCCCTACTCCGAACGATCTTGTGGAAATAGATTATCAGCCTATGGGTTTGGGAACGCAGGTGCAGTCTCGTAGTTTTTGTACTCCAAACGGTCTTGCTCTGATCATCCAACCGACTTGGCTCAGCGGTCTTAACGGTCTCGAGGATGTGCATCGAATAGTCTTTGCTTCACTGATCGGTCTTGGCGTCCGAATGGTCTCGCGGGTGGCTGGACTATCGGTCTTGATTGTGAGGGGAGATCGCAGGTGCTTGCAGGTGCAGCTACCAGTCGTGATGATGGCGTCCGACATTGTAGTGGCGGGCGGCGGTGCTGTTGAATTCGGTGGAGGCTCGATGGTATTGCAAGTGCACGGTGAGAGGTTGTGTGTGACCGTTCGGTGATGGTGGTGGAAGGAAGAAGAAGATGGAGGACGGAGCACACATGTGTTGGGCGACACTACTCTTCAAGGTTTTGATCTCTTCATGGTCTCGGTGTCTTGCTGGTGAGAAGCGATCGTCCAAATGGTCTTGAGGGTCGTGACTGCCCATACGGTCTTGAGACTGTGAGGCCTCACACGGTCTTGAGACCGTGTGGACTCACACGATCTTGAGACCATATGGAAGGGGAAAACCATTTGGGCAGATCATTAGGAGGGAGACCAAAAGGAGAGGTGAATGAGGGGCGTTGAACTGAGATCGTGTGGTGAGGGAAAAGCCCAAGATCGAATGAGGTGAAACTGAATGGATCAAGATCGATTTGCCAAGACCGTTTGGTTGAGACCAAGGATGAGAGGATCTTGAGTGAAGGTAGATCTAGGGTTGAGAACGGTGGGCCCCACTTATCAGGGTTTGATTCGGATGATGGCTGATGGAGATAAAGGTGGAATGAAGAAAGGGGTGATGATGATTATGTTGAAGATGGATTAGGGTTAAATGGAGGTGGGTGCCATCTGATGGTTGAACCTCATCATGACCTGCATAAAATCAACATAAACTCAGTTAATAATCTTGATAATTGAATCAATTAAGCAATTTTGCATATTGTGAGATTTAGGAGATGAAATCGGATGTATTGAGTCAAAATGAGCCCGAGATGGCGACTGAATATTATGATGAATATGCATTCATCAGAACACCCTGAACTTAAATGTTGCTTGTCCTCAAGTAATGCAAAATCTGAAACAGTCACCAAATGAATACCTTTTGATCATGTGATTGCCTCCTCTTCACATCACGATTGTTTCCTTTCTACTCAGTATGACTAAGCATCTCAACTTCTTGAGACCACTGAACACATCTTACCATATCTTCGTTCCTGAGTTTTCTTTCCAACATCACTTCCTCCTCACTTTTCCAACAATAAGCATGTCAAAGTGTTTTGTAAGAGTCCAGAGATACCCGCAGAACAACAAGTGTGCATCTGATCTGACACTAGTGTATTTCAAGATAGTGGAGGCATTCATTGTGCCTTTAAGTGGAAAAGGGAGTGAGGGGTGGTATGGAAGGAAGAAATAAATCTCTCCTCTATTCGACTCGAGATTTTTATTATATGATTTTTAATTTCATTAATTGCATTTTTTGTGCAAATCTCTTCTCTATTCGACTCGATATTGCATTTTTTGTGTGGGCCTTGGCATCTTTTCTTGGTGGTACACCCCTATTAATTTGTGGGGGGTATGGAAGAAGCAGATATAGATATAGATGGTGTGCCACCCCGAACTTTAGGGTTTGGCACTAGTTTGGCTATTTTTGTTTCTTTTTGATGGATGGAGGGGTATGAAGATGATAGAAGAAGTGTAGAAGAGAGTTTCGATCAGAATGCAACTTGATTTACAATTCAGTATACCGGGTCATTCTCTTCATTGTACTCTGCTCAAATAGTGACTTGATGAGGATCTGGTGGAGATTCCATGTTATTGTTCCACTAGTCAGTTAGGAAGCACGACGTGTTTGATCCCGATCAATTCAAAAAACACTTGTCATTTTTGCAGAAGGATCATGATGTTAGGAATCATAAGCTTCACAAGATGAATTCAATCAAAAGGCTAGTTTCAAGAAAATGGTCCTTTTGAGGATCATCTTCGAATAAGGAGGGTATAATGATTCAAAATACATAGAGATTGAAATGAAAAAGCGTCAAAACTTCATCAAGTTTCTGTTCAAATTCTTTGAAAAACTTTTAAAAAAAATTGAAAATTTATTTGAAAATTTTAAAAATTTCGGTCAAAAATGCAATGAGGAAATCTTAAGTATGAAATAGATGGGTGAAGATGGAAAGTAAAATACGTACCACCCACCCTCCACCCTAAACTTAGGAATTTGCTCATCCCGAGCAAACTCTAAATCCGAGATGGAGGGGAAAATTCATGCCAGTTGGACCACTAGATGTGGTTGCATTCCAATCAGTGTGTGTCCTCCATTTGAAAATGTCAAAAATGAAAACCAATCAGAAATTAAGATAGCATCTCGTGATGCGATTTTTATTTGGTGAAAAATTATCTAAAAAGAAAAAACAAAATTAAGGAAAATTTCTAATTCAAAATTAAAACTAAATACAAATTTATTGATCGGGTTGCCTCCCGGCAAGTGCCTTTGTTTTATGTCGATGGCTTGACTTGGATATTGTCACCATGGTGGGGCTCTAGGTGGAGCTTGAGGTGGATTGACATATTATTTTGGTGGTTTCTTTCTCAACCATTCATTAATCTTCACTTTGATTTTAGCCTCTTGTATTCTTCCCCATAAAACACATGCAATGTTTGAGCACATAGGGAAACAACTTGAGTTATGTTGAATTATTCTATGTTGCTCAATCCGAGGTGGAGAATAGTTGTAGGAGATATGAACAGCTTCATTGATAAAGTAGTGTTGTTGAGGCTCAGAAGAAAAGTTCATATACATATGCACTATTCCTTCACCGTAGCAATGTTGGTCATTGACGTCAATCAGATATGGATCGGGTGGATGTTCTCAGTAGAAATTGTAGTCCAAATCTTGTTGTGGAGGGAAGATGGAATCAATAATCTCTATCTATTGGGCTACCGATGCATTCCAAAGGATAGTTGTTTCTGGATGAGGAGGCTCATGGACACCAAAAAATGGTTTGGTATGTGTCATGACAGGGTTGAGAGGTGTCTCCTCCTTTTCACAAATGTCTTCAATTGTTTGAGGCTTGAGTTCCTTAAAAGTAGCTTCAACATCTTCTTCTGTAGAGTCAAGAAATTCGATGCAATCCTTTACTTGTTTTTCAATAGGTTCATCAGCTGATGAGTCCGTTAGAGCAACTTCTAAAGGATCGTATAATTCATGATTCTCTTGAGTGAGAAGTGACATCTGCTCTATGCAATCAATAAGATAGACTTCTTATTTCATGCTTGGTTTTTTCATATTTTCAAAAACCTTGAACTCGAGAGTTTCTTTCCCTAGTCGAAGAAGTAAGGTTCCTACTTCAACATCAATTAGATCTCTTATAGTGGCGAGGAACGGACATCCAAAGATGAGAGGATATCTGGCATCTTCTTTTATGTCCATAATGAAAAAATCACACGGAGCATATGTGTCCTTACCTACCTTCACCGGGACGTCTTCAAGGATTCCTAACGGACGTTTTATCAAATTGTCTGCAAGTTGTATAGTTATACCAGTAGGAAGAAATTTTGAAAATCCTAGCCTCTTGCAAAGGCTAAGTGGCATGATCGAAATGCTTGCACCAAGATCAGCTAGTCCCTTCTTATATTTAGAATCACCAATATGGCATGAGATACCAAAAGATCCAGGATCTTTCTGTTTCTTGGGCATCTTGCTTTGAATAATATCAGAAGTAGTAGTTTCCAGTTTAACCGTCTCAACTTCCTCGGTTCTGTATTTCCTTGTGAGGAGAGACTTCAAGTACTTTGTCCAGGCTGGTATCTCTACCAGCACATCTAGAAAGGGTATATCAACATGAAGTTTCTTCATAACTTCCTTGAACTTGTTGAAATGGGTATCAAGCTTCATTTTCCTTAGATGAGCTGGAAAAGGTATACAAGGCTTGCATACAGGGATATCAAGTTCTGGTGTTGCTTCTTCCTCTTCTGTAGCAGGTTTCACATAATTTTCTTTGTCTGACTTATCATAGCTTGGTGGCTCCTTTGGAATAGATTCAAGTTCTTTGTCAACTTGATCATTCACCTAGTCTTGTTCATCTATGACAACCACTGGTGTCTTGACAGGAGGGTCAGGATATACACTACCAGAATGAGTCATGACAACCTTCAACTGCTCAGGATGTTTAGGGTTGTTCTCTGGTTGGCCAGCAAAGGCTCCAGCAAGTGGTTTCATACTAGCTGCAAGTTGAGCTAGTTGAGATTCAATAGCTTTCTGATGGGCTTGTTGGTTAGCTGTCATGGTTTGCTGTGACTGTAACATCTTTTCAATGGCCGTTAGCTTGTCATCAGGGGTGATAGGACCGGCTTGTTGCCCTTGTTGTGGGTTCTGGTAAGGGATTTGGTTGGGATTCTGGAACTGAGAATTGTTCTAATAATTGTTGTGGTTCCTATTCTGAAAGTTACCCCTAAAATTTCTTTGATTCTCGAATTTTTTTTGTTGATTATACTAGAATCCTAGTGGGTCTCATTTCCGATTATTTGAACCAAGTTGTTGCGAGTTTTCTGCTCCTGAATGATTTCCATATTGAAAACTAGGATGGTTCCTGTTCTGATTCAGATTGTAATATCCTTATCCTGGGATGGTGTTCATGGCATTAAGATTTTCCATTTGACTATTATCTTCTTGACCAAACGCGTTGCTTAAAACAACATCATAGAGAACATTGCATGCTAATGTGGAATGATTAGTTCCTTTACATGCTTCACAGAACAGTGAAGCTGACTTGATTTGTTCTTGTCGTCGAGGGGTTGAGTGTCTTCTTTCATAAGCAGCAAGAGATGATTCTATATGATCTTGCTTGGCAACTAAGAGTTTGGGGGTTTTAGAGATAGACTTGTACTCTGGTATAACTTCAGTCATAGCTACCTTCAAAACTCCTTTACCCACAGATCTACCCCAACTAGCTTGATTTTTAGCTCCAAGGGTGACTACCTTCCATGCTCTATCATAACTTTGACGCATGAAGTTTCCTCCGGATGAGGAGTCTAAAAATCTCTTAATATCGTCATCCACTCCCCTGTAGAAGATCTCAATAAGATGATTCTTAGGGATTCCATGGTGTGGACACTTGTGTAGAAGCTCTTTGTATCTTTCCCATATTCAGTAAGGGTTTCTCCAGGGACTTGAGTGAACATTGTTATTTGTCCTCTGATTTCATAGGTGAGGGAAGGAGGATAGAACTTTTCTAGAAAAAACATTTTAAAGTTGTTCCCAAGTAGTGATGGGTTCACATTGCAAGGAGTTGTACCAACTTATAGGTCTTCAGTGAGAGAATACTTAAAGAGACGGAGTCGAATGGAATCATCTGAGACTCCATTTTGCTTTGTCATAGCACATAGATCTATAAACCTCAGAATATGTTCTTGACTATCATCTCCTTATTTACCATAGAATGGGCTGTTTTGAAGCAAGGTAATCCAATGTGCTCGGATCTCAAAATTTGTAGAATTTATGGGGGGTTGTACTGGGTGATGAACGTTAGCAGCTTTAGGGATTGAGAACTCCCTAAGGTCTTTTTGCAGTTCTGCAGCTTGTGCTGCTCGGATCTCTGTTTCAACTGCAGCCCTGGCTTCTTGCATAAGCCTATCTCTTTGTGCAGCAAGGGCTTGAGCAACCCTTTAGTCTATTTCCTCCTCTTAAGACATTCTTGCTTGGTTCTCTCTGTTCTGGCGACGAAAGGTTGTGTCTATATCAGGATCAAAGCTAGTAGAGAGTCCGAGACTATTCAAATGGTGCATACACTAGTCTTTGGTGGTACCTAAGATACAAAGATCTTTTGAGAGTGATATTGACGGAGTATATATGAATTCAAGTGAATGATCAATAGTTATCAAAAGGAAAAGAAAAATCCTAGATTAGCCTCAAAAGAACTAGATTTAACTAACTGATTTTGTTGTCCCCGACAACGGCGCCAGAATTTGACGTGGTCTATTATCACACTAAAAAATTCACTTGAGGTTGAAATTCTAGAGTTTTTACCAAAAACTTGTGTAATAATACCACCCGCAAGAGGACGGGTCTTATCGCAGTATAATTAAGGATCGAATCCCAAGGGGAAATGTTTTTAAGAATCGTTGCTAGTCTAGTCTAGTTCAAGTGAGGCTAATATTTAGAACGATTGGTTGATTTGAGGTTACTTAAACTAAGTACATGAAAGTAAAGAGCAGAATTAAAGTTGATCTAGATTAATGATATGGAATTGCTGGGATGGTCCCGGGTTTCACCACCACTACACATGCAAACACATCCAAACATCAAACATCCAGGCAAGATATAACCATCCAAATGGAGCTGTTGTAAAACCCCCCATACGGGCGTTAGGCTTGCATAAGCATCACCTTAGGTATCAGATGTCTCGTCACCATCTGGATCACTCACTTACGGCTCTGAAGATACAGATATCCAACTGAAGTTGTGGGCCCCCTATATAGGTGTTAGGCACACGGAAGCATCACCGTGGGCTAGATGGCTCGTCCCCTCACGGATCATACACTTACAACCTCAAGGAATCCCATTCTATTTCTAGTCAGGGAGTCAACCATGTTAATTGACAAGCAAGCAGGCGATTAATCTACAAGCAAACATCGACGATTAATAATGAATATACATATATCCCACTGAAGCTGTGGCCCCCCTATACATGTGTTAGGCACACAGAAGCGTCATCGTGGGCTAGATGGCTCGTCCCCTCACTGATCATACACTTACGACCTCAAGGAATCCCATTCTATTTCTAGTTTGGGAGTCAACTTGTAGCATCCAACTTATAAAAACAAAATTTACTTAAGCGGAAGCGAATCATTTGCAATGGATTACTGAAAATTACTAAAAACTAAAACTTTTTGCAAAGAGATCCACACATAGGAAATTTTTTCATCAAGAACCAAAGTATAATATTTACATTCTGTTCCATAAGTACACAACCTGTACTATCTCTTCTCGAGGATTTCAACATCAGCTGTCCTATTCAACATTATATACAGACATCATAAAACCTCAAGGCATCAAGCCAAAATCTCAGATCGATTCAATAAAAACACTGACTACTGACTCTGAGGACCTGAGAGTACAGAGACGACACATAGGACTTTCTAACTATATGACTAGACATGCAGTATCTCCACCTGAGATATTACTACTATCCTTGATACTGCTGCTCCTGTTCTTTCTCTTCTAAAGGTTTCCTGCCTCTTTGTCCGCGTCCACCTAAAAACATTGGATCCCACGGGGGTGAGACAATTGTAAATTGTCCCAGTGGGAGATACAACTCTATGCCAAAACATTATTATTGCAGTTATATACATAAAACTGGACAGAGGGTATGCAATTTAAAGCATTCTCATCTTAAAGCATTGTAACTATCTATGATAGAACAATAGATCAACTTTTCTCTTAGTAAGAAATAGGAAGAACATGTATATCATTTATCCTCCATATTATACCATCATGTTAAACTTCTCTTGTGACACTCATTATCTTGATATGTCATCCATGAGACATTCTTGTTTCAACTTATTGGCCTTAGCCAATCAGCTAAACATATTTTGGTTATATTGGACATGAGAGTGTGCATCATCATGTCTTATTCAGGCATTGGTCTATACCAATCCTATATAAATATTCCAGGCATTGGATTACACCAATCATGTGCAACTAGTACAAGCATTAGACTTATATTATTCCTGTGTATCCATTCCCAAGTATTGAACTATGTCAATCATGTGCAACTATTCCAGGTATTGATCTATGTCAATCCTGTATAACTATTCCAGGTATTGATCTATGTCAATCCTGTGCAACTATTCTAGGAATTGGGTTATTACGAATCCTGTGGTATTATTCTAGGTATTGGGAGTTAGCCAATCCTGTGCATTCCAGGTATTGGGAGTTAGCCAATCCTGTGTTATTATTCCAGGTATTGGGAGTTAGCCAATCCTGTGCATTCCAGGTCTTGGGAGTTAGCCAATCCTGTGTTATTATTCCAGGTATTAGGAGTTAGCCAATCCTGTGCATTCCAGGTATTGGGAGTTAGCCAATCCTATGTTATTATTCCAGGTATTGGGAGTTAGCCAATCCTGTGCATTCCAGCTATTGGGAGTTAGCCAATCCTATGTTATTATTCCAGGTATTGGGAGTTAGCCAATCCTGTGCATTCCAGGTCTTGGGAGTTAGCCAATCCTGTGTTATTATTCCAAGTATTGGGAGTTAGCCAATCCTGTGCATTCCAGGTCTTGGGAGTTAGCCAATCCTGTGTTATTATTCCAAGTACTGGGACTTAACCAATCCTGCGCATTCTAGGTATTGGGAGTTAGCCAATCCTGTGTTATTATTGCAGGTATTAGACTATGCTAATCATGTGCCTCTATTCCAGGTATCGAACTATCTCAATCCTGTGATTTTATTCCAGGTATTGATCTATATCAATCATGGGTAACCTTTAAAACATTTTGTTACCTCTCACTAGGAAACAACCATCCTTGTGGCTCATAAGGCCTATAAAGCATCTTGTCACCTCTCACTAGGCAACATAACATATTACTTTATGTAATACAATAGTAACACCTCTATTCCCTCAATAGGGTTAGGTCTTACTATTCATATCATATTATGATATCTCATGTCCCATTACCCAATTTAGGGTTAAGGTTTCCCATCTCACATTAGGATTTCATAGTTATCAAAGTATATCAAATTTGAGATACTAACTGTGAAGTCTTTCATATCTTGATGTATCACTTACCTAATTACTTCCAACTTTCTTGAGTTATCAACTTATCTTGGATTAAGGTATTTCCCATCTTAATCCTTTCATCCACTAACCTATCACTCTTATTATGAAGTGCATAGGTCACATATAAGAATGGTCCAACTATCTTTAATGATATGGACTCATCTCATGTTAAAGCATTGCTTGCTATAAGGGTATCTACAATCAATCACTTTAGGTATTTCCCCCATCAATGTATTGGTTACCATTCCATTATTCGAATTAGGGTTTCCCATATCATTACTCTTTAATAGGGTTTAGGGTTTCACATACTATCATACTTCATTAGGGTGAGGATTGCATATAACATTACCCTTCATTAGGCTTTCACATCTTATTACCTAAAATTAGGGTTTACTATTCATCCCAACAAGAGTTTCTCATAGCATCACCCTCAATTAGGGTTTCACATTGAATCAACCTCAATTAGGGATTCACATGGAATCAACCTCAATTAGGGATTCACATTTTATTATCTTGGTTTTAGAGTCACAACATTACCCTAGGTTTGGGTTACATCTGATATTGCTCTAAATTAGGGATTGGGGTTCAACAACCTTCTTGATTAGGGTTTCATGATCTCTTTATTATGGATCATACCCTATTCATCACATGATCACTACTCATGTATGAATTCCTTTCCATCATCCTCTCAACTTGATTAGGTTACATCAACCCTTCAATCAAGTACATACAATTATGATTAACATAATGTACCAAGTCATTGTTCTTATAGGCAATTAGGGTTTATCCCTTAATTGGCACTAATCACTTAGGTACTATTAAGGATTCAACATTTTTACTTTCATTGATTATCATTACTAATCATCATTGGATCAATGGATCATTCATCATCTTAATTCTCAAGAGATTCGATTACATTGGACCTCCATTACATAAGGTATCCAATTGAATTGACCAATTGAATCTTCAATTACAAAAGGTATCCAAGTGGATTAACCAATTGAGTCCTCAATTAATTTTGACTACTTGAGCCCCAAATGGTCTTAGTCATTCAAAGTTCAAACGGTTTGAAACTGTTTGGTAAAGGTGGTGCTTTAGACCGTTTGCTAAAGCAAGTACTTGAAATTGTTTGCTAAAGCACCTTTTGAAACTGCATGGGCTCAACTGGTTTGGGATCGTTTGGTCCCAAACAGTCTTGAGACCGTTTGATCCCAAACGGTCTTGAGACCCTTTGGACTCAAACGGTCTTGAGTCCATTTGGTCCAAACTTCCTCAAAACCGCATGGACCAAATATGGTCTCAACCTATCAAATCAATTTGGGGTTCTCAATGTTGATTCCTTCAATCATTGAATTAATGTAACCAATTTTCATTTGGACCCATCACCATACTTCAATTGGGTTAATTAGGTCATCCTTCAACTGATTTTACCCTCAATTAACCCTCAATTGGTCATCAATTAGGGTTTGAATCAACTGAATTAGGGTTTGGAATCGATGATCCTTCAACATTAACCAATGCGAGTCTAGTTGCTTTAAAACTATTGGACCATCATCCAAATTGTACATGACCTGACCCCAAACGGTATTGAGGTCATTTGGATGACCTCCAAATGGTCTTGAGACCGTTTGCCCATGTAAACATCAAAATCCAAGTCAATCAATCAAAGTTTGGATCATTGGATTGAACAATAAGTCAACATTTGATTGCACTTCGACTTAGTACCTTTAGATCTTTAAACACCTAACCATAGTCAACCCTGGACCTCCAAACGGTCTTGGGTGACCCCCAGATGGTCTTGGGATCGTTTGGATGACCTCCAAACGGTCTTGAGACCGTTTGGTCATCATATCATCATCAACCATGTCATTCAATTAGGGTTTGGATCCTAGGATTGGTTACCAAATCAGCACTTCATTGTATTTCAATTTGGTATCTTTGGACCTTAAAACACTTGACCAAACTTAACCCTAGACCTCCAAACGGTCTTGGGTGACCCCCAAATGGTATTGAGACCGTTTGGGTGATCCCCAAACGGTTTTGAAACCGTTTGGGTCAATCAACCCAAAGCATCAACTCATTCTATTGCAAAATCAGCACTTAGCTGATTAGGGTTTATACCATATGTTTGAATCTTCAAATACCTAACCATACTCAACCATAGACCTCCAAACGGTCTTGGTTGACTTCCAAACGGTCTTGAGACCGTTTGGGAGATTCCCAAACGGTTTTGAAACCGTTTGGGTCAATCAACCCAAGTTTCAAACTCAATCACTTATGAAATCAGCACTCAACCCGATTAGGGTTAGGCGATTGATGGACCTTCAACTCATGAACCGATTGGAGTTAATCAATAATAATTGGTGGGTCTTTAACCTAGATCATTATGAACAAGTCCCCAAATGGTCAACCTTGGTCAACATCACCAAACGGTCTGAAACCGTTTTGTCTCATGCGGTTTGGTGAAACCGTTTGCTACTAAACGGTTTTGAAACCGTTTGCTTCCAAGACACAAACCGTTTGGACATTTGATTGAAACCGTTTGGTCTAGATATTTTTATAGGTGTGTGCTTATCATGATTTCATCATCATCAGGCTCTAGACCCAGGAAACATGCTGTGATTTCCATGGAGATTGCATCAATCAACCAAATCGATAATTGTAAATAGAGAAATGATCATTATTTGATGGGGAATTGTATGCAATAACAAAGTTAGGGTTTCAAGTTATAAAACCCGCCTCCAATTGAGCTCCAAAGCTCCAAGATCACGCCAACAATGGTGGATGAATCTTTTGCAACTCCCTCTAAGCTTGTACTCAAGCTTTTGGTTGAAAAGATTGGCTAGGGTTGAAGAGGAGATCGAAATAAGAAGAAATCCATAATTTATTTTCGATTTTCACCATGGAATCAAGGTGAAATGGATCAAGAACCTTACCAACAGGTTGGGGGTCGTCCTCCTGGTCCTACCTAGCTCCCTTGGTCGGTTTCCAAGCAAGTAGAAGAAGTGCAAACGAAAAAGCCTTTCATTTGGCTTGTAAAGGGTCTTTTTATAAAAAATTCAAGGAGAGAGAAAGTTCCTTATACAAATTCATGTAATCCTAAAAATGGTGCCGCCTCTTCCCCCTCAACTTCCTTAGGGACGAGGCTATATTGTTTGCCTCTTATTCCTCTCAATTATCCATGATTTAAAGGAAAGCAAATCAAGCACCTTAAATCATATAATATTAATATCCATATGTGAGTGGATATTTCTTTTTCTTATAAAATTGTGAGTGAGTTATCCATTCCCTTGGATATTTTCGTGGTCCTTGCAAGGCTCAAGGATGTCCACGCACATCAGAATCCAACCATTTTAATTTTGGTTGAAGGCCCTTTAATTAATACATTTATTTTTGCCCTAAATCGAATTAGGGTTTCAATTAGGATTAAATCTTGATTATTTTAATATCAAGATTCTCTCTCCTCCAACTTAATTCAAATGAGGCGCCCCTCTCATTTTTTTGCTCTACATGGTGCCAAGAAACATTAGGTACCTTATTGGAGTGGTAATTTTCATATTGAACCCTAGGTTTTGGGTAAATTGCACTTTACACCAAAACTAGGTTTTAATGCACAAACATTGCTTTATCAGCTTTTCCTTGGTACTCAGGCTACCAGAAGCCATACCTTTGCATCATCTTCATTCTCATGATGCTTCAACACATAAGGAACATATTATCATGCAACATTTGCAATCTAACCCCTCAACTTAGGTAATTTGCACTTTAGTCCAAAATAAGCAAACATTGCTTCAACATTATTTAAACAGGACCAAAATTGAAACATAAGTTTCTCATGAGACCTAATTACTTTTCACAAGATAAGAGTAAACATATAATCATCTTTCTTAATCAAAACACCTAGGGTTAAAGTGTAACCCAGGTCAGGGATGTTATAAATTATAAACCCCTAACAAGGATTTCGTCCCCGAAATCCCAGATAAAGGGAAACGGATATTATCCATGCATCATATCATCATGTCCTCACATAACACCTCATTATTATGGAGACGCCATAGAGTTTTGATCAACAAAAAGTTATTTCACACAAATTTATCATGGAATGGTTCACATGGAACACATACTCCCATGTTCCTTAGTTGGTTCAATATTTCTCTTTCAAGATCATTATTATATTCTGTCATCCACTTGAGACTGTATGTCTTTTCATACCTTGATTGTGTCATCTCACCTGATAAAACCATACTATCTTTCCTTATTGCATGCACTAACTATCTCATTAGTTGTACATTATCTTATCATAAGGAAAGGTTACTTATAAATTAAGAACTTATCTCAAAGATATCTTCAATTGTTATGTTTATGCAAAACATAAATCCCTAACATGTGATGTTCATATTATTTTACATGACTAATTTGATTTCATAATTGACCATTTCACATATTCAACATAAACCATCTGTTATTTCTTAGATACTAGAATCTCTTACCTTGGTATCTATCGTATGTATTAAAAACACATCACTTATTTATCTTCCTTTCATCTTGGGACATTACTTGTTACATATATCTTCATCTTGGAGCCAAAGTCCAAGATAAACTAATACTTTTCTAAGTATCCATCACATAAACATCCTTATATTATGTACATAAGTGTTCTATGACCCACTTGATTGCCATGTCCCTGAGAGAAAAGAAAACAAGGAATCATATTCCTCATTCTAATCTTATGAGGATTATGTTTTTAATTCCTCATACAAACATGCTCATCTGAGGTTATCTCAGATTTCTCTTTCTTATGCTTAAAACAGGACACATTTATTCATTCCATGCTTCTTGTTTCATGATACTCATTATATTGTATCAGAATGACTGCTTGATCAGGGCAATCAAAAAGATTACATCTGAGAGGTTCCATACTCACTTTATCATCAATAGTTGTATAACTGGCCAGGGTATATAAATACTGAGATCAAGTAGTATGCACTTACTTTATTTTATGTTTTTCATCTCTTAAGATTTAGTATATTTAATATCTCAGATTTCTTCTGAGTTCCTTTTTCATCTCTTCCCTTTCTTGATGGAGAAAGAGAAACTTCAAAACATATAAAAGAATATTAAACTGAACACAAATTTCATACTACTATCTCTTCCTCATATCCTTAAAGGATTATATAGATGAACTAAACAAAAAATACTTTTCTTATAGTAGGAAATAGAAGGTAACTCAAAATAGAAAGTTCTATCTTGACAAGTCTACCTTTTACAAGATAACTAGCATCTTATCTAACCCAGAACATGGACTTAGTTGTTATTGGTTATTGCCTTTGTCCTTTACTACCAGAATTAGATGGACTAAACTGTGACACTTGTTTTTGTCCTCTATCATATGCTCCACTGGACTGAGGTCCTTGTGGGTTTTGCAGATTATGCCTTGACTGCTGGATCATTTCACTGTTTCTCCTTGGACATTGTTGTCTAAAATGTCCTAGTTGTCCACATTTATGACAAGCTCGACCCCAACTTGATGACCCCTGCATATGTGCACTATATTATGGTTGGACTAGTGAAGATTTTGGTTGTCTGCTGCCACTATTCATTAGTCCTTTTGACTGTGTAGACTTTCTTTTGAGGTTTGTCTCATGTTTCTTTATTGTAGATCTTTTTATCCTCCGTATAGACTCCACAAATGTGGCAAACCTCTCCCTACTTTCTAGGGAAGATGCCAGAATGGACATCTCAACATTCAATCCTTTCTCAAAATGTCGAATCTTTTCCTCCTCAGTAGCAGCCATCTGGGGGCAAAATCGTAAAAGTTCCATGAACTTAACCTCATATTCACTTATTGACATGGCTCCCTATCGTATTTTCTCAAACTGTGAGATATTTTCATCTAAATAAGTCTTTGGAAAATACTTATTGATGAATTCTCGACAAAATTCCTCCCAGCCAACCTCTTCATCATTCCTTTTTATTTCTTCTATAGCACACCAGTGTCCAACACTACCATTCAAAAGGTACACTGCATGTTTAACTTTGTCAGCCTCTGGGATACTAAGGATCTTAAAGGCTTTTTCTAACTTGGTGATCCAGAGATCAAAATATGTTGGATCAGATGTTCCAGCACATTCAATGGCTCCGACACGACGTAGTCATTCAAAGGTCTTACCAGACCCATATCCCTCATTGGGAGTTGGTGCACTGGGTGTTGATGCTTGCATCCGATCTGCCATATACCTTAGTGTGGTCATGAGCTGCCCAAAAAGATTATGAATATCTGGGTTTCCTCTCATGACTTCATCAACATGGGGATTTTCTGGCACTGGTTCCTCCCTTTCCTGATCCCTTGCACCTCCCACTAGTGCAGCAACATTGCTCTCAGCAATGTATTCTTCACGTCCTTCATTCATCTTTAAGTTATATATCTTCTTCTGCATAAGCAGAAGACACTATAAGATATACTAAGGTACACTTAGAACATACTCGATACCTTAGTCCTATGTCTCTGTAGACTCAGCGAACCTAGAGCTCTGATACCACTAAATTGTAGCATCCAACTTATAAAAACGAAATTTACTTAAGCGGAAGCGAATCATATGCAACGGATTACTGAAAATTACTAAAAATTAAATTTTTTTGCAAAGAGATCCACACATAGGAAATATTTTTCATCAAGAACCAAAGTATAATATTTACATTCTGTTCCATAAGTACACAACTTGTACTATCTCTTCTCGAGGATTTCAACATCAACTGTCCTATTCAACATTATATACAGACAACATAAAACCTCAAGGCATCAAGCCAAAATCTCAGATCGATTCAATAAAAACACTGACTACTGACTCCGAGGACCTGAGAGTACAAAGACGACACATAGGACTTTCTAACTATATGACTAGACACGTAATATCTCCACCTGAGATATTACTGTTGTCCTTGATACTGCTGTTGTTGTTCTTTTTCTGCTAAAGGTTTCCTGCCTCTTTGTCCGCATCCACCTAAAAAACATTGGATCCCATGGGGGTGAGACAATTGTAAATTGTCCCAGTGGGAGATATAACTCTCCGCCAAAACATTATTATTGCAGTTATATACATAAAACTAGATAGAGGGGAATTTTGGCAATGGGTTGCGGAAGGAGCAGAAGGAGCGGGCGAGGGTGAGGGTGAAACTCTAGCAGCTGAGTGGGAAGGGGGAATGCTGGCGAGTCTTCGACTCCTCCAATATGCCAATCGGGGGCAAATGGAGAAGGATGCTCCCTCGAGAGATCCCCCGACTCATCTAGGGCTCCGCCGTGTGATAAGGAGTTGCCTCGCGCGTCTGCCGCAAGCCCCCCCAAAGCTCCCACCAACAGATCCGAAGAGCCGTCGAACTCAAATCGTCTTGCTGACTGGCTGTAGACCAGCAGGTTGGGTCAAGGCGAGATCGACGTTGATTTGATGGAGTTCATCGAGCCAAGCGTGAAGAATGTCAAGAGATGTGCTTCCATTACGAGTCAGGACACCTTTGTCCCCGATTGGGACGAGTTCATATCCATCAGATTTGCTGGGAGGAAGCCCTACGGCGGCCAGTTGTCTGGATGGATACAAAGGTTGTGGAGACCGAGTGGACCTGTCGAGGTCGTGTCTGAGGAAAGGGAGGGGTTCATAGTCAAGATGCCATCTTGTGGTGACAGAGATAGGGTTCTCCCGGAAGCACCGTGGTTCATGGACGGATCACTAGTTGTGGCCCATGCGTGGAAGCCTGGCTCTCCCCTTCAACCCCTTTCCTTCTTACAGGTTCCTGTCTGGTTTAAAATTGAGAACGCAGGGTTGCCCTGGAATCGCAAGCGCATCGCCAGTGTCGCCAGTACCATTGGCAAGCCCGTGGATATCGATGACTACTCGATTGCTGCTGGCTGACTGGACGCTGCCCGGGTTTGCATCGAGTTGGGTCACGAGTCTAAAGTTCTTAAAGAGACATTGGTGGAAGTGGATTCAGTTCTCAAAACTCTGAAAATCGAGGCTATCTCAAAGCCTGTGATATGCCCCAGTTGTAAGAGGTTTGGGCATAGAGCCACTTCCTGCCCTCTGAAGACCAGAAGTCCTCCGCCGGAAAAGGATCTACAGGTTCGGTTGGGGAAAACATCAGGTGTTCGAGGCAATGTCAAATTGATCTCCAAGGAGCAATCCAAGGCGGGTCAAGGAATAAAGATAGTTAACCAGTTGGAGGAGAATGCACACGCTCTTGTTGCAGCAGATGAAGAGCTTCTAGACTCCATTGCACAACAGGTTAGAGATGTGGTTCTTTCCGTGACTGTTGAGCTTCCTCCCCAATCCATTCCCTGCATCCCAGAACCTGAGATGTTCGGGTGCTCTTCGGTGATCAACGTCGAGAGTCTTAACTTGGATTGGGAATTAGAGTTGAGCAGGGCAAGTAAGGGTGCGGCGAGCTCATCCTCGTGGTAGATCAACAAGATCTGGAATAGCAGCCAATTCTCTACTGAGATCCATCAGGAGAAGGAAAATCTGTTTGGTGATGATGATGAATCCAATATAGATTCAAACTCGGAGCTGGATTTTGATCCTTGGGAAGCCGACTCACAGGATTTCAGTAAGTTCAGGCCAAATAGGAGAAAAAAAATTGCCCAAGAAGAGAAAGGATGGAGGTTAATCCTCCCATTTTCTTGTTGTGAACTTGGTTCTCCTTCTATGTTGTAGAAAAACCTAAGGTAATTTAGTCTCTGTCCGATGGTTTGGGAGATATCCTTATTTCTCCTTCCACTAATTTCTACGAGTGGATTAATGCCAGTGTGAAGGGGCTCCAAGGTTTATTTTTCAGACGATTGCTGCAGTTGATACTGATTGCTAAAAGTTTGTTCTACGATTCAGTTGATGCATCAGGGGAGAGCACTGATGATGATGTTTCTTCATTAGTGATAGTAGTTGGACTGATTTTAGACTGATGTCACCATAAGAGCATGAGTTTTGATATTAATTGATACTTATCTGCCTATCGGTAGAGTCTACACACTTTGTGGGTATGCATATTGATAGTGGAGATCATCTGCTGTGTAGGTAGATGATCATATCAGTTACTATTTGTATGAATGCTCTTTGTTGTCCTCTGTACCTGGGTCTTTCTTTCTTTCTTGGGTATTCTGTGTAAGACTTTAGTTTTTTTGTTTTGTTTTCTTTGTAATCCTCGTTTAGAGGATTAAGGGGTGTGCTCTCGATGTACCTAAAGTTTTGGTATCATAATAGTAACAGAGTTTTTTGCTGACCAAAAAAACTGGACAGAGGGTATGCAATTTAAAGCATTCTCATCTAAAAGCATTGTAACTATCTATGATAGAACAATAGATCAACTTTTCTCTTAATAAGAAATAGGAAGAACATGTATATCATTTATCCTCCATATTATACCATCATGTCAAACTTCTCTTGTGACACTCATTATCTTGATATGTCATCCATGAGACATTCTTGTTTCAACTTATTGGCCTTAGCCAATCAGCTAAACAGATTTTGGTTATATTGGACATGAGTGTGTGCATCATCATGTCTTATTCAGGCATTGGTCTATACCAATCCTATATAAATATTCCAGGCATTGGATTACACCAATCCTGTGCAACTAGTACAAGCATTAGACTTATATTATTCCTGTGTATCCATTCCCAAGTATTGAACTATGTCAATTCTGTGAAACTATTCTAGGTATTTATCTATGTAAATCCTGTATAACTATTCCAGGTATTTATCTATGTCAATCCTGTGCAACTATTCTAGGTATTGGGTTATTACCAATCTTGTGGTATTATTCCAGGTATTGGGAGTTAGCCAATCCCGTGCATTCCAGGTATTGGGAGTTAGCCAATCCTGTGTTATTATTCCAGGTATTGGGAGTTAGCCAATCATGTGCATTCCAGGTCTTGGGAGTTAGCCAATCCTGTGTTATTATTCCAGGTATTGGGAGTTAGCCAATCCTATGCATTCCAGGTATTGGGAGTTAGCCAATCCTGTATTATTATTCCAGGTATTGGGAGTTAGCCAATCCTGTGCATTCCAGGTATTGGGAGTTAGCCAATCCTGTGTTATTATTCCAAGTATTGGGAGTTGGCCAATCCTGTGCATTCCAGGTCTTGGGAGTTAGCCAATCCTATGTTATTATTCCAAGTATTGGGAGTTAGCCAATCCTGTGCATTCCAGGTCTTGGGAGTTAGCCAATCCTGTGTTATTATTCCAGGTATTGGGAGTTAGCCAATCCTGTGCATTCCAGGTATTGGGAGTTAGCCAATCCTGTGTTATTATTCCAGGTATTAGACTATGCTAATCTCGTGCCTCTATTCTAGGTATTGAACTATCTCAATCCTATGATTTTATTCCAGGTATTGATCTATATCAATCTTGGGTAACAACCATCCTCATGGCTCATAAGGCCCATAAAGCATCTTGTCACCTCTCACTAGGCAACATAACATATTACTTCATGTAATACAATAGTAACACCTCTATTCCCTCAATAGGGTTAGGGATTACTATTCATATCATATTATGATTTCTCATGTCCCATTACCCAATTTAGGGTTAAGGTTTCCCATCTCACATTAGGATTTCATAGTTATCAAAGTATATCAACTTTGAGATGCTAACTGTGAAGTCTTTCATATCTTGATGTATCACTTACCTCATTACTTCCAACTTTCTTGAGTTATCAACTTATCTTGGATTAAGGTATTTCTCATCTTAATCCTTTCATCCACTAACCTATCACTCTTATTATGAAGTGCATAGGTTACACATAAGAATGGTCCAACTATCTTTAATGATATGGACTCATCTCAAGTTAAAGCATTGCTTGCTATAAGGGTATCTACAATCAATCACTTTAGGTATTCCCCCCATCAATGTATTGGTTACCATTCCATTATTCGAATTAGGGTTTCCCATATCATTACTATTTAATAGGGTTTAGGGTTTCACATACTATCATACTTCATTAGGGTGAGGATTGTATATAACATTACCCTTCATTAGGCTTTCACATCTTATTGCCTATTATTAGGGTTTACTATTCATCCCAACAAGAGTTTCTCATAGCATCACCCTCAATTAGGGTTTCACATTGAATCAACCTCAATTAGGGATTCACATGGAATCAAACTCAATTAGGGATTCACATTTTATTATCTTGGTTTTAGAGTCACAACATTACCCTAGGTTTGGGTTACATCTGATATTGCTCTAAATTAGGGATTGGGGTTCAACAACCTTTTTGATTAGGGTTTCATGATCTCTTTATTATGGATCATACCCTATTCATCACATGATCACTACTCATGTATGAATTCCTTTCCATCATCCTCTCAACTTGATTAGGTTACATCAACCCTTCAATCAAGTACATACAATTATGATTAACATAATGTACCAAGTCATTGTTCTTATAGGCAATTAGGGTTTATCCCTTAATTGGAACTAATCACTTAGGTACTATTAAGAATTCAACCTTTGTACCTTCATTGATTATCATTACTAATCATCATTGGATCAATGGATCATTCATCATCTAAATTCTCAAGAGATTCGATTACATTGGACCTCCATTACATAAGGTATCCAATTGAATTGACCAATTGAATCTTCAATTACAAAAGGTGTCCAAGTGGATTAACCAATTGAGTCCTCAATTAATTTTGACTACTTGAGCCCCAAACGGTCTTAGTCATTCAAAGTTCAAACGGTTTGAAACCGTTTGGTAAAGGTGGTGCTTGAGACCGTTTGCTAAAGCAAGTACTTGAAATCGTTTGCTAAAGCACCTTTTGAAACTGCATGGGCTCAACTAGTTTGGGATCATTTGGTCCCAAACGGTCTTGAGACTGTTTGGTCCAAACCTCCTCAAAACCGCATGGACCAAAGATGGTCTCAACCTATCAAATCGATTTGGGGTTCTCAATGTTGATTCCTTCAATCATTGAATTCATGTAACCAATCTTCAATTGGACCGATCACCATACTTCAATTGGGTTAATTAGGTCATCCTTCAACTGATTTGATCCTCAATTAGCCCTCAATTGATCATCAATTAGGGTTTGAATCAACTGAATTAGGGCTTGGAATCGATGATCCTTCAACATTAACCAATGCGAGTCTAGTTGCTTTAAAACTATTGGACCATCATCCAAATTGGACATGACCTGACCCCAAAAGGTCTTGAGGTCGTTTGGATGACCTCCAAACAGTCTTGAGACCTTTTGCCCATGTCAAAATCAAAATCCAAGTCAATCAATCAAAGTTTGGATCATTGGATTGAACAATATGTCAGCATTTGATTGCACTTCGACTTAGTACCTTTAGATCTTTAAACACCTAACCATATTCAACCCTGGACCTCCAAGCGGTCTTAGGTGACCCCCAAACGGTCTTGGGATCATTTGGATGACCTCCAAACGGTCTTGGGACCGTTTGGTCATCATATCATCATCAACCATGTCATTCAATTAGGGTTTGGATCCTAGGATTGGTCACCAAATCAACACTTCATTGTATTTCAATTTGGTATCTTTGGACCTTCAAACACTTGACCAAACTTAACCCTAGACCTCCAAACGGTCTTGGGTGACACCCAAACGGTCTTGAGACCGTTTGGGTCATCTCCAAATGGTTTTGAAACCGTTTGGGTCAATCAACCCACAACATCAACTCATTCAATTGCAAAATCAGCACTTAGCCGATTAGGGTTTATACCATATGTTTGAATCTTCAAATACCTAACCATACTCAACCATAGACATCCAAATGGTCTTATTTGACCTCCAAACGGTCTTGAAACCGTTTGGGTGATTCCCAAATGGTTTTGAAACCGTTTGGGTCAATCAACCCAAGTTTCAAACTCAAGCACTTATGAAATCAGCACTCAACCCGATTAGGGTTTAGGCGATTGATGGACCTTCAACTCATGAACCGATTGGAGTTAATTAATATTAATTGGTGGGTCTTTAACCTATATCATTATGAACAAGTCCCCAAATGGTCAACCCTGGTCAACATCACCAAACGGTCTGAAACCGTTTGGTCTCATGCGGTTTGGTGAAACTGTTTGCTACTAAACGGTTTTGAAACCGTTTGCTTCCAAAACACAAACCGTTTGGACATTTGATTGAAACCGTTTGGTCTAGATATTTTGAGAGGTGTGTGCTTATGATTATTTCATAATAATCAAGATCTAGACCCATGAAATCTGATGTGATTTCCATGGAGATTGCATCAATCAACCAAATCGATAATTGTAAATAGAGAAATGATCATTATTTGATGGGGAATTGAATGCAATAACAAAGTTAGGGTTTCAAGTTATAAAACCCACCTCCAATTGAGATTCAAAGCTCCAAGCTCACGCCAAAAATTGTTGATGAAGCTTTTGCAACTCCCCCTGAGCTCGTCCTCAAGCTTTTGGTTAAAAAGATTGGCTAGGGTTGAAGAGGAGATCGAAATAAGAAAAAATCCATAATTTATTTTCGATTTTCACCATGGAATCAAGGTGAAATGGATCAAGAACCTTACCAAAAGGTTGGGGGTCGTCCTCCAGGTCCTCCCTAGCTCCCTTGGTCGGTTTCCAAGCAAGGATAAGAAGTGCAATCGAAAAAGTTTTTCATTTGGCTTGTAAAGGGTCTTTTAATATAAAATTCAAGGAGAGAGAAAGTGCCTTATAAAAATTCATTTAATCCCAAAAATGGTGCCGCCTCTTCCCCCTCAACTTCCTTAGGTACGAGGCAATCTTTTTTGCCTCTTATTCCTCTCAATTATCCATGATTTAAAGAAAAGCAAATCAAGCACCTTAAATCATATAATATTAATATCCATATGTGAGTGGATATTTCTTTTTCTTATAAAATTGTGAGTTATCCATTCCCTTGGATATTTTCGTGGTCCTTGCAAGGCTCAAGGATGTCCACGCACATCAGAATCCAACCATTTTAATTTTGGTTGAACACCCTTTAATTAATACATTTATTTTTTCCCTAAATCGAATTAGGGTTTCAATTAGGATTAAATCTTGATTATTTTAATATCAAGATTCTCTCTCCTCCAACTTAATTCAAATGAGGCGCCCCTCTCATTTTCTTTGCTCTAAATGGTGCCAAGAAACATTAGGGACCTTATTGAAGTGGTAATTTGCATATTGAACCCTAGGTTTTGGGTAAATTGCACTTTACACCAAAACTAGGTTTTAATGCACAAACATTGCTTTATCAGCTTTTCCTTGGTACTCAGGCTACCACAAGCCATAACTTTGCATCATCTTCATTCTCATGATGCTTCAACACATAAGGAACATCTTATCATGCAACATTTGCAATCTAACCCCTCAACTTGGGTAATTTGCACTTTAGTCCAAAATCAGCAAACATTGCTTCAACATTGTTTAAACAGGACCAAAATTGAAACATAAGTTTCTCATGAGCCCTAATTACTTTTCATAAGATAAGATTAAACATATAATCATCTTTATTAATCAAAACACCTAGGGTTAAAGTGTAACCCAGGTCAGGGATGTTACACAACTGCTTTAATCGACATTCTACCCTACATATAGAAGTTCTCGCAACATAGGGAAGAACAAGATACAAGCAGTCAGGTAATCAATCAACAAACATTAATGATTAACAACGAAATGAAAAGTTATATACATTACCATGGAATGTTTAACAAGAGAACATGCTTGCATGGGTAGCGGGGCTAGTCCCCACACCCCAGTGAAAAGGAACTACTCGCTCATGATGCGAGAAAGAAGAAGAACAAGATAGAGGGAAGGTTCCACCATGAGCATGATGCAGAAGGTAGTCGTAGCTCAGTGAAGATGATGCGGTCTTCTATGTCATGTCGGAGAAGATTCAGACGAGGAGGAAGAACCACCAAGGTAGACCAGGTAGATCTTCTTCTCCACCTTCTTTCTCGTCTTGACCTCCTTGCTCACAGCAGGAGCAGTAGGTGAAGTGGTAATGGCGTGGATGGATCTGGATCGAATCTTGCATTTGGGCATCTTGGCGGCGTCCCGGATCCAATGCCTCAAATGAGGACCCTGCTGGTCCTATTTATAGGCTCTGGTCAGGGTCTTTACGATCTGGACCCCGTTGCAATTTTCACAATTTTTCTCTAATGGTTTTGGAGACCGTTTAGTCTTCTAACGGTCTGGAGTTGATATGTCCAAATGGTCTTAGAGACCGTCTAATGACCAAACGGTCTCAGGCATATCCGTAGACAAAACAATCTTGCTAGTAAAGGCCATACGATCTTGAACATGCACCCAAATGGTCTTCACTTATCACGGTCTTGTGTTGTCATCCAAACGGTCTTGGAGATCTCTATGCCCTAACGGTCTTGGTACCTGCAGTCTACACGGTCTCATCGAAGCGGTCTCCCTACTCCGAACAATCTTTCGGAAACCGATCAAGGGCCTATCGATTTGGGAACGCAGGCGAAGTCTCACAGTTTCTATACTCTGAACAGTCTTGCTCTGATCATCCAACCGGTCTTGGCTCAGTGGTCTTAACAGTCTCGAGGATGTGCGCCAAATGGTCTTCGCTTCACTGATTGGTCTTGGCGTTCGAACATTCTCACGGGTGGCTGGCCTATCGGTCTTGATCGTGAGGGGAGATCATGGGTGCTTGCAGGTGTAGATACCGATCGTGATGATGACGTCTGAAGTTGCAGTGGCGAGCGGCGATGTTGTTGTAGTCAGCGGAGGCTCGATGGTATTGTAGGTGTTGGGTGAGAGGTTGCAGGTGACCATTCGGTGATGGTGGTAGAAGGAAGAAGAAGATGGAGGACGGAGCAAACAGGTGTTGGGCGACGCTGCTCTTCAAGGTTTTGATCTCTTCATGGTCTTGGTGTCTTGCTGGTGAGAAGCGATCGTCCAAACAGTCTTGAGGGTCATGGCTGCCCATACGATCTTGAGATCGTGAGGCTTCACATGGTCTTGAGACTGTTTGGCCTCACACGATCTTGAGACCGTATGGAAGGGGAAAACCATTTTGGTAGATTGTTAGGAGGGATACCGAAAGGAGAGGTGAATGAGGGGCATTGATCCGAGATCGTGTGGTGAGGGAAAAGCCCAAGATCGAATGAGGTGAAACCGAATGGATCAAGATCGATTTGCCAAGACCGTTTAGTCAAGAACATTTGGTCAAGACCATTTGGTCGAGACAGTTTGGTCAAGACCAAGGATCAGAGGATCTTGAGTGAAGGTAGATCTACGGTTGAGAAAGGTGGGCCCCACTTATTAAGGTTTGATTCGGATGATGGCTGATGGAGATAAAGGCAGAATGAAGCAAGGGGTGATGATGATTATGTTGAAGATGGATTAGGGTTAAATGGAGGTGGGTGCCATCTGATGGTTGAACCTCATCATGACCTACATAAAATCAACATAAACTCAGTTAATAATCTTAATAATTGAATCAATTAAGCAATTTTGCATATTGTGAGATTTAGGAGATGAAATCGGATGTATTGAGTCAAAATGATCCCGAGATGGCGTATGAATATTATGATGAATATGCATTCATCACATTTCCACTTGGTATGTGTGGATTCATTGTAAACATGAGGGTGGATATCTTATTATAGAATAAGGTTGTTTGGACTATGGTTCCAAGATCATAAAGTTTGTGATGATTTTTCTTTTGAGCCTTCCAATAATTAGGAAGACTCCTCTTATATATCTTGAGGTTTATTATGTTGGTAAAAGTAGATGAGATAAGGATGTGAGTTCCTTATAGCACATGAGGTGGATACCAAGGTAATGAATCCTAGTATCCAAGATGTATCAATAGTATGGGAAGTATGTGAAGGTTGGAGATGTTTATTAAATGAACATTCCAAGTATTCCTCTCCCATTGAGAGAGAGAGAGTTGACGATGATCCTATAAATGTTGTTTGGAAGGAAAAACAAAAGTGACTCTATAATGTTGGTTGTGTATGGTCTAGTGATAGCTGGGAAAGACCACTATCAAGGATAGATGATATGTTGATACAATAGATATAATTTTAGGATGATATCTTGAATTTAAAGTTGAAAGTTACTATTAGATTTGTACATGTGGCACATCAAGTTTCTATGTTCCATATTTGCAAATGTCTTCTTATGTGGGGGGTTTTGTGCTGACCCAAGATGAGATATGTATGAATGATGTGACATCACCATGATATGCAAGTAACCATGTGAAGGTAATAGGATGAGGTGCAAAGGAAGTACCCATCTTTGTTTACCTTGGATTTTGGGGGCGAAATCCCTGTTAGGGGTTTATAGTTGTAAGGCCCCTAAACTTACTTGATGAGTTAAATAAGCTTAATTATCATTATTGAATTCTTATAACCCTAATCTATCCTTTTTATATTCTTTGAAATCATAAGATAATATTAAGTTTCAAACTTGGTCCAATTTGGACACTATTTGAGCAAGTTATGCACATTTTGGACTTTTCTACCATTTACCCAATTGAGAGTTTTCTTTTCAATTTATCACTTCCATTATGTTCCTGGATATTCTCTCATAATTCTTGATCTTTTTGAGCCATGGGGCACCTATTTAATCCTTGGTTTGAAGGTGTTTTCTCCAAGGGTATTTTAGGGTTTACCCCTTCATGGATGAGCTACCTTTAGTAGCTATCAACTAATGAATTATTTGTTTTTCTTGGAAATTCAATAAACGAGGGATAAGAATGTCTCTATGGACGATGGGGGAGCTGCTTGTGTATGTGCTTGTACATTATTAATTGTTTAAGGCCATGCACACTTAGAAAGATACTAGAACTTCAACCTTTTCTTTTTCTTTATCTTAAAGTTTCATATACTTATCCCTAAGCACCAAAATGAGACATTTGCTATCCACCACTCCCCTCCTTCTACAAACATTGTTGTCCCTATGTGCTGCTGCGAATTTCCTATCCAGGGAAGAAGAAAGAGGGGATCTTCTTGCAAAAAGAATCTAGGGTTGCAATTGACTTCCTTTTAGGGTTTGAAAAGCTTCCTTCTAGTGATCTTGGCCTAAAAGAGTAAGAATTCCCTTCTTTCCTCAATTTAATTCTTTTTTATCCTTCCTCCTACCTTTCTTCAGGTATAAAACTTTCTATTCCATGGTAGAAATTGTTGTAAAGCTCTAAAACCCTACCTTTCTTGCTCCTTATGCTTAGGGTTTGCTCATTTGATGAAGAAAGGTTCTAGATGGACGAGTTTACAACTTATGCTTGGATTTTCCACCCTACCTGCTCGTGTTTTATTATGCTTGGGAGTTTATCTTCTAATAAGAGGCAAATTTTTAAACTTGCTCCACGTTTATTTCTTACCATAAGCTTGCTAGCTCATGTTCTTGCTTGAAAATGATGATCCATGCACTAAAAATTTATGCTTTTGGATTTTGATTTTTATAATGTTCCCTGTTCTGATTTCAGTTCTAGATTAACATGTGATCATGTGTACGTTATTACTAAGGTATAATATGACTTGGATCAGGTTGGTTTGACAATCTATGGTGCTAAGAACCTATCAACCAATGGTCAATTTTAGGGTTTTAAGCTGATTTCTTCTATAAACCCATGACCCAATGATGGTATCATTGCAACAATCCTATGGTGTTGTCTTCATGACAATTCATGGTGGTAACCAAGGGTGTCAACTGACGTTCATCCCTTATGTCATGTTTTGGCCTAATTAGAAGCCTAGTGATTAACAACTAAGCACCCTAATGATAATATCAATCAATGGTGATATTAGTTAGATATTTGATGTTGATTAATGAATATAGTGTTGATCTAACAACCTATGGTGAATTAATGGTCACTACTAATGGTAGATCAGGTCTCCACAACCTATGGTGAGTTAATAATATAGTTGTATCATCAATTAATCCTTATACCAATGGTTTCTTGGGTCACTGGATGCAATGGTCAGACCTATATTATAATTGATGGTTTTAACATATGAACTTGACCCAATGGTCAAGATATAATGTTTATTCCTCAAATAAAGTGGAATGATGGCTAATGTAATATTTTGGTCCTAATAATGTGATTTATATGGTTTCCTTTATATGATCAACTTAAGGAGCTTACTTGTTGATAATGGATGGCTTGTTTTAAATGAACAGTCAATTGTGGGTTTTACCCTACTCTCAAAGGAACTTTTTGTGTTGTTAATCAAGGGGTGTCTAGGGTTAGATAGTGACTCTTTCTAGAGAAAAAATCAAGAACTTCATAGGTGGTTTATCCAAGGTGTTTACTTATGTAAACAACCAATGGTCTTACCTTTTAAACATCTGATGGTTCTGGGTGACATTGTGGTATGGTGATATGGGTTGAATGATGATGGAACAAATGGAGGGTTACTCTTAATAAGGTAGTCTTACCTATTCAATCATATGAATAGAAGGGACGATAACCATATCGTGTGGATATGTAACCCTAATTAGGTATAGCTTGTTATACCTAGCTTTAATATAACTAAATGATGGTAATTGGGTATGAATAGTCCTTGACTGACTAATACAATCATGGAGTACTCTCTTATTATTGTTGAAACCCTAGTATGCTATAAACCGATGGTTACACCTTTATTTATGTGTGGTTTCATACTTGAGAATACTATGGAATGTGATGGTGATGCTTCACCTTATGCACCCATGATCTAATGGGTATGTCGTGAGTTAGAGTTTGAGTATGAGTGTTGATTAGTAACATTAATATAATTTGGGTTTGAGTATGAGTGTTGATTAGTAACATTAATATAATTTATCTTGTTGAACATAACTCTAATGCAAATAGAAAAGGATGAGTATTCATATTTAACCTTCTTATATGATGTCATGATGGTGAAATAACCTCCTTAACATGACCATAAGCTTAATGTAGTAATTGGTGGTTATCATAGCCACATGGTTGATATTTTCTTATGCTAAACATGTGCATTATGAATATGATGAGGGTTAATCATATCAAGATTCCTTGCATGCTGATGTAATAAAGGAATGTTCTTAATGTTAATATAACCCTGCTATGATTGTTTATGAATATCTCTTAGCTCATTAGTGCAATATTGTGTTGATCTGGTGTATGATATGTAAGTGATGTTGTTGAGCATTGTTATAAGGCATGGAAAGATAATGATGATTTTGTAGGGAATAGTATGATGGTCTTAATGACCTTTGGGCATGTTTGATCCCTGAATGAGGTATAATCATCTTGTGTTGATAAGGGTTGATACCCTATGATATTGTGAAAAAGATTTATATCATGTGATAGTATGATGGTCTTAATGACCTTTGGGCATGGTTGAGCCCTAAATGAGGTGTAATCCTCTTATGTTGATAAGGGTCGATACCATGTGATATTGTGAAAAGGATTTATATCTTGTGATAGCATGATGACTAGTGTGGTCTCATGAATGGCAAGTGAATAGTAACATGTGATGATGAGATGAGAAATTATGTTCCACACATTTTATATCTTTTAAAAGTTTTGATATTTATATGCTTGCTAGAAGTGAATTAGGGTTTGTATGTCCACTTGTTTAATGCAGCCTTAATTCACCCAACTAGCATAACTAATCAAGTGCAACTCGAATCATGTAGTGCCCTGTGCCGTAGTGCCATCTTCGGTGTCAGCACTTGCTGGATGGTGAAATGAGTATTCCTAAGGGAAACTTGGAGCACATACTATTGAGTATGTGGGGGTGGCAAGTTGAGGATATATCCTTGTCATCCACAATGCAGGTTGTGGAGGTTGGCTATGGTCATGACTCATACATCTAATTTGATTGAGGACAAATGCAGTTGTACCTCAAATTAGAGGGGTTTGTATACCCTGGATGCTAGCGTTGTGACATGTACCAAGGTGGGCTAGTTAGCGGACTATATGTCACTATTTTGTAGTTTGACTATATATCACTGCTTTTTACTCGTATTGACCGAGATGAAGAGATCTTAGGATACCGGCTCTCCTAGATCTTGTATGGAACCGAATAACCCTTCACAAGGGTTGGTTGGACTTTAGATGGTACGATTCAAATTCCCCAGGGCATAATAAAAGATGTAAGACAGTCGTGTCGCATATCTATTTAGGGTTATACACAACGCTTCATATTGGATGATAACCCTTGTTTTCTTTCTTTTCATTGAGATCATGTTTAGTACAATAAGAGATAATAGATATGCTTATGTTGTAGTTATGCTCATGTTGTAAACATGCTTATGTTGTCAAATATACTGACACTGATGGTTAAGATGATGTTGCTAGCTATGTTTAATATTGCTAGACATGCCTATGTAATTATAGATGCTTAGACTGCTAATCATGTCTATTCAATTAATTGTGCTATGATGTTAGTTCTACATATGTTCCCTTTATTTGAGATGTCAATATTGATAGCCATGTTATGTTACTAGACACATTCATGATGTCAGGGATGCTTATGCTACTACATTGCTTGTGTTGTTAGCAAGGAATATGATGATAGTCATATTAATGATAATGATTGTTATTAGATGCAATTTGATGATATTTGAGTGGATATCTATCCATAGAAATGGATATATTTGTTATCTATATATGCATTGATGATCATACTTGTTGCTAAGATTATTTACTTAATCTGTTTAGCATACTTAAACTGTTCAATCTATTAAATTGATTATTAAATACTCCAACTACTGAGTTAACTACTATTTAAAATGTTGTAATCAATAAGAGTTGTAGGAGGTTACATATCTTACTGGGACATGGGTCTCACCCTTGTGGTTTGCCACATTTATTTAGGTAATCAGAAGTGACGAAAACAAACATGTCGCAGCAAAGAGGAGTTATATTAATGAATCTATGAGAAAGTTTATTATATGTCTAGTGTGTCCTAGAGTCATCCCTGTACTCAGGTCCGGGCAGGAAAAGTTTGTATATGGTGTTTCAAACGAATTGGAATTTTTTTAGCATGTTAATGTTTGCTGTGTGGCATATACAAATATTATTCTCATGTGTATATATGTTGTAGATAAGGTGATAGAACAATCTGTATCAAATTCTTGGCATAATATGGATAAAAGAAAGATGTTGGGCTCTTATACAAATGTTTCTGAGCAGGTGCTGACGTTGAAATCGGTTTTAATTTACCCATATTTTTGGGTATGTGATTAATTAGTGATCAATTTTTCTTTATGTTTTGAGTAATCTTGTTTAGTGCAACGAGTTCTCACACTCAATCTCCAAATCATTTCTAGGAACTAATGCCAATAATTATCTGATGGAGGTGTGTTTGAAAATTGGAGCAAAAATGTCATTGTAATCTATGCCTTCCACACGTTGTAGCCTTTTGCAACTAACCACACTTTGAAACTTGCAGCAATATCTTAAGGACAAACTTCCTTCCATTGAAACCTCATTTACATGCAATAATCTTCTTTCCAACAAGAGGATTTACAAGCACCCAAGTGTAGTCCTTTTGAAGAGACTCCATGTGTAAGACCCTTGACCTGTGTTTTGGGCTAACCCTATTTGTTTTGGGTTGATGCTGAGCTTAGAACCTTTCTCTAATCCTTTGAGATGATTTTAGAGCATGTTGAGAGCTTAACCCTTCAGTTTGGGCTTGTTTGGATGTTGTTTGTGCTTTTTGTGCTAGTTCTGGTGCTGAATTGCAAATTACCCATTTGAAGGGGTATTCTTATAATTTGCCACCTCTAGAGTGTTACTTCCTTCTTTTGGCTTCATGAGGGAAGTTGTGGTGCTTTGGGGTACTTTGGTGGACCCTTGGTTGAATGGTATCACCGTTAGTGGTGATTAGAGTTTTCCTAGGGTTTGGTGTGCCTTGACCATGTAACCCTTGTTGGTTTTTTTGACCTAGGTCATGACCTAGGGCCTAGTTGGAGGATGACATGATCAATACACGTCCCCTGGGTACAGTTTTCATGACTAAGATTTTGTTGGGTGTCTTGGTTCGAGATGGGTGCTCTTGTGAAGAGTGTCTCAACCTAGGGTTTATTGTGAACTTATATCGTGACCTAGTAGTCCTTGGTGGAATGGCGTGACCATGGGTGCTTCCCTTGGTGTGTTGTGGTCATGACATGAGGGTTGGGTGGCCTAGGTGGTCGAGATCTAACCTAGAGTGTATCACCATCTCTTGCATGTGGGCTTTATGTGGTTGCATGTTAGTTTCTTGAGTGGACAAGTGTCCCTTTTGGGCCTTCTTTCGTTGACACCTCATCCATTACCCTACATATTTCCTCCTTTGCTATATAAACCCTCTTCTCTCCATGCAAATGATATTTTTTCAGCCATCCTCTTTCTCCTTCCTTTCTTGGACGATCTTGGAGCTTGTTGGATCCAGAAGGATCTATTCTTGGTGTTTTGGAGATGGTCCAACCCTTGCATGTGGTGTTTATGGTGTTCCTTGGTCATCTTCAACCTTGGTAAGTGTTTATCTTCCTTTTTAATGTTTTCTTTGGATCTTCTACACTACCTTATTCCTTTTTCTCAGCCCTAGACCATGTTTTGACATGGTGGTCGTTCTTGAGAGTAAGATCCTCATCACAAGGGTAATAGGCCATGTTTTGACAAGGCGACACCCAAGTGAGAGGGAGTTTCTCTCTCCTTCCTCCTTCTTTCTTTTGGTCTGACCTTACACTTCTTGCCCTCTTTCTTGAGATATCCTTTGACCTTGATGTTTCCTCTTTCTTGAAGTGATCTTGTGGCCGAAAGTGGGGCTTTTGGTGGAGCTTGATCTTCTTTGGTGATTGTGTGCTTGGAGTTTGCCTACCTTGAAGTTGAAGTTCCTTAAGGAGGGTTATATAACTCTTAACATCTTCTATTATTGCACTCTGTATGCTTTCATGTTATTGTTTTCTCTTTGTAACCATTTCCTTAACATACTAATGGATGGTGACAGACCTTATAACTTGGATGATGTTGAGATCATGCTTGTCTGAAACCCTAATTCCTTTGTACTGATTTTTGGTGTTAGTGGTACATGATGATTTTCCTTTCTTGACCTTGGTTGAGTTACATGCATGATGATTGAGTGTTTTTAGTGATCTATGAAGTTTTGGTTCGGTTTTGGTGGTGATATTTTGGTTTCTCTCCCTCATTGAGGTTCCTTTTTATGGTGGCTTTATGAAGTTTATTTTGGGGTTTGATGACCATTTTGCATGAGGTTTTTCCTCTATGGTGACAATGAGTTTCCCTTTTTGAATCACCTATTGTAGTCACAGATTTATCTCTATTTTGACCTTAGTTTGATTGTGGTTCTTGGTCTTGGTGATGGCTTGAACATTAGTGTCACCATGCCTTATTTTGTCTTGAGTCACGACATCTCTTTGGCTTGAGGTTTTGGGTCACTGTTGTAATGTTGTGTTTGTCCTAGTTTTGGTTGTGGTCACAACACCACATTTTCCCTGGTTTTGGTCGTAGTCATAACGCCATGTTTTGGTTTTGGTTTCAAGATGGGCTTTCTCCTTGGGTGTCGTGGTCGCAACATCTTTGTTGGTCATGACCCATGTGCTATTTTGGTTGGGATGCCCTAGTTGTGAGTCGTTCTCTCCTGCCTTGACTTAGTAGGAACTTGCTTCTATTTCAGATGAATACTTGCTCTTGTGTTGAAGACGAACCATTTCCTTGTCACAATCACGACATGCATAGGGATGGTGGTCGCAACAAGCCTTCTTCTTGGGGTAGCAACAAGTGCTTCTTGGGGTGGCCGTGACCTGGTTGCATGAGTGGTCGTGGCATATGTATGATGGGTGGTTGAGAGACATGCTTGATCACATAGTTGATATACTTCCATGAGTAATTTATAAGCCATGTAGAGTGGTATTTGGATAGTTTCTAATCCCCTTTAATCATGTTCCTCAATCCTAAGATGCTCCAAGATAGTGGGAGGTGGTGCTCCTAGGATTTATCTAGCTTTAAATCCTAAACGACTATAGTGTGGAGCCCTAACCCTGAATGAGAATGTGACATGTTTGCTTCTCTATCTTGGAATGGTCATTATAGTATGATAATTTCTCTCTCTTGTTTATAAGCCCTATCCTTGCAGGTGATATGTATGCCATGGATGGTGTATGATGTGGTGATGATTATGTGATACAGGGTGGTGCTTATGCACATCCATGTGGCCCAATGTGGTGTTTAATATCCAGGGCTTAACGTGATGGGTCCTATGAACTAGTGATGGCTTAATGCCTATTCAGAGGTGATATCCTCAGGTGATGTGATTAAGGGATTGATATCCCATGGTGGTATGTGACTTTGGTGATCTCCTTGTGAATGGTAGAGCAATGAGTATCATGTGGTGGTAGTGTGACAAGTTCACACCTTGTGCTCTTTATATCTTTTGAAGTTGCAATACACCCTATTTCATGTAGAGTTTGTTTTAGCTTTATATGTTGTAACTTTATTAATGCAAAAAGTCACCTAATTCACTAACTAATCAAGTGAAACCTAATCATGTAGTTTTCCATGTGAAATAGATCCAATTCTAGTATCAACTTTACTTGTTGTATTGGTGAAATGAGTTTAACTCGAAGTGCATATTTTTGAATGTGCGGGGGGTGCAAGTTGAGTATCTCCTTGCATCCATAATTATAGGTTGTGTGAGATGGACATGCATGAGCTGATCTCCTTGTGATATGGATGGCCATGAGAAATGCCATGTGTGAGCCTATTCTTTTAGCACCGTTACCTAGACCAAGTTGGGCTAGGTGTTTTATATGGATGACCATGGGTGATCTGATCCTCTTGTGACCATATATCACCCTTTTGCAATTGACTGGTATGTGTCTAAGGTGTTCTCGTATGCTGACCAAGAGGTGTTGGAGAGGTCATGGACTTTGGCTCTTCCATGGACATTGTATGGAACTGTCAGTTTCCCTTCACAGGGGTGGTTGGATTTGTGTGGTACAACTCAAATCCTCAAAGCATAATAAAAGAAGTAATACAAATGTGTAGTATATGTGCTTAGGGTGACATACATCTTACATTGGTTGAAGCCTTTGCCTTATCCTTGTACTAATTTCTTTAATTATAAGATTGTAATAGAAGCAACTATAATACATGTTCTTCATATTCCTTTTTAGAATATAACTTGACCTACTATTTAGTAGTAGTTTCCTAGACTTGATTAATCTACTTTATTCATTGAATACATATCATTTAGTTGAATCTACTCAACTTGCTAGCTTATGTCAATTCTCTTCTTAGTATGATCTTGTACCGACTTAGTATATTTGTGCTTTAATAGAGTTGGCAGAGAGTTATATCTCTCGCTAGGATGTTTGGTCTCAGCCCGTGGGTTTCTACATGTTTTAGGAGGTAGAGGTCGTGCAATTGAGGAAGAGCAACAACAAGAGCAGTAGTCGATAAGGTTGGATGTGCTACTAGTCTTTTGGTGTTAGAGTCGTAAAGTTGTCCCTATACACTGGGGGTCCTTGGGGTGTTTTCTTCGAGATTTTTTGTTGATATGTGATTGATATGAGGTTTTGGCTTTTGTGCCATGGTTGTGTAGTTATAACGTATGTACACATATACATATGTGGAACCAATATATTATGTAATAGGTTGATGGCAGGAACACTGACCTACAGTGATGTAAGCACCATGTAAGATGATATGTACTGCATGTGGTAGACTTTGTGGAATTGTATGCAATAAGTTTTTGGCTTATGGTGTTTTATTGAAAATGGTTTTAATTACCTATGTGTTCTAGCAATCTGCTTTCTTAGTGTTGTTTCATAATTTGGTTTTGAGTAATCTTGTTTGTGGCATGTCAGGGCTTCACAGTTTGGTTGGTATCATAGCTTTAGGTTCACTGAGTCTACATGGACCCAGGACTAGGGTTTGTGTCTGTTCTAGTGTCCTCCAATCTATCTTATAGTGACTTCTTCTTATGTAGAAGAAGAAGAAGAAGAAGAAGAGTAGAAAAGATGGTTGGAGAACACAAAGAACATGTTGTAGAGAGCAGTGTTGCTGCACTCGGTGGTGGTGTGAGGGCTCAGGAAAGAGAAGATCGAGTGTCTGATGAGCCATAATTTAACACAGTTGTGATAGAGAACCCTACCTTTGACTCTATGTTTGGGTAGTTTATGGCGACGATGACACATGTGGTGGATAGAATGCCTACCCCTCAGCCCAAGGTAGCTCTCCCCAGTGGCGAATCTCCAGGAGTGGGGAAGACCTTTGAGAGGTTGAGGCTTGTTGGTGCTATGGAGTATGTCGGTACAGCTGATCCAGCAGATGCTAATCTTTGGTTGATGGAGTTGGAAATAGATTTCAAGATCCTTAATGTCCCTGAGGCCAACAAGGTGAAGCATGCAGTGTATCTCCTGAAAGGGAGGGCTGACCATTGGTGGGCCATTGAAGAGGAGAAATGGCTAGGTGTTGATATCAGTTGGGGGGAGTTTAGGTAAGAGTTTGTCAACAAGTACTTTATGCAAAC
Source organism: Alisma plantago-aquatica (assembly GCA_963693085.1). Taxonomy (NCBI): domain Eukaryota; kingdom Viridiplantae; phylum Streptophyta; class Magnoliopsida; order Alismatales; family Alismataceae; genus Alisma; species Alisma plantago-aquatica. Next base: position 978,415,575 of record OY856413.1, on the reverse strand, counting down.
TTATTTGGATAAAAATCAGTCAGTTTGAGCACATCTGGTAGGGATCCATGTTAATCAATGAGTACAAAGCAAGTTTTATCGAGCTATTGAGGTTTTGTCCTCACATGGTGTCAACAGATGAGGAAAGGATCACACATTTTGAGAAAGGTCTGAACGGTGAGCTGACGATGGTGGTGGCAACGCTTGAGAATTGTGAGAAGTTTTTGACGTTTGTGGAGTCCATCAAGGGGATTGAACAGTTTGTGTTTGAGAAGCGAGAAATGAGTGATTAGAAGAGGTTGGCACAGTTTCAAGGGTAGTCGTCAGGAGGCTTTAAGAAGCCTAGGTTTTCTATAGTGCCAACATAGTAGAGCTCCAGTGCACCTACCCAGTGGTTGCCCAGTAAGGGCATAGGATGTAGCTTTCCACTAACAGGAGCTCAGAGTGTAGCATTAACTTTGGTGACAGGGCCATCTCGGCCATGGTATGAGAGCAATACCTGCTACAAGTGCAGACATGTTGGGAATACAAAGTTGTTATGCCCTATGAAGGATGAAGAAGTCACCCAACAACTGAGGCAGAGCCAACAAGGCTCACAGAGACAAAAATTTAGTGGTAGTGGAGGGGATGTGGAAAAGAATCTCAAGATGTTTCTTTAAGACAGGCCAATATAGGAAGAGGGCGGCAACATGCGATGACTAGATTCAATGCTATGAGTCATCCTAAAGGAGTGGTCAACTCACGAGTAATGACAGGTCAGATGGAGTTATTTCATTTTTATTTATCTTCTTCTTTCTTTATATATGTTTTGGTTGACCCAGGAGCGACGTAGTCTTTTGTCACTCGAGAAGTGGTTGATGCTTGTTCTTTGCCTATTAGTCATAGATGGAATAGTCTTCATTTAGAAACCCCTCTAGGTGGTCATACGAAGTTGCGAGAGGTGTGTCCTTTCCATCTAAGGACATAGCATTCAATTGGATCTTTTCCCACTTGCTATGCATGGATTCGATGTGATCCTTGGAATGGGTACTCTAGAGAAGTATCATGTGGTCTTGGACTATAGTTCTAAGGTGGTGACATTTATAGACGGTAGTGTGTCATGGATCTTCCAAGGTGATAGGAAGATTCCCCCTACATGTTTGGTATTAGCGATGGTAGCAGAGAAGTTGATGAGACAGGGTTGTGAAGCATTCTTAGCACATGTGGTGGATACCAGGGTGAGGAGTCTGAGTATCCAAGAGGTTCCAATTGTCAGAGAGTTTGAGGATGTGTTCTCAGATGAGTTCTTAGGTGTTCCCCCTATCAAAGAGATTTATTTCAAGATCAATCTAGTCCCGGGCACGCAATCGATATCACATACATTGTATAGGATGGCAATAGTAGAGATGAGGAGTTGAAGAAATAGTTGCAAGATCTACTTGAGAAGGATTTCTTCAAATCGAGTATGTCATCGTGGGGTACTCCCATGTTGTTCATGAAGAAGAAAGACAGATCCATGAGTCTGTGTATAGGCTATAGATAGTTGAAGAAGGTGACGATAAAGAACAAGTATCCATTGTCATGGATAGATGACTTGTTTGATCGGTCACAAGGTGTTGTAGTATTCTTTAAGATAGACCTGAGTTCAGGGTATCATTAGTTGCAGATCAAGGTAGATGACATACCTAAGTCGGCCTTTAGGACTAGGTATGGTCATTACGAGTTCGTGGTTATGCCGTTTGGGCTAACCAATGAACCAAAAATGTTCATGACCTTGATTAATAGAGTGTTTCATCCATTTCTCGGTTAGTTTTTGGTGGTCTTCATAGATGACATCTTAATATACAATCATGACAACCAGAATACAAACAACATCTCCGTCAGGCGTTGACAATGTTGAGGCAACATCAGTTGAATGCTAAGTTCAGCAAGTGCAAGTTCTGGCTGAAGGAGGTAGCTTTTTTGTGGCACATTATATCTATTGAGGGTGTTTATGTGGATCCCAAGAAGGTTGAGTCTATGATAGAATGGGAACAACCGAAGATGTCGATAGAAGTACATAGTTTTTTGGGGTTGGCAGGCTATTACTGAAGGTTCATTAAGAACTTCAGCTTTGTGGTGTTGCCCCTAACCAAGCTTATGAGGAAGGATGTACCTTTTGTCTGGATGATAGATGGCAATGTGCTTTCAGTTGTTGAAGGAGAAGTTTACTAGTGCACCAGTGCTAGTGCTTCCTGAGTAGGGGGGAGGTTACATAGTTTTCTGTGATGCATTGCGGTATGGTTTGGGGTGTGTGTTGGTGAAGGACAAGAATGTGATAGTTTTTGTTTTGTGACAGTTGAAGAAGCACGAGGATAAATATAATACCCATGATTTGGAGTTGGCCACAGTGGTTCATGCTTTGAAGACTTGGAGACACTACCTGTATGGTGAGAAGTGCCAGATTTTCACAGATCACAAGAACTTGAGGTATATCTTTTCACAGTAGGAGTTGAACGTGCAGTAGAGGCATTGGATGGAGTTAATCAAGGACTATGATTGCATGATTGATTACCACCCAGGAAAGGCAAATGTCGTGGTAGATGTGTTGAGAAGAAAGGTTTCTTCAACATCATCACTGGTCAATGCACAATTGAACTCTTTGGTGAGTCATAAGAGAGGCATGTTGGTCTGCTTGCCTCAGATGAATGTGAAGCTAGATGTGTCCATGCTATCAGGAATGTTAGCACAGTTGGAGGTGAAGCCCACATTGAGATAGTATATCAAAGAGGCACAAATGGTTGATAGTGTAATAATACAAATAATATCAGAGTTTGGCAACGAGAAGTATGATGGCTTCCATGAGGCAGATGACAGGACACTTTGTTACCACAGTAGAGTTATGGTTCCCGATATGGACAGTTTTAGAAATATGGTTTTGGAAGAGGCTCACTCTTTGATGTATTCTATGCACCCAAGTAGCACTACTATAGAAACAACGTTCAGTGTCGCTTTTCTGGGCGTCAGTTATTTAGGAAAACCGACGCCAAAAATATTAGACGTCAGTTATTTATGCAAACTGACGTCTATATTCGAAGACCAGCCAGACACGGGTACCGCTTTGTATTCAGCGTCGGCTGGTTATAACTGACCGACGCCTAAAATCACCTGCGAAATCCAATTTTTGAGCGAAAACATTTTAGGTCACCTACAGCGTCGGTTTTTTAACAATTCACCGACGCCTATTTAAAATGAAAATTTGCGTGAAAAGTCCCACTTTCAGTGTCAGTTATCCTTCAATAACTGACGCTGATAATGGTTCCCGCAAAAAAAAATTTGTGTAAAGGTTGTCTAGTTGGACGTCAGTGTTTTACTATCAACCGACGCCGAAGACTTTAGGTGTCATTTGTATTTGATAACCGACGTCTTTACGAACTTAATAGACCCACGATCGATCGCACCTGTTTCATTATCTTCATCGCTCGCTAGCTGCTACGCGATCGCCCGCTAGCTGCCTACTGGTTCTCGCCGTCGCCGAAGCTGCCTGTGCTTCCTCGCCTCGCCTCTCCACCGATGGTGTTGCTGCTCTGCGTCGCCGCCGCCGCTCGCCACCTAGCTTCGTCCTGCGTCGCCGCATCCACCCTAGCTTCATCCTACGTCGCCGCCGCCCTAGCTTCGTCCTGCGTCACCAGTGCCGCCCGCTCCTTCCTCCCTACTCACGCCCGCCGCACCGCCTAGCTTCGATCTGCTCTCTAGGTATTAGCCGTAGCCTTTCTCCCTAGCTTTTTACCTACATGCAGCAAACACGGCTGTGGATATGTTGGCCTACCACGGCCGTGTTTGCTGTTGGTAAGGATATGAACAAATCTATATGTAATGCTTTATGTAAATTCTAGGATACGAAAAAAATCTTTTGCTTGCATATATTTGTGCTTCTAATCCTAATGCTTGACCTAATTCAGTAAATTTTGATGCATGTTGAAATAAGATTTAAACTTGTCCATTCTAGAATCCTAATTTGATTTGATTAAACCCTAACATTGATGAAACCCTAACATCAATTGTGATGAAACCCTAACATGTACATATCTATTATTGTGTTTGTTGTCCTAGTAACCCGTCCAAGATTTACTCATTAGGAATAAATCTTGGATAGTCCCCGGTTTGGGACTGCTCTTGAACACCTAATCTCACTTAGGATGTAAGTGTATAATGTGTATTGGGTTTTCGAAAAAATTTCGGTAGCATTTCCTTGTTTGTTCTCTAAGTACATATGTACTTAGAGAACAGCGGGGAAATGCTGCCGAAATTTTCTCGAAAACCCAATACACATTATACACTTACTAGTGAGATTAGGTGTTCAAGGATGGGATAGGTGGTACACATTTATTATATATAAGAATGACATCACATGTGTTTGTTGGCCTACAAAGTGAACAATCATTGTTCTTTATATTACTTGTACATTGGTATAAATTAGAATGAACAATCACTAAATTATATACTGTTTGTATGGAGTCCGGCTTCATTGTAGATATCTATTATTGTGTTTGTTGGCCTAGAAACCCGTCCAAGATTTACTCATTAGGAGTAAATCTTGGATAGTCCCCGATTTGGGACTGTTCTTGAACACCTAATCTCACTTAGGATGTAAGTGTATAATGTGTATTGGGTTTTTGAGAAAATTTCGGTAGCATTTCCCTATTTGTTCTCTAAGTAAATATGTATTTAGAGAACAGTGGGGAAATGCTGCCGAAATTTTCTTGAAAACCCAATACACATTATACACTTACTAGTGAGATTAGGTGTTCAAGGATGGGATAGGAGGTACACATTTATTATATATAAGAATGACATCACATGTGTTTGTTGGAGTAAATCTTGGATAGGATGTAAGTGTATACCCTAATCTTGTCCTAATATATACTTGGTTTCTCTTTGATCATAGAATGGATAGATCATGGATGTCCATTCGCAATCGCTGCACCCCAGAGTTAATATCTAGTCTTGATCAGCTTGTTAGATTTGCTGAGGAACATATGAAAAAACCTACAGATAAGTTCTACTGTCCATGTAGGCATTGCGGTAACAACTTGAAAGTCAACACTGGTGAGGAAATCAAAAGTCATGTCATGTGCAACGGGATTGTACAAGGCTATACAGAATGGCACTGGCATGGAGAGATTTCAAACTTGAAACCAGTAGATGTCGATAGCAGTGCTTGGGTGGAAGAAGAAATTGCCTCTGATGACATAGATGTGAACGAACCAGTTACATTAGACATCATTGATGCGATGCTGGATAGTTGTAGGGTAGAGCACAATGATCCACCTCCTATTTTTAGAAACATTGTGCATGATGCTGAGATACCGTTATACACATGCTGTGCTAAGTTTACGAAGCTTAGCGCTGTGTTGAGATTGTATAAGTTGAAAGCTAACAATAGATGGAGCGACAAAAGCTTCACTGAATTGTTGACTTTGTTGAAAGAAATGCTTCCTGAAGGAAACGAGCTGCCAATCTCAACATACCGGGTAAAGAAAATGTTGTGCCCAATGGGAATGGAGGCCAAGAAGATACACGCATGCCCGAATGATTGTGTATTATTTCAAAAGGACTATGTAGATTTGAAAGATTGTCCAAAATGTGGTGCGTCACGGTATAAATTGATGACTTTGGGGGAGTCCAAAACCGGTTCTCCTGCCAAGGTGTTGTGGTATCTACCTATAATATCATAGTTTCAATGCTTGTTTGCAAATCCGAAAGATGCGAAGAATTTGAGGTGGCATGCAGATGTTAAGAAAAATAATGATGGGATCCTACGACATGCATCTGATTCCCCACAGTGGAAGAAGATTGACCTATTGTACCCCAAATTTGGTGAAGAAGATAGAAATATAAGACTTGGGCTTTGTACAGATGGGATGAATCCGTATGGGACATTGAGCAGCCAACATAGCACTTGGCCAGTCATGCTTGTTATATACAATCTTCCTCCCTGGCTGTGTATGAAAAATAAGTACGTTATGCTGTCGTTGTTGATATCGGGCCCTAAACAACCCATAAATGATATTGATGTTTATCTTGAACCTCTGATTGATGACTTAAAGAAACTTTGGGATGAAGGTGTGATGACCTATGATGCTTCAGGAAGAGAGACATTTCATTTGCACGCTATGTTGTTTTGCACTATTAATGACTTTCCAGCATATGGGAATTTGTCTGGATATAGTGTCAAAGGAGCTAAAGTGTGTTCTATATGTGAAGAAAACACTGATTCAATAAGACTAAAACATGGCGGCAAGACTGTATATCTTGGTCATCAAAGGTTTCTTTCAAAATTCCATCCGTATTGTAGGAAGCACAAAGCATTCAATGGATGGAATGATGAACAGAGTGCACCTAAACCTATACCAGGGGATGTTGTTTATGAAAGAGTTAAAGACATTGTCAATGAATTTGGTAAGAAATCACAATGTAGTATGGCCACACGGAGTGACAATTATTCATTCAAGAAGAAGTCAATATTTTGGGATCTTCCTTATTGGAGTTCTTTGACACTCAGGCATTGTATCGATGTAATGCACATTGAGAAAAATGTTTGTGATAGCATCATTGGTACTCTGTTAAATATACCAGGTAAGAATAAAGATGGGATAAAATCCAGACTGGACCTAGTGAAATGGGAATAAGGTCAGAATTAATAGAATTACGTGAAATGGGTAATAAAAGAACATACTTACCTCCCGCTTGTTACACGTTGTCTAGAAAGGAGAAGAAAGCTTTTTGTGAATGCTTGGTAAATGTTAAGGTGCCACATGGTTACTCATCCAACATCCGTAGATTGGTATCAATGAAAGATCTGAAGTTGATAGGTCTTAAATCTCTTGATTGTCACACTCTAATGCAACAAATATTGCCCGTGGCAATTCGATCTATATTGCCGAAGCATGTAAGGTTTGCAATCACCAGACTTTGTTTCTTTTTCAATAGTCTATGCAGCAAAGTTATTGACCCTGATACTCTCGATAATTTGCAAAGAGAAGTGGTTGTTACCCTATGTCAGCTTGAGATGTATTTCCCTCCTTCGTTCTTTGATATCATGGTACATCTTGTTGTCCACTTGACTAGGGAAGTGAAAATGTTGGGACCAATTTTCTTGCATTGGATGTATCCCTTTGAGCGATACATGAGAATTTTTAAAGGTGATGTTCGAAACTGTTATCAGCCTGAAGGGAGTATTATTTAAGGTTATGTGGCGAGAGAGGTTATGGGTTTTTGCAATGACTTTCTGAGTGGTAATAACACTCCTGTTAATGACAAGAATATTGAGGAGGGCAAAGGAATTTTGGGATCACGGGTGAAAGTAATTAGTCGTGAGCAGTTGGAACAAGCTCACTTGTATATTTTACACAACATGGACGAAGTGAGTGTTTATATCGAGAAACATACCAATTTCATCAAGAGACAACATCCTCGAGCAAGTTCAATGTGGCTTGCTAGAGAGCATAATAAGACTTTTACTAAGTGGTTTGAAGATAAAATCTTACATCAACTATCTCAAACACCAAATGATATTATAGAAACTATCAAATGCCTCGCCTTTAAACCAAAACCGAATGTTATGTCTTATGAAGGGTTTGACATTAATGGGTTCACATATTACACAAAGCGCCAAGATGATAAGAGTGTCGTCCAAAACAGTGGGATCACTCTTCAAGCGTCGACTATGTATTTTGCAAGTGCAAAGGATAAGAGTCCACGTGAAGCTAAAATGTCATATTACGGTGTCATTGAAGACATATGGGAGTTTGACTACATAGATTTCAGAATTCCGCTCTTTAAATGTAATTGGGTTGATAACACCAAAGGAGTTATAGTGGATGAATTGGGTTTCACTTTGGTGAACTTTGAAAAGATTGGTGAGAAGGGTGAACCATTCATATTGGCATCACAGGCGAAACAAATATTCTATATCGATGATCCTGTAAATGATAAATGGTCAGTTGTTCTTCATGGTAAAAGACAGTTCATTGAAGATCCTATAGATGAAGAAGATTACTATGATAAGTATGATGACTCCAGTCCATTCTTAGTTGGGTTGCCAACTCCACAAAATATTGAAGCTAATGATGACTTATATGTGTGCGGAGATCACAATGAAGGATTGTTAATTGATAAAAGATCACAATTTTAGAGACATGTATGTTTATATTTTTTACAAATGCTAGTTAATACAAATGATAAATGTTTGCCTTTTTCTGGTTAATACAAATGCTAAATATTTGCCTTTTCTAGTTAATACAAATGCTAAATGTTTGCCTTTTTCTGGTTAATACAAATGCTAAATGTTTGCCTTTTTCTAGTTAATACAAATGCTAAATGTTTGCCTTTTTAATGACATTTTCAGATGGCTGACCATGATGAGCATGATGTCCATGATGAGCATGTTGTCCATGATGAGCATGGCGAGGATACCAATGTAAGTTCTAAAAACATATCCTGTATTTCTATAAAATTCATTATCTTCTAGTTCTGTCATATATCCTATATTTCTATATTGGGCTAATTCAGTGTGTTTATTTTTGTCAAATTTTAGGTTGATGATGCACATGTACCCACTGAAGCACTGGAGCAACTTGATGTGTAACACCAAACACTTAACAAGAAAAGGGGCATCACTCTATTGAAGAAGTTAATAGCGCTGAGTGGCAGTGGATCCAAATTGGTTGTTTAGTTTGATAATGGAGGAAATGCAATTGGAGTGAACCGCAATAATTTTGTAAACTATCTTGGGTGTGTCACTCGAAGCCATTGTGGTGTTAAGTATGATAATTGGCATAAAGTTCCTCAGGTGAAGAAAGACTTGATATAGAAGGATTTATGCGTGAGTTATTAGTATTTGCAATTCTATTTTGTAGATTACAAATTATATTATTTGCAATTCTATTTTTGGATACTAGTTAATAAGAATTCTATTTTACATAATCTGTTTGCATTGGATGAGAAGTTGCATCGTAAAAGCGTGATGCAACGCGCTGGAAAGATGCTTAGGAACTATAGGACAAATTTGAACAGAGAATACATAAAAGATGGTGATAAGAAGAAGAAGTCAGCCCTTGAGTAGTGGAACTTCTTGGACAAAGAAGATTGGGACAATTTTGTTGCTTCAAGAAAATCTAAAGAATTCAAGGTATTAGGCGTCACTCCCAATTTAATTAATATACGTTGTATTCACCTATTCAAGATTAACATTTAGTGCTACTAACCAAATCATTAATGTGCATACTAACTAGGCCCTCAGTGACGTGCAAAAAGCAAGGCGTGCACTGAATGTACATGACCACACTATGGGTCCAAAGGGCTATGCAAGCATTCGCCAAAGACTACAGCTGGAGTCTACAGCTACTCAGGAGTCTGCTGCTACTCAGGAGTCTGCCACACCCATGCCTCGCCATGATATCTGGATAGCTGGGAGGCAAAACAAGAAGGGTGAAATAAAGAAGCTCGTAACTGCTGAGGCGGCTGCGAAAATGGTAAAATACAACTCTTAGAGAAATCGTTTGAATATTGATTATTTGTGGTGTTAACTTACCAATTTCTGTTGATGGTGATTAGCGGGAGCTACACGAGCAGAGGAAACAAGGCACGTTCATCCCTCAGGGCACAAGGGATGAATTGACAGTTGCTCTGGGTAACCCAGAGCATCTTGGACATGTTAGGGGTGCAGGCGCTGGTGTGGGCATCAAAGCATTCTTTGGGCCATCCCAGCGCAAACCCAGAGTGGGACTTTCACAAGAAGAGATAACCTATTCTTTTTTTAGAATGTTACTGCAAAAGGGAATTCAATAATAAGAAGCTAATGTTTCTTTTATCCATGTATAGGATAATAAGAGAGTCGAGGATATAGTTGCTAAGAAGGTCAATGATATAGTTGCTGAGATGGTCAAGGAAGAAATAGTGCGGTGGCAGGCATCTCAGGCTTCCAATCAGCCTATGGCGACCCACTCTTCTCCTGATGCACAGACTGCGAGTAATCCTGGAGACCCATCGCCTAGCACGTCTGCTGTAAGTATTGTTTATGACATTGTAGCTAGTCTTTTCAAGATGATATGTTTTCAAGATGATATGTATATATGTATAACATTCTTTACGTAAATTTGTAGGCATTGAAGCCATGCCACTTAAGAATGCAAGACTATGTTGTTGCAGATGTGCAGGCTTACCAGTCCCTTCCTGGGGCAACATTTCATGGGACTCCAATGCCGTAGGGCTATGTTCGTGTGAGCCCTATATGTGTATTACCCGATTGGAGGGAAGCTGCATTGTCATATGCCCACCCAGATATTGATACACTTGGTGAGGCAGAAGGCGGGGTGATATTGTGGCCCAAAGCAGATGTCGTCTACACTACTAAAATTGTAAGATAAATTTACATTACTTTAGATTGTTAATGTGTATATATGAGGTCAACTGATCTGAAATTATATATACATGTTAAAAAGAAGACACCCAGAGTACCTAGGCCTCCACCTCCACTTTCTGCATTACCAAGTTGGGTTCCAACTGACCTAAAATACCCGTTAGGTCCTGCTTGTAGGGGAATGACATGTTGGATACGGGCACATAATATACATTGCCCTATAATTGTTTCTTTAGAAGCAGATTATGCAGGTCAATCATATGATAGCTCTTTATTTATACAAGATATTATTGAGTTGTTTATGTATGATTGGATGAATACATCAATGATAGAGACATGGATAAGGTGAGATCTTGTTTATACATCCATATACCTTGTGTAAGATCTGATGATCTGGTTTCTTATATATTAATGCATATGTAATTCATGTTTTGCAGCTACTTAGTTGAAGATCAATGCAAACAATTTGCATTTGATCATGTGGGATTTTTGATTCCATCATTGATTAGTATGGTAGCTAAAGACCCTGATAGTGTTCAACAATACTGTATAGATGCTTTTACAATTTTCGGTCAGCAAAAGAAGACGATAATAATAGATCCATTCAATGTCAAGTAAGTTTACTTTATTTATAATTTGGACTTAAGAAAATTCCATTTTTATTGTGCATTTTGAGTTATTAATTTTTAACTTTTTTACCTATAGCGGTAGACATTGGGAGTTACTAGTTATTGTCCCCGAGACGTTCACTGTTTATTATCTAGATCCTGCGGGAAGTACATTGAACACTAAAATTAGACACATATTGAGAATGCCATTATTCTGGTGAGAAATATTTCATTTTTATATACGTTAACATCTGTTATTACATTACTATGTAATTATGCAATTTACTGTGTTACATTAACATGTAGGGGTTTAGATGCATTCAAAAATGCTGGAGGAAATGTCCCAAGGAGAAAGAACCATCCAATAATTTGGGAGAACGTAAAAGTAAGTTCCCAACTCCAATGTATATATTATTTATGTGAACTGTGCTTAGTTGTATTTTTTAATATTTTGTATGTTTCAATTTATAGTGCGCTACACAAGACAATGGCTGGACATGCACATACTATGTGATGTGATTTATGCAGATGATTATCCGACATGCCACATTGGATATTAATACCATACATGAGGTATTATATATAGTCTCATTAGTTAGTATGAAATATATCAATCTTATTTTTATATTATTACTTATATATACATCATTCTCTTTGCAGGTGTTTAAAATTGACCACACTATAGATAAATGCTTAAAAAATGTACATGATCCATATACGATGGAAGCATTAAATGAAGTAAGAGAAGAATGGGCAAAAGCCATACAAGTAGTGGCGATTGTAAGATATAATTGGGATGCTGATAGCGATACTGAATGATATTTTGTAAATGAATATTTCTGAATGTTTATACATGTCTGAATGTTTCTACATGTATTTGAATGTTTCTACATGTGTAAATGTGAGAATTGAATTGATGTCTGAATGTATCTACTTGTGTGAAAAAATATTTGTTGATTTTGCAGGTTTGTGGCCTGTTTGTAGGTTGATATCAATGGATGTCATAAACCTGCAATTCAGAAAACTGAACTGCAGGTTCTCATCCTGCTGACCAGCCACAGTAGGCCTGCAAGCTGATAAGAAAAAAAAAATTAAAGTATAGGCGTCGGTTATTTATAAAACACCGTCATCAAAGGCCTACAACGTCGGTTGTTGGATAAAAACTGACGCCTAATAGGACAAACAACCCGATCGTGCAGGAAAGCACGACCGTGGTGGAAAAGGCGTCGCTTATTCGTATAAAACCGATGCCTATAGTACTAAACATGGCCGTGCAGTGAAGCACGGCCGTGTCGTCTGGGAGTATGGCGTCGATTGTTTAGTTGTTAACCGACGCCTATAGTACTATACACGGCCGTGCAGCGAAGCACGACCGTGTCGTCTGGTGCCCTTTTTTGTGGCGCGAACCCTATAGACGTTGGCCAACTATATATAACCGACACCTATATATCATATAGGCGTCGGTTAGAAAATCGACGCCGAAGAGTTTGACCTTTAGCGGCGCCCACATAGGCGTCGCTTGAAAACCGTCGCCAAAGGGGGTTAAAAAACCGACGCCAAAGGCAGGTTCTATAGTAGTGTAGCACCAAGATGTACCATATTATTAAAGATATATATTGGTGTTCGGGCTTTAGGCAGGACGTAGCTGAGTTTGTGGCCAGGTGTGCAGTGTCAGCAAGTTAAGGTAGAACATCAAAAGCTAGTAGGGACATTGCAGCCATTACCCATACCACAATGGAAATGAAATCATTGTTGGGTTTTAGAGGAGATAGAGAAGGCAGTAGAAACAAAAAAAATTCTTCTCCCTGAACCCAGTATAAAGGAATTGTGTCAACGTCTATACATTAGGAAGGATGGTTTGTAGAGACATACCTTGTCCCGAGGCTTTCTCGGCGACGTTACCTCGCGTCTTGCGCGGTCTTCACCTCCGGTCTTGGATGGTGTTGGTGTAGCTCCTGGTCTCACCGGGACTGTCGGGATTGGCAGCTATCCTCCAAGCGGCAGAAGTCTCCCGCCTCTGTAGTAGTCCACATGGACCACCTGAAACTCCAATTGCCTTGTCACAAAAGGCACTAGAAGGAGTCGTACCCTACTGTTAGTGTACTAGTCACTGACACACTCTCCTGCAACCAGTCACTTTTCTACAGTTGTCTTTCCCTTGTTGTGCCTCCCTTATTGGGTGGCACTTGCTCGGGCTCTTCTGGTTACCACAACCAAAGAGAACGACAAGTTTGCATAGCAACTGGTGTTCTGAGTTGTTGTCCTTTGAGAAGCCCCCAATACCCCTATATATAGTAGGGTCATGGGATAGGGTTCTCTACCTCGGGCATTGCAGGATTAAAGCAAGAGTAGAAGGGTTTGAGATTTTCCACAAAACAACCAACTGCGCCAGCTAAACCGATCGTTTCAAGCATGAAACGGTCGGTTGGGGACCTGAGCCGATCGGTTCACACCTGAACCGGTCAGTTGGGACACCTGAGCCGATCGGTTCACTTCTGAAATGATCGGTTCACTTCCCTGGTCAGTTCCCGATTGACTTTTCCTCTTTTGTTTCAAATTGATCAAATTACCAATCCTTGTTCCAATCAAATTGGACAAGTGAAACGAAGAGAAATTTCTCACCAACCTGACTTTCCCAACTCGCTCGTTTAGACCAGTTGATCCGATCGGCTCAACCCTTGAACCGGTCATCTCAACCTGTTCTAAGCCGATTGGTTCATCACATGAGCCGATCGGTTCACCAACCTAAGCCGATCAGTTCATCACATGAGACGATCAGTTGGGAGTGCCGACTGCACAGAATCAGTCAATTGCAGTTTCAATCAATCTGATACTCTAATCAATTGGTCCAACACCTTGAACACTATGGTACTGAGCTATCAATTGATTGAGTGTTTAATTGAACTACTAAACTCCTTTAGCAATCAATCTAAACATTGCTTGTGGATAAACTCCTTTTCCAGGTTAAATCCTATGTGTGTGACCCTACTGGCCCATTTCAGGTTGGCAGTGAAAGTCCATAACACTTATGACTTCACAAGCAAAGAGTGGTTCCTAGTCGCACATCAGTGCTACCCAAGTGAAATAGAAAGTTGGAAAACAACTTTCAATCCTACAATCCATGAATGGTGTTACAGTGAATGTATAATTCCTTTGTCTCTGATATCTCGAATGAACTCAAGGCATGGAACAGTCATCCTGTCAACATTAATTCACTTTCTTGATCTCAGAGTAGATTGGAGGAGACATGTATGACATCAATATCACATACTGATTCACATATGCATGTGCACTCCTATCTCAATCCTACTCATCAGTGGCTATGGATATCAAACTCCCTCAAGAGGGACAAATCCCATATCTATCTCTCACCCCTCAAAAGCCCCATCTGTCAAAGCCACCCAATCATCACCTTTATAACAACCCATGTTTCAGGACTGTGTTTGATGATGTCAAAGTGTACCCAATGACATGTGTTGAGTGTAGTGATTTTAGGTCAAAGAATCACACTCACCCCCATCACTGTGAGAACTGACTGTGACTACCATGTCATGGTTCCATGTGTCAAACTCACGGTGGGTCTGTCCGGTACACTTGTTCTCTAACAAGTACCTATGTGTTTGGTTTGATATCTCTATGTCATGACTAATGAGATTATGTCATCAACCAACACCACAATCTAGTCTTGTGTGTCATTGTTGTCTATCTACCTTCCACAATGACATCGGACTAGGGACATAATAAGAATGTACAAACTCTTAGCATCCGTATGATCTCATCGTTTAGGTCCTTAACCTGAAAGCATATGTCATTGAGTACTGTCATTCTCTAGACATTCTATCTATTCTATCATTATCTCATATGACTGATCCAAAAAGAATTGGAAGCTTGCATTTGATGTTTATCAAATCAACCTTAATGCATCCCACCAAGCATCCCATGATTGGCTCTCAGGGCATACATACCAACAGACTCCCACTTGCACTACGAGCGAATCACCCTTGAATCATATTCTTAGTGATCTTCAAACATGTCTCACATGTTACTATCCTCTAGTATTTACGCAGTGAGTTATTGACCGGCCTAAATCGCGCGTCCTAAAATTGGAGGCGTATTTGAGGTAGTCGAGCCTTCACATTTATAACCCGAATCCTTCTAGGCCCCCGCAACTTTGTTTACGGGGTCGAAGTAGTCATACGGGGTCGAACACAGGGACAAGGTGGGTTGTGTTGACGACTCTGAATCGACACTCTACACTCCGGTGGATATAAAGAGATAATGAAGTTCCCCGAAGGGAACAACCAGGTGTCACAATTAAATCAAGGAAAACTATCTCCAACTGGAGTTACGAGAAAGATTAAGATTTTGTCATTTAGCAGTTTTTAGGAATTTTCATGCAACAGAGAATAGAAAGGTAAACTGCAGTTAAGGCGTAATGCAAGGGATAAGACCTTCAGAAAGATAAGCGGTAGCAGTAACACCCTGCACCCCTCCTCTCAGAGCGGGTGCCTCTAACCAAGCTTCAACACCCCTCTCGAGGTTGCTGGACTCAAGTTAGAGTGGAATGATACCAAAACAACTCCGTTCCGGGCACTCTCGTACTCCAGAATCGGACCGAACACTAGAGCCACAACCCAACTCTCGAAGTAGTTGCGACGGGAAAGACGATTCGGTAGCTAAGCGAAACGCGATCCAAAACATGCAAGCTAGAGTTCAGATATCCAACACAGTAGTTACCCAATCATAAGGCACTAAGCATTAAACAAAGAGCAATTTAGCATTTATATTTCTATCAGTAATAAGGGTCTAATACAATGCATAAGCTAAGAATTTAAATAACAGAATTAAAGATAGATGTCGCCTTCTTGATGTAGAAGGGCGACAGACTACTACTACTCCCAGCCCGATACCGTCCAGGAACCTATCCCGGTACAGCCGTGTCGAGCGGCACGAACTCTCGGACGGCACGCCTGACGGATGACTATATCGTTCGAAGACCCTGGCCGATATGCTCATGTCGGGCGGCACACCCTCTCAGGCGGCACGACTGACGGGCGGAGCGTATCGGGTTCGGTATCGTGGCGGCCATGGATTTACATATACTACTGTCGGGCATTGTTGTCAGGCACTCGTGTCGCGTATCTACGTCGGCCGATATCGGCCCTCAGTGTCGCCCGATATCGGCCCTCAGTGTCGCCCGGTACAGTCCTAGGTGAACCGATCCCCTCCCTCTCGGGATGAGGAAGGGCTCACCTAGTGTCGCCCGGTACGAGCACTGGGGCATGATACGGTTGCTCTCGCACTTCTCTCGCAGATCGCTCAAGTCCCCAACTGTCCGAACGGTGAACTGGCTAGCCGTCCCGACCTATCCAACTTCCGACGTCTCCGACCTGTCTTTTCAGATTCCTGTAGCTGCTATTTATACTGGCGGTTGAAGGAGTTATGGTGCTGGAAGCGCCACATAGCTCCCTTATACGCCGGTCGATGGATGTGGACGGCCGATACAGGTATGTCTTCGGCACGAGGCGCTGGCTATCGGTCACGTGGCTGGCGGCACGCCTGCCGGTGGGTGGTTGTGTCGCTCGACAAGTTTGGTCGTCGATGCGGCTTTGGCTCCCTGTCGGGTAGAAGGTGTGTCGGCCGGTACGTCCCTTTCGCAAGGCGCCCTTCTCCGCCGATCATTCTTGTGTCGCCCAGCCCCTGTCGGGCTGGGTTGTATCGGGCGTCAGGAAGGTCGAGACGGGCTTAGACTTATTGTGGGCCGGAATCAGCCTTATTGCACAAAAACGAGGAAAACCCTGTAAAAGATAGGAAAAACTGGAATAAGAGCGTTGTTTGGCCAATTATTGCGAAAATGCTAATAAAATAGAGGAAAATAGCAGAAAAGGGTAGTTTTGATAACAGAATAAAGGGCAAAAACGTCACAAAATTTGGTGTTATCAACTCCCCCAAACTTAGCTTTTTGATTGTCCTCAATCAATATTTAAACTAAACTTTGTGTTGCTTCTTCTTGCATAACAAAACTTTAAGGCTAAAGGGTAGCACAAGATTTGCGATGTCTTGGAGGTAATGCTGTCTTAAAGCGAGCAAAAGACCTTGCCCTACTTGCCTTATTATTTAAGTAAAATTTTTCTTCTCTACAGCTTCAGCGAGACTTTGGTGTATGATTCCGAAGTTAGCTTCCACACCAAACAGCTTTATTTTAAGGGCAGAAAGTTGTGTATAGGGTAGGCTAAGGCTTTTTGGGTTTTTCTTCTTGTTTCCCATCAGTCCATCTAGGTAAGGGTCCGTTAACGGGCAAGTGGTCCCTGCAGTCCAAGCCAGTTGGCTTTAGAGTAGTGATTTCACATCCTACGTACCACTGCCCCAGATCTACCATGCCTAAAGATGGGTACTTTTGGAAAACAAGTGTGTATATATATTTTTTTTCTTTTCTTTTATTGGGCACAACTCTCATGCTTTTATTCACGCTCATAAGGCTTCTTTCTCTTTTTGGGATTTTTGCTGGGTAAGGGAAAACAAAAGAGATATCTGCTGTTTGGGCAGCTTTTTCCTTCTCCATACTCGTCTCTTAGCTGTTTGCGAGATTATTATTTTTCGAAAATTTTTGGATGGCAAGGCACAATCTTTTGTTTGTTTGAGACAAAATTATCAGAAAGATATAACAGAACTTGTAACTCGTTAAAATATACAGAAAGTAAACCTTGCAAGAAGTCACAACAGGTTTTTATTATTATTACAGCAACTTTGTACATATGCATAGGGGACAAAATAAGAAAAGTTTTCAAAATTTTCAGAAATTTTGGGTATAAACATATATATGTACACATGATATAGGAAAGAACAAAAGGATAAAGAACAAAAGAATAAGGATTTAAGATAAGAACAAAAGAATAAGGAATTTAAGTCAGATAGATCAGAAGATTTTTGTACCTCCCTCACTGGTACATGGTACCCCCCCCCCAAACTTACTCCACACTCTGTCCCAGAGTTGTGAAATAGATGAGGTAAGGAAATGTTAATCAGTGAGGGTTAGATGATCAGCGCGCCTGAGCTAGATAAGAGCTCCCACACATATTCTCCTCTTTTGCTGTGATAGTCGATGTGGAGAAGCTCATCAGGCGTTGCCTCGTTTGCCATCCATTCCAGGACGAAGATGCCGCAGTCGTTGGATAGTTGAATTTGCTGCGGGCTGCGGTGGCAGAACTGAAGTTCATGCCAGCCTCTTGCTTGCATTCCCAGGAATGGTTGTATCAGCGCTGCTATATCGATATAGTACTTTCGTACTAATCGTTCAAGAGATGTCAGCGTTGTCGATGTACAAGGCACTGGATGGTCTTTATTGCTATCTGAGCTGTTGTAGAAAATCCCTGCTCGTTGTTGGGTGTACACCGTTAAGAGCGTCCAGTGGTTGTTGTGCAGGATTGGAAGGAGAATGGTATTCGGGACTCTGCATTCCAATTCTGCTAGGAAAGCTTCCTTTGCCCCTTGTTCATCGGCTAGGCAAATGTCGTTGAACAACATTGGATCTGCTATGTATGCGTGTTCAAACTTATTTCGTAGTATATGGATGTAGGCGACCACCACAGATAACGCCAGACACCCTCCCTCTTTTACCATGTCCCTTAAGTCGTCAATCGGGACTATGACATCGTCTGCCGAGTAAGCTATGTCTGCAGAGTTGGAGTCAGCCAACTTCATGTGGATTTCGTTGACCTATTTTTGCGTGAGGGTAGCGCATGAGAAACGGTCGAAGTTGTGGATTGACTCCTCTAGGTTCTGGGGCGAGGCATGTTCATCATGTCTGAAAACTTGCCGTAAGATGTTTATCTGTTTGCCTACCCCACAGACATTCGTCTCTGCTTCTGCTTCTTTTTCAGGAGAGCTGCTGTGTTGAGATGACTCTTCTTCTTGTCCACCATCCAGCAGCTCTTCTGTTATCCCCGCGTCTCGGAAGTAGCGCTTGTCCTTTATCAGCAGCAATGCATATTTGCTTCTGAGATTGTAGAAGTTATTATTCTGGAGTTGCTTGAAGTATCCGAAGATATGTATCATCTCCATGGCTCTGAGGACTATGAATGCGCTATTTCCACTTCCCTCCTCTTCTTGGACTGGGAAGTCCCTCAGGTAACGCTTTTAAATCCGGCTTTGCTCTGGGTGTCTCCTCCTGAGGTTCTCCTTCAAGGGAGGCATACTTCGCAGAGTCCACCTCCTCCTCTTCTTCTTGCAAGTCTTTGTCAGAAAGGTTGAAAATGTCGAGATGCTTCACGACTTCGGGATTTTCGAAGTCGAGATCCTTACAGCTTATTGCTCTCGCGAGGGGATCCACTGTCCAGATATCCTCCTCTATTTCCTCGCAGAATTTATTGTAGCTATCCGCAAAACAGGCCGATTCAGACAGGGATGGACCTCTCATGATTTCCTTCATCTTGAAGTCCATGTGGTTGTTTCCAACCCTCAAGGTGATTATCCTTTCAGAGACATCAATCAGCGCCCTCCCTGTTGCCAAGAAAGGGCGTCCGAAGATGATCGGACATCTGGGATCTTCAGCCGTGTCGATGACGACGATGTCGCAGGGAATAAAGAAATCACCGACCCTAATCGGCACATCTTCGACAATGCCTACAGGTCTTTTGAAAGAGTGATCCACCAGTTCAATCCGCATATTGGTTCGAACCATGTCGGTCAAACCCATCCTTTGTGTGAAACTTAAGGGCGTGAGGCTGATGCTTGCTCCCAAGTCTGCCAGACCCTTCCACTCGACATTGTCCCCGATGGCGAATGGGATCGTGAAAGCTCCGGGATCCTTTCTCTTAGTCGGCAAGCTGGGCTTTACGAAGGCAGAGGAAGTAGAGGCCAGGTACACTGTCTCTATTCTTCCTCCCCTTCTTTTCTTCATTATTAGATCTTTGAGAAACTTGGCGTATGTGGGCATCTCCTCCAAAGCGTCAAGGAAGGGGACTTCAAGATGCAGCTTCCTGATCGAGTCCATGAACCTTTCGTGCCACTTTTTCAGATTTGCCTTGATCAGCTTGTACGGGAACGGTACCCTAGGAGCATAAGGATTCCTCCCACCAGATGGCTCATCAGACGGTCTCGACGCAGGCTCTTGGGCATCTGCAGGCCTACCTCCATCTCCTACTGGAACGGCATCCTTGGGCCCTTGCTCAGGTTCCGGTGGGGCTTCATCAGCGCGCTCTACCGTCTTTCCTGATCTAAGCACTTCCATTACTGCAGTTTCAGGGTGAGGGAGCATTTTTCCTGCAGGGTTCTTCATCAGAGCAGCCATCTGAGACAGCCGTTGCTCGACCTCCCATTGACGCATCTGCAGACTCGCCGTCTGGTGTTGCATGGAATTCAGAGATCCAGGGCTGGTAAGCATCCCCTGTACCAGCTGGTTGATGATGGTGTCCTGTCTTTTTATGTAGGCGGAAAGCTGACCAACCCAATTAGGCCGGGTCGCTTTCTCACTTTGGCTCTGACATTCGCCCTCAGAAAGGGGTTGCTCACAACGAGGCATGGTTGACAGTCTCGGTGTTCAGTAGATCAGAGTACCTGAAATACGCATAAAAATCATGTTTAGAAAATTATAATTGGGGTAAAGAATAATGCTTAAAGTAAAAGAAAAAGAAAGAGAAAAAGAAGTGCTGTCAAGCCTATTTCTAAGCTTGAGGCACGGGAGTATAGTTAGTGGATTCGGATTCGTCAACAGTGCCATTTTCCTTGTCCCCAGCAATGGCGCCAGAAAGTTGACCGGCCTAAATCACGCGTCCTAAAATTGGAGGCGTATTTGAGGTAGTCGAGCCTTCGCATTTATAACCCGAATCCTTCTAGGCCCCCGCAACTTTGTTTACGGGGTCGAAGTAGTCATACGGGGTCGAACACAGGGACAAGGTGGGTTGTGTTGACGACTCTGAATCGACACTCTACACTCCGGTGGATATAAAGAGATAATGAAGTTCCCCGAAGGGAACAACCAGGTGTCACGATTAAATCAAGGAAAACTATCTCCAACTGGAGTTACGAGAAAGATTAAGATTTTGTCATTTAGCAGTTTTTAGGAATTTTCATGCAACAGAGAATAGAAAGGTAAACTGCAGTTAAGGCGTAATGCAAGGGATAAGACCTTCAGAAAGATAAGCGGTAGCAGTAACACCCTGCACCCCTCCTCTCAGAGCGGGTGCCTCTAACCAAGCTTCAACACCCCTCTCGAGGTTGCTGGACTCAAGTTAGAGTGGAATGATACCAAAACAACTCCGTTCCGGGCACTCTCGTACTCCAGAATCGGACCGAACACTAGAGCCACAACCCAACTCTCGAAGTAGTTGCGACGGGAAAGACGATTCGGTATCTAAGAGAAACGCGATCCAAAACATGCAAGCTAGAGTTCAGATATCCAACACAGTAGTTACCCAATCATAAGGCACTAAGCATTAAACAAAGAGCAATTTAGCATTTCTATTTCTATCAGCAATAAGGGTCTAATACAATGCATAAGCTAAGAATTTAAATAACAGAATTAAAGATAGATGTCGCCTTCTTGATGTAGAAGGGCGACAGACTACTACTACTCCCAGCCCGATACCGTCCAGGGACCTATCCCGGTACAGCCGTGTCGAGCGGCACGAACTCTCGGACGGCACGCCTGACGGACGACTATATCGTTCGAAGACCCTGGCCGATACGCTCATGTCGGGCGGCACACCCTCTCAGGCGGCACGACTGACGGGCGGAGCGTATCGGGTTCGGTATCGTGGCGGCCATGGATTTACATATACTACTGTCGGGCATTGTTGTCATGCACTCGTGTCGCGTATCTACGTCGGCCGATATCGGCCCTCAGTGTCGCCCGGTACAGTCCTAGGTGAACCGATCCCCTCCCTCTCGGGATGAGGAAGGGCTCACCTAGTGTCGCCTGGTACGAGCACTGGGGCACGATACGGTTGCTCTCACACTTCTCTCGTAGATCACTCAAGTCCCCAACTGTCCGAACGGTGAACTGGCTAGCCGTCCCAACCTATCCAACTTCCGACGTCTCCGGCCTGTCTTTTCGGATTCCTGTAGCTGCTATTTATACTGGCGGTTGAAGGAGTTATGGTGCTGGAAGCGCCACGTAGCTCCCTTATACGCCGGACGATGGATGTGGACGGCCGATACAGGTATGTCTTCGGCGTGAGGCGCTAGCTATTGGTCACGTGGCTGGCGGCACGCCTGCCGGTGGGTGGCTGTGTCGCCCGACGAGTTTGGTCGTCGATGTGGCTTTGGCTCCCTGTCGGGTAGAAGGTGTGTCGGCCGGTACGTCCCTTTCGCAAGGCGCCCTTCTCCGCCGATCATTCTTGTGTCAACCAGCCCCTGTCGGACTGGGTTGTATCGGGCGTCAGGAAGGTCGAGACGGGCTTAGACTTATTGTGGGCCGGAATCGGCCTTATTGCACAAAAACAAGGAAAACCCTGTAATAGATAGGAAAAACTGGAATAAGAGCGTTGTTTGGCCAATTATTGCGAAAATGCTAATAAAATAGAGGAAAATAGCAGAAAAGGGTAGTTTTGATAACAGAATAAAGGGCAAAAACGTCACAAAATTTGGTGTTATCAGTTATGGAAACACCTTGCCAAAGTCGGTATTAACTGCATGTCTCTCATCTCTTCACTATACGTCACATGTATGAGATGGAGTTGCCATAATATGCAAAATAGTATTCCTTTGCTAACCTTTAGCCACATTGCATGACCAATCACTCCTTATTTGTCATCAATGACGGGAATAATTATAAGTTCATTTCTATGAACTCCTAGATCCATATAGTGTCCACTAATGTTCTCTAACATACGAATACTCAACATTTCCTTTTAAAATGGCTTTATTGGAACGTTTCCATTCATCAACAATCATTCACTTTATATATCACAATTAATTTTTTGTCCCTTATGGAAGTTCACATCAGTGCAACTCCTTACAGTGAACCCTTCCTTATTTTCATAGAACTAGTACTTCTCAAGTACTTATCAAGTTCTTATGTATTCTAGTAACCCTTACTGGAACTAGATAGACATCCACTCGTCATGTCCCACATATGAGTTATCAGGATGAGTGCATCATATTGTCATGTCTTACATACAAGATGATGAATGCATTTTATTCTTTCTATGTCCATACATGCAAGATAATGGGATAATTACATACATGATAGATTCATATCTATTCTTAGTGTTCCCATTCTTCATAAGAATTGGACACTTGGCCTTAGGATACTAACTCCATGTAACACAGACAAGTTTTCTCCCACTGAATTTGTGCACACTGAACCCTTTAGTATAGATTGCCAATGTATGCTTTCTCTTTTCAGGTCAAGAGGTTTTCGAGAACTATCTCTATATATCTCTATTCCTATTACATAGGAAATGTCTCTATCTTCCTTAAACATAATTTCCATAAATGATTCCATTCTAGAACATCTCATTCCTCATCGACATGTGGAATAGAAATACACTCCCACTAAATCACATATCCCTTCTTTATCTCTGTCATATCAGTCAAACCCTTTGACCATATTATCAAAGTAAAGATCTCAGTTCTGAGCTGCTTGTACTCAATCAATCACATTGATTAGTCCATTGTAACTTATAGACTGTTGGGTTTTAGGGGAGGCAGAGAAGGCAGCGGAAAAAAAAAATTATCCCCCAAACCCAGCACGAGGAAACGCGTCAACATCTATATAATAGGAAAGGATGGTTTGTGGAATCATACCTTGTCCCAAGGCTTTCTTGGCGACAATACCTCGCGTAATGCGCGGTCTTCACCTCTGGTCTTGGACGGTGTCTGTGCAGCTCTTGGTCACATCGGGACTGACGACTCCTCACTCCTACCGGACTGTCGGATGACAGTTGTCCTCCTAAGTGGCAGTGTCCTCCCGCATCTGTAGTAGTCCACACGGACCACCTAGAACTCCACACTCCTTGTCCCACAAGGAAGTGGAAGGAGTCGCACCCTCCTGTTGATGTACTAGTCGCCAACACACTCTCCTGCCTCCAGTTGCAACTGCAGTTGTCCTTCCCTTGCTGCACCTCCCTTTGCGGGAAGCACTTGCTCGGGCTCTCTCTCGGTTACCAAAACCAGAGAGAACGACAACTTTGCAGAGCAACTGGTTGCACTGAGTTGTACTTCGAGAAGCCCCCAATACCCCTATATATACAGGAGAGTAATGGGACATGGTTCTCCATCCCGGGCAATGCGGGACTAAAAGCAAGAGTAGAAGGGTTCGAGATTTTCCACAAAAAGCAACCAACTCGCAACCTGAACCGATCAGTTCACAAGTGAATCGGTCGGTTGGGGACCTGAACCGGTCGGTTGGAACACCAATCGATCGGTTGGGACCCATGAGCCGATCGGTTCACTTCTGAACCAGTCGGTTCGTGGTCCTGATCAGTTCCCGATTGACTTTCCTTCTTTTGTTTTTAATTGGTATCGAATACCAATCCTTGTTCCAATCAAATTGGGCAAGTGAAACGCAAGGAAAATTCTCACCGACCTGACTTTCCCAACTTGCTCGGTTGCACCAGTTGAACTGATCGTTTCAACACTTGAACCGATCGTTTCACTCTGACCATGAGCCGATTGACTCAACACTTGAGTCGACCGGTTCAGCAACCTCAGTCGACCGGTTCAACACTTGAGCCGATCGGTTGGGAGTGCAGGTTGTGTAGAATCAGTCAATTGCGATTTCAATCAATCCGATACTCCAATAAATGCGTCCAACACCTTGAACCATATGATATTGAGCTATCGACTGATTGAGTGTTTAATTGAACTACCAAACTCCTTTAGTAATCAATCTAAACATTGCTTGTGGACAAAACTCCTCTTCCAGGTTAAATCCTATGTGTGTGACCCTGCAGGTCCATTTCACATTGGCAGTGAAAGTCCATAACACTTATGACTTCACAAGAAAAGAGTGGTGCCTAGTCACACATCAGTTCTACCCAAGTGAAAGTAGAAAGTTGGAGAACAACTTTCATCCTACAATCTGTGAATGGTGTTACAGTGAATGTATAATTCCTTTGTCACTGATATCCCAAATGAACTCGAGGCATGGAACAGTCATCCTGTCAATGTTCATTCACTTTCTTGATCTCAGAGTAGATTGAACGAGATATGTATGACATCAATATCACATACTGATTCACACATGCGTGTGCACGCCTATCTCAATCCTACTCATCAAGTGGCCATGGATATCAAACTCCCTCAGGAGGGACAAATCCCATATCTATCACTCACCCCTCAAAAGCCCCATGTGTCAAAGCCACCCAATCATCACCTTTATAACAACCCATGTTTCAGGACTGCGTTTGATGATGTCAAAGTGTGCCCAACGACATGTGTTGAGTGCAGTGATTTTAGGTCTAAGAATCACACTCACCACCATCACTGTGAGTACTGACTGTGACTACCATCTCATGGTTCCATGTGTCAAACTCACGGTGGGTCTGTCCGGTACACTTGTTCTCTAACAAGTACCTATGTGTTTGGTTTGATATCTCTATATCATGACTAATGAGATTCTGTCATCAACCAACACCACAATCTAGTCTTGTGTGTCATTTCTGTCTATCTACCTTCCACAATGACATCCGACTAGGGACATAACAAGAATGTACAAACTCATAGCATCTGTATGATCTCATCGTCCAGGTCCTCAACCTGAAAGCATACGTCATTGAGTACTGTCATTCTCTAGACATTCAATTTGTTCTATCACTATCATATATGACTGAACCAGAAA
Organism: Alisma plantago-aquatica; assembly: GCA_963693085.1. Taxonomy (NCBI): domain Eukaryota; kingdom Viridiplantae; phylum Streptophyta; class Magnoliopsida; order Alismatales; family Alismataceae; genus Alisma; species Alisma plantago-aquatica. The sequence continues at coordinate 978,389,825 of OY856413.1, read as the reverse complement.
GAATTGGAAGCTTGCCTTTGATGTTTATCAAATCAATCTTAATGTATCCCACCAATCATCCCATGATTGGCTCTCAGGGCATACATACCAACAGACTCCCACTTGCACTTCGAGCCAATCACCCTTGAATCATATTCATAGTGATCTTCAAACATGTCCCACATGTTACTGTGCTCTAGTGTCAACATAGTGAGTAATGGCAACACCTTGCCAAAGTCAGTTTAAATTGCATGTCTCTCATCTCTTCACTGTACGTCACACGTATGAGATGGAGTTGTCGTAATATGTGATCTAGTATTCCTTTGCTAACCTTTAGCCACATTACATGATCAAGGATTCCAGACTTGTCATCAATGAGCGGAATGTCTTATAAGTTCATCTCATGAACTTCCAGATCCATATAGCATCTACTTCTGTTCTCTAACGCATAGATACTCGGCATTTCCCTTTTAAATGGTTTTATTGGAACATTTCCAATTATCAACAAACTTACACCTTTTATATATCCTATATATATTTTGCAATTAATTTTCCGTCCATTCGGAAGTTCGCATCAATGTAACTCTTTACATCAAACTCTTCCTTATCTCCATAGAACTAGTACTTCACAAGTACTTATCAAGTTCTCATGGTATTCCAGTAACCCTTACTGGAAGTAGACAGACATCCACTCGTTATGTCCCACATACGAGTTATCAGGATGAGCACATCATATTGCCATGTCCTACATACAAGATGATGAATGCATTTTATTCTTGCCATGTCATACATGCAAGGTAATGGGATGATTACATACATGATAGATCCATATCTATTCTTAGTGTTCCCATTCTTCATAAGAATTGGACACTTGGCCTTGGGATACTAACTCCATGTAGCATGGACAAGTTTTTTTTTCTCCCACTGAATCTATGCATAGTGAACACTTCAGTACAGATTGCCAATGTATGCTCTCTCTTTTCAGGTTAAGAGATTCTTTGATAACTGTCTCTATAGATCTCTATTCCTATCACATAGGAAATATCTCTATCTTCCTTAAAGACAATTTCCACTTTTGGATTTCCATTCTAGAACATTTCCATTTCACATCAACATGTGGAATGTGAACACGCTCCCACTAAATCACAGATCCTTTCTTTATCTTTGATATATCAGTCAAACACTTTGACTATATCATCAAAGTAAAGATCCAATTTTGAGTTTCTTGTACTCAATCAATCATATTGATTGGTCCATTGTAACTTATAGACTTCATTTGCATTATTGGATTCATAAACTTTATAGGTTGTATCATGTACACATCCTTGTTTTATTCCTCATAGGAATGCGGTTTTAGTATCCATATGCCAAATGTCTTAGTCATTAAGTTGCAATCAACAAGCATCATCCTTCTCAAAATGTTATCCATGTGTCTTAACACTTAATACTTATGCGCACTTATGGATTTCATCCCAATGGGTGCTACCATCAAGGTCATACCTTATGGTTCACATGGATTTCATTTAGGATGTAATGGTCATAAACCATAACTCAAAATTCGGTTCCTCATATTCATCTAGATAGTTGACTCATCACATGAACAACTAATCACATAGATAATTGAGGTGTATCTGTCAAGGATATAAGAAATCACAACTCCTTGTGATTCTCAATGTCCTTTCTTAGTGTGGGGTATCCTTTTATTAAGAAGAATTTAGTTATTTGATAATCATTCTCTAACTCCTTAGAGTATGATTCCTTCTTGATTTAGACATCACCATGCCTTAATCATGAGTTCACTATGATACACTATCATAATCACTCAAAAGGATATTTGGTCCAAGTATTTCATTCATTGATCTCATCAAGAATTAACATTTTACCAAATTTGTACTTCATCTATGATAATCTTGAACACTTCAAGATATTCATATTGGTATTTCTCTAAACACCATTTGAAGTATTAGCATTTGTTCCAATAGGTATGTAAATACATCACATGTATTATACCTAATGGGATAATCATTCTCTCACTACCATTAGTGAAGATTTATTAATCATGTCCAAGATATTCATGTCTCTTACTGGTTCTCTAACCAAAAGAGTCTAGATTTATCCATCACATGGAAACTAGAAATGAATTTCTCATGATTGATGCTAATTTGATTGTTTGAGTTATGTATAACCTTTAGGTATCATTTTATCTTATGTATATCAAATACCACAAGATAAATAAGGCCTTGCCACAAAGATCATATCTTTTAAGATTGAAACATCAACTTTATTAATTGCCATCATTGTCATACAATATGCAAAAATAAAGTGTTTCTATCTATTGGAAAAATGAAATAGCAGTTCATAACTGTATTACATGCCTTGTAGGCTGAAAATAAACTAAAGTACTCTATCTATGGCGGCAACACTTGCCCCAATTATGAGTGCTTTACACTTTACATCTTGGTATCATATACCTCAAAAAGTGTTACAAGTTTACTTTCATGACACCTTCAAGTGGAGGCTTCAGTCACCTCCTTCTTCTTTTGTTCTTCCAGATAGAGAGGACAATTCCTTTTCCAATGTCCTGGCTTTTGACAGTGGTGCCAATTTCCTTTCTTGGTCACGCCTCCCTTGGCCTTGAGAGCTGAAGTCGTCTTGGGCTCCTGGCTAGCATCAGAACCTTTCTTAGCTTTGCCCTTGCCCTTGCGCTTGGACTTGCCTTTCTTGATCATGATCACCATCACAGCCTTAGGCTTGTCCTTCTTCATCTGTATCTTGGCTGTCCTCAACATGCCCAACAACTCTGACAGTGGCCTATCAAAGTTGTTCATGTTGTAGTTCATCACAAACTGAATGTATGATTCTGGCAACGATTGCAGTATCACGTCAGTAGCCAACTCTTGGCTCAGTGGAAATCACAGTCTTTGCAGGTTCTCCGAATACCCAATCACCTTGAGTGTGTGAGGACCAACTGGATCTCCTTCTATCATGACGCACTTGAACAACGCCCTAGAAACATTGTATCTCTCTTGTCGTGCCTGATCTTCATACATGTTCCTGAGATGCTGAATCATCTCTATGACACCCATGTTCTCATGTTGTCTCTGCAACTCATGGTTCATTGAACATAGCATCAAGCACTTAGCATAAATGGCATCATCAACATGCTTCTTGTAAGCATCCCTTTCTGCCCTTGGTGCATTAGGAGTGGGTTCCTCTAGAATTGGAGTATCCAGGACATAGAGCTTACGCTCTTGAGTGAGAACAATTCTCAATATCCGATACCAGTTGTGGAAGTTTGTCCCATTTAGTTTGTCCTTGTTAAGGACCGATCGCAAAGAAAAGTTGTTGTTGTTTGTTGCCATTTGAACTACAAAAGGAAAATATGCAATTTTAGTCCAAAACTCATTTTGACTTATTTGATTGATTTGAAAGTTTGACGATATAATTAGGCCTTTAATTAATTATCGTTCCCACTATTTTACTTCAAATTGATATCCCTCACCATCAATTCGGAAGATTGCAGCATACAACCTTCTAGTGGGCAAGATCCTGAAATCCTCTAAGTCATGAGTCAGCTTGGGCTGATCGCCCACAACTTAGATCTCTCAGGTAGGCAACTTTTGCCAATTGCGTCATATGCAACTCTTGATAAGATGTCATATGCAACTCCTTCCAATGATCATCTCCATGCCTCAAGGTGCTAGATCCTATCTAGGTCACCTTGTTAAGTTTGACCCAAAGCAAACACGATGAATATGCACCCTGCTTTGGCAGACCCACACATTCATCCTTCACGCTTCCACGAGATAGATGGTGCACCACGCTTTGGCGTGCCCACACTTGGTCGATCAAGCTTTTCACGTGTGTCACATTTGGAAGGCATCTAAAACTTAATATTTTAATGAGGGATTTGATTTTTATATACATATACATATCCAATCACCAAAATACATAGTACGTATCATATACATGCTATATCCCACATAAAACATGCACAAATGATAAAAAGCGATGATTATGGCCATCCTAATGTGATTCCTTGAGCCAAGAGGAATCACTGTCATCTAGGTCTACATCACATGCAACCTGTACAAGATGAACATCTGTGTCTTGCCATCCGAGTTGATCAACTCATCACATGAATGATTTGTACTCTCCAGCCGGTCGTCTGGGTGCCACCAGCCGATCGGTTGGCTCCTCCAACCAATCAGTTCGCTTGGATGTCGTGCATCTCGTCATGTCCGCCACCCGCTCGTCTCGCTCCTCGAACCGGTCATCAACCGATCGGTTCCGTCCTTGAACCGACCGTCTGGAACTTCAACCGATCGGTTCACGCCTTGAACCGATCATTTCAGTTGTCATCTTGATGTCCGCCGGTCTTTGACATAACATGAAATAAAAATCTATCCTATTTATTACATTGCTTTAAAAGGGGAAACCCCGAGTTATATTTGGGGGGAGCAAAGGTAGGAAAGAATCTCGAATTATTTCGAGTTACATCAGGAATAAGAGAGGGAAGATTAGTGCGCAGACCGAGATGTAAGCAACCACAAACAACCACACACATATAGGGGTTTATAGGCCATAATCATGCTACACACATCCACCACAAAACTCGTTTAAGGGCGATGCGTATCGAGTGCATTAATAATACATATCATATATGTAATTGGGATTTGTGGATTTAGGATTGGACATGCATAAAGCCAATATTATTCACATCGTATGCAATAAATAAAGGTGACAAACCAAAATCGATCATATCGATATTCCTAAAATATAGAACAGTTGACGTGGCTCTGATACCACTGTTGGGTTTTAGGGGAGGCAGAGAAGGCAGCGGAAACAAAAAAAATTTCTCCCTAAAACCCAGCACGAGGAAATGCGTCAACATCTATATAATAGGAAAGGATGGTTTGTGGAATCATACCTTGTCCCAAGGCTTGCTTGGCGACAATACCTCGCGCAATGCGTGGTCTTCACCTCTGGTTTTGGACGGTGTCTGTGCAGCTCCTAGTCGCACCAGGACTGACGACTCCTCCTCCTACCGGACTGTCGGATGACAGTTGTCCTCCTAAGCGGCAGTGTCCTCCCGCCTCTGTAGTAGTCCACACGGACCACCTGGAACTCCACACTCCTTGTCCCACAAGGAAGTAGAAGGAGTCACACCCTCTTGTTGACGTACTAGTCGCCAACATACTCTCCTGCCTCCAGTTGCAACTGCAGTTGTCCTTCCCTTGTTGCACCTCCCTTTGCGGGAAGCACTTGCTCGGGCTCTCTCTCGGTTACCAAAACCAGAGAGAACGACAACTTTGCAGAGCAACTGGTTGCACTGAGTTGTACTTTGAGAAGCCCCCAATACCCCTATATATATAGGAGGGTAATGGGATAGGGTTCTCCATCCCGGGCAATGCGGGACTAAAAGTAGGAGTAGAAGGGTTCGAGATTTTCCACAAAAAGCAACCAACTTGCAACCTGAACCGGTCGGTTGGAACACCAACAGATCGGTTGGGACCCATGAGCTGATCAGTTCACTCGAGGCATGGAACAGTCATCCTGTCAACGTTCATTCACTTTCTTGATCTCAGAGTAGATTGAACGAGATATGTATGACATCAATGTGGGCTATGATCTCCAAACCACGATATAAACACGATTTAAACTTAGCGGAAGCGAATCGATTAACAGCGGAAGACAAAAATCACGGGAAATTAAAACTTTTCGAGACAAGAGCTTGAATCCATAAAGCTTCATTCATAAAAGGAGATAAACTGTTTACATCTCATGATAATTACTTCTTGAGTAATTATATACAACAAGATACAAAATCTCAAGAACTCATAACCAAAAGACTCCAAGACCTGAGAGTACAGAGGACACATAGGACTGACTCTAACTACACCACATGGCAGGCTAAATCTCCACCTGAGATTTACTGCTTCTCCTGGTGCTACTGCTGCTGGGATTGGTCACCTGTAGACCTGTTCCTCCGTCCTCGACGTCCACATAAAAAGTTGAAGTCTACGGGGTGAGAAATTGTACATAATTGTCCCAGTGAGAGTTATAACTCTCTGCCAGAAGCTTTATTATAACATCAAAGAATAACTTAAGCAGTAAAATCTTACAAAGTATTCAATAGCAGATGCAGTTGTAAACAAGAGATCAACATTTATGAAACATGAAGAATATAAGCACTATAAAGTGTAACATCAATCAACTAACTCGTAGTTATCCCTAACAGGTATACTACGCTGTAGAGTATGTTTTTCAAACATTACTTTTATGCCCTGTGGAGATGAGGTTTACCACTCATACTCCAACCAATCACTGCTAAGTGCCTCGGTATCATACCAGGTCATTGAAAGAGTCGGATTCTCATGACCTTCACCTTCCTCAGTTAGTAAGAGGATCACTTGTAGGACATCTTGTGTCTCTACTATTATAGCTCACCATGGTAATCTGGTCCTTCACTATTTTAGAGTTACAGTGGCGTTCTGTACTCTCTTCGTCATCAGGAGATTTCATGTTTATCTTCCACTGATACGGATATCTTTGCTTTCCTCATCATCAGGAGGTTTCATGTTTACCATCCACTGATACGGTATGAGTTTTGTAGTGAAGGATTGACGGATTATACATCTACATCAAATTCCTACACTAGGATGTAAGGTTCTACACATCCATATACCCCATATACTCAACAGTATGTGATCCACGAGTTCCTGTAGGAAAACCTGTTTCACCATCATTTGATCTCTGACAATGATGGATCTATGATCAGGGCTCTACATTTCACTTGATTAGTTAGGTACATTCAATATTCTTTTACATCATACATTGTTCTTCAAATAATAACAGTAGCATAACAGCTATGAAAGTAGAATACTAAATGTAACAAACCTAACTCACATCAATCATCATTTCTCAGTATACTCATCACAAGTCATCTCTAAAGCATGACCTTGATGGTATTCATGGCTCTTACAGCCCATTAAAACATAGGATGCCACTGACAAGGCATCAAGATATTTTACTATTCATAAAGCTAACAACATGCTTTCAATGAATATAGTATCATCATTCATACCTGGATATGATCACCTTCATATCAGAACCTGCATGTTTAATTCAACTGATAAAGGTAATTCAAAACAAGAATATACTTTCCACTCTTGTCATAAGAGCTAAGTTCTCTGATTCTCATCAGTTAGAGTTTACTACTCATATTGCATGTCATCACCCTTGAATTAGGGTTTACTATTCACATTATGGTGAATTGAACTCATAACATCATCATGTATGAGGAACATCATCATTGATGCTCTCATATTAGTTTAAGATTCATCATTTATCATAATTAGGGTTCCATGATCTCACATAGGTGGACCATACCCTAATCATGCACATTCATGTGTATTGAAGGTATTTTACTTGAATTTTCATCATAAAAGGGTACTTTCTCTTTCTTAAGATACTTTCTCTCTCCTCATACTTGTAGATGGTGATAGCACCAATCTAGATCAGGTTGGGTTAAGTCCACTTTGATTAACATAGACCAAATCACCATTATTGAGTGATTAGGGTTTGATTAGAACAAGGTTTCACTCAATTGAACCTTTAAAGGGTATTATGGTAAATTACACATTGATCATCATCATGGTTTAATTTACTAACCACTTGAACCTTAATGTCTTTTGGTATCATTAGGGTTTAGGTTGAACAACTATCAAACCATTTAAGCCTTCAAGGCATTAGGCAGACTTAACTTCAAAAGTCTCCAATAGGTTTCACACCTTCAACCTTCAAACGATCCTGAGATCGTATAAGGTTGTAGACCGTTTAAGCTTTGTAGAACGTTTAAGGTTTGGTTGACTTCAAGACCGTATAACACTAAAGACCGTTTACCCTCAATCGGTCTTGAGGTCGAATGGTCTCATTCGGTCTTGAGGTTGAATGGTCTCATTCGGTCTTGAGGTCGAATGATCTCATTCGGTCTTGAGATCGAATGGACTCATTCGGTCTTGAGGTCGAATGACCTCATACGGTCTTGAGGTCAAAAGCCCTCATACGGTCTTGAGGTCGAAAGCCCTCATACGGTCTTGAGGTCGAATGACCTCATACGGTCTTGAGGTCGAATGACCTCATATGGTCTTGAGGTCGAATGACCTCAAAAGCTCAAGATCGTATGGACCCCCAAGGTGGTTCAAAGGGTAAACTCGATTAGGGTTTCCTATGTTGAAGCCTTCAATTGGTCTCAAGCTTGCTAACCACTTATCAATTGAGACAATTAGGGTTATCCTTAACCAATTGGTTACTCAATTGACCCTCAATTGATATCCAATTAGGGTTGGAGTTGGTTCAATTAAGGTCTATAAACGTTCAACCATCAACACTCATCAATGTGAATCGAATCGAAGTTGAACCCATCAATTGACCTCCAATTGGGCTCAAACTTGGCCCAAACGATCTTGGGATCGTTTGGATATCCTCCAAATGGTCTTGAGACCGTTTGCCCAAGAATTCATCAAAATCTAGATTGATTTGATAGGGGCTGAACCTTAATTAAGTCACAAATCAGAAATTTGATTATTTCAATAACCCATTGGAATTGGGTCCTCAATTGATCAAATTACTTTAACCATAGACCTCAAAACGGTCTTGGGTTGCCAACAAACGGTCTTGAGACCGTTTGGATGAGTTACAAACGGTCTTGAGACCGTTTGCCCATCCATCCTTTGGACTCTAGTGAAAATTCATCAAGGTTTGATTTATTGAGTTGATCATTACATCAATACTTAATTGCAATGTAATTTGGTATCTTTGTACCTTCAATTGGTCAACTATACTTGACCCCAGACCTCAATACGGTCTTGGGTGATCCCCAAACGGTCTTGAGACCATTTGGATGATTCCCCAAATGGTCTTGAGACCGTTTGGGCTAATCAACCCAAAATCTCAAATTAGCTCATTGTGATTTCAGCCCTGATTTCAATTAGGGTTTGCCCTAGTAATCAACCTTCAACTCTTAACTCGTTTGGAATTAGTCCATAAAATTTGGTGAGTTATTAATTAACATAATTATGAACACTAATCTCATACTTTCAATGCTTAGTCAACCATCTTATACGGTCTTGAGACCGTTTGCCCAAAAAGGGCAAATTAAGCAGATTGAAAATCAGAACTAAATTCAATTGGATTTGCTAATTGATTTGCTTATATCTCACGATCCCTTTGGAGTTAACCTCTCAAATTTTGTGGGTGATTAACCTACATAATTTTGAACAGGATTCCCATACGGTCCACGCTTGGTCAACGCGGCCATACGGTCTTGAGACCGTATGCCTTCATACGACCTTGAAACCGTTTGCCCACCAAACGGTTTTGTAAACCGTATAGGCAATTGGTTGAGGTCGTATGGTAAAGTGGAAAACTGTGGATAAGCATAGGAAATAACGCCCTCATCTTCAATCTCAAGAACAGCAACAGTTCCTCACGGATTTGCTTGCAAGGAAGCAAGGGAAGATAGGGAAGAAGAAGAACTAGCAACTAAAAGCATAGAAAAGATGTATATAACAAAGCATATGTTTAGAGTTATAAAACCCGCCTAAAGCTTGCTCCTTGAGCTCCAAGCTTTCGAGCTACAAGCCTTTAATGGCGTCCTAGAAGCTCCACAGGTCGGCCAAGGTGAATCCTCCAAGGAAAGTTGAGAAGAGATGGCTAGAAAGATAGAGCTAAGTGAGCTAGCCATGAATTTGACCTTGAATTCGAGTTTCATCCAAGAATTTAAGAAAAAGGAAGGATCCAAACCTACCTTGCACTCCCCTGGTCGTCCTCCTGATCTCTAGATCTCTCCTTAGTCGGTTGAGCAAGGGGGAACAGTGAAGGAAACAAAAGAAATGTTCCCTTGTAAAGAGGGGAAAAAGGCTTATATACTTAGGTGGAATTTCAACATAGGCACATAGGTTTTCCTTATTTTCATCCAAGTCCTCCCTTTCTTCTATGCTCGTCCCTTCATCTTATTTCTAAGGACAACCTTCTTCTAAGGTCAAGAAATGAAGGCAAGAAGATCAAATTATTACTAAAGCACACACATAAAAGGGCTATAGTACTTACACCTTGATTATTCAATCACAAAGGTGTTTTTCATTATATGATTATTCAATTGAAGTGACTTCTTCATCATCTCTTCTGTAAATGATGACAAGAGTCTTACAAGATATTTTAGATGGTGTATTTTACAAGTTGCACCCCTCAAATTGGGTAAATTGCACTTTACTCCAATTTAGGGTTTCAAGCACAGGGATTGCTTCCACAGCTGCACCTTGGTGCTCAAGCTTGGGAAATCCCTCAAACTTTACCATAATCATTATTATGATGTCTCAACATTAGAGGAACATCTCAACATGTGCAAATTGTAAGTTAACCCTTCTAACTAGGTAAATTGCACATAGGTCCCTGTATTACAAAACAATCAATTCAATCATTGTTTAAAAGGGACAGAAAAGGAAAAGTATGTTCCTCAGGAACTTAATTACATGCAAAAAGATAATCACCAATATCTTAATTACATAATTAGGCAAAACACCTAGGGTTAACTCATAACCCAGGTCACGGATGTTACAAATTATCCACCCCTTACAAGGATTTCGTCCCCGAAATCGATAAAACATATTAAGAGAAAAGGGCAGGGTATTTCCTTCTCATATCATCCTCTAGTTCCCAAGTGGCTTCTTCAACACCACGGTGGTTCCAGAGGACTTTCACAAGGCTTAAATCTTTCTTCTTCAACTTTTTAATTTTGTTATCAAGGATTGACACCGGTCCTTCCTCATAAGATATATCATCATTCAATTCTACCTCCATAGGTTGTAGAATTGACTCAGTATCAGGGTGACATTTCTTTAGCATAGAAATGTGAAACACAGGATGTAACCTCTGTAACTCTGGTGGCAGCTCTAGTTTATAGGCTGCTTTTCCAATCCGTTCAATGATTGGATAAGGCCCCATAAATCTAGGAGCTAACTTCCCTTTCCTTCCAAAATGAAGGACTCCTTTCCAAGGCGAGACCTTGAGATACACTTTGTCTCCAACCTGGAACTCTAAGGGTCTACGATGCTTGTCAGCATAAGATTTTTGCCTATCCTGTGCAGTCTTAATCTATTGTTGTATTACTTTAATCTTCTCTGTGGTCTGCTGCACAAGATCAGGACCTAACAACTGATGCTCACCAGTCTCAAACCAACACAAAGGTGATCTACAACGTCTACCATACAAGGCTTCATAAGGTGCCATATCAATACTATGTTGATAGCTATTGTTATAGGCAAACTCTATCAAGCTTAGGTGTAGATCCCAACTTCTGGTAAACTGGAGAACACATGCTCTCAACAGGTCTTCTAAGGTCTGTATGGTCCTTTCCGACTGTCCATCAGTCTGTGGATGAAAGGCCGTACTAAACCTTAGCTTGGTGCCTAAGGCTCTGTGTAACTGTTCCCAAAAATGACTTGTAAACTGAGGACCTCTGTCAAAATCTATTGTGACAGGAACTCCGTGCAAACGCACTATCTCTTGCACATACAACTGTGATAACCTTTCAGCAGAATAGGTTGTTTTGACAGGTAAGAAATGCGTTGTCTTAGTCAACCTATCTACAACTACCCAAATGGAATCATGTCCTTTGTTTGTCCTGGGTAGGGCAACAACAAAATCCATGGTAACATGATCCCACTTCCACTGTGGTATGGGTAAAGGTTGCATTGTTCCTGCAGGCTTCTGGTGTTCAGCTTTAACTTGCTGACACACAGGACACCTCAGAACAAACTCTACAACATCCTTCTTCATTCCAGGCCACCAATACAGTTCCTTTAAATTACGATACATCTTGGTGCTCCCTGGATGCATAGAATACATCGAAGAATGAGCTTCTTCCAGGACTAACTTCCTCAAGTTATCCACATCTGGCACTATCATCCTCCCATGATAACATGTTACATGATCATCCGAGTCATGGAAACCATCTCGCTTCTCATTTCCATACTCTGACCTAATCTGTTGAACTTCAGCATCAACCTGTTGTGCTTCCTTAATCTGCTCTCTTAGGGTAGGTTTAATATGCATCTCAGCCAACAACCCGGCTAACAATGACACCTTCAACTGTACATTGTCTTTCCTTAAAGAGATAAACATATCTCTCTTAGAGCACACTAAAGAGTTTAATTGTGCTCTATCCATGGTTGATGTTGCTGATTTCCTACTCAAGGCATCTGCAACAACATTGGCCTTGCCTGGATGGTAATCAATCGTACAGTCATAATCCTTGATTAACTCCATCCAACGATGTTGCCTCATGTTAAGCTCATGTTGAGAGAAGATATACTTAAGGTTTTTGTGGTCTGTGAAAATCTGGAATGTCTCTCCGTAGAGATAATGCCTCCAGATCTTCAAGGCATGAACCACAGTAGCTAACTCCAGATCGTGTGTCGGATAATTCTCCTCGTGTTTCTTAAGCTGTCGAGAAGCAAAAGAAATCACTTGTTTATCCTGCATCAACACACATCCAAGTCCATTCTTAGAGGCATCACAGAAGACTACATATCCTTTTCCTTGCTCAGGTAGCACAAGCACAACTGCACTTGTCAACCTCTCCTTCAACAACTGAAAGCACTGTTGACACTTATCACTCCAAGAAAAAGGAGCATCTTTCCGGGTCAACTTGGTTAAAGGTAAGGCTATAGAACTAAAGTTCTTAAAGAACCGTCGATAATAGCCAGCTAACCCCAAGAAACTTCGAATCTCCATCGGCGTCTTCGGTTGTTCCCATTGTAGAATAGATTCTACCTTTGTAGGGTCAACACGAATTCCCGAGGCAGATATCACATGTCCAAGAAAAGATACCTCCGGCAGCCAGAACTCACACTTGCTAAGCTTAGCATACAGCTTATGTTCTCTTAGCAAGGTCAAAGCTTGGCGAAGATGCTGCTCATGCTGCTGAGCATCCTTACTATAGATCAGAATGTCATCTATGAAGACGACAACACACTGATCAAGGAATGGTCGAAAAACTCTATTCATGAGTTCCATAAATGCAGTTGGTGCATTGGTTAGTCCAAACGACATAACCGTGAACTCATAGTGACCATATCTTGTCCTAAAAGCAGACTTGGATATGTCACTATCCTTAATGCAGAGTTGATGATATCCAGATCTCAAATCTATCTTTGAGAATATTGTTGCACCACGCAACTGGTCAAAAAGATCATCAATCCTCGGCAAAGGGTACTTGTTCTTTATTGTTACTTTATTAAGTTGTATGTAGTCAATGCACAACCGCATTGACCCATCTTTCTTTTTAACAAACAAGACCGGAGCACCCCAAGGTGAAGTGCTTGGTCGGATAAAACCCTTCTCAAGTAACTCTTGAAGCTGTTTCTTGAGTTGTGCCATCTCGGCAGGCGCCATCCTATATGGTGTCTGGGCTATGGGTTTCGTATCTGGGACCAAATTGATCTCAAAATCAATCTCCCTAGGTGGTGGTATACCAGGAAGTTCTTCAGGAAACACATCCTCGAATTCCCTGACTATGGGAACTTCAGCAGGATTGGAACTTTCCTTGGTAACATCTACCACATGGGCCAAGAATGCATAACATCCTTGCCTCAACAGCTTATCAGCAACCATAGCTGATACAAGACAGGTGGGCAGAATCTTTCTTTCACCTTGAAAGATCCATGTGTTGCTTTCATCAGCAAACACAGCCAACTTGGACTCACATTCTAAGACAACTCTATACCTCTCTAAGGTATCCATCCCGAGGATTATATCAAATCCCTGCGTATCAAGTGGTATAAGATCCACTTGAATGCGATGATCAGAAAAGAAGAGGATGCAGGGAGAACATACCTCCTGCAAAACGGCAGACCCACTCAACGGAGTCTCCAAAAACAAGCTTTCTGCCCTATGATTAACAGTCATATTGCAGTTACGAATCACTCTATGAGTGATGAAAGAGTGCGTAGCACCCGTGTCAATCTGAACAGATACAACACAGGATGTAGACATATCAGGATATAAAAGTTCCATCTAACCTGCCACTACCCGTGGATTGACCACTGCATCTGGTGGGTTCATAGCATAGAACCTCGCTGTCGCCTGGTGTTGAGGTGGTGCTAATGATCCATCTTGAGATGCTTGTCCACGTCCTCGAGCTGCTCCTTGAGATTGCATTCTCTGAGATCCTTGTTGATTCTGTCTCGGAGGCTGTGTCACACTGATAGGCTTAGATCGGCAATCCTTCATCAAGTGTCCCACCTTACCACAGTTGTAGCAACTCCTCTCCTGTTGTTGTGGTCGGGGTGGTCCAGTAACTGACATCGATGTAGAACTGTGAGTCCCTTGAAGCGGTTGACTCTGTCCTCTACCTCTGCTTGGTGACCATTGAGTTTGAGAACTCGATCTGGGTGGTGGAGGGTTAGGTGCAGAGAATCTAGGTTTCTTGGAATCCCTAGATGAAGAACCCTAGAACTGTGGATATCTTTTCTGGGTTTGCCTCTTCTCAACCACAGATCTCTCTATCCTTCGGACTGACTCAACGAAGGTAGAGAATCTCTCTCAATTTTCTAAGGCAGACACAGGGGTTGACATATCAGCATTCAAACCCTTCTCGAATCTCCTGATTCTTTCCTCTTCTGTGGTAGCCATGTGCGGACAAAACCGCAGCAACTCCATGAACTTAGCTTCATACTCGCTAATGTTCATCATGCCCTGCCTCAATCTCTCAAACTGAGAGATCTTCTCATCTAGGAAGGTCTTTGGAAAATATCTATTGATAAATTCCCGACGAAACTCTTCCCACGAGAACTTTATTCCATGTCTCTTCTGCTCTTCCATGTTCCACCAGTGACCAGCACTGCCTTTGAGAAGATAGACAACATGTCTAACCTTCTCAGCCTTCGGGATAATAAGAATCCTGAAAGCCTTCTCCAACTCTGTTAACCATATGTCAGCATCTGCGGGGTCGGTAGTCCCAAAGTACTCGGTAGCTCTGACACGACGAAGTCGCTCGAACGTCTTACCGATACCTTGTCCTTCAGGTTGGTGATAACACCAAATTTTGTGACGTTTTTGCCATTTATTCTGTTATCAAAACTACCGTTTTCTGCTATTTTCCTCTATTTTATTAGCATTTTCGCAATAATTGGCCAAGCAACGCTCTTATTCCAATTTTTCCTATCTTCTACAGAGTTTTCCTCGTTTTTGTGCAATAAGGCCGATTCCGGCCCACAATAAGTCTAAGCCCGTCTCGACCTTCCTGACGCCCGATACAACCCAGCTCGACAGGGGCTGGGCGACACGAGAATGATCGGCGGAGAAGGGCGCTGCGTAAGGAGGACGTGTCAGCCGACATACCGTCTACCCGACAGGGAGCCAAAGCTGCATCGACGACCAAACTCGTCGGGCGACACAGCCACCCACCGGCAGGCGTGCCACCAGCCACGTGACCGATAGCCAGCGCCTCGCGCCGAAGACATACCTGTATCGCCCGTCCACATCCATCGACCGGCGTATAAGGGAGCTACGTGGCGTTTCTAGCACCATAACTCCTTCAACCGTCGGTATAAATAGCAGCTACAGGAAGCCGAAAAGACGGGTCGGAAGGGTCGTCGTCAGACTAGTCGGAGGGGTTTGAGAATTCGGACAAGACAGTTCGAGAGCCACCTTCGAAGGTAGCTGTGAGAGCAAGAGTATCGCTCCCAGTGCTTGTGTCGGGCGACACTAGGTGAGCTTTCCCTCATCCCGAGAGGGAAGGGATGGTTCACTTAGTGTTGTCCCGGGCGACACTGCGGGCCGATATCGGCCAACGAAGATGAGCGACACGAGTGCCCGACAGTAGACTTGTAACTCTTTGCCCGACACGATATCGAACCCGATACGCTCCGCCCGTCGTGCGTGCCGCCCGAGAGGGTGCGCCGCCCGACATGAGCGTATCGGCCAGGGTCCTTGAGCGATACAGTCAGTCGTCAGTCGGCACTGCCCGAGAGGGGGTGCCGCCCGAAACTGCCGTATCGGGCTCGACTCCTGACCGATATCGGGCAGGAGAGCTACAGCAGTCTGTTGTTCTTCTACATCAAGAAGGCGACATCTATCTTTAATTCTGTCATTTAAATTCTTGGCTTATGCATTGTATTAAGACCCTTATTGCTTATGGAAATAGAAATGCTTAATTGCTATTTGTTTAATGCTTGGTGCCTTATGATTGGGTAACTGCTGTGTTGGATATCTGAACTCTAGCTTGCATGTTTTGGACCGCGTTTCGCTTAGCTACCGAATCGTCTTTCCCGTCGCAACTACTTCGAGAGTTGGGTTGTGGATCTAGTGTTTGGTCCGGTTCTGGAGTACGAGAGTGCCCGGAACGGAGTTGTTTTAGTATCATTCCACTCTAACTTGAGTCCAGCAACCTCGAGAGAGGTGTTGAAGCTCAGTTAGAGGCACCCGCTCTGAGAGGAGGGGTACAGGGTGTTACTGCTACCGCTTGTCTTACTAAAGTCCTATCCCTTGCATTACGCCTTAAACTGCAGTTTATCTTTCTACTTTCTGTTGCATGAAAATTCCTAAAAACTGCTAAATGAGAAAATCTTAATCTTTCTTGTAACTCCAGTTGGAGATAGTTTTCTTTGATTTAATCGTGACAGCTTGTTGTTCCCCTTCGGGGAACTTTAATATCTCTTTATACCCACCGGGGTGTAGAGTGTCGATTCAGAGTCGTCAACACGACCCACCTTGTCCCTGTATTCGACCCCATATGACTACTTCGACCCCGTAAACAAAGTTGCGGGGGCCTAGAAGGATTCGGGTTATAAATGTGAAGGCTCGACTACCTCAAATACGCCTCCAATTTTAGGACGCGCGATTTAGGCCGGTCAACTTTCTGGCGCCGTTGTCGGGGACAAGGCAAATGGCACTGTTGACGAATCCGAAACCACTAACTACACTCCCGTGCCTCAAGCTTAGAAATAGGCTTGACAACACCTCTTTTCCTTTTTCTTTTTCTTTTTCTTTTTCTTTAAGCATTATTCTTTGCCGGAACCAAATAACTCTGTGTTCTAACTTGATTTCTCGTGATATTTCAGGTACCCTGCAAAGCTGTAACCTGCTCCACCGAGCCTTGATACCATGACTCGTTGTGAGCAACCCCTTTCTAAGGGTGAATGTCAGAGCCAAAGCGAGAGGGCGACCCGGCCTAATTGGGTTGGTCAGCTTTCCGCCTACATAAAAAGACAGGACACCATTATCAACCAGTTGGTACAGAGGACGTTTACCAACCCTGGATCTCTGAATTCCATGCAACACCAGATGGCGAGTCTACAGATGCGCCAATGGGAGGTCGATTAACGGCTGTCTCAGATGGATGCTCTGATGAAGAACCCTGCAGGAAAAATGCTCCCTCACCCTGAAATTGTAGTAATGGCAATGCTTAGATCAGGAAAGATGGTAGAGCACGCTGATGAAGCCCCACCGGAACCTGAGCAAGGGCCCAAGGATGCTATTCCAACAGGAGGCGGAGGTAGGCCTGCAGAAGCCCAAGAGCCTGCGCCGAGACCGTCCGATGAGCCATTTGGTGGGAGGAATCCTTATGCTCCCAGGATACCGTTCCCGTACAAGCTGATCGAGGCAAATCTGAAAAAGCGGCACGAAAGGTTCATGGACTCGATCAGGAAGCTGCATCTTGAAGTCCCCTTCCTTGATGCTTTGGAGGAGATGCCCACATACGCCAAGTTTCTCAAAGATCTAATAATGAAGAAAAGAAGGGGAGGAAGGATAGAGACAGTGTACCTAGCCTCTACTTCCTCTGCCTTCGTAAAGCCCAGCTTGCCAACTAAGAGAAGGGATCCCGGAGCTTTCACAATCCCATTCGCCATCGGGGACAATGTCGAGTGGAAGGGTCTAGCAGACTTGGGAGCGAGCATCAGCCTCACACCCTTAAGTTTCGCGCAAAGGATGGGTTTGACCGACATGGTTCGAACCAATATGCGGATTGAACTGGTGGATCACTCCTTCAAAAGACCTGTTGGCATTGTCGAAGATGTGCCGATTAGGGTTGGTGATTTCTTTATTCCCTGCGACATCGTTGTCATCAACACAGCTGAGGATCCCAGATGTCCGATCATCTTCGAACGCCCTTTCTTGGCAATAGGGAGGGCGCTGATCGATGTCTCTGAAGGGATAATCACCTTGAGGGTTGGAAACAACCACATGGACTTCAAGATGAAGGAGATCATGAGAGGTCCATCCCTGTCTGAATCGGCCTGTTTTGCGGATAGTTACAATAAGTTCTGCGAGGAAATAGAGGAGGATATCCGGACAGTGGACCCCCTCGCAAGGGCAATAAGCTGTCAGGATCCCGACCTCGAAGATCCTGAGGTCGTGAGGCATCTCGACCTTTTCAACCCTTCTGACAAAGACTTGCAAGAAGAAGAGGAGGAGGTGAACTCTGCGAAGTATGCCTCCCTTGAGGGAGAACCTCAGGAAGAGACACCCCGAGCAAAGCCGGATTTAAGAGCGTTGCCTGAAGGACTGAAGTACGAATTTTTAGATGAAGAACAGAGGAACCCAGTCATCGTAAACGCCGATCTTTCAAGCAATCAGCTAGACCGGCTCCTTGAGGAGTTAAGACTCCACAGGGGGGCTATAGGATATTCCGTAGATGATATCAAAGGCCTTAGCCCCGCCCTTTGCATGCATCGCATCAACTTGGATGAGTCTGCCAAGCCTCTGGCCCAGCCCCAGAGGAAGCTGAATCAGATGCTCAAGGAGGTCGTCAAGAAAGAGGTAATAAAGCTTAGGGACGCGGGGATCATTTACCCAATTAGCGACAGCAATTGGGTAAGCCCGATCCACGTAGTACCCAAGAAAGGCGGAATGACTGTGGTTAAGGGTGAAAAGGGTGACGAGGTGGCGGTAAGGACCGTCACCGGTTGGCGAATGTGCATTGATTACCGAAAGCTAAATCAGGCTACAAAAAAGGATCATTTTCCACTACCTTTTATTGACCAAGTTCTTGAAAGATTAGCGCATCACGGTTATTTTTGTTTTCTTGATGGCTTTTCAGGATTTTACCATGTACCCATCTTACCCGACGACCAGGAGAAAACGACGTTCACCTGCCTTTACGACACTTATGCCTTTAGAAGGATGCCCTTCGGACTCTGCAACGCCCCCGCCACCTTTCAAAGATGCATGATATCAATGTTCTCAGATTTTCTAGAAGACATCGTGGAAGTTTTCATGGACGATTTCTCCGTCTATGGAAAGGACTTCGATAGCTGTCTGAAGAATCTGTCGTTAGTACTTCAAAGGTGCGAGGAAAACAGCCTGGTCCTGAACTGGGAAAAATGTCATTTCATGGTGCGGGAGGGCATCGTTCTAGGGCATAAGATCTCAAGGCGTGGGATCGAGGTGGATACTAGCAAAGTCGAAGCTATATCTAAGCTTCCTCCACCAAAATCAGTCACGGGGATAAGAAGCTTCCTCGGGCACGCCGGATATTACCGAAGATTCATCAAGGACTTCTCAAAGATTTCCAAGCCATTGTCCAATCTTCTGGTAAAAGATGCTGAATTTGTTTTCTCTAACGATTGTCTCAGTGCTTTTCAGGCCCTGAAAAATGCTTTAGTATCACCACCTATCCTTCAAGCGCCAGATTGGGGTTTACCCTTTGAGCTAATGTGAGACGCTAGCGACTACGTAGTTGGAGCAGTCCTGGGGCAAAAGAAAGATAAAAAGCACCATGTGATTTGCTACGCTAGTCGCACGTTGGACGAAGCACAGGTAAACTACACAACCACCGAGAAGGAGATGCTCGCGATCGTCTTCGCGTTTGACAAGTTCAGGTCGTATCTCGTCGGATCCAAGGTCAAAGTATACACAGATCATGGGGCAATAAAATACTTAATGCAAAAGAAAGATGCAAAGCCCAGATTGTTGAGATGGGTCTTGTTGCTCCAAGAGTTCGATCATGAAATTATCGACAAGAAGGGCGCAGAAAATGTGGTCGCAGACCACCTATCGAGGATAGTGGCTGAGAGACAGAGAGGGCCACAAATCGACGACGACTTTGCCGACGAAGCTCTTATGATGGTTGAAGCTCAAGAAGAAGGTTTGCCCTGGTTTGCAGACATCTGCAATTTCCTTGCTTGTGGAGAGCTGCCTCCTGACATCACTTACAATCAAAAGAAGAAGCTATTCGCAGATGCCAAGAATTATTACTGGGATGATCCTCTCCTGTTCAGAAGATGTGCAGACAACTTGTACAGGAGGTGCATCCCGAAAGAAGAAACCGATGATATCCTGAAAGGATGCCACGCCTCCCCCTATGGTGGACACCTGGGTAGCGAAAGAACAGCGGCAAAAGTGCTACAATCGGGTTTCTACTGGCCCTCCTTATTTAAAGATGCTGCACGATTTGTAAAGGTTTGCAAAGAGTGCCAGTCAACGGGAAATATAGGTCGGAGGAATGAAATGCCGATGGCAAGCTGGATCGAAGTGGAAATATTTGACGTATGGGGAATTGATTACATGGGGCCGTTTCCCCCATCCCTGGGGTATCAATACATACTAGTGGTAGTAGATTATGTATCGAAGTGGGTAGAGGCGGTGGCCACCCAAACATGCGATGCCAAGTCAGTTATTAAGCTTTTTGAGAAGACCATCTTTCCCCGTTTCGGTGTACCACGCACCGTAATAAGCGACGGCGGGTCACACTTCGTAGAAAGGTAGTTCGAAGCGCTCCTACGTAAGTATGGAGTAAAACATAAGATCGCTACGCCCTACCACCCACAGACGTCGGGGCAGGTAGAGGTCTCAAACACACAGATCAAGCAGATCTTAGAAAAGACTGTCAGCCGCACGCGGAAAGACTGGTCTATGAAACTTGATGACGCATTATGGGCCTACCGTACTGCTTACAAGACGCCCATTGGAACCACCCCCTACCATCTTATATACGGAAAATCCTGCCATCTGCCCTTGGAACTAGAACACAAGGCCCTTTGGGCGATCAAGTTCCTAAATATGGACCTAGACAAAGCAGGAGAAAAGAGGTTTTTGCAGCTTCAAGAGCTTGAAGAGCTGAGGATTCACGCCTACGAGAATGCAAAGATCTACAAGGAAAGAACAAAAATGTGGCATGATGCCCACCTTAGGAGAAAGGATGTGAGCGAAGGGGATAAGGTCTTGTTATTCAAGTCCTCCATCCGTCTTTTTCCTGAGAAATTACAGACAAGATGGTTGGGACCGTTTTCTGTGTCAAAGATATACCCATCAGGAATGATGGAGCTCCGCGACAAGGATGACCCGACTAAGATCTTCAAGGTGAACGGGCACAGAGTGAAAAGGTTTTATGAAGACGAAGCTTTTGTCAAGAAAGTAGAGATTGACTTGCTGGATGTGGGTACAACCGAAGAGCCTACACCGGTCGAGCTGGCGACGAAAACTTCAGCGCTCCTCGGGAGGCAGCCCGAGTCATAGATTAGGATGCATTTCTTTTCTTTGTAAAAACAAACATTATGGACTGTAATAAGGCCCAAGTTAGTGCATGCGCACGTGTGCTGACTCTTTTTGTTTTATGGGCCACCGCTGTGTTTTGCGGAACATTGAGGAGTAATATCATCTGAGGTAGGAGATCCTTCTCTATACCAATGATGTTTTACCCTGCAAAGGCCTTTTACTTCACCCAGGTTTAGTTTTGGCCTTTTGACCGCCCGCTTTTCTACCGTGTCGACCAGCTGGGCGCAGAACCGCTTGTATCGGGCAGCCTCACCCCGGGCGTCGCAAGGGCAGCGGATGACCCTTGGACCGCCCGATGGGACTGTGTGTCTCGGGAATGGCGTGACTAAAACGCCCGACGCGCGCCATGTTTTGCCCGTTTTACCCCCAGCTGGGTTCTCTATAAATAGCATGGATGTTTCTTCATGTCGGGCTATCATTTTCTCCTTTTTGCCACCTGGAACGCATGCAGTGATCCTCCCTTTTGCTCATGTGTCGGCCATCTTGCCTTCGCCCTGGTAACGGGCGATGCCTCCTGAGAGCAAAGGTATAGCCCGACACACCTTTTTGCCTGACACATTTTCTCTCGCCCGGCACATGTTTTGTATCGTGTGAAGCGTATCGGCCGACTTGTTGTTTTCTTACCGAACGACATGGCTTGTCGCCCGATAGGTTTTTAGACCGACACGTTTATCGGCCGATAACCCTGTCGCCCGACGCCAGTATCTGTTACCGAGCCGCTTATCGGGTTTATGTGACCTGCAGATTTTCTATCGCCCGACATGCTTTCGCGCGTAACGCCGGTCGATAGCGTTTTCCCTATGTATCATATCGGGCGTCATGCTTCTCACGGCGATGTCATGTTTTTGCTTCATGTGACCTCGAATCGCCCGACACACCTGTGTTGGGCGTCGAGTCATATCGCGCGACAACATCGTGTCGTCCGATCACCTATCGCCCAGTTTTAATAAGTTTTCTTTCTTTCTTGCCTAACAAATGAATAAATAAATTTTAAATAACAGGTATGGCTCGTATGGAGCAAACCACCTACCGCACCAGCAAGCACGGTGCGGGGATCAGCAACAACTGTCGAGCAGAAATGGAAACAACAATGGAAGGGAAGATCTTTCTTGATTTGGTAGCTCCAATAGCGAGTCATCTAGTTATTAGCCTGTCTTTGGTGTGTCTTGGGACCATCTCCAGAGACAGCAAGAGTGCGGAAACCAAGGCCTCCGAACAAGCTCGAGGCACCTCGGTTCCGTCCTCTTAAGGGAGAGGGCCCACCCTGACTACACACTCCTGGGAACTGAACTAGGGACTGATAATCAGTCCTTTTGTTTACGTTCACAACGGAGATGTGAAGAAAGGGCGGGTCAGAAGTGAATTTTGAGGGTTACGCTCAAGCTCAACCGCTACACCGCCGAAGCGAACCTGCTAGACAACCTCCCAATGGCATGCTGCAACTTCGTAGGAGCATTTTGCAGCACATCAGAAAGCTAACCCTCACTGGCTAAGCTTTACCTCACTTTTGCTTTCTTCTCTACTCTGGGACAGAGTAGAAAGTAAGTTTGGGGGGGGGTATGCCAGTGAGGGAGGTATAAAAATTTTATCACTTCAAGCTTTCTACGATATTCATTCTCTTTTACCTAATGTGCCCTTATAGCTTCCTGTATATCTGATGTACGCATGCATGCCATATAAAAATTTTCAAAAATCCTTCCTTTGCAAATTTCTGTCCCTATGCATATGTACAAAGTTGTTGTAATAATAATAAAAACTTGTTGTGACTTCTTGCAAAGTTTGCTTTCTGTATATTTAACGAGTTACAAGTTCTGTCATATCTTTCTGATAATGCTGTCTCAAACAAACAAAAGATTGTGCCTTGCCATCCAAAATTTTTTGAAAAATAATAATCTCGCAAACAGCTAAGAGACGAGTATGGAGAAGGAAAAAGCTGCCCAAACAGCAGATATCTCTTTTGTTTTCCCTTACCCAGCAAAAATCCCAAAAAGAGAAAGAAGCCTTATGAGTGTGAATAAAAGCATGAGAGTTGTGCCCAATAAAAGAAAAAAAAAATATATATATATATACACACTTGTTTTCCAAAAAGTACCCATCTTTAGGCATGGTAGATCCGGGGTAGTGGTACGTAAGATGTGAAATCACTGCTCTAAAGCCAACTGGCTTGGACTGCAGGGACCACTTACCCGTTAACGGACCCTTACCTGGATGGACTGATGGGAAACAAGAAGAAAAACCCAAAAAGCCTTAGCCTACCCTATACACAACTTTCTGCCCCTAAAATAAAGTTGTTTCGTGTGGAAGCTAACTTCGGAATCATACACCAAAGTCTCGCTGAAGCTGTGGAGAAGAAAAATTTTACTTAAATAATAAGGCAAGTAGGGCAAGGTCTTTTGTTCGCATTAAGACAGCATTACCTCCAAGACACCGCAAATCTTGTGCTACCCTTTAGCCTTAAAGTTTTGCTGTGCAAGAAGAAGCAACACAAAGTTTAGTTTAAATATTGATTGAGGACAATCAAAAAGCTAAGTTTGGGGGAGTTGATAACACCAAATTTTGTGACATTTTTGCCCTTTATTCTGTTATCAAAACTACCCTTTTTTGCTATTTTCTTCTATTTTATTAGCATTTTCACAATAATTGGCCAAGCAACACTCTTATTCCAATTTTTCCTATCTTCTACAGAGTTTTCCTCATTTTTGTGCAATAAGGTCGATTCCGGCCCACAATAAGTCTAAGCCTGTCTCGACCTTCCTGATGCCCGATACAACCCAGCCCGACAGGGGCTGGGCGACACGAGAATGATCGGCGGAGAAGGGCGCTGCGCAAGGAGGACGTGTCGGCCGACATACCATCTACCTGATAGGGAGCCAAAGCCGCATTGACGACCAAACTCGTCGGGCGACACAGCCACCCACCGGCAGGCGTGCCGCCAGCCACGTGACCGATAGCCAGCGCCTCGCGCCGAAGACATACATGTATCGGCCGTCCACATCCATCGACCGGCGTATAAGGGAGCTACGTGGCGTTTCCAGCACCATAACTCCTTCAACCACCGGTATAAATAGTAGCTACAGGAAGCCGAAAAGACGGGTCGGAAGGGTCGTCGTCAGACTAGTCGGAGGGGTTGGAGAATTCGGACAAGACAGTTCGAGAGCCACCTTCGAAGGTAGATGTGAGAGCAAGAGTATCGCGCCCAGTGCTTGTGCCGGGCGACACTAGGTGAGCTTTCCCTCATCCCGAGAGGGAAGGGATGGTTCACTTAGTGTTGTCCCGGGCGACACTGCGGGCCGATATCGGCCAGTGAAGATGAGCGACACGAGTGCCCGACAGTAGACTCGTAACTCTTTGCCCGACATGATATCGAACCCGATACGCTCCGCCCGTCGTGCGTTCCGCCCGAGAGGGTGCGCCGCCCGACATGAGCGTATCGGCCAGGGTCCTTGAGCGATACAGTCAGTCGTCAGTCGGCGCTGCCCGAGAGGGGGTGCCGCCCGACACTGTCGTATCGGGCTCGGCTCCTGACCGATATCGGGCAGGAGAGCTACAGTAGTCTGTCGTTCTTCTACATCAAGAAGGTGACATCTATCTTTAATTCTGTTATTTAAATTCTTAGCTTATGCATTGTATTAAGACCCTTATTGCTTATGGAAATAGAAATGCTTAATTTCTATTTGTTTAATGCTTGGTGCCTTATGATTGGGTAACTGCTGTGTTAGATATCTGAACTCTAGCTTGCATGTTTTGGATCGTGTTTCGCTTAGCTACCGAATCGTCTTTCCCGTCGCAACTACTTCGAGAGTTGGGTTGTGGCTCTAATGTTTGGTCCGGTTCTGGAGTACGAGAGTGCCCGGAACGAAGTTGTTTTAGTATCATTCCACTCTAACTTGAGTCTAGCAACCTCGAGAGAGGTGTTGAAGCTCGGTTAGAGGCACCCGCTCTGAGAGGAGGGGTACAGGGTGTTACTGCTACTGCTTGTCTTACTAAAGTCCTATCCCTTGCATTACGCCTTAAACTGCAGTTTATCTTTCTACTTTCTGTTGCATGAAAATTCCTAAAAACTGCTAAATGACAAAATCTTAATCTTTCTTGTAACTCCAGTTGGAGATAGTTTTCTTTGATTTAATCGTGACAGCTTGTTGTTCCCCTTCGGGGAACTTTAATATCTCTTTATACCCACCGGAGTGTAGAGTGTCGATTCAGAGTCGTCAACACAACCCACCTTGTCCCTGTGTTCGACCCCGTATGACTACTTCGACCCCGTAAACAAAGTTGTGGGGGCCTAGAAGGATTCGGGTTATAAATGTGAAGGCTCGACTACCTCAAATACGCCTCCAATTTTAGTACGCGCGATTTAGGCCGGTCAGTTGGGCAGGTGCCCTAGGTGCAGGCATGGGCATCCTGTCAGTTATGTGTGTCATGGCAGTCATAAACTGCCCAAACATCGTCTGTACTGCTGGGTTACCCATGTCAGCTGGGTCAAACTGGGGTGGCTCAGGTGCAGGCTGTTCTATTCTTGGAACCCTTGCACCATCTTGAGGTGCACTAGCACTACTCTCTGCCACGTACTCTTCATGTGGCTCTGCCATTCTTATGTATCTTCTTCTCCTGAGGAGCAGAAGATTCTATTAGATAAGGAAGGAGTGCTAAAGATAGACTCGACATCCTAAGTCCTATGCCTCTGTAGACTCAACGGACCTAGAGCTCTGATACCACTAATTGTGGGCTCTGATCTCCAAACCACGATATAAACACGATTTAAACTTAGCGGAAGCGAATCGATTAACAGCGGAAGACAAAAATCACGAGAAATTAAAACTTTTCGAGACAAGAGCTTGAATCCATAAAGCTTCATTCATAAAAGGAGATAAACTGTTTACATCTCATGATAATTACTTCTTGAGTAATTATATACAACAAGATACAAAATCTCAAGAACTCATAACCAAAAGACTCCAAGACCTGAGAGTACAGAGGACACATAGGACTGACTCTAACTACACCACATGGCAGACTAAATCTCCACCTGAGATTTACTACTGCTCCTGGTGCTACTGTTGCTGGGACTGGTCACCTGTAGACCTGTTCCTCCGTCCTCGACGTCCACCTAAAAAGTTGAAGTCTACGGGGTGAGACAATTGTACATAATTGTCCCAGCGAGAGTTATAACTCTCTGCCAGAAGGTTTATTATAACATCAAAGAATAACTTAAGCAGTAAAAGCTTACAAAGTATTCAATAGCAGATGTAGTTGTAAACAAGAGATCAACATTTATGAAACATGAAGAATATAAGCACTATACAGTGTAACATCAATCAACTAACTCGTAGTTATCCCTAACAGGTATACTACGCTGTAGAGTATGTTTTTCAAACATTACTTTTATGCCCTGTGGAGATGAGGTTTACCACTCATACTCCAACCAATCACTGCTAAGTGCCTCGGTATCATACCAGTTCATTGAAAGAGTCGGATTCTCATGACCTTCACCTTCCTTAGTCAGTAAGAGGATCACTTGTAGGACATCTTGTGTCTCTACTATTATAGCTCACCAGGGTAATCTGGTCCTTCGCTATTTTAGAGTTACAGTGGCGTTCTGTACTCTCTTCGTCATCAGGAGATTTCATGTTTATCTTCCACTGATACAGATATCTTTGCTTTCCTCGTCATCAGGAGGTTTCATGTTTACCATCCACTGATACGGTATGAGTTTTGTAGTGAAGGATTGACGGATTATACATCTACATCAAATTCCTACACTAGGATGTAAGGTTCTACACATCCATATACCCCACATACTCAACAATATGTGATCCAGGAGTTCCTGTAGGAAAACCTGTTTCACCATCATTTGATCTCTGACAATGATGGATCTATGATCAGGGCTCTACAATTCACTTGATTAGTTAGGTACATTCAGTATTCTTTTACATCATACATTGTTCTTCAAATAATAACAGTAGCATAACAGCTATGAAAGTAGAATACTAAATGTAACAAACCTAACTCACATCAATCATCATTTCTCAATATACTCATCACAAGTCATCTCTAAAGCATGACCTTGATGGTATACATGGCTCTTACAGCCCATTAAAACATAGGATGCCACTGACAAGGCATCAAGATATTTTACTATTCATAAAGCTAACAACATGCTTTCAATGAATATAGTATCATCATTCATACCTGGATATGATCACCTTCATATCAGAACCTGCATGTTTAATTCAACTGATAAAGGTAATTCAAAACAAGAATATACTTTCCACTCTTGTCATAAGAGCTAAGTTCTCTGATTCTCATCAATTAGAGTTTACTACTCATATTGCATGTCATCACCCTTGAATTAGGGTTTACTATTCACATTATGGTGAATTGAACTCATAACATCATCATGTATGAGGAACATCATCATCGATGCTCTCATATTAGTTTAAGATTCATCATTTATCATAATTAGGGTTCCATGATCTCACATAGGTGGATCATACCCTAATCATGCACATTCATGTGTATTGAAGGTACTTTACTTGAATTTTCATCATAAAAGGGTACTTTCTCTTTCTTAAGATACTTTCTCTCTCCTCATACTTGTAGATGGTGATAACACCAATCTAGATCAGGTTGGGTTAAGTCCACTTTGATTAACATAGACCAAATCACCACTATTGAGTGATTAGGGTTTGATTAGAACAAGGTTTCACTCAATTGAACCTTTCAAGGGTATTATGGTAAATTACACATTGATCATCATCATGGTTTAATTTACTAACCACTTGACCCTTAATGTCTTTTGGTATCATTAGGGTTTAGGTTGAACAACTATTAAACCATTTAAGCCTTCAAGGCATTAGGCAGACTTAACTTCAAAAGTCTCCAATAGGTTTCACACCTTCAACCTTCAAACGATCCTGAGATCGTATAAGGTTGTAGACCGTTTAAGCTTTGTAGACAGTTTAAGGTTTGGTTGACTTCAAGACCGTATAACACTCAAGACCGTTTACCCTCAATCGGTCTTGAGGTCGAATGGTCTCATTCGGTCTTGAGGTCGAATGGTCTCATTCGGTCTTGAGGTCGAATGATCTCATTCGGTCTTGAGATCGAATGGACTCATTCGGTCTTGAGGTCGAATGACCTCATACGGTCTTGAGGTCGAAAGCCCTCATACGGTCTTGAGGTCGAAAGCCCTCATACGGTCTTGAGGTCGAATGACCTCATACGGTCTTGAGGTCGAATGACCTCAAAAGCTCAAGATCGTATGGACCCCCAAGGTGGTTCAAAGGGTAAACTCGATTAGGGTTTCCTATGTTGAAGCCTTCAATTGGTCTCAAGCTTGCTAACCACTTATCAATTGAGACAATTAGGGTTAGCCTTAACCAATTGGTTACTCAATTGACCCTCAATTGATATCCAATTAGGGTTGGAGTTGGTTCAATTAAGGTCTATAAACGTTCAACCATCAACACTCATCAATGTGAATCGAATCGAAGTTGAACCCATAAATTGACCTCCAATTGGGCTCAAACTTGGCCCAATCGATCTTGGGATCGTTTGGATATCCTCCAAATGGTCTTGAGACCGTTTGCCCAAGAATTCATCAAAATATAGATTGATTTGATAGGGGCTGAACCTTAATTAAGTCACAAATCAGCAATTTGATTATTTCAATAACCCATTGGAATTGGGTCCTCAATTGATCAAATTACTTTAACCCTAGACCTCCAAACGGTCTTGGGTTGCCTACAAACGGTCTTGAGACCGTTTGGATGAGTTCCAAACGGTCTTGAGACCGTTTGCCCATCCATCCTTTCGAGCTCCAAGCCTTTAA
The DNA here is from genome assembly GCA_963693085.1 of Alisma plantago-aquatica. Lineage (NCBI taxonomy): Eukaryota > Viridiplantae > Streptophyta > Magnoliopsida > Alismatales > Alismataceae > Alisma > Alisma plantago-aquatica. The sequence continues at coordinate 978,360,454 of OY856413.1, read as the reverse complement.
TGGCGTCCTAGAAGCTCCACAGGTCGGCCAAGGTGAATCCTCCAAGGAAAGTTGAGAAGAGATGGCTAGAAAGATAGAGCTATGTGAGCTAGCCATGAATTTGACCTTGAATTCGAGTTTCATCCAAGAATTTAAGAAAAAGGAAGGATCCAAACCTACCTTGCACTCCCCTGGTCGTCCTCCTGAGCTCCAGAGCTCTCCTTAGTCGGTTGAGCAAGGGGGAACAGTGAAGGAAACAAAAGAAATGTTCCCTTGTAAAGAGGGGAAAAAGGCTTATATACTTAGGTGGAATTTCAACATAGGCACATAGGTTTTCCTTATTTTCATCCAAGTCCTCCCTTTCTTCTATGCTCGTCCCTTCATCTTATTTCTAAGGACAACCTTCTTCTAAGGTCAAGAAATGAAGGCAAGAAGATCAACTTATTACTAAAGCACACACATAAAAGGGCTATAGTACTTACACCTTGATTATTCAATCACAAAGGTGTTTTTCATTATATGATTATTCAATTGAAGTGACTTCTTCATCATCTCTTCTGTAAATGATGACAAGAGTCTTACAAGATATTTTAGATGGTGTATTTTACAAGTTGCACCCCTCAAATTGGGTAAATTGCACTTTACTCCAATTTAGGGTTTCAAGCACAGGGATTGCTTCCACAGCTGCACCTTGGTGCTCAAGCTTGTGAAATCCCTCAAACTTTACCATAATCATTCTTATGATGTCTAAACATTAGAGGAACATCTCAACATGTGCAAATTGCAAGTTAACCCTTCTAACTGGGTAAATTGCACATAGGTCCCTGTATTACAAAACAATCAATTCAATCATTGTTTAAAAGGGACAGAAAAGGAAAAGTATGTTCCTCAGGAACTTAATTACATGCAAAAAGATAATCACCAGTATCTTAATTACATAATTAGGCAAAACACCTAGGGTTAACTCATAACCCAGGTCAGGGATGTTACAATCAATATCACATACTGATTCACACATGCGTGCACACACCTATCTCAATCCTACTCATCAAGTGGCCATGGATATCAAACTCCCTCAGGAGGGACAAATCCCATATATATCACTCACCCCTCAAAAGCCCCATGTGTCAAAGCCACCCAATCATCACCTTTATAACAACCCATGTTTCAGGACTGCGTTTGATGATGTCAAGGTGTGCCCAACGAAATGTGTTGAGTGCAGTGATTTCAGGTCTAAGAATCACACTCACCACCATCACTGTGAGTACTGACTGTGACTACCATCTCATGGTTCCATGTGTCAAACTCACGGTGGGTCTGTCCGGTACACTTGTTCTCTAACAAGTACCTATGTGTTTGGTTTGATATCTCTATATCATGACTAATGAGATTATGTCATCAACCAACACCACAATCTAGTCTTGTGTGTCATTGCTGTCTATCTACCTTCTACAATGACATCCGACTAGGGACATAACAAGAATGTACAAAATCTTAGCATCTGTATGATCTCATCGTCCAGGTCCTCAACCTGAAAGCATACGTCATTGAGTACTGTCATTCTCTAGACATTCAATCTGTTCTATCACTATCTCATATGACTGAACCAGAAAGAATTGGAAGCTTGCCTTTGATGTTTATCAAATCAATCTTAATGTATCCCACCAATCATCCCATGATTGGCTCTCAGGGCATACATACCAGTATAGACTTCATTTGCATTGATGGATTCATAAACCTTATAGGTTGTGTCACATACACATCCTTGTTTTATTCCTCATAGGAATGCAGTTTTAGTATCTGTATGCCAAATATCTTAGTCATTAAGTTGCAATCAACAAGCATCATCCTTCTCAAAATGATATCCATGTGTCTTAACACTTAAGACTCATTCGCACTTATGGATTTCATCCCAATGGGTTCTACCATCAAGGTCATGCCTTATGGTTCACATGGAAGTCATTTAGGATGTAATGGTCATAAACCATAAATCAAAATCTGGTTCCTCATATTCATCTAGATAGTTGATTTATCACATGACCAACTCATCACATAGATAATCGAGGTGTGTCTGGCAAGGATATAAGAACTCACAACCCTTTGTGATTCTTAATGTCCTTTATTCTTGTAGGGTATTCTTTATTTAAGAAGAAATTAATTATTTGATAATCATCCTCTAACTCCTTAGAGTATGACTCCTTTTGATTTAGACATCACCATGCCTTAATCACGAGCTCACTATGATACACTATCATAATCACTCATAAGGATCTCAAACATTTGGTTCAAGTATTTTATTCATTGATCTCATCAAGAATTAGAACTTTACCAAATTCACACTTCATCTATGATATTCTTGAACACTTCAAGATATTCATATTGGTATTTCTCTTAAACACCATTTGAAGTATTAGCATTAAGTCCAATAGGTATGTAAATACATCACATGTATTATACCTAATAGGATAATCAATCTCCCACGACCACTGGTGAAGAATAATCATGTCTAAGAGATTCATGTCTCTTACTGGTTCTCTAACCAAAAGAGTCTAGACTTATCCATCATATGGAAACTAGAAATGAATTTCTCATGATTTGTGCTAATTTGAGTTATCAATAACTTTTAGGTATCATTTTATCTTATGCATACCAAGTACCACAAGATAAACAAGGCATTGCCACAAAGATTGAAACATCAACTTTATTAATTGCCATTATTGTCACACAATATGCAAAAATAAGGTGTTTCTATCCATTGGCAAATATGAAATAGCAGTTTATAACTCTATTACATGCCTTCAAGACTGAAAATAAACTAAAGTACTCCTATCTATGGCAGAAACACTTGCCCCATTTATTGGGTGATTTACACTTTATTTCTTGGTATCATATACCTCAAAAGTGTTATAAGTTTATTTCATGACACCTTCAGGTGGAGATGTCTGTCGCCTCCTTCTTCTTTAGTTTTTCCATACATAGTGGACAATTCCTTTTCCAATGTCCTGGCTTTTGACAATGGTGGCAATTTCCTCTCTTGGTCATGCCTCCCTTGGCCTTGAGAGTTGAAGAGGACTTGGGTTGTTGGCTAGCATAAGAACCTTTCTTAGCCTTGCCCTTGCCCTTGCGCTTGGACTTGCCTTTCTTGTTGTTGATCATCATTACAGACTTAGGCTTGTCCTTTTTCATATGTGCCTCGGCTGTCCTCAACATGCCCAACAACTCTGTCAATGGCTTGTCAAAGTTGTTCATGTTGTAGTTCATCACAAACTGACTGTAGGATTCTGGCAATGATTGCAGTATCACATCAACAGCCAACTCTTGGCTTAGGGGAAATCCCAGTCTTGTCAGGTTCTCCACATACCCAATCATTTTGAGTGTGTGTGGACCAACTGGATCTCCTTCTGTCATGACACACTTGAACAATTCCATGGAGACATCATATCTCTCTTGACGTGCTTGATCTTCATACATGTTCTTGAGATGCTGAATCATCTCAATGACACCCATGTTCTCATGTTGTCTCTGCAACTCGTGGTTCATGGAGCACAACATCAAGCACTTTGCATCAATGGCATCTTCAGAATGCTTCTTATAAGCATCCCTTTCTACCTTTGGTGTGGTAGGAGCAGGTTCCTCTGGAGCTGGAGTATCCAGGACATGGAGCTTTCACTCTTGAGTGAGAACAATTCTCAATGTCCTAAACCAGTCTTGGAAATTAGTCCCATTCAGCTTGTCTTTTTCAAGGACCGACCGCAATGAAAAGTGATTGTTGTTTGTTGTCATTTGTACTACAAAAGGAAATATATGCAATTTAGTCTAAAACTCGTTTTTGACTTATTTGATTGATTTGAAAAGTTGACAATATAATTAGGACTTTAATTAATTATCGCTCCCACTATTTTTGTTCAAATTGATAGCCCTCACCATCAATTTAGAAGATTGCAGCGTACAATCTTCTAGTGGGTCAAGATCCTGAAATCCTCTAAGTCATGGACCAGCTAGGGTTGTTACCCACAACTTAGATCTTCCAGGTAGGCAACTTTTGCTAATTGCATCATATGCAACTCTTGAAAGATGTCATATACAACTCTTTGCTATGATCACCTCCATGCCTCAAGGTGCTAGATCCTATCTAGGTCACCTTGTTAAGTCCGACCCAAAGCCAACACAATGAATATGCACCCTGCTAGGGTAGACTCACATATCCATCCTTCACGCTTCCACGAGATAGACAATGCACCATGCTAGGGCGTGCCCACACTTGGTTGTGCCCACACTTGGCCGATCAAGCTTTTCACATGTGTCACATCTGGAAGGCATCTAAAACTTTAATATTTAATGAGGAATTTGGTTTTTATAGGTACATATACATATCCAATCACCACAATACATAGTACATATCATATACATGCTATATCCCACAGAAAACATGTGAAATGATAAAAGTGATGATTATGGCCATCCTAATGTGATTCCTTGAGCCAAGAGGAATCACGGTCATCTAGGTCCATATCACATGCAACCTATACAAGATGAACTTTGTGCTTTGCCGTTCTGGGTTTGATCAACTCATCTCCATGATTGATAGGCTCGCCATCAGGCCGGTCAGTTGGGTGCCACCAGCCGATCGACTAGCGCCTCCAGCTGATCGGTTCACTAGTCGTCGTGCATCTCCTCAGGGCCACCACCCGCTTGTCTCGTTCCTCGAACCGGTCATCTGGAATGCCAACCGATCGGTTCACACCTTGAACTGATCGTCTCAGTTGTCGTCAGGTTGTCTACCATTCTTTGACATAACAGGAAATAAAAAGTTCTATCCTATTTATATTTGAATTGAGAAACCCCGAGTTACATTTGGGGGGAGCAAAGGTAGGAAATAAATCTTGAGTTATCTCGAGTTACATCAGGAATAAGAGATAGGGAAGCAGTGTGTAGACCGAGATGCAAGCAACCACATTCAACCATACATAGACATAGGGTTTATTGGCCATAACCACGCTATACATCCACCATAAAACTCATTAAAGGGTGACGCGTATGGAGTGCGTTCATATTACATATTATATATGTACATTGGGATTTGTGGATTTAGGATTGGACATGCATATAGACAATTTTATTCACATCGTATGCAATAAATAAAGGCGACAAACCAAAATCAATCACATCGATTATCCTAAAGTATAGAGCAGTTGACATGGCTATGATACCACTATTGGGTTTTAGAGGAGACAGAGAAGGCAGCAGAAACAAAAACAATTTTTCTCCCCGAACCCAGTATAAAGGAATCGCGTCAACGTCTATACAGTAGGAAGGATGGTTTGTAGAGACATATCTTGTCCCAAGGCTTGCTCGGTGACATTACCTCGTGGCTTGTGCGGTCTTCACCTCTGGTCTTGGATGGTGTCTGTGCAGCTCCTGGTATCACTGGGACTGTCGGGATTGACAGCTATCCTCCGAGCAGCAGAAGTCTCCCACCTCTGTAGTAGTCCACACAGACCACCTAGAACTCCGATAGCCTTGTTGCATAAGGCACCAGAAGGAGCCGTACCCTCCTATCGGCGTACTAGTCACTAACACACTCTCCTGCAACCAGTTGCTTTTCTATAGTTTTCTTTCCCTTTCTGTGCCTTCCTTATCGGGTAGCACTTGCTCGGGCTCTTCTAGTTACCACAACTAGATAGAACGACAACTTTACAGAGCAACTGGTGTTTTGAGTTGTTGTCCTTTGAGAAGCCCCCAATACCCCTATATATATAGTAGGGTCATGGGATATGGTTCTCTACCCTGAGCAATGCGGGATTAAAGAAGGAGTAGAAGGGTTTGAGATTTTTCACAAAACAACCAACTACGCAAGCTGAACCGATCGTTTCAAGCATGAAACGGTCAGTTGGGGACCTGAGATGATTGGTTCACACCTGAACCGATCAGTTGGGACACCTGAGCCGATCGGTTCACTTCTGAAACGATCGGTTCACTTCCCTGGTTAGTTCTTGATTGACTTTTCCTCTTTTGTTTTGAATTGATCAAAATACCAATCCTTGTTCCAATCAATTTGGAAAAGTGAAACGAAGAGAAATTTCTCACCAACCTGACTTTCCCAACTCGCTCGTTTGGACCAGTTGAGCTGATCAGTTCAACCCTTGAACTGGTCATTTCAACCTGTCCTGAGCCAATCAGTTCATCACATGAGCTGATCGGTTCACCAACCTGAGCCGATCGGTTGGGAGTGCAGACTGCGCAGAATCAGTCAATTGCAGTTTTAATCAATCTGATACTCTAATCAATTGGTCCAACACCTTGAACACTATGATACTGAGCTATAAATTAATTGAGTCTTTAATTGAACTACTAAACCCCTTTAGCAATCAATCTAAACATTGTCTGTGGATAAACTCCTTTTCTAGGTTAAATCCAATGTGTGTGACCCTGCAGGCCCATTTCATGTTGGCAGTGAAAGTCCATAACACTTATGACTTCACAAGCAAAGAGCGGTGCCTAGTCGCACATCAGTGCCACCTAAGTGAAATAGAAAGTTGGAGAACAACTTTCAATCCTACAATATGTGAATGGTGTTATAGTGAATGTATAATTCCTTTATCGCTGATATCCCGAATGAACTCAAAGCATGGAACAGTCATCCTGTCAATGTTCATTCACTTTCTTGATCTCAGAGTAGATTGGAGGAGATATGTATGACATCAATATCACATAATGATTCACACATGCGTGCACACACCTATCTCAATCCTACTCATCAATTGGCCATGGATATCAAACTCCCTCAAGAGGGACAAATCCCATATCTATGGCTCACCCCTAAAAAGCCCCATGTGTCAAAACCACCCAATCGTCACCTTTATAACAACCCATGTTTCAGGACTGCATTTGATGATGTCAAAGTGTACCCAACGGAATGTGTTGTGTAGTGATTTCAGGTCAAAGAATCACACTCACCACCATCACTGTGAGAACTGACTGTGACAACCATGTCATGGTTCCATGCGTCAAACTCACGGTGGGCATGTCTGGTACACTTGTTCTCTAACAAGTACCTATGTGTTTGGTTTGATATCTCCATATCATGACTAATGAGATTTTGTCATCAACCAACACCACAATCTAGTCTTGTGTGTCATTGTTGTCTATCTACCTTCCACAATGACATCCGACTAGGGACATAATAAGAATGTACAAACTCTTAGCATCTGTATGATCTCATCGTTCAGGTCCTTAACCTAAAAGCATACGTCATTGAGTATTGTCATTCTCTAGACATTCAATCTGTTCTAACATTATCTCATATGACAGAACCAGAAAGAATTGGAAGCTTGCCTTTGATGTTTATCAAATCAACCTTAATGTATCCCACCAATCTTCCCATGATTGGCTCTCAGGACATACATACCAACAATCATGTCATAATGGACTTTGTGGTTGGTTTGCCTAGGACAGCCAAAGGACATGATTCTGTTTGGGTGATAATTGACAGTTGACAAAGTCGACACACTTCTTGCCTATGAAGATGACATTTTCAACAAAGAATCTCGCTCAGATCTTCTTGGATAGGATAGTGAGTTTGCACGATGTCCCAACTACCATCATATCAAATATAGGCCCTCTGTTCACAAATTACTTTTGGAAGCACTTGCACACACCTTTGGGTACGCAGTTGAGGTTCAACACTGTCTTCCACCCACATATGTATGGTCAGTCTGAGAGGACCGTATAGACCTTGGAGGACCTGTTGAGGGCTAGTGTCTTGTAGTTTTTGGGAGTTGGGACATCCACATCAGTCTGATAGAGTTTTTATATAATACAAGCTATCAGAGGAGCATCAACATGGCATCATATGAGGCATTGTATGGAAGACGTTGTAGGTCTCTATTGTGTTGGTATTGAGATAGGTGAATATTAGCTTCTTGGTCCTAAGTTGGTGCAACAAGAAATAGAGAAGATCAAAGTGATTCAATAGCAGTTGAAAGCAGCCCATGATAGGCAGAAGTTGTATGTTGATAAATGTCAGAGACCCTTAGAGTTTCAAGTGGGGGACATAGTGTATCTCAAAGTCTCTCCTTGGAATGGTGTTTTGAGGTTTGGAAAGAAGGGTAAGTTTTCTCCCCAGTATATGGGACCTTATCATGTGATGGCACATGTTGGGAAGGTAGCCTATATGTTGGAGTTGTTGCTTGAGTTGCACAAGTTTCACCCAATGTTCCATGTGTCTGTGTTGAGGAAGTTCCACCCTGATACCAAGTTGGTTGTGAATCCAGTGGAGGTTGAGCTTGATGAGGACATGTCCTATGTTGAAGGGTCCATGTTGATCCTTTACAGGAGGGTGAAGAAGTTGAAGAAGAAGGACATAGTGCTTGTGAAGGTTCGGTGGCATACCAGTGGCATTGAGGAAGCCACGTGGGAGCTTGAGGAGGGAATGCAGAATAAGTACCCATCTCTTTTCGCTTAGGATTTTGTAGCAAAATCCTTGTTAAGGGTTTATGGCTTGTAAGACCCCTGACCTGTGTTTTGGGCTAACCCTTTTTGTTTTGTCTTGATTTTTAGTTGCTTGTTATAATCCTTTGAGATGATTTTAGAGAATGTGAAGAGCTTAAGCCTCCAGTTTGGGCTTGTTTGGATGTTGTTTGTGCTTTATGTGCTATTTCTGGTGCTAAATTGCAAATTACCCATTTGAAGGGGTATTCCTATAATTTTTCACCTCTAGTGTGTTCCTTCCTTCTCTTGACTTCATGAGGGAAGTTTTGATTCTTTGTGGCACCTTGGTGGACCCTTAGTTGAGTGGTATTAGCCTTAGTAGTGATTACGATTTTCCTACAGTTTGGTGTGCCTTGACCATGTGACCCTTGTTGGTTTGTTTTGACCTAGGTCATGACCTAGGGCCCGGTTGGAGGATGTCATAGTCGAGACACCTGCCCTAGGTATGGTTGTCGCAATGAGATGATATTGGTGTCTTGGGTCGAGATGGGTGCTCTTGGGAATAGTGTCTCGACCTAGGGTTTGTGGTAACCTTGTATAACGACCTAGTGGTCCTTGGTGGTGTGTCACACCCATAGGTGGATCCCTTGGTATGTTGCATTCGCAACATGAGGATTGGGTGTCCTAGGTGGTCAAGATCCAACCTAGAGTGTATCACCATCTCTTGCATGTGGGCTTTATGTGATGGTGTATGGAGTGGGATCCCAGAGGGGAAGCACTCCCTTACTAAAATAAAACAATAACATCCTAAACCAAACACCAACATAAAATTTTTGCCAAAGGGATGAAACCAATTATTCAACATGAATGTATCATAACACCAAAGTTTAGCAGCCGAATAAAAACATTGACTATATTCAATTTAATATAAGATTACAAAAGTACCTCAACATCATCTCCCATGAGGGTTTACATAAAAGGTACATCATACAGATCTAGTAGAGGGGAATCTAAACCATAATCACTTTTCTCAAATCTTTAACATCTTAAGTTAAGTCCAAGTCTTCATGACATGTCATCTAAGTCCTTCACCTAGGGTTGGAAGCATACCCCAACAAGAAGATAAAAATAGAAGACATCAAAAAAGGTTGGTATGTGCATACTAAATAGAAAATTGAGCAATTTAAAAGAATAAAGGACATCAACTTAAAAGGCTTCCCATAGAAAAGAAAAGGACTACCCAAGTGGTTATCAAGAGAAATGATTTGCAATAAAAAAGAGATACTTTCCATAAAATAATAATAAAAGTTGTGCCACAAAAACACATAAAATCTTTGGGCACAAAACCCATCACTATAATAACAACATGCATGTAAGTGAGATAATCATAGTACTAGAACAATATAAAGACAAAGGCGGCTAAGCCTCACAAACTTGAAACCTGGTAGAGAATGACGTACTGCCAAACTCCCGATATATATAAGTGGGTCAAGCCTCACAAACTTGAAACTTGGGTATGGGGCACCATTACCTCCATCCCAATAATAGCAAGGGCATACTGCCCAAAAACGAATGCAATTACACTAATCTCGTGCTATTGATTCACATAGCATGTTTAATAGAGAGGCACATAAAAAGTATAGTTAGATTATACAAAATAGTCACCACAAAAATGACCAACATATACCTCCACCTCACAAGTGGGCAAACGACATCACATGTCATCATATAGAGTTTCATTATGAACAAATCATAAGAAAGAGACCAAAGGAATATCAACTCATGATTATAAGATCAGTAACAAATTAGGTAGTTCACATGAACCATAATTTTCAAAGAAAAGAGATTATGTGTAGGCTAATGTCCATAGGACTAGAAGAAAGAAGAAAGTAGGATAATTGCTTAATAAGAATAATCAGGGATGCAAACATACCTCCCTTCAAAGTCTACTCTATCCAAAGCCAAGTCTAGGTTCAAGCCTAGGCCTCGAAAGAACCTATTAAGGATATATATATTTTAGGTCAATTTTGCATTGATTATTCAAACCCTAAAAATCATCTTTTTCCTTACATGCAATTTAGGTTATAAAAACTATGCCATATTTTAGGTTACCCTTTTCTGAGTCCAAAATATATTTTATTATATTTTTTGACTTTTAATTATTTAGTTATTAATTTTAAAAGTTATTACATATTTAGATTAATCCATAAAAATCACAGATTTTTTCAACATTGGATTTCGGTCACAAAACCAACACCATGATAAGATATTACTTATTTAGATCTTTTTTCTCTAAATCCAATGACTATTTATTTGTAAATTTTGGATAAGCGGTTTAAAAGTTATGAATTTTCATTTTCGACCAATCAGAAAATGCCACGTCTTCTAATCCATCGCAAACGAGGAAGAGAGAGGGAGATGGTGGGCTGCGTGACTTGACCCAACTGTGGGGTGCCAAGTCAGCGGTCCATGTCGACTCACCCTCGCGTCAACGTGGGTAAAACAAATACTTAAAAGACAAAAACACCCTCGCGAGAAACAGACGAGAAAGAAGAGAAGGACAGAGGGAAAAATAGTAAAATTGCACAATCCTATCTTCTTCCCCCACTCATACACCATGACGGCAGTAGGTGAGAAGCAAGATTTGGGTGATTCTGCAATCATCAAAGATTAATAAGACTAAAGACATACAAGTGTGGAGAAAGGCTAGACAAACTTACCACAAGAAGGAATCGAAGCGAGAAGCCAAGTAGAGGGAGGGGGAGACACCACAAGCATAGGCACAAAATGTAATCACTGGAAGATAAAGACACCAGATCATGAATAATTGAGTGAAGAGAATCACGTCTTGGGGAACAATGAAGGCTCGGGTACCCCTATATATAGGTGGGGGTTCAGGTGGAGGCCAAAACACAAGTCGGCCGAGATCCCAGTTGCACAAGAATTGGGCATTTCATGAATCTTCCACAAAAATCTTTGAGCAAGGTAAGGGCATGTGCATAATCGAAAAAGGAATTCAATGGTGAAGAAATCTCGAACAGAGATGGACCAAGGAGGAACAAATCTCAAAAATACCAGTTGCCCGATCCACCTCTATTTCCCATCCTGACTCAGACTAGGAGATGATCCAACCTTTGTCTGATCAGGACGTGTGTCAATCTCAGCTTTCCATTGATGTGAAAAAAATTAAATGAAAATGGAAATAGGCACGTAAAAACATTAAATGGATTCCTAAACTGATTTGGACTATAGCGTGGATGCATTAATTTCTCTTTTTCTCTCTCTCTTCGTTTGAGGGTATAAACAAATTCCAAATTGGATGAAATTGACAACCAACCTAATTTGGACATGAGGAATCAAAATATGGAATTAGATTTACCTTTTGAGAACTTTTACTGTGTTAAAAAAATCAAATCTTATTTTCTCTTTCCTCAAACATTAATGACTTTAAGATTCTCCAAATTTTATGAAACTTCACCCAAAAGTCATATTTAATGTGTTGGATATGAATTTGCCGTCAATTTTACATGTTGGAGTTGTTTGTACAATTATTTAATATTTTGAAGGTTCTACACACTTTCTCTCTCTCTTGATTACATTTTTTAATCAAACATTTCCCAAATTGTATGAGAATTCACCCAAAGGCTATATTTATTATGTAGATTATGAATCCAAGATTTTTTTCATCTTTTAAAGTCATTTAATATTTTATTTGATATTTTAGGGAAATCACAGATCTTCTCTATCTAAAATAATTAAATTAATCGTTATTATGTGAATAATGTGAAACTTGAATCCCAAGGTAATTGGCACCCAAGGAACACAATTTTTAACTTAGATTTTACTTTTGGGGTTTCCTTTAATGAGTTATTTCACATTTATCACATTATTACTTAAGTTATCATATTGTTTCACTATTATCATTATTGCTCCTCTATTTATGTTCCATAGCTTAATATTATTACCAAAAGAATTTTGTTTGATTATTTGCATGGAATTTTATATAATTCATTTTTATCTCATGTGACATATTTTATGTGTCTATTATTGGATTAAGACTAATGTGAGAACATTAGGTTACATTAGGGTGATTTATGCATGCATTAGCTCATTAGAATTATACTAAACATCTTTTAGGTCTAACCTCAACCTTGTTTGGCTAAGTCTAAAAGGTCAAAGTTCTAGGGTAGGATCCAAGATCTGATATGTTACAACACTCCACCCCTTAAAAGGGATTTCGTACTGGAAATCAATTGATCCAAACATCAACAACCAACTACTCTCCACCCCTTAAAAAGGTTTATCCTAACAAGTCAAACTAAACAACATTTACGGTTACTAACAAATCTTTTTGTTGTGAATGTATTGAGATCTATGTTGGTCATGTATCCCACTAAAAAGTCATAACATCTAAGGTTGAGTTTTAGGTCCATGTGTATCTAACCTAACAACCTTAAGATCCAAAAAGCCATAGGGTACAAAGGATAGGTCCATTACACCTTTATCTTATTCCACATATTCCTAGTCACTACTTCAATACTAGGGTTAAGATTCTATTCCAACTATACCCAAGGTTTCTCTAGAAAAGCTTCACATATCTCTTTGTTGTGACTTAGTTCAAGGAATCATCGAGAAAATCATAGAAATTTTTTGTACATATAGTAGTATAATGAATTTTTTATAAGAAATACTGTGAAGTAAAACCAACAAGTTGGCCAAAATTCAATGCAAAAACCAAGTCACGGTATATCCATGACAAGAACTCTTCATCCTACTACCTCTTCAACCTAATTGCATCCTCAAGTCAAAATCTCATAGCATCAAGAGATACAAATCATAATCAATCTATATGATAGGGTAAGATCTCCTAGAACTTCATCACATATTTAACATAGATCAATTCTAGGGTGAACATCTCACCTAGAGGGCAACTATGCAAGGTAAGGGTTCTAATTAGGTAGACAATATTGAAATAGTCAAATTCTGACTACCATTGGCTCTGATGCCATGTTGTAAGGAGTGGGATTCCAGAGGGGAACCACTCCCTACTAAAATAAAAAGGCAACATCCCAAACCAAACACCAACATAAATTTTTTGTCAAAGGGATGAAACTAATTTATTCAACATGAATGTATCATAACACCAAAGTTTAGCATAGAATAAAAACATTGACTATATTAAATTTATCACGAGATTACAAAAGTACCTCAACATCATCTCCCATAAGGGTTTACATAAAGGGTGCATCATAAGGATCTAGTAGAGGGAAATCTAAACCATAACAACTTTGTCTCCAAGCTTTAACTCCTTAAGTTAAGTCCAAGTCTTCATTCCATGTCACCCAAGTCCTTCACCTAGGGTTGGAAGCATACTCCAGCAAGAAGACAAAAATAGAAGAGATCAACAAAGGCTGGTATGTGCATACTAAAAAGCAAATTGAGAAATTTAAAAGAATAAAGTACATCAAATTAAAAGGCTTCCCATCGAAAATAAAAGGACTACCCAAGTGGGTATCAAGAGAAATGATTTGCAATACCAAAGAGATACTTGCCATAAAATAATAATAAAAGTGGTTCCACAAAAGCACATAAAATCTTTGGGCACAAAACCAATCACTATAATAACAACCTACATATAAGTGAGATAAGCATAGCACTATAACAATATAAAGACAAAGGCGTCCAAGCCTCACAAACTTGAAACTTAGTAGAGAATGACGTACTTCCAAACTCCCAATATATATAAAAGTGGGTCAAGACTCACAAACTTGAAACTGAGTATGGGGAACCACCATCTCCATCCCAATAATAACAAGGGCATACTACCAAAAAATCAATGTAATTAAACTACTCTATGATACTGATTCACATAGCATGTTTAATAGGGAGGCAAGTAAAAAGTATAGTCAGATTATACAAAATAGTCACCACAAAAATGACCAACATATACCTCCACCTCACAAGTGGGCAAAAGACATCACATTTCATCATATAGAGTTTCATTATGAACAAAGCATAAGAAAGAGACCAAAAGAATATGAACTCATGATCATAAGATCAGTAACAAATAAGGTAGTTCACATGAACCATATTTTTCAAAGAAAAGAGATTATGTGTAGGCTAATGTCCACAAGACCAAGAGAAAGAAGAAAATAGGATAATTTCTCAATAAGAATAATCGGGGATGCAAACATACCTCTCTTCAGAGTCTAGTTTATCCCAATCCAAGTCTAATTCCAAGCCTAGGCCTCTAAAGAACCTATTAAGGATATATATATATATATATATATATATATATATATATATAAGGTCAATTTCACATTGATTATTCAAACCCTAAAATCACCTTTTTCCTTACATGTGATTCAGTTTATCAAAACTATGCCACATTATAGATTACCCTTTTCTGAGTCCAAAACATATTTTCTTATATTTTTTATTTTTAATTATTCAGTTATGAATTTTACAAGTTATTACTTATTTAGATTAATCCATTAAAAATCATGATTTTCAACATTGAATTTAGGCAACAAAACCTGCATATATATATATATATATATATATATATATATATATATATATATATATATATATATATATATATAAGGTCGATTTCACATTGATTATTCAAACCCTAAAATCACGTTTTTCTTACATGTGATTTAGTTTATCAAAACTATGCCACATTTTAGATTACCCTTTTCTGAGTCCAAAACATATTTTATTATCTTTTTTATTTTTAATTATTCAGTTATGAATTTTACAAGTTATTACTTATTTAGATTAATTCATTAAAAATCATGAATTTTCAACATTGGATTTAGGCAACAAAACCAGCACCATAAGATATATCTTATTTTTCTGAATCCAATGACTGTATATTTGTAAATTTTAGATAAGCGGTTTAAAAATTATGAATTTTCATTTTTGACCAATCAGAAAATTCCATGTCATCTAATCCATAGCAAACGAGGAAGAGAGAGAGAGATGGTGGGCCGTGTCACTTGGCCCAACCATAGGGTGCCAAGTCAGTGGTCCATGCTGACTCACCCTCATTTCAACGTGGGTAAAATAGATACTTAAAAGATGAAAACACCCTCGCGAGAAGTAGGGGAGAAAGATGAGAAGCAGGGAGGGAAAAATAGTAAAATTAAATGATCCTATCTTCTTCCCCCACTTGCATGCCATGGCAAAAGCAAGTGAGGAGCAAGATTTGGGCGATTCTGTAATAATCAAAGATTCGTAAGACTAAAGACATACAAGTGTAGAGAAAGGCTAGACAAACTTGTTGCAAGAAGGAATTGAAGCGAGAAGCCAAGTAGAGGGAGGGGGAGCCACTGCAAGAATAGGCCCAAAACATGATCACTGAAAGACAAAGACACCGGATCATGAATAATTGAGTGAAGAGAATCACATCTTGGGGAACAACGAAGGCTCAGGTACCTGTATATATAGGTGGGGGTTCGAGTTGGGGCCAAAACACAAGTTGGCCGAGAACCCAGTTGCACAAGAATTGGGCATTTCACGAATCTTCCACAAAAATCTTTAAGCAAG
This sequence comes from Alisma plantago-aquatica, assembly GCA_963693085.1. NCBI lineage: Eukaryota > Viridiplantae > Streptophyta > Magnoliopsida > Alismatales > Alismataceae > Alisma > Alisma plantago-aquatica. The sequence goes on along the minus strand of OY856413.1, from coordinate 978,344,491 downwards.
GTAAGGGCATGTGAAGAATCAAAAAAGGAATTCAATGGTGAAGAAATCTCGAATGGAGATGGACCAAGGAGGAAGAAATAGATAAAATACTAGTTGCCTGATCCACCTTTGTTTCCCATCCTGACTCGGGCTAGGAGATGATCCAACCTCCATCCGATCAGGACACTCATCAATATCAACCATCCATCAGAGCGAAAAAAATAAATTAAAAAGGAAATAGGTGTGTGACAACACTAAATGGATTCCTAAACTGATTTGGACTATAGTGTGGATGCATTAATTTCTCTTTTTCTGTCTCTTCTTTTGAGGGTACAAACAAATCCCAGATTGGATGAAACTTGACATTCAACCTAATTTGGACATGAGGAATTCAAATATGGAATTAGATTTATCTTTTGAGAACTTTTACTATGTTAAATAAATCAAATCTTATTTTCTCTTTCCTCAAGCATTAATGACTTTAAGATTCTCCACATTTTATGAAACTTCACATGCAAGTCATATTTAATGTGTTGAATACGAATTTTCCATCAATTTTACATGTTGGAGTTGTTTGTACAATTATTTAATATTCTGAAGGTTCTACACTCTCTCTCTCTCCTAATTACATCTTTTAATCAAACATTTCCCAAATTGGATGAGAATTCAACCAAAGGCTATATTTATTATGTAGATTATGAATCCAAGATTATTTTCCTCTTTTGGAGTCATTTAATATTTTATTTGAAATTTTGGGGAAATCATAGATCTTCTCTATCCAAAATAAATTAAATTAATTGTTATTATGTGAATAATGTGGAACTTGACTCCCAAGGTAATTGGAACCCAAGGAGCTTGATTTTTAACTTAGATTTTACTTAGGGTTTCCTTTAATGAGTTATGTCACAATTTTCACATTATTACTTAAGTTATTGTATTATTTCACTATTATCATTAATGCTCCTCCATTTATGTTCCATAGCTTAATATTATCACCAAAAGAATTATGTGTGATTATTTGCACAAAATTTTATATAATTCATTATTATCTTATGTGACATATTTTATGTGTCTATTATTGTATTAAGACTAACGTGAGAACATTAGGTTACATTAGGGTGATTTGTGCATGCATTAGGTCGTTAGAGTTATGCTAAACAACTTTTAGGTCTAACCTCAACCTTGTTTGGCTAAGTATAAAATGTCAAGTTTCTAGGGTAGGGTCCAAGATCTAGTATGTTACAGGTTGCATGTTAGTTTCTTGAGTGGACAAGTGTCCCTTTGGGGCCTTCTTTCATTGACACCTCATCCCTTGCCCTACCTCTTTCCTCCTTTACTATATAGACCCTCTTCTCTCCATGCAAGTGATCTTTTTTTATCATCCTCTTTCTCCTTCCTTGCTTGGATGGTCTTGGAGCTTGTTGGAGCAAGAAGGATCTATTCTTGGTGCTTTAGAGGTGGTCCAACCCTTGATGTTTCTGGTGTTTCTGGTGATCCTTGGTCATCTTCAACCTTGATGAGTGTTTATCTTCCTTGTTAATGTTTTCTTTGGATCTTCTACCCTACCTTCTTCCTTTTCTCGACCCTAGACCGTGTATTGACATGGTGGTCATTCTTGAGAGTAATCTCCTCATCACAAGGGTGATAGGCCATGTTTTGACAAGGCGACACCCAAGTGAGAGGGAGTTTCTTATCTCTTTTCCCCATTCTTTCTTTTGGTTCGACCTTACACTTCTTGCCCTCTTTTTTGAGCTATCCTTTAACCTTGGTGTTTCCTCTTTCTTGAAGTGATCTTGTGGTCGAAAGTGGAGCTTTTGGTGGAGCTTGATCTTCTTTGGTGATCGTGTGCTTGGAGTTTGCCTACCTTAGAGCTGAACTTCTTTAAGGTGGGTTATATAACTCTTAACCTCCTCTATTATTGAACTATATATGCTTGCATGTTACTATTTTCTTTCTCTAAATGTTTCCTTAACATACTAGTAGATGGTGATATACCTTAGAACTTGGATGATGTTGAAATCATGATTTGTTTGGATGTAATCTGAAACACTAATTCCTTTGTACCAATTTTTGCTGTTAGTGGTACATGATGTTTTTCCTTTCTTTCTTAACCTTGGTTGAGTTGCATGCATGATGATTGAGTTTTTTAGTGATCTATGAAGTTTTGGTTTGGTTTTGGTGGTGATGATCTTGGTTTCTCTCCCTTGTTTAGGTTCCTTTTTATGGTGGTTTTATGAAGTTTGTTTTAGGGTTTGATGACCATTTTGCATGAGGTTTTTCCTCTATGGTGATGATGAGTTTCCCTTATTGGATCACTTATTTTAGTCACGGATTTATCTCTTTTTTGACCTTGGTTTGATCGTGGTTCTTGGTCTTGGTGGTGGCTTGACCCTTAGTGGTCACCATGCCTTGTTTTGTCTTGAGTCGCGACATCTCTTTGGCTTGAGGTTTTAGATTGCGGTCGTAAAGCCACATTTTTTATCTCTTTTGTAACATCACATTTTCCCTAGTTTTGGTCATGGTAGTAATGGCCATTTTGGTTTTGGGGTCAAGATGGGTCTTCTCTTTGGGTGTTGTGGTCACGAAATCTTAGTTGGTCGTGGCCCATTGGTTGTTTCAGTTGGGATGCCCTAGTTGTGTGTCATTCTCTCCTTCCTTGACTTGGTAGGACCTTGTTTCTATTTTAGATGAATATTTACTCTTGTGTTGAAGACGTCCCCTATCCTTGTCGTGATCGAGACATGCATAGGGATGGTGGTTGCAACAACCCTTCCTCTTGGGTTCACAACAAGTGCTTCTTGGGATGGTCACGACTTGGTTGCATGAGTGGTTGTGGCATATGTATGATGGGTGGTTGAGAGGCATAATTGATCACATAGTTGATATATTTCCATGAGTAATGTATAATCTAAGTAGAGTGTTGTTTGGATCATGTCTAATCACCCCTACTCATGTTCCCCAACCCTAATATTATCCAAGATAGTGGGAGGTCATGCTCCTTGGCTTTATCTAGCTTTAAAGCCTAAATGACTATAGCGTGGATTCCTAACCATAAATGAGAATGTGACATGTTTGTTTCTATATCTTGGAATGGTTGTTAAAGTATGATAATTTCACTCTCTTATTTATAAGCCCTAACCTTACAGGTGATATATATTTCATGGCTTGTGTATGCTATGGTGATGATTATGCGATACAGGGCGATGCTTATGCACATCCATGTGGCACAATGTGGTGTTAAATATGCAGTGATTAACGTGATGGGTACTATAAACTAGTGATGGCTTAATGCCTATTGAAAGGTGATATCCTCAAGTGATGCGATTAAGGCTCCGGTTGGTTTGGTGTAAGTCATAATTATGTGGAACTCATTTTTTGGGAACTCTAGTTTAATTTCTGGAACTTAAGTTCCTTTTACTTCCATGTGATTGGTTTATCATAAGTGTACACATGGAAATCAATTGAAAATTTGTTAATTTTACTGTACAATATATAAAAAGTAAATACGACAAAAAATAAAGAAAGAATCATATCCGTGACTAATCATAATATTTTTTAACTATAATAATATCAACACAATCATGATAGGATGTTGTTCATCTAAAATCTTTTTAATGTGGTATAATTATATTTTTTTCTACAAACATTATGGTTCAAATCAAAATATAATATTTTTATTTCATTTTATACGGACAAACTATTATATTGATATGTAAATTTTATGTGTTTGTAAGTATAATTTTTAGTTCATCATTTTTTAACAATCTATACAACACTAATTTTTGGTAGATTCTTCACGTCTTATTATTGTTCATAATCATTTTTCTCATCGTATTATTTAAACATGAATATAAAAATATGTTAGATAATTCACATTTTTGTCACGTGGTGTGACGGGGTTATTTTTTCATAGTGTTTCTATGTTTTTATTTTATAGACCAAAGTGATAATGGTAGTTGTTGTGTAAAATATTTTACACGATTCCGCTTATAGTTTACAATATTTTTTCATATTATGTTATGATTTTGGCAATAAACTATATCCACATGCTAACATTCTTAGTCATAAATATTTACACGTGTCATTTCTAAAGAATGAAAACTACAATTGCACAGAAAATGTTGTCAATTGTTCTAGAGCACATTTTCGCTCTTTTTAAGAGGGAACTCATGAACTCTGTTTTGTATGTAACTCTGTAACTCACTAGAAGTCACAAAACTCAACTTCCGACACGTACTTTAAACCAATCATAAAAAACTTCTTTAGGAACTCCAATTCATAAGTTTTCCAGACCAGTTACAACAAATCAATCAGAGCCTAAGGGATTGATATCCCATGGTGGTATGTGACTTTGGTTATCTCCTTGTAAATGGTAGAGAAATGAGTATCATGTGGTGGTTGTGTGACAAGTTCACACCTTGTACATTTTATATCTTCTGAAGTTGCAATACACCCTATTTCTTATAGAGTTTGTTTTAGCTTTATACTTTGTAACTTGATTGATTCTAAAAGTCACCTAATTGGCTAATTAGTGAAGTGAAACCTAATCATGTAGTTTTCCTTGTGCCATAGTGAAATGAAACAAGTTTAACTCAAAGTGCATATTTTTGAATATGTGGGGGTGCAAGTTAAGTATCTCCTTGTATCCATAATTACAGGTTGTGTGAGACGGCCATGCGTGAGCCGATCTCCTTGTGATATGGATGGTCATAAGTTAGCCACTCCTTTTAAGAATGGCCATGCGTGAGTTTGTTCTTCTAGCATCATTACCTATACCAAGGGGGGATAGGTGTTTTATATGGATGATCATGTGTGAGCCGATCCTCTTGTGGCCATATGTCACTCTTTTGCAGTTGACTGGTATGTCTCTACAGTGTTCTCTTGGGTTGACCAAGAGGTGTTGGAGAGATCATGGATTCTGGCTCTTCCATGGACCTTGTATGGCATCATCAGTTGTCGTTCACATGGGGAAGTTGGTTTGGGTGGTACGACTCAAATCCTTAAGGCATAATAAAAGACATACTGCAGTCGTGTAGTATATGTGCTTAGGGTGACATGCGTGGTTGAAGCCTTTGCCTTATCCTTGTACTGATTTCTTGAATTAGATGATGATAAGATAAGTCAATTGTTATACATGTTCTTCATATTCCTTTTAGAATATAGCTTGACCTACTATTCAGTAGTAGTTTCCTAGTCTTGATTAATCTTCTTTATTCATTGAATACATATCATTTAGTTGAATATGCTCAACTTGCTAGCTTATGTCAATTATCTGCTTAGTATGATGTTGTACCTGCTTAGTATATATATTCTTTAATAGAGTTGGTGGAGAGTTATATCTCTCGTTGGGACATTTGGTCTCACCCTGTGGGTTTCCACATCTTTTAGGTGACCGTGCATTAAGAGGTAGAGGCCATGCAGCTGAGGAAGAGCAGCAGCAAGAGTAGTAACTGACAAGGTTGGATGTGATGGTAGTCTTTTGGTGTTAGAGTCCTAGAGTCCTCCCTGTACACTCGGGTCCTTGGGGTGTTTTCTTCGATATGTTTTGTGGATATGTGATCGATACGATGTTTTGGCACGTGTGCCATGGTTGTGTAGTTAATAACATATTTACACATATATATATGTGGAGCCAATATTTTATGTAACAGGTTGGTGGAAGGAACGCTGACCTACACTGATGTAAGCACCATGTGAGATGATATGTGTTTCATGTGGCAGACTTTGTGGATCCATATGTAATTAGGTTTTGGATTATGGTGCTTTAATGAAAATAGTTTTAATTACATTTGGCAATCCGCTTTCTTAGTGTTGTTTTACAGTTTGTTTTTGAGTAATCTCATTTGTGGTGTGTCAAGGCATCACACCATGTATTCCTTCATAGTTGCAATCCACAAAGAAAAATTTGGATTAGACACAAGTTCATCATAGGTAGATGGTTCATCAGAATCATTTGTCTCTTCTACAATATCCAAGGCATACACAACAACATAATTTAAATTCCTTACAGGTGGTCTGACATGTCTTCTTCCTCTTCCATAAGCAAAAGTATATGTATCTTGTTTAGGAGTGTCATCTTCATCATCATCAGGATTTCCATGTGTAACAATATGAGGTGTCAGGCTGTGTACACTAACTTCAACCTCCACATGCTTTGTGGAATCCTAAGAATGACCTACAACTGAAGATGTAACATCATCTGGTTTTACAAAAAACATAGCAAATTCATCAAAAGTAACTTTTCTCTCAATCAAAAACATTAATGACTTTGTCTCAGTGCACCAGAGTTTATATCCCTTACACCATCAGTGTCCATTAAAAAAATGTACTTTTTTGCTCTTGGCTCGAGCTTTCCTTCATTGGAATTGACATATGCTATGCAGCCAGAAATATTAGATTTAAGTAATTTGTAGGATGACCAATCCATACCTCTTATGGAGTTTTAAATCAAGATAAGTGGATGGAGAATGATTTATAAGATATAGATTGTGGTAGAGATTGCTTCAGCCCAAAAATCCTTGCTAAGATCTGCATTAATCAACATGTATCATTCTCGCTCTAGAAGAGTTATATTCATATGTTATGCAACATCGTTCTGCTCAGGTGTATGTCTAACTATGTGGTGTTAGGAACATTCCTATTTGAATTTCAGACAACGTCTTATATTTCTTAAATTGATCAGAGGCATCAGACTTATGCTACAAAATATACACCCAAACTTTCCTTGAGAAATCATCAATGTAAGTAATCATATATCTTGCACCACCCTTGTAAGGCACTTGAGAAGGACCACAAATGTTTGCCTTTTGTAGTATGTATTGTAGTAGAAAAATTGACCTTTTCCTGCTTGCCCATTACACGGTGTTCATAGAAATCTATCTTTCCAGTACTAACGCCATCTAGAAGTCCTCACCTACTTATCAATTTGAGACTTTAATGGCTCATGTGTCCCAACTCATATGTAACAACCTGGTGGTATCCAAATCCAAAGTAGTGGAGGAAGAAACAACAATAGCTACACCAGTGATGGTTTCACCAATCAAATTGTAAAGAATTCCAGGAATACATACTCCCTTAACCAAAACATCATCTCCTTTGGCTATGGATAAGATTCCATTTTCAGACCTTTATGGAAAATTGTTGGCTTCAAGCAAGCTATTTGGGATGAGTTTTTCCGAAGGCCTTGAACATGACGAACATTTAAGACAGCCTGTATAACTCCATCAAACATCTTTATGTGGATTGACCCAATGCCAATAGTCTCACTTGTAGTATCATTCACCATGTTCACTATTCTTCCATCAAATTGTCCATAAGAAGAGAACCAATGTTTATGTGGATGCACTATGTGAACAGTCAGAGTCTAGAATCCACAAACTTTGAAAATTTGTGGATGAGGATGGTGGTGAGGATGATTACATAAGAATAAAATATGTATCTTCTCATGCTACATTAGAATATGTATTTTTTCTTGTTTTTTACCATCGTTGTCCATATTCATCTTGTTCATCAACTTGTAACAGTCATCAACAATGTGACTGGTCTTCTTACAATATTTATGGAATCTTCCCATTCTTGTACCTAGACTTATATTTGTAAGTCTCCTACTTCTTACTCTTTTCATTTGTTCAACCCTTGACCATTAGAGCCTCAGACTGAATACCTCTTAATGAAGCAATCAACTCTTTATCAACCAAGGACTTGAACTTTAAAGAGGAATAACATCATCCATCTTAATTGAAGACTTCCCAAACAAAGTAGTTCTTTGAAATTGCATATATGAAGGGGTAACAAACACAATATAATAAGATCTTAGTCTTCATCTTCAAGTTTAACATCTATGTTATCAAGGTCTATGATAATAAAATTAAACTCCTCGATATGATCATAAACAAAATTACCTTGCGCCATGTGCAGTAAGTAGAGGCATTACTTATGATATAGTTTTGTTTGGAGAGACTTTGTCATGTATAGATGTTCAAGTTTCTTCCAAATATCTTCTGCAATAGTATCCTTGGCGACTTCAGCCAAAATTTTGAAGGATAAGGATAACTAGATGGTGGTAAGATCCTTCAGGTCCATCTCCTTATTTTCTTCCTCCTTCATAGTAGTTGGCATCTTCTTGATCACTTCCAAATCCATAGAAACTCCTTGATGCATGAGCGTACCATGCCTTGTGATCTACCATATCCTAAAGTTGATTAAGTGATCAAACTTCTTGATCTTGTATAAACTCGACATTGCTCAAAACTTTAGCACTGGGCTCTTAATAAAATAGAAACATGCCTTTTTGTTTTGGTGTCATTTTTTCCCACAAGGATATCAAATATTGGGAACTATGTGAAAACCTCATAAAATCATCACAATTCAATATTCTTAGGATGTTATCTAATCCAAACGAGGCCTAAATTCATACCAAGCCAAACAAAACTTTTGGTTAAAACAATAACATTCGTATGTAACTAGTTGGCTTTGAACCAATGTCGAGTCTTTTTTTTTAATTAATCCAGTAGGTAATATTATTCACCCTACCCTCCTCATGCAATAGAAATCAATCAATCAAAAGAGTTACAGCTCTGCTCGATCTAAACAGTAAATTCCCCTAAAACAAAACAACCAAATGCTATCCCAAATGAGAGCATATATACAAAGATGTTATAAATAAGAAAAGTCAAGTATCTATCCAATCTATAACTATGCATAGTATACCCCTTTTCTCTAAAATAGCAAAGTCATGCTCTCCCATAGATAGCAAGCTTGGCTTTGAGGTCGTGTAATTTGTGGTGTTGTTATAACCTTGAATTCCAAGTTCTCTAGCGATCCAATTAATTACTCTATAGAATTGATGGCCAATGATTGAAAGGTCATCCACAAATCACCTAAGTTCTCTGATCCAAGCTACCAACTTCCACGAGTACAAACATGAACCCCAAATACAATTTAGAATGCACTTCTCACCAATCTTCGTAATGGATACAATAAGGTTGTGATCATTATCCAATTTAAGAGTAATAATTCAAACCTTTAGAATAGTTTCAAAATAACCTTTGACATTAACCCATCTAAAAGCAAGTCCAACGTAACCATGAAAATTTCTAGTACAACTTGCCACCCAACATTGAGTCATACCATTTGGGTGAGTCACACATCCTGTAGCAATGGTGGCCTTCAAATTTTCCATATCCAGAGGAAACCATCTGATGAGGGATGCCCTTTGATTCTTGAATCTAGGAGAGATGATCCCATATGCGCTCAATGAAGCATACATCATAGGGTTATTAAGCTTCCTAAAAACTCTCCTAGTAATGGCTCAGTTCACAGTTACAACTATGGAATCCCAAAGATTATCTAGATTTAGACTTTTGTTGTCGAATCTAAGAGTACATATGAAAATCCAAATATGCTATAAAATAAGAGGTACCATACATGAGCTTAACCATCCTATCAGGCTATAGGAAAAGTGTATATCTTCCCAAGCATGAAAGAATTGTTGAAGGATACCTTTGTGCCAAGATTTCTCTACTAGTACCAGATTTTGAAATCTATCCAAAGAAAATTATCAAGGTCACTATGAAGAAACAAGTGTGGTTTTGTCTCACTCATGGGAAGAAGATAGCACAAGGAATCTAGGTGAATGTGGCATCTTGCAACATTTCATCAGTAGGGATCGCAGATTTGTATATCTTCCAAATCAAAAGGATGTCTTTTGGTGAGAAGTCTGATGACCAAAACCATGGTCTTTTCTAGGCGATGGATGAGAAGTCTTAAAGGATAATCCTTCTAGCTAATTTCATAGAAAAAGAACCATCCTTTGTGTGTTTCCATGCGAGCGTATCGTCAACATATAACATTATCTTTAAGAACTCGATCAATTGTATTCCTTGCTTTGGGAGTACATTCTCTAATGTATCCCAATCCCAACCAGAACCGCTCAACCAAAAGTCAGAAACTCTAAAATCAAACTATGCATCAGATTGGAGAATAACGTGACTATATAATAGTTGATCACACCAATTATCATGCCAAAAAGAAATATCAACTTTGCTCACAATCCATGTACATTGAGGAATAACTTTAGGAAAGCATAGCCATAGTTTCTTTAGTATGGGGACCATAGTTTCATCCAGTATAGGGATGCATCAGTGCCCATCTTCTTATGGGAGGGGTATATCCCACTATGACCCAAATAGAAGTTGTGGTATTTGTGTCTGCAAAAATTAACCCAGATGTAGCTCCCAATTAATAACATCCTGCAAGATCTGAACCGAAAGGCCTTCACAATCACTTGAAGGGATGGTAGTCCCAAACTTCCCAAAGACTCTGGCAGGGATACTCTATTTCATCTGACCCAATATCTTCTATGGTTTTTATCTCTGTCACTCCATAGAAAAGAAGATAACATACAGTTCATCTTCTTTATGACTCCAACCGGGATGTCAGTGGAAACCATGTTATAAAGACTAATGGAAGAAAGAGTGTGAGAAATAAGGATTCTTCGTCATGCAAGAGATATAAGGTTTTCTTTCAATGTAGAAACTCAAATTTTGATCTCCTCCAAAATGGGGTTAAAGTGATGAATCTTCATACACCCTTTAATAATCAGTACTCCAAGATATGAGAAAGATTCACCTAAGTGCGCAATATTGAATATGTCAGATATACCTCGTAGCACATGAACATCTACTGAACCACTCAAGAAACCTAATTTCATCCTATTAACTTTTGTCCCAAGCACGCTTCGTAGGAATTAAAAATGTCATTTATAGAACTAAGAGAGATATTTGAATCTTGAGTATACATGACCACATCATCCACATATAGAAGTGTGCCAAGACCTTTTCCTTTTCCCCTTATTTATGGCCTCTAAACAACCAAAAGAAACATGTGTGTAGTTATTAAGAGTGACACTCATCTATGTTTGTGTAGAAAAACTAATACAAAGGTCAATAAGTGGAGTCAACATCCCAAATTTGTCAAGCACAATTCTCAAGAAAGACAAGTCAACACAATCTATGCTTTAGACATGCCATATCTAATTATGATATTGCAGCAATCATCTTCTCCTTTATGAATATGATGGACATGTTCCTTAGAAAGCTGCATATTATGAACAATATCACTACCTTGAACATAGACCCCTTGTTCATCAGAAATTATAAGGCATGAAGGAAGCCATCTGATTACTAAGAATTCGAACCAAATTTCTAAGAAAAACATTCTCAATAGCAATAGGTCTGAAGTCTACTTTCAACTATTGAGGAGATGTAATTTTAGGAATCAAAGCAGTATGACAACAAACTACTCATATGATAAGCGTACCCTTTGAACAAGTGCTCCGCTACTTGTATAAAATCACCTTTCATAATGTTCCAATCATCAATATAGCACCTAAGAGAGAATCCATCTGGACCTCACATTGTGTCTACGTCCATCATCTTAATAGTAGAAAAGATCTCCTCTATATAGGGGGTTGTAGTGAGTGAAAAATTATCATCAGTTGAGAGAATCGAGTGAATGTTACATATAAAGGAGTCATCAAGAAATGAGTCTCGAGAGTCAAGATGGTTGTAGAAATCAACAAAATAATATGTTGTTGCCATGGCCATCTGTGATTGACCAAAAATAGGAGAACCATCATTGATTCAGATGTTGGATACAATGCCTCTTTTTCTTATAGATTTAATGGTTGCATGATATAATCTAGTGTTTATGTTCCTATCATCTAGCCAGTTTATTTTAGATTTTTCCTTGAGAAGAGATTCTTCTTGCCTAAGGATGCCATCAAGTACATTTTTAGCGCTAGTGAGATTATGTTCATTGACAGGGTTCGACATTTCATCAAAGACAATTTGGCATGAATGAATGACATCTTTGAGATTCTTCTTCTTTTGTACTATATTTCTGAAAATTGATTTACTCCATTCCTTGAGCACTTCCCTGAGGTATAAAGGAATGAGATCTAGACTATCCTAAAGCTGAATGGTCAAATACTATTGGGGAGACATAAATATAGCTGACTTAAATGAGACATCAACATATGCCCATATTTTGCCTCATCGTCAGAATTGTTTGCAGACAAATCCAGACCAACTATGTCCAGTAGCTCCTCAGTTCTAGTAGTGTGAATGAAGGGTTCAAAGATTGCAAAAATTTCTAGGTAATGCTTTTGGCAAAGACACCCCAAAACTTTTCTAGTCTTATTGTTACCCGCACCTCTAACATTCCAAAATAAGTATTTAATCATGGATGGCATGGGAGCCTGTCAACACTCTAATGGAAGGACCAACTCATCGGAGTCATCCTTATCTATCTCTGTCGTATGAGAACCAATCATCAACAACTAACCAACATATACTCTGGATAATCCCAGAATCTATCATCCCAGTCTTCAAGTGACCTATCAGATAAAGCTCTAGTCCTTCTATTGTCGTGGTAATTCCATGTTCTACTAAGAGATCTTTTGCCATAAGTACATGATGGCCTAGGATTTCTACTGGTGATGTTCCTCCTACCATTAAACTAGCAATCTAGAGGAATGAAATATCCCAAATTCCTATGTATGAAAGGTCTACTGTTACGCTCCCGATCAAACACCATACCGGTATCCGGTCTTTCAGGGTGCACATCCGCAATATTATGCAATAAATGTTGAGATTTTTCCGGGTACTCTGAAACCTAAATCATCAATCAGCTAGATGTTTGTGAGCATGAGGCTCAAGTACATCTAGAATGTCATGGAAGAAAGTATTATTAGGGACATTCATATCTCTCCTAGTTCAATAAGATTTGTTTTGATGCCATCAGGCCATTGAAAAGTAGTGGCCACCTTGACTGATTTTATGAGACACCTTTTGTTAAACTGGGACACTGAGATGAATTGTGGAACATATTCATTGAAAGCTTCCAACAACATCAGAATACCAGATTCGTCATCATGATTTTGTCTCCATATGGATATAAACTAAACCTAATGAGTGTCAAGTATATCTGGCTATTTCCTAATTGTCACGAACAAGATTTTTTTAGCTTGTATATAGGAAAAGAGATTCAAGCAGATTTCATCCATATTATTAGCAAGAGGATGATCTAAAGGATGATGTATGGATAGTTGGCGGATATAAATAAGATTCCGCCCATGTTCCCAACCCTAGATGTAGGTTGTATGGTGAAGTATATATCTTACGAGTGAGAAACGGCGAAACCACCAGCCAATACCTCATTAGTACAAAATATTTGTTGGAAAAGTATTGTTCTGGCCCATTCCTAATTGAACTTGGGCTTAAGTAGGAGTTGGTTGTGTCAGCAATCCTAATAGGAGTTAAATCCAATAGGAGAGAAGATGGCTCTCTATTTGCAACATTAGAATTGGATTAGGAATTGGACTATGAATTGGAAGGGGATTCCTAATTGCTACCACATGTCATGGAGGCCTATAAATAGAGGTCCTGGGGGAGGCCATTGGGATCATCCCATCTATTTTTTGTTGTTGGTGCCTTCTGTGGTAGAAGAGCCAGAAAATAAGAACAACTGGTGGTGCTCACTTTTAGTAAGAGAGGGTCAGTGACTTTGCCTCGAAGAGAAGTAGCGGATAACAGTTAGCAACACATTGGTGGTGCATCAATGACGACAACGTATCCGGTCAGTGAAGGATGCACATCAGTTGGTGGCACTATGTTGATGATATGACAACAACTACTACAATAGTCTGTCTGGTCAATGGAGGATGTGCATCCACTCTTTCAGGCGAAGAGAACATTTGGTTGGAAGGCGAGGTAGGTGACCTCATCAGGAGCAGAGGCAGCCCGATCAACGGTTGTATAGACAACATGTAAGGGAAAAACCATGTGTCCAATCCCCTACAACGACATAGGTGTTGTGAGGAGAAAAAGATAAGTAGGATATTATATACACGTTGGGTGTAGTTCTATTCTTCTCTATTTTTGTTATATTTTTTATGCATTGGGTGTAATTCTATTCTTCTCTATTTTTGTTCTCATGTGTGTAGGGGATCTATCTAGATTTAGAGGTGTATTAAATCTGGATGGTATGAGTTGTAATCTTGATTACATAGTGCTTGTTGGCCGGTATTGCCCTGTGGTTTTTCTCTTCTCGTCTTGGGGAGAGTTTTCCATGTTAAATCTTGTGCTTTCAATTTTGTAGAAGACATCACTTTCCCACTACAATTCCCAACAAGTGGTATCAGAGCAAGGTTTGAAGGTTGAAGTGGAAGCATCAATGGCGTCTGAAGAAAAAAAGTACGCATTGATAAGTTTGATGGTAAGGATTTCAGCTTCTGGAAGATGCAGATTGAAGATTATCCATACCAGAAGAAATTGCATCAACTTCTAGCGGGAACTAAACCTGAACAGATGAAGTAGGAGGATTGGGATCTCCTTGATCGTCAGGCACTTGGGGTGGTCAGGTTGACATTGGCATGAAATGTTTCATTCAATATAGCTAACAAGAAGATGACAGTGGGACTTATGAAGACGTTGTCAAATATGTATGAGAAGCCAACTGCTGCAAACAAGGTATATTTGATGTGTCATTTGTTCAACCTGAAGATGAGCGAAGGAGCCTTGGTAGAAGATCACATCAATGAGTTCAACGTCATAATTACTCAACTAAACTCAGTGGAGATAGTGTTTGATGATGAAGTCAAATCCCTTATCTTACTTTCCTCTTTGCCTGAGAGTTGGTATGCTATGGTGATAGCATTCAGCAGTTCATCAGGAAGCATGAAGTCGAAGCTTGATAATATTTGCGATTTGATTCTAAGTGAAGACATCCACAGAAGGGAATGTAGAAAATCTGATTCTTTAGGTTCAGCTCTATATGTTGAAGGTAGAGGAAGAAATCAGAGTCACAATCACGATTCCAGTCAGGAGAAGTCAAAATCAAAGAGTAAAGAATGTTACTATTGTAGAAAAGTTGGACACTTCAAGAAAGATTGCAAGATCTAGAAGAAGGTGTCATAAGAACTTGCCAAAGAACACGAGGATGATAACCAGAGAAATACAACTGCCATTGTGGAATATCTAATATTGACAGTCCAAGAGTAGAAATTGAACACAGAGGATGGTGTTGAGTGGACTATAGACAGAGAAGCAACGTGTCATGTTACAACTCATAGGAAGTTCTTCACAAAATATAGAAGAGGGATTTTTGGAAATGTGAGGATGGGGAATGCTAGCTACTCAAAGATCATCAGGATTGGTGACATCTGTGTCAAAATAGATGTTGGGGGTACTATCATGCTCAAGGATGTTTATGTTTTAGACTTGAGGCTTAGTGTAATTTCTAGTTCCTTATTGAATAGGAGCAGATATGATCTCAGGTTTGGTGGTGGCATGTGTAAGGTAACAAAAGGGTGTTTGGTGATAGCTCGAGGCAGACTATGATGTAATTTATATAAAACCATATTGAGAGTGCACAAAGAGAAGGTTTAGGAATTCAAGAATTCAACGCTAGTTCAAAGGAAATGAGGAGGACTTGGAAGTACTCCTACAGATAGCCACATGTCTGAGATGTGGGATTCTCTCAATGATGTCAGTAAGGGTAGAAATGTAAGTTTCTACAAGCATCACGACGGCTCCCAATTAGAGAAGGTCACTCTAAAGACTTCTTCTGGACAGTGCACACATGAGGAAGAAGGACGATACAGTGGACATATAGTTGATGCATGTAGAATGAAGGATCAGGCTCTTGATGTGGAGTTACATTGATAAGGGGAGCATCAAATAAAGGTTTCAAAGTTTTACTGTAGAAGGTGAGAAACACAATTTTCATCTAGTATGGCTCGACATATCGGTCAACGGGAGCAAAAAAAGTTATAAGTGTTGGCATGGAGAGAGAAGTTGCACTATCAAGATACTTCTTCTCAGTTGCTTGGGAACAAAGTGAAGTCAGGGTGGTACTTCAAGAAAAGGGATGAAAAGGACAGGATGTTGACATGCTTGAGGAGAATGACCACCTATCGGAATCCATCACAAGTGGTGATGGAATCCAAAATTTATTCTAGATGATTACTAAAGACAACGTCTCCCTTATGGGCCGGAGGGGGAGATAGTTAGAAAAGGATTGTTCTAACCCATGTCCTAATTGGATTTGGGCTTGAGTAGGAGTTGGATTGTGTCACCAATCCTAATAGGAGTTACATCCAATAGGAGAGAAGATGGCTCTCTATTTGCAACATTGGAATTGGATTAGGAATTGAATTATGAATTGGAAGGGGATTCCTAATTGCTACCACATGTCATGGAGGCCTATAAATAGAGTTCTTAGGGGAGGCCATTGGGATCATCCCATCAATTTTTTGTTGTTGGTGCCTTCTGTGGTAGAAGAGCTAGAAAACAAGAACAGCTGGTGGTGCTCTCTTTTGGTAAGAGCGGGTCAGCGACTTTTCCTTGAAGTGAAGTAGTAGTTGATAGTCAGTGATACATTGGTGGTTCATCGACGACGGTGGTGTATCCGGTCAGTGGAGGACACACATCAGTTGGTGTCACTATGTTGGTGAAGAGACAATGACTATGAAAGCAGTTCGTCTAAACAATAGAGGATGTGCATCCACTCTCTCAGGAAGAGAGAGCTTTTGGTTGGCAGGTGAGATAGGCGACCTCATCAGGAGTCGAGGTAGCTCGATCAATGGTCACAGTGGCAATAGGCAAGGGCACAACCGTGTGTCCAATCCCCTACAATTATAGAGGTGTTGTGAGTAGAAAAAGATAAGTAGGGTATTTTGTACACATTGGGTGTAATTCTATTCTTCTCTATTTTTGTTCTCGTGTGTGTGGGGGAGCTATCTAGATTTATTGGTGATTAAATCTAGATGATGTGAGTTGTAATCTTGATTACATAGTGCTTTTTGGTCAGTATTGCCCCATGGTTTTTCTCTTTGTTTTTGGGAAAGTTTTCCATGTTAAATGGTGTGCTTTTAGTTTTGTAGAACGCGTTGCTTTCCCACTACAATTCCTAACAAGTTGGAGGATATAAAGAAGATTCCACCCATGTTCCCGACCCTAGTTGTAGGCTGTATGGTGAAGTATATCTTGCAAGTGAGAAATAGTGAAACTGTTGGTATGTATGCCCATAGAGTAAGTCATATGATGATTGTAATGGGATACTTTATAAATGATTTGAATAATAATAAAGGCAATTTCCGTTTATATGTTTTAACTATTTTGAGATAATGGTATAACACGATAGATTTCTAAAGAATTATTTTACTCAATGATGTATGCCTTCGAGTTGAGGACCTGAACGATGAGATCATATAGATGTTCAGAGTATACATTCTTGTTTTGTCTCTAGTCAGTTGTTATTGTGGAAATAACCATAGACATCAATAACACATAAGACTAGAGTGTGTGTTGGTTGATGACAGAATCTCATTAGTCATGATATAGGATATCCACATAGATACATGTTAGAGAACAGTGTATCGGACAGACCCACCATAAGAGTGATGCATGGAAACCACGCTTGGTTAGTCAGGATCAGATCTTATAGTATTGGTCGTGATTGTAGTTCTTAGACCTGAAATCACTGCACTCAACACATGTCGTTGGGTATACTTTGACATCATCAAACGTGGTTCTGAAATATGGATTGTTATAAAGGTGATGATTGGGTGACTTTGACACATGGGTTTTTGACTGTGAGTGGTAGATATGGGATTTGACCCTCCTAAGGGAGATGATATCCTGGACACTTGATGAGTGAGACTGATAAAAGTATGGACATGCGCTTGTAAGTAAATGTGTGACATTGAGCTTACAAATATCTCTGACAGTCTACTCTGGATTAAGAAACATGGATTGAACGTTTGTAGAGGATGGCATGTCCATGCCTCAAGTTCAATCTGGATATTAGTGATAAAGGGACTATACATTCATTATAACACCAATTACGGATTGTAGGGTTGAAAGTTGTTCTCCAAGTTTCCTTTTCACTTAGGTAGCACTGATGTGCGATTAGGCACCGCTCTTTGCTTGTGAAGTCATAAGTGGTTATGGACTTTCATTACCAATGTGAAATGGGACCTATAGGGTCACACACATAGGATGAACATGGAAGAGGAGTTTATCCATGTGGATTGATTCCTAAAGGTGTTTAGGTACTCAATCAAACATTCAATCAATTGACTTGACTCAGAATCATCAAGTTCAAGTGTTGAACTAACTGATTTGAGTGTCGAATTGATTGGGAACTGCATTGACTGTGTTCTGCACAATTTGGACCACCAATCGATCGGTTCACTGGGTGAACTGATCAGCTCATGGTTAGTGAGATGACCGATTCACTCTGGTGAACTGATCAGTTCATGTATCCAAACAAGCAATGTTGGGTTGTCCCGATTTGTGAGAAAAAAATTCATTTCAGTTGTATAATTCAATTGGGACAAGAAATGATCTTAGTATCAATTAGAAATGAACAAGGAAATTCAATTGGAGGCAAGTCTGGGAAGCAAACCGATCAATTCACTAAGTGAATCGACCGGCTCACACTCCCAACCGGCCGGTTCGTTTGTGAAATGAACGGTTCGGCTACCGTAGTGCAATCAGTTCATGGAAATTTTAGACCCTTCTACTCCCACTTTAGTCTCACATTGCCCGGGGCTGAGAACCCTAGTCCTAACCCCTCCTATATATAGAGGGGTATTGGGGGCTTCTCAGAGAGCACAACTCAAAACATCAGTTGCTCTATAAAGTTATCCTCTCTGGTTGTGGTAACTGAGAGAGCCCAAGAAAGTGCTACCCGACCAAGGAAGCACAACAAGGGAAAGACAACTATAGGATGACAACTGGTGGTGGGAGAGTGTGTCGGTGACTAGTACGTTGACAGAAGGGGACGCCTCCTTCTAGTGTCCTATGGGACAGGAGGACTAGAGTTCCCGGTGGTCCGTGTGGACTATCTGTAGAGGCGGGAGGTTTTTTTCGCTCAGGAGGACGACGGTCAACTGCAGTCGGGGTCAGGACCAGGAGCTGCACACCATCCAAGACTAGGTGGTTGAAGACCGCACTAGCTGCGAGGTATTATCGTTGAGCAAGCCTCAGGACAAGGTACACCTCGCTAAAACCATCCTTCTTATTTTATAGTCGTTGATGTGATCTGCTATTTTATGGGTTTGTGGTGAGAAAAATTTTGTTTCCGTTGCCTTCTCTGTCCCACAAAACCCAACCAAAACTACCATCTAGTACCTCTTTAGTATAGAATATTTGTAATGGCAAAGGGACTGCAATCAAGAATTTAATAAATTATATGTTGCCCTTGATTGATTTCTATCGCCCTTGTCAAACTATAGTCATTTATTTATCATGGGTTAAGTCTAATAGTGTAACTAGTACATAGAGGGAAATGTTGTTTTGTGTCTTGTACAAATGAGAAGAGTTTTAGCCACACATTGTTCACTCCTAATTTTTTTTGTCCTTATATGTAGGAGAGTATGCTCACATCCTTGGTAGATATCATGACCACAACATACACACGTATGCGCGCAACACCTCGCATCGTCTGGCCTGACCAGGGTCAGGCACGGACCTGTGACTTGTGAAAATTGTGTTTTGTTTTTAGATAAGGATACTATCACATAATTTATTATTAATTTAATTAATTGGTTCTTTCCAAAAAAGATTGTTAATCATATTTAAAAGTATATGTCCCGTGTCGGACCACACCCTCTAGCTATCTGGGGGGGTCATGATTGTGGTGCTTCTACGGGGGCGGTTCTCTCATAAATAAAAAAAGTATATGTCTCGTAATTTTTTACTATGTGTACAAGAGTGATCGTATGATTGTGTCTTTCTGGAAATAGGACGTGGGAATGTGAAAGATCTATAATAAGTCTCTTGTCATTAGGATTAAAATCATATATCAAACATCAGTCATCAACAGGGGTGGCAAAAAGACCCATATCCGACCCTACACTACCCAATCTAGCCCAACCTAGCCCAAAAATTTGGGTCTTTTTCAGGTCTATTCAATTTTGGTTTGGGTCCATTCATGTCCATTTTAACTTGGCTCAGGTTGGGTCAGGTCTTATTTAGTTTGGGTTGGGTCCGGTCGGGTCAAGTTTTGGGTTTGACATATTTTTTCTTCTTTAGATTTTTATGCTAGAGTATTTTTTATGATTTTTAGGTCCAATTGGGTTCGGCTGATTTTAGGTCAGGTATATTCTATTCCAAGTCAAATCAGGTCTTTTTGGGTTTGGATCCATTTAGGATCGGATATATCTATGTTCAGGTCCAATCAGATTGAGTCCAATTCGAGTCGGGTCCAACAAAATTTGACCCATTGCCAGGCCTAGTCGTCAGCCGCTTGTTTGTGTTTTTCAAACTCTAAGCTTGTCTCTTATTCTATCACCTTCGCTCTCATCTACCTCATGGAGATCTCTTTCCTGTGTAAAGTATGGTCTTTCTTCCTCTCCCAAAAGGCGCTATCTGTCGTAGTAGTGGTACATGCGATTGTTGGACTGCACTAATAGTATAGTATTGATCATCGTCAAGCGCGATGAGATGACAAAGTGCTATAGGTTCGTGACCAAGTCAACTAGAAGAACGATGCCCATATTTACAGATTGCAAGCTTCTTATTTCTTTAAGTATCATGTTCATTTTTTAACAACTGATCTAGTTTGTGATTCTAACTCTGGTTTATTTATGTTCTCATGTATTGTTTATTCTATGTATCTTATTTGGATTTGTCTGAAACTATTAATATAGTTGCAACTGTTGTTGTTGTATGTAATGATATAATATAAAACCTACAACAATCTTAAAGAAAGTATCTCTGTCATTATCTAACAATGACTGATCATGGTTCTGGCAATAAAATTGATATTGCTGATATGTTTAAATTTTTTTAAAAGTATCAACTTTTCCCATTGGCAACATAGGATGCAAATTTATCTTAATATGGTAGATTTTGATTTATACTTAGAAGGGGATGAACCTAAACATGATGTTTTCGTCCCTGAGAATGTAAAATTCATTACAAATAGGAAGAATGGTGATAATACGTGTTGAAGGCTAATCTTGTCTGTTTTAAGTAACAAACTTTATTATTCATACTCTCATTTGTCTATTACTACTTCCATGATTTTATGGGGACGTTAAAAAATAACTTAAGTATGGAAGATCAAGGTGCAGAAAAGTACTATTTTCCAATTTTCTGAAATTCCATATGGCTGAGGATAAATCCCTTTCTAACCAAATGCATGACTTTCATCTCTTGTGTAATGAGATCTTATATGTAAGTATGGAATTGCCTGAGAAGTTTGTTGTTATATCAATCATAGAAAAACTCTCTAAATCTTAGAAATCATTTGACATGACTCTTAAACATTACAAAGGAGAGTTGCAAATAAATAATTTATGAGGGACATTAATATACAAGAACACTTGAAAGAGAAGACTATCAAGTTATTTACTGATCTAAACCCTATGATCAATTCTACTATTTCTATATATAAAGATAAGAAATCAAAGAATATACATAAACCTAATACTATGATCCAGAAGAAATTAAAGAATGAACCTTGTTGGACTTGTGGTGTTACGACCCCATCTGAGCTTAATTGGTAAACTAGGGTTTACCTAGACAATTGCAAAGATTAATTGGAATAATCATTCTTGAAATCTAATTAATGACGATAACACAATTAGGATGTTTTAACTATGATAAGAAGTTTAAGTGTTTGTTTTCCTTGAGAATTAGGGTTTGAGAAACATAAACCCTAATCGGCCCAAAATAGGGTTTTGATGATACATGAACACAAAATTTGATAAGTATAGTGTCTTAGTAAATGATTTTTAGTATTTTATATGTAACTCTGATTTACTCTAAATTTGGATATGATTTGTATATATAAAATGTGAACAACATTGGTAAATATCAGAATTTTTGAAGAATGTTCTGACCTGTTTATCGGTCGAGTTTCAAACTCGACCGATCATATTTCCAGATTTATATAGCACTGTGGTAATTTAATTTTATCTTTTTATTGGTATATCCAATTGATCTCAAATTTTAACTGTGTTTGAAAAACACAGTTTTAGATACTCTGTTAAATTAGAATAATTTTTGGATGACTTTTGATCTCTACAGTGAGGGTGTCGGTCGAGTTCTGTGCAGGACAAACTCGACCGAATCTGCTGCAGACTGCAATATAGCAGTGCACTGTTCTATTTTTAATTATTTATTGGTAACACCAAATGATCTCAAATTTTGACTGAAGCTTTATAGATCAATTATAAACACCATGATAAATTACCATAATTGTTGGAGAAGGTTTGATCTCTGAAATAAACGAATTACAGTAACTTTGTATAACTGAATATTCAGCCAATATAATTAAAGTTGAGTGTTGGGTCAATATGCAATTGACCCAAGCAGCTCAAATTGACTTATATGATTGACCACACACACACACAGCTCTCATTCTTCGTCATCCACCCCAGAGAAATGAAAATATAGAGAGAGAGGGAGAGTTAGGGCTTGAGTGGAGAAAGAGGAGGAATTGCTGACCTAGGGTTTTGCGGTCCAAGGAATGGTGAAATCAAGTAAGTTTGGATCCTTTGCATAGACTTTTATGGTGAATCTTCTCTCTCATGTCAAGATTCCGTCCATTCTCTGATTTGATCCAAGATTATGTCGAAATTCCCTCTTTTCTCACCCTTTCTTCATAATCCCTCATTTTCAAGGTTTCCGAGTTGAATGGAAGAAGAATTGGGAGATTTGCTAGGGATTTGATATGAGTTCGAGATCCCCTGAGTTGAGCTGCAGTTTTGAGGTGTTTTTACACCTTGGGGTGAGTGGGTTCTTCCTTTAAACAGTATAATGCACGAAATTTGATTATAGCATCCAAATCCCTAATTGCTTGGTATGTGATTCTAAACCCTGAAATGTCCGTTTAATTTAAGTTGTTGCAAATTGATATGATATGGATTCCTTCTCTGTTTGAATGACTATTTGATGGTAGATCCACATCAGAAATGTATACAACACATCCTAGAAAGAATGCTTTTCAGATTTATACCATATGATGTAATTAGGGTTTAACCTAATTGAGATATCTCTAGAGTTTCAACCTTATTGAAAAGGACTAGTAATCTTATAAGTGGTTAGGATGTACCTCATGGATTACCTTATTTGAATTTTATCCTTGGTGCATGATATCTCAGTGAATAGCACGGAAACCTAAATTTAGTTCAATTTCCATGGTTTCATACATATATCGATTGTATATGATTTGTTGAAAACAATCTTTTTTTTAGTGAATGCTTATATCCTATGAAATCCTTATGAGAGCCATGTGATAAGTGAATGAGGTAAATGAAAAGGTGAATGAGGCGAATGAAACCCTAAGAGTAGGGTGTTGGCATGTGATGAATGAATAAGGCAAATGAAACCCTAAGGATAGGGTGTTCAATGAATCATGTTATGGTGACATGAAAGGTCTCGATATGAGATGTGGTGATACTTAACTGTTGAATTGTATGTTTATAGTGCATTTAACTTTATATACTTGTTCTCTATGAGTTGATATCTACATACTGCAGGGCTTCTTATATTTCAATACATATCTCGTAAATTGCAGGTGATGAGATATGACATGCCCTAGAAAGGGATGTTACTGAGACATGGTATATGTTGAATACATGAGCTAAGATGTTTTATATGATATGATATGGCAGGCCGTGTGAGCCTTGTGAGAAATGTAAAATGAGTTATGATTTTTGTTTTACATGTATCTATAATATTAATGTTAGACTTAGGTGCCCTGAACACCGTAGAACCCCTTTGAGAGGTCTGCTTCTTAGGGGTGAAACTCATGTTGCAACAATAACCGTGTGGAGTCACGGTGGCACGAGGACAGAGAGGCAATGTTCAACAATAATCTGTGTGGAGTCACGGTGGCACTGTAGAAAATAGGGGTTATTCAACATTAATCCGTGCGGAGTCACGGTGGTAACCCAGTGAGACTCTCCGCCTGTGTACTCAGGTTAGAGGAGGAGTCTAGAGCACTCGGAGTTAGTGCATTGAGGCCGGAGAGCCTGTGGTCCTGTAGCAGAACAGGGCTGGCAGTCAGACTTAGCATTTCCCGGGTGTGTCGCTAAGTCTTGTACGGTGTGGCCGTAGTGCACTGCGAGTCTCTTATGCAGAGTACACTGCATAAGATCAGGGCATAAGCTAAAATATGATCATATAGGTTCACAGAGTTCCTTATAAATGAAAGAGTTAAGGAAGACTAGAGCATAGTCTTCTAGTAGTTATTATTTGGATGCAATATTTACATTCTTTGTTATTTCAATTATATTGTTTTAGAACTGCTCAGTGTAGTATTTATTGTTGTTAAATTTCATAACGTTTATTCAAAGTTATATCTGTAATTACATTAGTGCCTTAGACTGTTTCCTTGAAGTACTCATTCACTGAGCGAGTAGGCTCACCCCTCTACTCAAACATTTTAGGGTTAACCGCGTGGACTTGAAGATGGTCAGAGCATCAGTGTAGATCTGCTACAAGAGTTAAGTACAAGATTAGTTGAGTCAGTCGGTCCTTGTCACTCTAGGTCCTCAGTAAGAGATAAGAAAGAGAGTTGTAATTACGATGTGTAATATTGTTCCTCTTTTGATATGTATGCTAATTATCAAGTTTTATGTGCATAAGGTGTGAGAGACATCATGAATGTTTATACATGTACCTTTACTATTGAAGTCTGATTAGTAAAAGAAATGTTCAGATTCCTTTGTTAAGATGTTATGTGGTTCAATGCGAAGAAACAAGAGTTTTAACAGAAAAGTAAAGAAAAGAAAAGAAAAAGTTAAGGGTGTTCTTTGTATTACATATAAGTCCTATCTTATGCCCTAATCTCATGATTTGAGGAAATTGTGAGATCGGGGTGTAACAACTTGGTATCAGAGCTTAGGGTGAGTTGTTAAGGACCATTAAATTAGTAAGTTAGAGTCCTATGTGTGGCAGATAGGAGATGTTTGATGTTAGCTTTGGGGATTTGAGTATTTGGATATCCTGGCCCGATATCTGAGTACTTGGATCAACCAGTACAAGCTACTCTGTCTATTCTTTCACGTATACCCTGGCCAGGTATACAGTGGAAGAATGGGCTAGAGAGGAACCCTAGAAATGTTAGGGTTAGAAAACGAGAAAAGAAACAAGAATTAAGAGCATAAATGTAAAAAGAGATAGAACTTACATTTCATAATGTTGTTTTTGTTGGAAATGTATAGAAATGCTCTTATATGTTTGAATTGAAATATTCAATACTTTGAAATATGGGTCTTTAATATCTGTTGTACACTATGTAGTTGTAGCATTTATTGATTTCATTCTTTGTAACAAGTAGACTAGAATTGACCTTTGAATGAGCTTTTGTTAGTGGATAAGTTTTCTTCCACACTTCTGAGATGAATAGGAGTTGAGTAATCCTTTGTAGTTCTTGGCTTCAGGACTTCAGGTTTGGCCTGGTCCGGCTGGTAGGATGCGTTACTGGGATCTAATGACTCCTATTAATAGTATAATAAGAATAGACTCTGGATAATTAGACCCACATTAGAGTGAGAATGTACATACAGTAAGATGTTGAAACAGATGGGCAAGATCAGAACAACTAAGAATCAGTTGAAACTGGTATCTGAGGTTCAATTTTGGGGCCTCATATGAGAAACCCTTAATTGGCAATAATAGAACATGATATGAAGTTCATAATCAGTTTATTGATTAATATTATATGAACTATACATATGAAATATAGAAAAGATATGTGAAATGTATGTATGGTTCAAGATAGCAAGAATCAATCATGAAGAATGAATCATATAATAGAGTATAATGCTTTTATGAACTCTAAAGCAAAGGCTAAGTAGAGAATAGGGTCGAGCATTCAATAGGTCCATAGAAGTGAAGAGTCTTCAAAAGAGTAAAAGTGAAGAGAATCGTATGAACGTGTAATTCATAAGACTAGAACAACAAACTAGTTTCTAAGTAAAGAACATAGGTGTGGTTTAACGAATGAATAAGTCATACAAAGGTAGATTGTATTCAGGAGAGAAAAACTTGATTGAAAGAGAAACTATGTTTGACCCATGCATGATCCACTTGATTTAAAAATGAAGAATATGTAATGTATTCAAC
This sequence comes from Alisma plantago-aquatica, assembly GCA_963693085.1. Taxonomy (NCBI): domain Eukaryota; kingdom Viridiplantae; phylum Streptophyta; class Magnoliopsida; order Alismatales; family Alismataceae; genus Alisma; species Alisma plantago-aquatica. The sequence goes on along the minus strand of OY856413.1, from coordinate 978,318,362 downwards.
ATGAGGAAAAAACTAATAGAAGGACTATTAATTTAGAACGTTAACTTCACAATAGTATAAAGATAAAGGAGGAAATATGTGCAACATGGTATACATGACCATACATATGAATAAGCAACATAGTCATAAGAGAAAAATTTAGAATTAAAGATGACGGGTTAAAGAGTAGTATATGGTAAGAGGACTATGAAACGTAAGATAGGGTTTGAAATATGATGGAGAAGTTATAAAATAAAGAGGTTGTGAGATTCAAGCAAGTGCTAATTAATCAAATATCTCTGTTGATAACTAAGTAAATCTACATACGAGAATGTATTAAGGGAATGTTTGAATACAAGTATTCCAAGTCTTAAAATCACCTTCTCTTTCATATATTCCTTAACAATAGCAAGGTGGGAATGAAATGATAAGAAAATGAATCATATATGAAGCATAACTACCTTGGTAGGGTCATCTAGTGAATGTAATAGTGACATACAATATGGTGAAGTGCGATAAGAAATAAATTCTTGTGTGATAGCAAGAATGATGAATAATCTATTCCTATCTTAAATGCTTCAATGTTAATGATGTTTATTGTATATAATCATATGAAAAGGATAGGTAGCAAAAAGTAAAGAAGTAATGAATGAGCAGAGAGATATGGAAAAACACTAGCTTTGTGTAATATGTGAATTTGTTTTTACATGTATGATTTGTTGAAGGCATATTAAGGTATGAAAGTTGGTTCTACATATGATTTCAGGGTATTTGTGTAAGCTATATGTTAAATTAAAGGCGTATGATAGTTGTAGTAATTCATACCTGATATGCATCTTACTTTTGTGTATTTGTGATATGGTGATATGGTTTGGATGATGTCATAACACATGGAGAGATACCCTGAACAAGGTAGTCATACTTATCCACTCATATTAATAGAAAGGGATGATAATCAGATTGTCTGGACAAATAACCCTAATGAGGTGTAGCTTGTTATACCTAGCTCTAATATAACTGAGTGATGGTAATTGAGTATGATTAATGCTTGAATGACTGATACAATTGTGGATTACTTTATTACTGTGGTTGAAACCCTAAAATGATATAATACAATGGTTACACTTTGAATTGTGTGTGGGCCCATAACCCACAAGTCCCAGGATCGAAACAGGATAGTATGGAATGAGGTGGTAATGCTTCACCTCATGCATCCATGACCCAATGGGGATGCCAAGAGTAGTATTGTGCAATTGATTGTTGAATCTAGCCTTTTAATTCAAGACTGTTTTGCTATTTGAATAGCACTTTATTAAAGTTTAAAACAGCATGGTGAACTCACTTTTGTCACTTAAAGGTGATACAGAACAATAGAACTTTCTGAGCCGTAAAAATTGAGATAGTTGTATCAGAGTATCAGAGTTGCACAGCGAAAGCGTGGTGGTTTATCTTTGCATTCTATGTTTGACTGTGGCATAAAGAATTTGCTTGATATCATTGAGAACTATTTGAAATATGTTGTGATTTAGTAAAGAATTAAAAGATCTAATGTTGAAAACTACATTCAGGTATGAAATACAAGAATATAATGACATGGAAGGCTTTATAAGCTTAAAATAACCTTGAATGTATCTTTCTTGTGGGTTTATGTTTCGAGGATGAAACATTCTAAGGGGGGAAGAGTTGTTACGACCCCATCTGAGCTTAATTGGTAAACTAGGGTTTACCTAGACAATTGCAAAGATTAATTGGAATAATCATTCTTGAAATCTAATTAATGACGATAACACAATTAGGATGTTTTAACTATGATAATAAGTTTAAGTGTTTGTTTGCCTTGAGAATTAGCGTTTGAGAAACATAAACCCTAATCGGCCCAAAATAGGGTTTTGATGATACATGAACACAAAATTTGATAAGTATAGTGTCTCAGTAAATGATTTTTAGTATTTTATGTGTAACTCTGATTTACTTCAAATTTGGATATGATTTGGATATATAAAATATGAACAACATTGGTAAATATCAGAATTTTTGAAGAATGTTCTAACCTGTTTATCGGTCGAGTTTCAAACTCGACTGATCATATTTCCAGATTTATATAGCAGTGTGGTAATTGAATTTTATCTTTTTATTGGTATATCCAGTTGATCTCAAATTTTAACTGTGCTTGAAAAACACAGTTTTAGACACTCTTTTAAATTGGAATAATTTTTTGATGACTTTTGATCTCTACAGTGAGGGTGTCGGTCGAGTTCTGTGCAGGACAAACTCGACCGAATCTGCTGCAGACTGCAATATAGCAGTGCACTGTTCTATTTTTAATTATTTATTGGTAACTTCAAATGATCTCAAATTTTAACTGAAGCTTTATAGATCAATTATAAACAACGTGATAAATTCCCATAATTGTTGGAGAAGTTTTGATCTCTGAAATAAACGAATTGCAGTAACTTTGTATAACTGAATATTCAGCCAATATAATTAAAGTTGAGTGTTGGGTCAATATGCAATTGACCCAAGCAGCTCAAATTGACTTATATGATCAACCACACACACACACAGTTCTCATTCTTCATCATCCACCCCAGATAAACGAAAATATAGAGAGAGAGGGAGAGTTAGGGCTTGAGTGGAGAAAGAGGAGGAATTGTTGACCTAGGGTTTTGCGGTCCAAGGAATGGTGAAATCAAGTAAGTTTGGATCCTTTGCATAGACTTTTATGGTGAATCTTCTCTCTCATGTCAAGATTCCGTCCATTCTCTGATTTGATCCAAGATTATGTCGAAATTCCCTCTTTTCTCACCCTTTCTTCATAATCCCTCATTTTCAAGGTTTCCGAGTTGAATGGAAGAAGAATTGGGAGATTTGCTAGGGATTTGATATGAGTTCGAGATCCCCTGAGTTGAGCTGCAGTTTTGAGGTGTTTTCACACCTTGGGGTGAGTGGGTTCTTCCTTTAAATAGTATAATGCACGAAATTTGATTATAGCATCCAAATCCCTAATTGCTTGGTATGTGATTCTAAACCCTGAAATGTCCGTTTAATTTAAGTTGTTGCAAATTGATATGATATGGATTCCTTCTCTGTTTGAATGACTCTTTGATGGTAGATCCACATCAGAAACGTATACAACACATCCTAGAAAGAATGCTTTTCAGATTTATACCATATGATGTAATTAGGGTTTAACCTAATTGAGATATCTCTAGAGTTTCAACCTTATTGAAAAGGACTAGTAATCTTATAAGTGGTTAGGATGTACCTCATGGATTACCTTATTTGAATTTTATCCTTGGTGCATGATATCTCAGTGAATAGCATGGAAACCTAAATTTAGTTCAATTTCCATGGTTTCATACATATATCGATTGTATATGATTTGTTGAAAACAATCTTTTTTTTAGTGAATGCTTATATCCTATGAAATCCTTATGAGAGCCATGTGACAAGTGAATGAGGTAAATGAAAAGGTGAATGAGGCGAATGAAACCCTAAGAGTAGGGTGTTGGCATGTGATGAATGAATAAGGCAAATGAAACCCTAAGGATAGGGTGTTCAATGAATCATGTTATGGTGACATGAAAGGTCTCGATATGAGATGTGGTGATACTTAACTGTTGAATTGTATGTTTCTAGTGCATTTAACTTTATATGCTTGTTCTCTCTGAGTTGATATCTACATACTGCACGGCTTCTTATATTTCAATACATATCTCATAAATTGCAGGTGATAAGATATGACATGCCCTAGAAAGGGATGTTACTGAGACATGGTATATGTTGAATACATGAGCTAAGATGTTTTATATAATATGATATGGCAGGCCGTGTGAGCCTTGTGAGAAATGTAAAATGAGTTATGATTTCTGTTTTACATGTATCTATAATATTAATGTTAGACTTAGGTGCCCTGAACACCGTAGAACCCCTTTGAGAGGTCTGCTTCTTAGGGGTGAAACTCGTGTTGCAACAATAACCGTGCGGAGTCATGGTGGCACGAGGACAGAGAGGCAGTGTTCAACAATAATCTGTGTGGAGTCACGGTGGCACTGTAGAAAATAGGGGTTATTCAACATTAATCCGTGCGGAGTCACGGTGGTAACCCAGTGAGACTCTCAGCCTGTGTACTCAGGTTAGAGGAGGAGTCTAGAGCACTCGGAGTTAGTGCATTGAGGCCAGAGAGCCTGTGGTCCTGTAGCAGAACAGGGCTGGCAGTCAGACTTAGCATTTCCCAGGTGTGTCGCTAAGTCTTGTACGGTGTGGCCGTAGTGCACTGCGAGTCTCTTTTGCAGAGTACACTGCATAAGATCAGGGTATAAGCTAAAATATGATCATATAGGTTCACAGAGTTCCTTATAAATGAAAGAGTTAAGGAAGACTAGAGCATAGTCTTCTAGTAGTTATTCTTTGGATGCAATATTTACATTCTTTGTTATTTCAATTATATTGTTTTAGAACTGCTCAGTGTAGTATTTATTGTTGTTAAATTTCATAACATTTATTCAAAGTTATATCTGTAATCACATTAGTGCCTTAGACTGTTTCCTTGAAGTACTCATTCACTGAGCGAGTAGGCTCACCCCTCTACTCAAACATTTTAGGGTTAACCGCGTGGACTTGAAGATGGTCAGAGCATCAGTGTAGATCTGCTACAAGAGTTAAGTACAAGATTAGTTGAGTCAGTCGGTCCTTGTCATTCTAGGTCCTCAGTAAGAGATAAGAAAGAGAGTTGTAATTACGATGTGTAATATTGTTCCTCTTTTGATATGTATGCTAATTAGCAAGTTTTATGTGCATAAGGTGTGAGAGACATCATGAATGTTTATACATGTACCTTTACTATTGAAGTCTGATTAGTAAAAGAAATGTTCAGATTCCTTTGTTAAGATGATATGTGGTTCAATGTGAAGAAACAAGAGTTTTAACAGAAAAGTAAAGAAAAGAAAAAAAAAAGTTAAGGGTGTTCTTTGTATTACATATAAGTCCTATCTTATGCCCTAATCTCATGATTTGAGGAAATTGTGAGATCGGGCTGTAACAACTTGGTATCAGAGCTTAGGGTGAGTTTTCAAGGACCATTAAGTTAGTAAGTTAGAGTCATATGTGTGGCAAATAGGAGATGTTTGATGTTAGCTTTGGGGATTTGAGTATTTGGATATCCTGGCCCGATATCTGAGTACTTGGATCAACCAGTACAAGCTACTCTGTCTATTCTTTCACGTATACCCTGGCCAGGTATACAGTGGAAGAATGGGCTAGAGAGGAACCCTAGAAATGTTAGGGTTAGAAAACGAGAAAAGAAACAAGAATTAAGAGCATAAATGTAAAAAGAGATAGAACTTACATTTCATAATGTTGTTTTTGTTGGAAATGTATAGAAATGCTCTTATATGTTTGAATTGAAATATTCAATACTTTGAAATATGGGTCTTTAATATCTGTTGTACACTATGTAGTTGTAGCATTTATTGATTTCATTCTTTGTAACAAGTAGACTAGAATTGACCTTTGAATGAGCTTTTGTTAGTGGATAAGTTTTCTTCCACACTTCTGAGATGAATAGGAGTTGAGTAATCCTTTGTAGTTCTTGGCTTCAGGACTTCAGGTTTGGCCTGGTCCGGCTGGTAGGATGCGTTACTGGGATCTAATGACTCCTATTAATAGTATAATAAGAATAGACTCTGGATAATTAGACCCACATTAGAGTGAGAATGTACATACAGTAAGATGTTGAAACAGATGGGCAAGATCAGAACAACTAAGAATCAGTTGAAACTGGTATCTGAGGTTCAATTTTGGGGCCTCATATGAGAAACCCTTAATTGGGAATAATAGAACATGATATGAAGTTCATAATCAGTTTATTGATTAATATTATATGAACTATACATATGAAATATAGAAAAGATATGTGAAATGTATGTATGGTTCAAGATAGCAAGAATAAATCATGAAGAATGAATCATATAATAGAGTATAATGCTTTTATGAACTCTAAAGCAAAGGCTAAGTAGAGAATAGGGTCGAGCATTCAATAGGTCCATAGAAGTGAAGAGTCTTCAAAAGAGTAAAAGTGAAGAGAATCGTATGAACGTGTAATTCATAAGACTAGAACAACAAACTAGTTTCTAAGTAAAGAACATAGGTGCGGTTTAACGAATGAATAAGTCATACAAAGGTAGATTGTATTCAGGAGAGAAAAACTTGATTGAAAGAGAAACTATGTTTGACCCATGCATGATCCACTTGATTTAAAAATGAAGAATATGTAATGTATTCAACATGAGGAAAAAACTAATAGAAGGACTATTAATTTAGAACGTTAACTTCACAATAGTATAAAGATAAAGGAGGAAATATGTGCAACATGGTATACATGACCATACATATGAATAAGCAACATGGTCATAAGAGAAAAATTTAGAATTAAAGATGACGGGTTAAAGAGTAGTATATGGTAAGAGGACTATGAAACGTAAGATAGGGTTTGAAATATGATGGAGAAGTTATAAAATAAAGAGGTTGTGAGATTCAAGCAAGTGCTAATTAATCAAATATCTCTGTTGATAACTAAGTAAATCTACATACGAGAATGTATTAAGGGAATGTTTGAATACAAGTATTCCAAGTATTAAAATCATCTTCTCTTTCATATATTCCTTAACAATAGCAAGGTGGGAATGAAATGATAAGAAAATGAATCATATATGATGCATAACTACCTTGGTAGGGTCATCTAGTGAATGTAATAGTGACATACAATATGGTGAAGTGCGATAAGAAATAAATTCTTGTGTGATAGCAAGAATGATGAATAATCTATTCCTATCTTAAATGCTTCAATGTTAATGATGTTTATTGTATATAATCATATAAAAAGGATAGGTAGCAAAAAGTAAAGAAGTAATGAATGAGCAGAGAGATATGGGAAAACACTAGCTTTGTGCAATATGTGAATTTGTTTTTACATGTATGATTTGTTGAAGGCATATTAAGGTATGAAAGTTGGTTCTACATATGATTTCAGGGTATTTGTGTAAGCTATATGTTAAATTAAAGGCGTATGATACTTGTAGTAATTCATACCTGATATGCATCTTACTTTTGTGTATTTGTGATATGGTGATACGGTTTGGATGATGTCATAACACATGGAGAGATACCCTGAACAAGGTAGTCATACTTATCCACTCATATTAATAGAAAGGGATGATAATCAGATTGTCTGGACAAATAACCCTAATGAGGTGTAGCTTGTTATACCTAGCTCTAATATAACTGAGTGATGGTAATTGAGTATGATTAATGCTTGAATGACTGATACAATTGTGGATTACTTTATTACTGTGGTTGAAACCCTAAAATGATATAATACGATGGTTACACTTTGAATTGTGTGTGGGCCCATAACCCACAAGTCCCAGGATCGAAACAGGATAGTATGGAATGAGGTGGTAATGCTTCACCTCATGCATCCATGACCCAATGGGGATGCCAAGAGTAGTATTGTGCAATTTATTGTTGAATCTAGCCTTTTAATTCAAGACTGTTTTGCTATTTGAATAGCACTTTATTAAAGTTTAAAACAGCATGGTGAACTCACTTTTGTCACTTAAAGGTGATACAGAACAATAGAACTTTCTGAGCCGCAAAAATTGAGATAGTTGTATCAGAGTATCAGAGTTGCGCAGAGAAAGTGTGGTGGTTTATCTTTGCATTCTATGTTTGACTGTGGCATAAAGAATTTGCTTGATATCATTGAGAACTATTTGAAATATGTTGTGATTTAGTAAAGAATTAAAAGATCTAATGTTGAAAACTACATTCAGGTATGAAATACAAGAATATAATGACATGGAAGGCTTTAGAAGCTTAAAATAACCTTGAATGTATCTTTCTTGTGGGTTTATGTTTTGAGGACGAAACATTCTAAGGGGGGAAGAGTTGTTACGACCCCATCTGAGCTTAATTGGTAAACTAGGGTTTACCTAGACAATTGCAAAGATTAATTGGAATAATCATTCTTGAAATCTAATTAATGACGATAACACAATTAGGATGTTTTAACTATGATAATAAGTTTAAGTGTTTGTTTGCCTTGAGAATTAGGGTTTGAGAAACATAAACCCTAATCGTTCCAAAATAGGGTTTTGATGATACATGAACACAAAATTTGATAAGTATAGTGTCTCAGTAAATGATTTTTAGTATTTTATTTGTAACTCTGATTTACTTCAAATTTGGATATGATTTGGATATATAAAATATGAACAACATTGGTAAATATCAGAATTTTTGAAAAATGTTCTGACCTGTTTGTCGGTCGAGTTTCAAACTCGACTGATCATATTTCCAGATTTATATAGCAGTGTGGTAATTGAATTTTATCTTTTTATTGGTATATCCAATTGATATCAAATTTTAACTGTGCTTGAAAAACACAGTTTTCGACACTCTGTTAAATTGGCATAATTTTTGGATAACTTTTGATCTCTACAATGAGGGTGTCGGTCGAGTTCTGTGCAGGACAAATTCGACCGAATCTGCTGCAGACTGCAATATAGCAGTGCACTGTTCTATTTTTAATTATTTATTGGTAACTCCAAATGATCTCAAATTTTAACTGACGCTTTATAGATCAATTATAAAAAACTTGATAAATTCCCATAATTGTTAGAGAAGTTTTGATCTCTGAAATAAACGAATTACAGTAACTTTGTATAACTGAATATTCAGCCAATATAATTAAAGTTGAGTGTTGGGTCAATATGCAATTGACCCAAGCAGCTCAAATTGACTTATATGATCGACCACACACACACACAGCTCTCATTCTTTGTCATCCACCCCAGAGAAACAAAAATATAGAGAGAGAGGGAGAGTTAGGGCTTGAGTGGAGAAAGAGGAGGAATTGCTGACCTAGGGTTTTGCGGTCCAAGGAATGGTGAAATCAAGTAAGTTTGGATCCTTTGCATAGACTTTTATGGTGAATCTTCTCTCTCATGTTAAGATTCCTCCCATGCTCTGATTTGATCCAAGATTATGTTGAAATTCCCTCTTTTCTCACCCTTTCTTCATAATCCCTCATTTTCAAAGTTTCCGAGTTGAATGGAAGAAGAATTGGGAGATTTGCTAGGGATTTGATATGAGTTCGAGATCCCCTGAGTTGAGCTGCAGTTTTGAGGTGTTTTCACACCTTGGGGTGAGTGGGTTCTTCCTTTAAATAGTATAATGCACGAAATTTGATTATAGCATCCAAATCCCTAATTGCTTGGTATGTGATTCTAAACCCTGAAATGTCCGTTTAATTTAAGTTGTTGCAAATTGATATGATATGGATTCCTTCTCTGTTTGAATGACTCTTTGATGGTAGATCCACATTAAAAACGTATACAACACATCCTAGAAAGAATGCTTTTCAGATTTATACCATATGATGTAATTAGGGTTTAACCTAATTGAGATATCTCTAGAGTTTCAACTTTATTGAAAAGGACTAGTAATCTTATAAGTGGTTAGGATGTACCTCATGGATTACCTTATTTGAATTTTATCCTTGGTGCATGATATCTCAGTGAATAGCATGGAAACCTAAATTTAGTTCAATTTCCATGGTTTCATACATATATCAATTGTATATGATTTGTTGAAAACAATCTTTTTTTTAGTGAATGCTTATATCCTATGAAATCCTTATGAGAGCCATGTGACAAGTGAATGAGGTAAATGAAAAGGTGAATGAGGCGAATGAAACCCTAAGAGTAGGGTGTTGGCATGTGATGAATGAATAAGGCAAATGAAACCCTAAGGATAGGGTGTTCAATGAATCATGTTATGGTGACATGAAAGGTCTCGATATGAGATGTGGTGATACTTAACTGTTGAATTGTATGTTTCTAGTACATTTAACTTTATATGCTTGTTCTCTCTGAGTTGATATCTACATACTGCAGGGCTTCTTATATTTCAATACATATCTCGTAAATTGCAGGTGATGAGATATGACATGCCCTAGAAAGGGATGTTACTGAGACATGGTATATGTTGAATACATGAGCTAAGATGTTTTATATGATATGATATGGCAGGCCGTGTGAGCCTTGTGAGAAATGTAAAATGAGTTATGATTTCTGTTTTACATGTATCTATAATATTAATGTTAGACTTAGGTGCCCTGAACACCGTAGAACCCCTTTGAGAGGTCTGCTTCTTAGGGGTGAAACTCGTGTTGCAACAATAACCGTGCGGAGTCACGGTGGCACGAGGACAGAGAGGCAGTGTTCAACAATAATCTGTGCGGAGTCACGGTGGCACTGTAGAAAATAGGGGTTATTCAACATTAATCCATGCGGAGTCACGGTGGTAACCCAGTGAGACTCTCCGCCTGTGTACTCAGGTTAGAGGAGTCTAGAGCACTCGGAATTAGTGCATTGAGGTCGGAGAGCCTGTGGTCCTGTAGCAGAACAGGGCTGGCAGTCAGACTTAGCATTTCCCGGGTGTGTCGCTAAGTCTTGTACGGTGTGGCCGTAGTGCACTGCGAGTCTCTTATGCAGAGTACACTGCATAAGATCAGGGCATAAGCTAAAATATGATCATATAGGTTCACAGAGTTCCTTATAAATGAAAGAGTTAAGGAAGACTAGAGCATAGTCTTCTAGTAGTTATTCTTTGGATGCAATATTTACATTCTTTGTTATTTCAATTATATTGTTTTAGAACTGCTCAGTGTGGTATTTATTGTTGTTAAATTTCATAACGTTTATTCAAAGTTATATTTGTAATCACATTAGTGCCTTAGACTGTTTCCTTGAAGTACTCATTCACTGAGCGAGTAGGCTCACCCCTCTACTCAAACATTTTAGGGTTAACCGCGTGGACTTGAAGATGGTCAGAGCATCAGTGTAGATCTGCTACAAGAGTTAAGTACAAGATTAGTTGAGTCAGTCGGTCCTTGTCACTCTAGGTCCTCAGTAAGAGATAAGAAAGAGAGTTGTAATTACGATGTGTAATATTGTTCCTCTTTTGATATGTATGCTAATTAGCAAGTTTTATGTGCATAAGGTGTGAGAGACATCATGGATGTTTATACATGTACCTTTACTATTGAAGTCTGATTAGTAAAAGAAATATTCAGATTCCTTTGTTAAGATGTTATGTGGTTCAATGCGAAGAAACAAGAGTTTTAACAGAAAAGTAAAGAAAAGAAAAAAAAAGTTAAGGGTGTTCTTTGTATTACATATAAGTCCTATCTTATGCCCTAATCTCATGATTTGAGGAAATTGTGAGATCGGGGTGTAACATGTGGACATGTTGGCTACTAGAACAAGGATTGTCCTTCAAAAAAGGCAAATATAACTACCACGTCTGCAACTGAGGAGGTTGTAGTTAACATGATGGTTGCATCCTTTAATCGGAATGATGGGTATGTGTCTATAAAACCTAAAATTATTTCAATTTTTAAACCACTTTACTGGATAATTGACACTGGGAGTAATGTACCTATCTCTACTGACAAGTCTCTATTTGTGTCTTCTCAGGCCTGAAGAGGTCATTTTATAACTTTGGGTGATTTGAGCTGTGTAGAAGTCAAAGGATAAGGATGAATGGACTTAATTGCTACTTTAGAGAAGGTTCTGACACTTCATAGAGTCAGACGTGTTCTAACAATTCAGCGTGATATCCTTAGTGGAGCATTTTATGTAAGGGATGGGTTTAGAATGGACTACAAAATATTACAAGACTACTATTACATGCATTCATTATTCTTTGCTTTTTTATAATAGTTATCTATGTGACATGGGGAACTTATTCAACATTCTTATTGAGCATGTTTCATATTCAATTTTGAATTTTAATGATAATAGTTTTTATATGAATTTGTATCGTATCAAAAATGACATAGTTGTTTGGGACATGTTAATTTTGACTCAATGAAACAAATGATGAATCTAGAATTAATTATTAGAACTAACCTTAATGTAATTAGATGCAAAATCAATGTCAAATCTAAACTACCTAGGAAGCCTTTTTGATATGTCAATAGGAATTCAAAAATTCTTGATTTAGTGCACACTAATATCTGTGAGTTTAATTGGATTTCTACTAGAGATCAAAAATGTTATTTCATAACTTTTGTTAACGATGCAAGTAAATATTATTATGTCTATTTACTAAAAAGTGAAGTTGAGGCAATAGAAAAGTTTAAAATGGTTAAGAAAGGAGCTGAGAGTGAAACTAGTAAAGTACATAAATGATTAAGGTCTGATAGGAGAGGAGAATACACATCAAACTTATTTTTAGAAAATTTTCAATTCCTTGGTATAGTTCATGAGGTTACCGCTCCCTATTTACAACAATTTAATAGATTAGCAGAACATAATAATCGAACAGTAATATATATGGTTAATACCTTATTCCAAACCTTGGGCGTAATAATTGAACCATAATAGATATGGTTAATACCTTACTCCAAACCTTGGGTCTACCCAACTTTATGTGGGGGGAAGCTTTGAATATAGCTTGCCATATTTTGAATAGAGTTATTCATTAATATAAAGAAAGTAGTCTGTTTGATCAATGGAGAGTGAAAAAAATTGAGTCTCAAATATCTTCCCATGTGGGGTGACTTGCTAAGGTACTTGTCCTTGAACATGAAAGGAACAAATTGGGACTGAAAACGGTTGATGTCATCTTCTTGGGTTATGTTGAGACAAGTTATGCCCATGGATTTTTTGTTGCAAAATCCAATATCTCTGACATTGTTGTCGATATAATTGTGGAACTATGTAATGCTACATTCTTTTGGGATGTATTCCCATGGAATCTGGTGTTGCCAAAGAAGTATCTCAAGAACATTCACTTACCATAGGTTCCATTTCCGAACACGTGGAAATGATGAAAACTTTGGGAGACGACTCAGAATAAGATATTTCTCAATCTGATGATTGTGAAAAAATGATTGAACCAAGGAAAGTAAGCAGCCTATGACATACAAAGATTTTGGAAGTGATGTTCTCACTTACAATATTGAGGATGACCATGTATCTTTAAAACAAGATATGGACTCTTCATAAGCTAAGTTTTGGAAACAATGAAATCCAATCAATTCTTTTAAACAGAACTTAGAGTTACCTCATGGTTGTTCTACAGTTGCATGCAAATGGATCTTTAAGTATAAAGCTAGAATTGGTTTCTAAGAGTTACACAAAGGGAAGGAATATATTATTTTGATACTTCCTATATCACGTATGACCAAAATCCGAGTGATTATAGCATTGGCTTCCATTTATAATCTATCTATCCACTATATGGATGTGAAGACTGCATTCTTACACAGTGATCCTCAAGAAAAGATATATATAGAATAATTTGAGGAATTTTTGGGTCGAGGTAATGAGTCTAAAGCATGTAAACTTATTAAGACATTAATGGGTTGAAAAAATCCCATAAGCAATGGCATTAGAAGTTTGATTAGTGATATCATCATTTCTCTTTGTTTCTAATAACTTTTGTAAGTGTCTCTACTATAAGATTGTCAATGGTGGATTCATTCTTTTATACTTATATGTCAATGGTATTCCGCTTTTTGGTTCCTATATGAAAGTAGTAAATGAGAAAAATTCATTATTATGTAGCAAGTTTGAGATGAAGGATATGTGTCTCACTAATGTGACTTTAGGGATTAAAATCATAAGGTCTACATATGATATAACTCTCTCTCACTCTCACTATGTTGAGAAGATACTAGAGAGGTTTGATTACACATCACGTAAACCTTTTAAGATTCCATATGACTCATCCAAGGCTTTGTTCAAGAATGATAATGGAGTTTTAGTGTCTCAATTATGATGTCTCATATCATTGGAAGTTTGATGTATCTTATGAGATGCACACGACCAAACATTGCATTTGTTGTGAGTATGATTAAGTACATACATCAATTGTCCTAACAAGAAACATTGGGAAGCTTTTGATAGAGTTTTGAGTATATCAAGGGAACTTGTTCTCTTTGGATGCATTATGACAAATATAGTTCTGTAACCAAAGAATATAGTAATGCAAGCTAGATTGTCATGAACTGTTACACCCCGATCTCACAATTTCCTCAAATCATGAGATTAGGGCGTAAGAAAGGATTTATAATTAACACGAAGAACACCATTAACTTTTTCTTTCCTTAAGAACTCCTGTTTCTTCACATTGAACCACGTAAAACATCTTAACAAGGGAATCCGAATATTTCTTTTACTAATCAGACTTTAACAGAAAAGATACATATATAAACATTCATGATGTCTTTCACAACTTGTGCACATAAACCTTGTTAATTAGCATACATATCGAAGAGGAACAATATTACACATCGTATTTACAACTCTCTCTCTTATCTCTTACTGAGGATCTAGAGTGACAAGGACCGACTGACTCAACTAATCTCATACTTGACTCTTGTGGCAGATCTACACTGAAGCTCTGATCATCTTCAAGTCCACGCGGTTAACCCTAAAATGTTTGAGTAGAGGGGTGAGCCTACTCGCTCAGTGAATGAGTACTTCATGGAAACAGACTAATGCACTAATGTGATCAAAGACATAATTTGATTAAACGATATGAAATTTAACAACAATAAATACTACACTGAACAATTCTAAAACAATATAATTGAAATAGCACATTTCTAAGCATCATCAAGTATTTCAAGTAAATAGACAGTTATATAAATTTACTGTGATCCTATGTGGTTATTTATTCATTTATTAATATGCCCTAAATATATGCAGTGTACTCTGCATATAAAGGTCCGCAACAAGTCCATGCTACGGCCCCACCGTACAAGACTTAGCGACACACCCGGGAATGCTAAGTCTGACGCCAGCCCCGTTCTGCCCCAGGACCACAGGCTCTCCGGCCTACAGGCTCTCCGGCCTCAATGCACTACTCCGAGTGCTCTCTCTCGACTCCTCCTACTAACCTGAGCACACAGGCGGAGGGTCACAGGGTTACCTTCGCGACTCCGCACGAATGGTGTTAGATAACCGTGTTTTCTGGTGAAACCGCAGTGCCATT
This sequence comes from Alisma plantago-aquatica, assembly GCA_963693085.1. Classification (NCBI taxonomy): domain Eukaryota; kingdom Viridiplantae; phylum Streptophyta; class Magnoliopsida; order Alismatales; family Alismataceae; genus Alisma; species Alisma plantago-aquatica. Next base: position 978,303,314 of record OY856413.1, on the reverse strand, counting down.
GTGACACAAGCACAATTATTGTTAGACACTGCCCTTTTTCTCTTTCCTCGTTTGTCCGCGACACACGCACGGATGATGTTGCAACACGAGTTTCACCCCAAAGCTGCAGATACCACTTTTGGGGTTCTACGGTGTTAGGGCATCTAAGTCTATACTTGATTAACAATAAACAATTTAACAGAAATATCACATAGCAACGTCAAAACTCATGTATTCAACATATATCATATCTCAGTAACATCCCTTTCTAGGGCATGTCATATCTCATCACCTGCAATTTACGAGATATATATTGAAATATAAGAAGTCCTGCAGTATGTAGATATCATTTCAGAGAGAACAAGCATATCAAGTTAAATGCACTAGAAACATACAATTCAACAGTTAAGCATCACCACATCTCATATCGAGACCTTTCATATTACCATAGCATGATTCATTGAACACCCTATCCTTAGGGTTTCATTTACCATATTCATTCATCACATGCCAACACCCTACTCTTAGGGTTGCATTTGCCTCATTCACCTTTTCATTTACCTCATTCACTTGTCACATGGCTCTCATAATGATTTCATAAGATATAAGCATTCACTAAATAAAGATTGTATTCAACAAATCGTATATAATCAATATAGATATGAAATCATGGAAACTTAACTAAACTTAGGTTTTCCATATCATCACTGTGATATCATGTATCCAGAATAAGATTCAATTAATATAACCCACGAGGTACATCCTAACCACATATAGGATTTCTAGTCTTTTTCAAACAGGTTGAAACCCTAGCGATATCCCAATTAGGTCAAACCCTAATTACATCATTTGATATGAATCTAAAAGCATACTCAATAGGAAGTGTTGCATACGAATCTGATATGAATCTACCATTTAGGAGTCATTCAAACAGAGAAGGAATCCATATCATATCAATTTACAATAACTTAAATCAAATAGACATTTCAGGATTTAGAAATCGCATGCTAAACATTTAGGGGTTTGGTTGTTATAATCAAATTCGTCCATTAGAATGTTTGAAGGAAGAACCCACTCACCCTAAGGTGTGAAAACACCTTAAACCTGCAGCTCCACTCAGGGAAATCTCGAATTCCCATCAAAACCCTAGCAAATCTCCCGATTCCTCTTTCATTCAACTCGGAAACCTAGAAAAAGAGGAATTATGAAGAAAGGGTGAGAAAAGAGGGAATTTCGACATCCTCTTGGATCAAATCAGAGCATGGACGGAATCTTGACATAAGAGAGAAGATCCACCATAAAATTATATGCAAGGAATCCGAACTTACTTGATTTCACCCTTCCTGGAATCGCAAAACCCTAATTCAGCATTTCCCCCACTTTCTTCACTCAAGCCCTAATTCTCCCTCTCTCTCTAGGAGCTCGTTTCTCTGGAATGGATGACGAGAAATGAGAGCTGCTTGTGTGTGTGGTCGTTCATATAAGTCAATTGAGCTGCTTGGGTCAATTGCATATTGACCCAACACTTAACTTTAATTATATAGGCTGAATATTCAGTTATACAAAAGTTACTGTAATTCGCTTATTTCAGAGATCAAACATTCTCCAACAATTATGGGAATTTAGCACGTTGTTAATAATTGTTCTATAAGGCTTCAGTTAAAATTTGAGATCATTTAGAGTTACCAATAATAAATTAAAAATCGAACAGTGCACTGCTATATTGCAGTCTGCAGAATATATTCGGCCGAGTTTGTCCTGCACAAACTCGACCGACACCCTTACTGTAGGGATTCAAAAGTCATCCAAAAATTATGCCAATTTAACAGAGTGTCTAAAATTGTATTTATCAAATACTGTTAAAATTTGAGATCAATTGGATATACCAATAAAAAGATAAAATTCAATTACCACACTGCTGTAAAATTCTGAAATTGTGATCGGTCGAGTTTGAAACTCGGCCGACAAACAGGTCAGGGAATTTTTCAAAAATTCTGATATTTTCCAATATTGTTCACATTTTATATATCTAAATCATATCCAAATTTGAAGCAAATCAGAGTTACACATAAAATACTAAAAATCATTTAGTGAGACATTCCACTTATCAAATTCTGTATTCAAGCATTATCAAAACCCTAATTTTGGGCCGATCAGGGTTTATGCTTCTTAAACCCTAATTCTCAAAACAAAAGAACAATTAGACTTCTTATCATAGTTAAAACATCGTAATTGTTTTATTGTCATTAATTAGATTTCAAGAATGATTATTCTAATTAATCTTTGCGATTGTCTAGGTAAACCCTAGTTTACCAGTTAAGCTCAGATGGGGTCGTAACAACTCTCCCCCCCTTAGAATGTTTCGTCCTCGAAACATAAACCTACATGAAAGATACATTCAGGGTTATTCTAAGCTTCTAAAGCCTTCCATGTCATTATATTCTTGTATTTCATGCCTGAATGTAGTTTTCAACATTAGATCTTTTAATTCTTTACTAAATCACAACATATTTCAAATAGTTCTCAATGATATCAAGCAAATTCTTTATGCCACAGTCAAGCATAGAATGCAAAGATAAACCACCATGCTTTCACTGCGCAACTCTGATACTCTGATACAACTATCTCAACTTACGCTGTTCAGAGAGTTCTATTGTTCTGTATCACCTTTAAGTGATAAAAGCAAGTTCACTATACTGTTTTAAACTTTAATCAAGTTCTATTAAAATAGCAAAACAGTCTTGAATTAAAAGACTAAATTCAACAATCAATTGCACAATACTACTCTTGGCATCCCCATTGGGTCATGGATGCATGAGGTGAAGCATTACCACCTCATTCCATACTATCATGTTTCGATCCTGGGACCTGTGGGTTATGGGCCCACACACAATTCAAAGTGTAACCATCGTATAATATCATCTTAGGGTTTCAATAATAAGGTAATCCACGATTGTATCAGTCATTCAAGCATTAATCATATTCAATTACCATCACTCAGTTATATTAGAGCTAGGTATAACAAGCTACACCTCATTAGGGTTACTTGTTCAAACAATCTGATTATCATACTTTTCTATCAATATGAGTGAATAGGTATAACTACCTTATTCAGGATATCCCTCCATGTGTTCTGACATCATCCAAACCGTATCCCCATATTACAAATACACAATACTAGGATGCATATCAGGTATGAATTACTACAACTATCATACGCCTTTAATTTAACATATAGCTTGCACACATACACTGAAATCGTATGTAGAACCAACTTTCATACCCTAATATGCCTTCAACAAATCATACATGTAAAAACAAATTCACATATTAAACAAAGCTAGTGCTTTCCCATATCTCTCTGCTCATTCATTACTTCTTTACCTTTTGCTACCTATCCTTTCATATGATTATATACAATAAACATCATTCTTGCTATCACACAAGAATTTATTTCTTATCGCACTTCATCATACTGTATGTCGCTGTTACATTCACTAGATGACCCCACCAAGGTAGTTATGCACCATGTATGATTCATTTTCTCTTATCATTTCATTCCCACCTTGCTCTTATTAAGGAATATATGAAAGAGAAGATGATTTTAAGACTTGGAATACTTGTATTCAAACATTCCCTTAATACATTCTCGTATGTAGTTTTACTTAGTTATCAACAGAGATATTTGATTAATTAGCACTTGCTTGAATCTCACCACCTCTTTATTTTATAACTTCTCCATCACATTTCAAACCCTTTCTTACGTTTCATAGTCCTCTTACTATATACTACTCTTTAACCCGTCATCTTTAATTCTAAATTTTTCTCTTATGACCATGTTGCTTATTCATATGTATGGTCATGTATACCATGTTGCACATATTTCTTCCTTTGTCTTTATACTATTGTGAAGTTAACATTCTAAATTAATAGTCCTTCTATTAGTTTTTACTCATGTTGAATACATTACATATTCTTCATTTTTACATCAAGGTGGTCATGCATGGGTCAAACATAGTTTCTCTTTCAATCAAGTTTTTCCTTCCTGAATACAGTCTACCTTTGTATGACTTATTCATTCGTTAAACTACACCTATGTTCTTTGCTTAGGAACTAGTTCGTTGTTCTAGTCTTATGAATTACATGTTCATCGACCCTTTTTACTTTTATGGGCCTATTGAATGCTCAACCCTATTCTCTACTTAGCCTTTGCTTTAGGGTTCATAAAAGCATTATACTCTATCCTATGATTCATTCTTCATGATTGATTCTTGCTATCTTGAACCATACCTACATTTCACATATCTTTTCTATATTTCATATGTATAGTTCATGCAAAATTAATCAATAAACTGATTATGAATCTCATATCATGTTCCTTTATTCCCAATTAAAGGTTTCTCATATGAGACCCCAAAGTTGAACCTCAGATATCAGTTTCAACTAATTCTTAGTTGTTCTGATCTTGCCCATAAGTTTCAACATCTTACTGTATATACATTCTTACTCTGATGTGGGTCTAATTATTCCAATTCTATTCTTATTATGCTATTGATAGGATTCATTAGATCCTAATAACGCATCCTGCCAACCGGACCAGGCCCAACCTGAAGTCCTGAAGCCAAGAACTACAAGAATTACATTCTTCCTGAACTGCCACTCACAGCTCAGAAACTCGGCCGATCACTCTGGAACTCGGCCGATCACCTTCCAGATTTTGAAACTCGGCCGACCAACTTCGGCCGATCAGCAGGAAACTCAGCCGATCCTCTGGGGAACTCGGCCGATCGAAACACTACTTGTTTACCTACAAAGAAATTCGGCCGATTCAAGACCAAACTCGGCCGACCAAAACACTGTTTGAAATCCTAAACAAGGAACTCGGCCGACCAAAACATGAACTCGGCCGAACCGCTCACAGACTGAAAACCTAAACAGACCTGCTGATGTCAATTTCACTCGAATCAGCGGGCAAAACCATAGAAACAAAAGCTCATTCAAAGGTCAATTCTAGTCTACTTGTTACAAAGAATAAAATCAATAAATGCTACAATTGCATAGTATACAACAGATATTAAAGACCCATATTTCAAGGTATTGAATATCTCAATTCAAACATATAAAAGCATTTCTATACATTTCCAACAAAAACAACATTATGAAATGTAAATTCTATCTCCTTTTACATTTATGCTCTTAATTCTTGTTTCTTTTCTCGTTTTCTAACCCTAACATTTCTAGGGTTCCTCTCTAGCCCATTCTTCCACTGTATACCTGGCCAGGGTATACGTGAGAGAATAGACAGAGTAGCTTGTACTGGCTGATCCAAGTACTCAGATATCGGGCCAGGATATCCAAATACTCAAATCCCCAAAGCTAACATCAAACACCTCCTATCTGCCACACATAGGACTCCAACTTACTAACCTAATGGTCCTTGACAACTCACCCTAAGCTCTGATACCAAGTTGTTACACCCCGATCTCACAATTTCCTCAAATCATGAGATTAGGGCGTAAGAAAGGATTTATAATTAACACGAAGAACACCATTAACTTTTTCTTTCCTTAAGAACTCCTGTTTCTTCACATTGAACCACGTAAAACATCTTAACAAGGGAATCCGAATATTTCTTTTACTAATCAGACTTTAACAGAAAAGATACATATATAAACATTCATGATGTCTTTCACAACTTGTGCACATAAACCTTGTTAATTAGCATACATATCGAAGAGGAACAATATTACACATCGTATTTACAACTCTCTCTCTTATCTCTTACTGAGGATCTAGAGTGACAAGGACCGACTGACTCAACTAATCTCATACTTGACTCTTGTGGCAGATCTACACTGAAGCTCTGATCATCTTCAAGTCCACGCGGTTAACCCTAAAATGTTTGAGTAGAGGGGTGAGCCTACTCGCTCAGTGAATGAGTACTTCATGGAAACAGACTAATGCACTAATGTGATCAAAGACATAATTTGATTAAACGATATGAAATTTAACAACAATAAATACTACACTGAACAATTCTAAAACAATATAATTGAAATAGCACATTTCTAAGCATCATCAAGTATTTCAAGTAAATAGACAGTTATATAAATTTACTGTGATCCTATGTGGTTATTTATTCATTTATTAATATGCCCTAAATATATGCAGTGTACTCTGCATATAAAGGTCCGCAACAAGTCCATGCTACGGCCCCACCGTACAAGACTTAGCGACACACCCGGGAATGCTAAGTCTGACGCCAGCCCCGTTCTGCCCCAGGACCACAGGCTCTCCGGCCTACAGGCTCTCCGGCCTCAATGCACTACTCCGAGTGCTCTCTCTCGACTCCTCCTACTAACCTGAGCACACAGGCGGAGGGTCACAGGGTTACCTTCGCGACTCCGCACGAATGGTGTTAGATAACCGTGTTTTCTGGTGAAACCGCAGTGCCATTGTGACACAAGCACAATTATTGTTAGACACTGCCCTTTTTCTCTTTCCTCGTTTGTCCGCGACACACGCACGGATGATGTTGCAACACGAGTTTCACCCCAAAGCTGCAGATACCACTTTTGGGGTTCTACGGTGTTAGGGCATCTAAGTCTATACTTGATTAACAATAAACAATTTAACAGAAATATCACATAGCAACGTCAAAACTCATGTATTCAACATATATCATATCTCAGTAACATCCCTTTCTAGGGCATGTCATATCTCATCACCTGCAATTTACGAGATATATATTGAAATATAAGAAGTCCTGCAGTATGTAGATATCATTTCAGAGAGAACAAGCATATCAAGTTAAATGCACTAGAAACATACAATTCAACAGTTAAGCATCACCACATCTCATATCGAGACCTTTCATATTACCATAGCATGATTCATTGAACACCCTATCCTTAGGGTTTCATTTACCATATTCATTCATCACATGCCAACACCCTACTCTTAGGGTTGCATTTGCCTCATTCACCTTTTCATTTACCTCATTCACTTGTCACATGGCTCTCATAATGATTTCATAAGATATAAGCATTCACTAAATAAAGATTGTATTCAACAAATCGTATATAATCAATATAGATATGAAATCATGGAAACTTAACTAAACTTAGGTTTTCCATATCATCACTGTGATATCATGTATCCAGAATAAGATTCAATTAATATAACCCACGAGGTACATCCTAACCACATATAGGATTTCTAGTCTTTTTCAAACAGGTTGAAACCCTAGCGATATCCCAATTAGGTCAAACCCTAATTACATCATTTGATATGAATCTAAAAGCATACTCAATAGGAAGTGTTGCATACGAATCTGATATGAATCTACCATTTAGGAGTCATTCAAACAGAGAAGGAATCCATATCATATCAATTTACAATAACTTAAATCAAATAGACATTTCAGGATTTAGAAATCGCATGCTAAACATTTAGGGGTTTGGTTGTTATAATCAAATTCGTCCATTAGAATGTTTGAAGGAAGAACCCACTCACCCTAAGGTGTGAAAACACCTTAAACCTGCAGCTCCACTCAGGGAAATCTCGAATTCCCATCAAAACCCTAGCAAATCTCCCGATTCCTCTTTCATTCAACTCGGAAACCTAGAAAAAGAGGAATTATGAAGAAAGGGTGAGAAAAGAGGGAATTTCGACATCCTCTTGGATCAAATAAGAGCATGGACGGAATCTTGACATAAGAGAGAAGATCCACCATAAAATTATATGCAAGGAATCCGAACTTACTTGATTTCACCCTTCCTGGAATCGCAAAACCCTAATTCAGCATTTCCCCCACTTTCTTCACTCAAGCCCTAATTCTCCCTCTCTCTCTAGGAGCTCGTTTCTCTGGAATGGATGACGAGAAATGAGAGCTGCTTGTGTGTGTGGTCGTTCATATAAGTCAATTGAGCTGCTTGGGTCAATTGCATATTGACCCAACACTTAACTTTAATTATATAGGCTGAATATTCAGTTATACAAAAGTTACTGTAATTCGCTTATTTCAGAGATCAAACATTCTCCAACAATTATGGGAATTTAGCACGTTGTTAATAATTGTTCTATAAGGCTTCAGTTAAAATTTGAGATCATTTAGAGTTACCAATAATAAATTAAAAATCGAACAGTGCACTGCTATATTGCAGTCTGCAGAATATATTCGGCCGAGTTTGTCCTGCACAAACTCGACCGACACCCTTACTGTAGGGATTCAAAAGTCATCCAAAAATTATGCCAATTTAACAGAGTGTCTAAAATTGTATTTATCAAATACTGTTAAAATTTGAGATCAATTGGATATACCAATAAAAAGATAAAATTCAATTACCACACTGCTGTAAAATTCTGAAATTGTGATCGGTCGAGTTTGAAACTCGGCCGACAAACAGGTCAGGGAATTTTTCAAAAATTCTGATATTTTCCAATATTGTTCAAATTTTATATATCTAAATCATATCCAAATTTGAAGCAAATCAGAGTTACACATAAAATACTAAAAATCATTTAGTGAGACATTCCACTTATCAAATTCTGTATTCAAGCATTATCAAAACCCTAATTTTGGGCCGATCAGGGTTTATGCTTCTTAAACCCTAATTCTCAAAACAAAAGAACAATTAGACTTCTTATCATAGTTAAAACATCGTAATTGTTTTATTGTCATTAATTAGATTTCAAGAATGATTATTCTAATTAATCTTTGCGATTGTCTAGGTAAACCCTAGTTTACCAGTTAAGCTCAGATGGGGTCGTAACATGAACTCTGAGAGTAATGATGTTATGACCCACTCCATGATTAACTATTAGGTACAATGATTAGTGCGTAATTAAGTAATTGAGACAGGTTAAGTGCTCATGTGGTGGTTAGTGCATCATCAAGTTGATTAAGTTAAATTAAATATATAAGATGCAATTAGTGCATAATTAAGACGATTAAGTTAAGTGATCATAGATGCAATTAGAGTTTTGATCCAGTGAAATGGTCTAATTAGCATAATTTTGTGCCTTATGAAGGTAGAGGATCTCTTGCTCGAAATTTCACAAAAGAAATCATTTGAATTGGACATTCGAGGCGAGAGTTACGTGATTTTCATGAATCATGGGTTTATAATGCAATTTTTCCAATAATAACTTAATACCCTTCGTTTCCCTTATCTTCTTTCCCTAGCCGATCCACCGCCTAACCTACAGACCCGATCGGCCGCGGCAGGGGTAAACTAGGGCGAGGCGATTCTTGCTCCAAGCCGCGATTTGCCTACGCCCACTCGTCCGTCATCCTTCTTCTCCTTCCTCTACCTTCCCTTCCTCTATCCTGGCCAAATAGTGGCGCCGGACCAGCAAGAGTGACGGTCGTCCAAGCAAGCCGCAGCAGTAACTGCGAGGCGAAGAGGCCAGAGGGCAACCGAGCAGAAGTGAAGGGAGTGTAGGTGGCCGATTCTGGGGATTCGTGGAGGTCTTCTTACTGCGCCTCGCTCCTCCGCCATCATCATTATCTTCTTCTTCTACCTCACCCAATTGTAGCCTATCAACAGAGTAGCAAGGGGCGGCGCCCCATCTATGAAGCAGCAACCACTGCAATAATGGCCAGGGACCATTTGAGTGAGTAGTAGCCCCAAGCAATGCTTCCCTTAAGTCCGATTCTGAGCTTCTAGCATTTATCCGCAGCCCCAAGCCTCGAGCAGCAAGAAGCCCGATCACCTCGTTCCCAGTCCGGCTGCTGGTCAGGGGTTGCCTGATCGTCTCCAGTGCCAAGTCACATGGTTATGTGAATCGATCATACATAATGACAAAACAGCTCAGCTAAACTTTGCACAACTACTGCAGGCCTTGATGCTCTCAACAACACACTTGCTTATTCGTTAAGGCAAGATTCTAAACACAGACAGAATGTTTCCTTTGTCACTGTATTTACACTATACAACAGTTTACTTCCCAGTCGTATCTATGCAATGGAGTCATCTTACAAAGTGAAAGTTGGAAATGTTTCTTATGACAGAAAAGAGAAATCAATGGCCATTCTAAATGTTTTCATTAATTTCATTCAGGTCTCTATGCCGCTTAGCAATATTGTTATTCTAAGTGATCCAGTTTCTGAGTTTTCAATAAGGAGAAATAATGTAGAAGTATTATCTATCAAAGGAGACTATTCTCGGGAGAAGTTGATGCTTCAAAGGATCAAATCATACATTGTTCTAAACCAGTAGAAATTGGGCGTATGAGACGCTAAGGAAAGGTAGCTTTGACCCCGGCCTTGAGACCTAGGTTCAAATTGGGTTTATTTCAAAGGTAGAAGACAACTGAGATTGGCCCTGAAAACTGGTCCCTGGACGCGTTCCGGACGAACCCGGACAGTTCAAAACGCGGTGAGTAGTAGTTCATTCAATAATCATTATTTAACTCAATTTAAATGTTTAATTGCTTCTCTATCAATTGATATAACTTCTAAACAGTGTAGTATATACAATAGAGTATGTTAGGTTCATTGGAATTGAATTACGTGATATGCTTAATGAAACTGATGAAATTTCCTGTATTATAGTTGCAATGTATTTACTGATTTCAAAATAAATGTTTAGCATTGAAACTGGATAAATGATACTGAATCATGATTAAGAATGATAAAGGATATATATGTGCTTCTTGTGTTATTTATATTGTGCATTATGCATGAAATGTGATTTTCCTGTTTGAGTGTTATTTGTTAATCGGTTAATAGACTTAGGTGCCCTAACACCGTAGAACCCCTAAGAGGTATCTGCAACTTAGGGGTGAAACTCGTGTTGCAACATCATCCGTGCTTGTGTCACAGACAAACGAGGAAAGAGAGGCAGTGTCCAACAACAATCGTGCTTGTGTCACGATGGCACTGGGAAAAAGAAAACACGGTTATCTAACACCATTCGTGCTTGTGTCGCGAAGGTAACCCTGTGAGACTCTCTGCCTGTGTGCTCAGGTTTGCAGAGTCTGGAGCACACATGGTTGTGCAGCACACGTGGTTGTGCATTGAGGCCGTGGAGCCTGGGGTCCTGTGCAGACCAGGACGAGTATTCAGACTTAGCATTTCCCGGGTGTGTCGCTAAGTCTTGTACGGTGGGACCGTAGCATGAACTTGCTGCGGATCTTTATATGCAGAGTACACTGCATATATTTAGGGCATAATAATAATATGAATAAGTAATCATGTAGGGTCACAGTAAATTTATATAACTATTTATTTACCTGAATTATCTGTTGATGCTTAGAAATGTGAATATTATATGTATATCTGCTATGTTATTAGAACTGCCTTGCTTAATTCTGCATTTATGTTTAATTTCAATTTAAAAACCTGATGAGTTGTTTAGTGATAGCTAAGTGAAATGCTATTCACTGAGCGAGTAGGCTCATACCTCTACTCAAAACATTTTCAGGTTAACATCAGCAGCAGGAAATCTGAAGGATCCTTTCATCCTATCGCTTAGTCTGTAGAAGGTATACATAGTTAGTAGTTAGAGGTCTCTTAGTCCCTTCCCCTCGGTCCTTGGGACATGGTGTGGGTGAGAGAGAGTATGTATGGCGAATATGTAAAATATGTAAATTAACTGTTATGTTTACTTTATGTTGAACAATGTAATTTGCTGTAGACTTTGTATATATCTCCTGTCAGTTTAATTGAAATGCTTCCACAATAGTTTATTATGTTTTAGTTTACAACAATAATACGGATATCATTTCGAGGTTTTAAAAAGAAAAAATTCTCAGTGATTTGTTTATGTGATAATCCCTCCGTCGCGCCCTAATCTCGTGATTAGTGGTTAGTGTGAGATCGGGGTGTGACAACTTGGTATCAGAGCCAGGTTGAGTACATGGTTGCTCTAAGTCAAGGTCAGGGGACGACAAGAGACCAATAGGATTAGGACTTAGGTGTCTTCCTTCTAACTGCAATTTTATAATAGGAAGTGTTCTGTTAAATTATTGCAGATGGCAGGAAGAGGACGTGGTTATGAGAATTAAGTTGAGAGTTTAAGTTGAGTCGTCTGGGATCATTAGGATCAAAAGATAGAATTATAATTAAGATGGATAAAAAATGATGTGTCTTTAGCTCTGGGAGATCTGAGTGTTTGGATACCCTGGCCAGGTGTCTGAATACTTAGATTGACCAGTATCAAGCTACTCTGTCTATTCTTCTCTGGATGCCCTGGCCAGGTATGCAGATGAAGGATAGGCTAGAGAGAAACCCTAGAAATTTTAGGGTTATGAGATAAGAAATTAATGTAGGAGTAAGAGATTAAACATAGGATGTGAAATAACTCTTACTTTATATTGCTTATTTGATTGAAGATCACTAGAAATGCTCTTATATGCATGAATTTAGATTTTCAATTTGTACAATAAATATGATTGTTTTATATTGTTGTGTCATGAAGTGATTTATTTAGTGTTTGTATTCTTTGTATTAAAGTAGACCCGAAATTATATTTAAATGAGTTTGCCCTAAGTGGATATTCTTTCCACATGTTTAAGATCAATAGGAGTTGGTTAATCCCGAGTAGCTCTTGGCTTCAGGACTACAGGTTCGGCCTGGTCCGGCTGGCAGGATGCGTTACTGGGATCTAACGACTCTTATTAAGAATATAATGAAAGTAGACTCTGAATAATTTAGACCTGAATCATAGTAAGAATGTACATACGTTAAGATGTTGAGATATAAGGGAAAGATTTGAACAACTAAGAATCAATCAGAACTGATATTGGAGGCTCAACGTTGAAACCTCATATGTGTAATCTTTAGTTGGAAATAAAGAAACACGATATAAGGTTCAGATGAAATTTAATGATTTGTATTATGTGAACCCTAAATATGAGAATATGAAAAGAAATGAGAAAGGTATGTAATGGCTAAGATAGTAGGAATCAACTTTGGGTTGGATCATGGAATGGAGTAAAATACTTTTATGTACTTCAAAACAAATAGAAAATAGAAGAAAAGAGTTAAGTATACACTAAGTACATAGAAACAAAGAGCCTTATGTAAATCATAAGACCAGGACAAGAAATTTAGTTGAATCAAAAGAAATGTTAGAAATGATGACTTTGATTAAGGAACGAGAATTACAAGACATAATTGAGAGTATGGAATGCATATCTTTATTATAAAGTTAAATACATTCATACATACTACCTTTGGATTCTAAGTCTCTATAGACTAACAAATTAGTTTTTAAAATAAAGAACAAACACATAACTTAGAAAATCAATGCATGATATAAGAATTTCTCAGTATTTACAATTATTTTAAGTACACTGTTCTGACAGTTCTAGAATGATATCATATTGTGATTTGAACTGCAATCAAATAAATGAGGTAATTGAAACCCTAAGAGTAGGGTGTCGCCATGTAATAAGTGAATGAGGTAATCGAAACCCTAAGGATAGGGTGTTCAATGAATCAAGTATTTTGATATCAAAATTCTCAGTATAAGATGTGTGATGCTTAACAGTTCAATTGCACGATTTTGGTGTATAAAGTGCCAAATTGAAATGCATTCTGTTTATTTGAGAATTCCAGTCTGCCTGCATGCATATTGATATTGATTTCTCAGTAAATTACAAGTGGACATGTAATTAGATTATTTAAGAATTTGAAATCTGCATGCATGCTTATTATGTTGAATCTCTTGATATTTGCAATACCTGAATATATGGCTTGTCCAGTTTGAAATGATATTCATGTTACATTATAAGCTTCCATTGAATTGAAGAGATAACATGGAAATACCAAAGTCCAGAACAAATAAGAGAAATGAAATTCCAGTAATATGATTAGGAAGACTTTCGTAAAACTTATGAGATTCAAAGTTTGAATTTCAAACAAAGGAAGCAAAATCACATCACAATAACGCTATGTTATTGATAAGGACCAAACCCTAGAATGTTTAGAGTTGTAGTAGTTCAAGGGATATCACTAGTGATTTAACCTTGAATACTAGCATCTCTATAAAATAAGATCATGAGATTTGTTCTATGAAAAGTAAATTGGCATTGATAGTGATCTAGGGTTTAAAGGTAGCTAATCTGGAAGGTAGATAAATAATATGAAAATGACTCAGAGAAAAGAGTAAGATATATATAAAAATTGTAACAAGTGTGTTTTGAACAAAAGGAGAAATACAAAATAAGTGAGTACATTATGAAATAAATTCTTACAAGTAATAACAAGTGCTGCTATAGTTCATGTTCTTAAGTCATGGCGTCACTATCTTTATGATGTGACGATAGATTGTCACCCTAGGAAGGCGAATGTGGTAGCTGATGCCCTAAGCATGAAGTCTAGTTTTGTAGCTGATGCATTCTCTATGGCATGTTTCAAGAGATACCTGCTAATAGAGATGCAGAAGTTGAACTTAGACTTAGGGGTGACAAAGTAGAGTGGTTTGATTGCACAGATGCAAGTCAAGCCTACTTCTTATGATCATATCAGGGAACTACAGCGGGGTGACAGTGAGTTACATCAAATCATGCATGGCATGACATGGGGTAAAGATCAGAGTTCAGGTTTTCAGATGATGGTGTGTTGTATCAACGTGACAGGTTGCATGTACCTCGAGATAATGACTTGAGCGAATAGATTCTTGAGGAAGCACATGCATCGATGTACGCTATGCATCCAGGCAACACTAAGATGTACATGAATCTCAAGGAGCAGTATTGGTGGCCTGGTATGAAGAGGGATGTAACTGAGTATGTGGCTAGATGTAGTGTGTGTCAGCAGGTCAAGGCTGAGCACCAGAAACCTACAAGTACCTTGCAATCTCTTTCTATGCCTGAATGGAAGTGGGAACATATCACAATGGATTTTGTGATAGGGTTGCCCATGACACCTAAAGGTTGTGACTCGATATGAATGATTGTGGATAGACTAATTAGGTCTGCTTACTCTCTTCATGTCAAGTCAACCTTTGATGTCTCAAAAATTGGCTAAGATATACATGGATGAAATAGTTAGGTTCCCTGGTATTCCGGTTTCAACTATATCAGATAGAGATCCTAAGTTCACATCCAGGTTGTGAAATTAGTTGCATCGAGCTTTGGGCACAAAGTTGAGGTGCAGTACAACCTTTCACCCGCTGACAGATGGTCAATTTGAGAGGACCATTCAGACTTTTGAGGACATGCTGAGAGTATGTGTCTTGCATTTTAGTGGAAGTTGGAAAGAACAATTAAGCCTTATAGAGTTTTCATACAACAATAGTCACCATTCCAGTCTTGGTATGGCCCCGTATGAAGCTCTGTATGGTAGAAAGTGTAGATCACCCATATGTTGGTATGAGGTTGGTGAAAAGCAGATTCTTGGACCCGAGATAGTGGATTTGACCACTGAAAAGATTACTGTGATCAAAGAACAGTTGAAAGTTGCACAGGACAGGCAGAAGAGTTATGCTGAGAAAAGACGTAGACCTCTTGATTTTGAGGTTGGTGATGAAGTATACTTGAAAGTTTCACCATGGAAAGGAGTGTTGAGATTTGGTAAGAGAGGCAAACTGACTCCTAGGTTTATGGGCCCGTATCCTATTATTGAGAGGATTGGACCTGTAGCCCATAAGTTGGATTTGCCATCCAAGTTGCTCAATTTACATGACGTGTTTCATGTATCGATGTTGAAGAAGTGTTACCCTGGTCCAGAGGAGATAGTGGACCCAGAACCTACACAGTTCAGATCAGATGTGTCCTATGTTGAGGGACCAGTTCTGATAGTTGATCGGTGGATCAAGAAGCTCAAGAATCGAGATATCGTTAGTGAAGGTTTTGTGGAGAAATCACAACTTAGAAGAAGCCACGTGGGAGTTTTTGGGTCAGAAATGCGTAAACAATTTCCTTTTCTCTTTTAGGAATTTCGGGACGAAATTCTTATAAGGGAGGGAGATTGTTATGACCCACTCCATGATTAACTAGTAGGTACAATGATTAGTGCGTAATTAAGTAATTGAGACAGGTTAAGTGCTCATGTGGTGGTTAGTGCATCATCAAGTTGATTAAGTTAAATTAAATATATAAGATGCAATTAGTGCATAATTAAGACGATTAAGTTAAGTGATCATAGATGCAATTAGAGTTTTGATCTAGTGAAATGGTCTAATTAGCATAATTTTGTGCCTTATGAAGGTAGAGGATCTCGTTCTCGAAATTTCACAAAAGAAATCATTTGAATTGGACATTCGAGGCGAGAGTTACATGATTTTCATGAATCATGGGTTTATAATGCAATTTTTCCAATAATAACTTAATACCCTTCGTTTCCCTTATCTTCTTTCCCTAGCCGATCCACCGCCTAACCTACAGACCCGATCAGCCGCGGCAGGGGTAAACTAGGGCGAGGCGATTCTTGCTCCAAGCCGCGATTTGCCTACGCCTACTCGTCCGCCATCCTTCTTATCCTTCCTCTACCTTCCCTTCCTCTATCCTGGCCAAAGAGTGGCGCCGGACCAGCAAGAGTGACGGTCGTCCAAGCAAGCCGCAGCAGTAGCTGCGAGGCGAAGAGGCCAGAGGGCAACCGAGCAGAAGTGAAGGGAGTGTAGGTGGCCGATTCTGGGGATTCGTGGAGGTCTTCTTACTGTGCCTCGCTCCTCCGCCATCATCCTTATCTTCTTCTTCTACCTCACCCAATTGTAGCCTATCAACAGAGTAGCAAGGGGCGGCGCCCCATCTATGAAGCAGCAACCACTGCAATAATGGCCAGGGACCATTTGAGTGAGTAGTAGCCCCAAGCAATGCTGCCCTTAAGTCTGATTCTGAGCTTCTAGCATTTATCCGCAGCCCCAAGCCTCGAGCAGCAAGAAGCCCGATCACCTCGTTCCCGGTCCGGCTGCTGGTCAGGGGTTGCCTGATCGTCTCCAGTGCCAAGTCACATGGTTATGTGAATTGATCATACATAATGACAAAACAGCTCAGCTAAACTTTGCACAACTACTGCAGGCCTTGATGCTCTCAACAACACACTTGCTTATTCGTTAAGGCAAGATTCTAAACACAGACAGAATGTTTCCTTTGTCACTGTATTTACACTATACAACAGTTTACTTCCCAGTCGTATCTATGCAATGGAGTCATCTTACAAAGTGAAAGTTGGAAATGTTTCTTATGACAGAAAAGAGAAATCAATGGCCATTCTAAATGTTTTCATTAATTTCATTCAGGTCTCTATGCCGCTTAGCAATATTGTTATTCTAAGTGATCCAGTTTCTGAGTTTTCAATAAGGAGAAATAATGTAGAAGTATTATCTATCAAAGGAGACTATTCTCGGGAGAAGTTGATGCTTCAAAGGATCAAATCATACATTGTTCTAAACCAGTAGAAATTGGGCGCATGAGACGCTAAGGAAAGGTAGCTTTGACCCCGGCCTTGAGACCTAGGTTCAAATTGGGTTTATTTCAAAGGTAGAAGACAACTGAGATTGGCCCTGAAAATTGGTCCCTGGATGCGTTCCGGACGAACCCGGACAGTTCAAAACGCGATGAGTAGTAGTTCATTCAGTAATCATTATTTAACTCAATTTAAATGTTTAATTGCTTCTCTATCAATTGATATAACTTCTAAACAGTGTAGTATATACAATAGAGTATGTTAGGTTCATTGGAATTGAATTACGTGATATGCTTAATGAAAGTGATGAAATTTCCTGTATTATAGTTGCAATGTATTTACTGATTTCAAAATAAATGTTTAGCATTGAAACTGGATAAATGATACTGAATCATGATTAAGAATGATAAAGGATATATATGTGCTTCTTGTGTTATTTAGATTGTGCATTATGCATGAAATGTGATTTTCCTGTTTGAGTGTTATTTGTTAATCGGTTAATAGACTTAGGTGCCCTAACACCGTAGAACCCCTAAGAGGTATCTGCAACTTAGGGGTGAAACTCGTGTTGCAACATCATCCGTGCTTGTGTCACGGACAAACGAGGAAAGAGAGGCAGTGTCCAACAACAATCGTGCTTGTGTCACGATGGCACTGGGAAAAAGAAAACACGGTTATCTAACACCATTCGTGCTTGTGTCGCGAAGGTAACCCTGTGAGACTCTCTGCCTGTGTGCTCAGGTTTGCAGAGTCTAGAGCACACGTGGTTGTGCAGCACACGTGGTTGTGCATTGAGGCCGTGGAGCCTGGGGTCCTGTGCAGACCAGGACGAGTAGTCAGACTTAGCATTTCCTGAGTGTGTCGCTAAGTCTTGTACGGTGGGACCGTAGCATGAACTTGTTGCGGATCTTTATATGCAGAGTACACTGCATATATTTAGGGCATAATAATAATAATATGAATAAGTAATCATGTAGGGTCATAGTAAATTTATATAACTGTTTATTTACCTGAATTATCTGTTGATGCTTAGAAATGTGAATATTATCTGTATATCTGCTATGTTATTAGAACTGCCTTGCTTAATTCTGCATTTATGTTTAATTTCAATTTATAAACATGATGAGTTGTTTAGTGATAGCTAAGTGAAATGATATTCACTGAGCGAGTAGGCTCATACCTCTACTCAAAACATTTTTAGGTTAACATCAGCAGCAGGAAATCTGAAGGATCCTTTCATCCTATCGCTTAGTCTGTAGAAGGTATACATAGTTAGTAGTTAGAGGTCTCTTAGTCCCTTCCCCTCGGTCCTTGGGACATGGTGTGGGTGAGAGAGAGTATGTATGGCGAATATGTAAAATATGTAAATTAACTATTATGTTTACTTTATGTTGAACAATGTAATTTGCTGTAGACTTTGTATATATCTCCTGTCAGTTTAATTGAAATGCTTCCGCAATAGTTTATTATGTTTTAGTTTACAACAATAATACGGATATCATTTCGAGGTTTTAAAAAGAAAAAATTCTCAGTGATTTGTTTATGTGATAATCCCTCTGTCGCGCCCTAATCTCGTGATTAGTGGTTAGTGTGAGATCGGGGTGTGACAAATGGTATCTCAGGATATGTATTCTTGTTGGGAGGACGTGATGTTTCTTGGAGGTCCAAGAAACAGACCATATTAGATCATCTACTTTTGAGGCCAAGTTGTGTACTTTAGATAAAATTGAATTGAAAGTTGAATGTATGCATGGACATATGTCTAGTTTACCTATGGTAAAGAAGTTACTTCCTACAATTCCAGTTCACTGTGATATCACTACAACAATTGCTAAGATAAAGAGTTCCAAGTATAATAAAAAATAATGTAAGCATATACAAGTCATACTCAAGTCTGTAAGGAAGTTAGTGTCTAATGGGGTCATGGTTGTGGACTATATTGGTACCAAAGATGATACAGTCGATCCTTTTACTAAAGCTCTTAATCTGGACTTAGTGGAGAAATCCAAGTTGAGAATGGGACTGGAACCCCTTTAGATTTGATGGCAGTAGCAACCCAACCCAAAAGACTAGAGATCCCACAAATTCGGTTCAATGTGGTAATAACAAGTTGTCGGGTGAATCATATGACACTATTTTTTCATTGATGCTTCTTGCATCTGTGTGTCTATCCTCTGAGAAATATATTAGTGTCATGATTGAAAGTTAGTAATAGATTAGTCTCTAAATGATATCAAGTCTTAGGATAGGATGTTAGCAGTTCATCCTTGGAGACTCCAATTAAATGATTGATGTTGTGTAGGCTGCAATTGGGGAATTGATTTAAACCTTGATATCAATCATGACATGTTTTTTTGATGCATGGATGTAATGCATCGTATTTCTTTTCTGCCATGTCTTTATTGTGTTGTTGTCAACCGATACTCTTGCACCCAAGTTCATGTTTAAGACTTTTGTTCACCTAGTTCCCACGTGTGTCAAAAACTAGATAACTTCGATAGATTCAAACCGATAGGTATATGTTGAAAGCAAAGCATGGAGGACTGAATGACATAGCACACTAACATTGGACTTTGTGGGGGATTGTTACATATATGGTTGCTATAACAATTTATTTAGCATGGGTTAAGTCCATTGTAGTACAACTAGTACATAAAGGAAATGTAGTTTTGTGTCTTGTGCAAATGGGAAGAGCATTAGTCCAACATTTCTCACTCGTAGAGCTTTTGTGTCCTTATATGTAGGATCACATGTGACACTAGTATTCAAAAGACTAGCGGAAAATATGCTCACATCCTTGGTGGATAAGGTGACCACAACACACGCACGTGTATGAGCGCACCACGCCAGCCTCGCCTGCTGTGACACACGGGCACAAGATTGAACTTGTGCCTTGTGGGTTGTGGAAATTATCTTCTATATTCTTTTTTACATAAGGATACTACTACACAATTAAAAAAAAATTCGAAACGAATTTATTTATCTTAATTGGATAGTATTTGTTTCACAATTTTTCATTACATATACAAGAGTGATCGTGTGATCACGTCTTACTAGGAATAGGTCATGGGGCGTGAAAGAGCTATAAATAAGTCTCTAGTCATTAGGATCAAAATCATCTTTCAAACCTCAATCGTCAGCCATTCGTTTGTGTTTTGCAAATCCTAAACCAATCTCTTGTTCTATCATCGTTGCTCTCATCTGCCTTGTGGAGATTTCTCTCATGTGCGAACTAAGGTCATTCTTCTTCTCTCCAAAAGCGCAATCTGTCTGGGTGGTGGTACCTGCGATCATTGGACTGCACTGGTAGTGCATATTGATCGTCGTCAAGCGTGAGCGAGACAATAACCTGCTACAAGTTCATGATCAGGTCGATTAGAAGAACGACACTCAACTTTGTGGATTGCGAGCCCCTAATTTCTTTAAGTATCATGTTCATTTTTCAACGAACAATCTCGTCTGATGATTCTAACTATGACTTATTTCTGTTCTCGTACATATTTTATTTTATGTGTTTCTTATCTGGGTCTATCTGAAATTATTAATCTAATTGCAAGTTTTATTGCTGCGTGTAATGACGTAATATAAAATTTACAACAAGATGTGCGTTCTAGTACAAAGGAATGCTGCTCTAGAAATCAGTCACAGAATCGTATTCCATTTAATTTGCAGGCCATATAATAGCGATAACGTGATCATGCTTGTCATAAGATTTGGATACTGATCCCCGACAAAACAACCTGGAAAACCAATTTAGAGGACAAATTTAAGATTTGAGTGTCACATACAATTGCTGAATTGGAGCAAATAGTTTAAACTGCATCTACGGGATCAAGAATTATCTATATCATAGAGTTTCATCACGTGCCAGTCCTTGAGGACGCAATAGGTGGTGAAGAACTGACTCAGGCATGCTGCTGATCCCAATTATTTCACAAACGGCTTCAAAGGCTGAATCCCATGCTCAGCTCAAGTTTTTCCATCAAACCTGCAACTGTACACTCTTAGCAGCAACAGCCACCGATTCCGCTGGTGCCTCATATAGGATTGTAGTTTCAGCTAGCAATGCGGTCACCACGTAAGGGTCCATGTTTGAGGCAGGGCGCCTATCTTCCAAGTAACCTGCTCGAGAACCACAATAACAGCAAATTTATATTTATAACATTAGTCCAAGCAAGTTAGCACCGTAGCACAAGGTTTGTATCTTCACATACCTTTTCCTTGTTTCTCTGTTTCACGCCCAACGCGAATGGAACAACCACGGTTTGCTACACCCTGCCATCGGTCAAAAGTGTGAGAATCAAAAGACAAAAGTGAGAAGAGAATCGTTCTAAAAACCGACGATTTTTTAAAAATAAATCGTCCTGTAGATAAGCATGATTACCCAAGAGAAAGTGTTGATGTCGGCTGTTTCATGTTTTCCTGTCAACCGCCGCTCATTCCCTTCGCCATAAGCACTTATATGCTCCCTGTGTCTAAGAGATAGGTTCAGGATAGCTTTCTTGATGGCCTCATATCCTCCCTCTTCTCTCATAGTCTTGGTACTTCATCAGTGCAAAATCAAGATAACATCAGAAAGATACCTCTAATATTAGAGATAGATTAATATCATAATAATGCCAGTAACTGTCTGAAAAGAATGTGCCCCGGTTTTTCCATAAACATGAAAGCATCATCACCACCATTTACATTTCAGCTCTCTAGTTAGCGTGTAAATGTTTGCTTTTAAAGCAGCAGTGGCGGCTGCTGAAAAAGCTTATGAGTAGTTTGGATAGTAGCCTATAAAATCACAGAATTCTGAACGGGACATGGCTTTTTTAGACTGCCAGTCAGAGGTTATTGTGGCAGAGTGACACACCATCTGACGTCACGAATGGCTGGGTTATATAGGATTCAGATCCAGCCCATATTGATGCTACCACAAAAATGTTGCGATTCTGTGTCATCTAAGGCGACTCTCACTTATTTTCTACAAATTTCCCAATGTTTTGTTGGCTTTATGTGGCAGGTAATCCTAAAAATCTAAGTATCATATAAATTTGTCACAATTAAAATGAGAATCACACAGAAAGGGGAGGGGAAGACCAAAGCACCTGTAGTTAGTATGACATCCAGCACCGTTCCAGTCACCCTACCATTGGGAAACAAGCAAGCATGTGATTTTTATTCAGTCAAAATTCAAATTAAAAAGTTATTCTTTTTTCTTACTTGTATTGGTTTTGGATCTAGTGTCAGCACAACTCCTGCCTGCTCTGTGATTCTCTGGACAACATATTTAAACATAGCATAACCTTAATACACTATATATACAAAAATCTGAAAAGATATGAGAGACTTCCTATATCCACGAAGACTGGTTTGTTCAGAAAAAAATTTATTTATTCACTTCACACCAATACGATTCTGATGAAGGCTGGGATATTATCAAGATATTTTAAAGATGGAAATGTAAAACTTCCCAAGGAACAACGTAGTTGCAGACTTTACAAACTAGATTATCAATCATCCAGAAAATGCACTTGATGGGCTATTATGGTAACACATACTAGTACTTCATCTAAGCTAAGGAAACATCTTGTAGTTCATTTATTTACCCTGAGATCATTTCAGATTTTGGGAGCCACTCTACCACTCAAGTGGCACTGCGAGCCTTCTTAGTACTGTGTATCTTTTACAAACTACCAGCATGATAATCCCTACTATTAGCCGTACACTGGTCATAATAAAGAGCTTGTACCCTTTATCATTGTATTCCCACCTCTCTCTACTAGCATAATTTAAATTCCTGCTACTGCAAGTGTTTAGTTCACATAATATATATTTTTTATACTCAGACCAATGCAAGAAAATAGTCATGGTACATACCTCTAGGAGGTATCTGGAACACCATATATGATCCCCAGCATCAATTCCAACGCTTGGTCCTACTTGATATTCCCACTGCATTATTTTAGTAAATAATAGAATGAGGGAGTGACAAAATGGTAAGCTTCGTCGAGTAACATATATCATGCCAGAAAGAATGAAAATTGTCACGATCATAAAAATATGCTGACACTTGTACCTGTCCAGGCATGACCTCCCCATTAGTTCCACTAATGTTTATTCCAGCATATAAACAAGCCTTGTAGTGAGCATCTGATATGTCACGGCCAAAAGATTTATCTGCACCGACAGCACAGTAGTAGGGACCCTGGAAGTCCAAATTAACAGTTAGTGCACATCAACTTTAATATAGTACAGAAACTTCAAGTGCTTGCATTTCAAAAAAAAATTCCAAGGTATACTATATAAGATTATTCATAAGAAACTATTTCAGATTTACATAAGAAAACCAGATGTGATAAATGTGGCACCCAAGGGTGTGGCTTATTATGTTTGTGTGAGTTTCAGACATATTAAATAGCTACTGCACAAGTAGCTTTCTAGCCAATAACAGTGTTGATTCACGTAGTCTATGGAAAAGGTCTAAATTTATAACCTATATTTGTAATTTTAAAAAAGAAGTGTTAGGAAGATCTTCAGCCACTACAAACTATCAGATATAATGCTTCAAGAATGTTGCAATAGCTGTTACATCCATGCCACGATTGTAATATTAAGATGAAACTAAAGATTATAAATGGTGGTTAATATTTATAATTTGTAAAATTGGAGGCAAAGCAATTTGTATCAAATATACAAGTAATAGAACATTGTTTTTCTTTCCCAAACGAAATAAAGGAAGTACATATTCACAATAGTAGTTCAAAACCTCCTAAAGATCAGAGTCATAGGGATGAGATTACCTGTGGACCCGGATATCCTCCAACAGGCCATCCCAGAGGCCATTGTACATTTTGCTGCATCAATGTGTACTCCTGCTCTATTCCAAACCTAGTTGAATTCGTAAGAAGTATCAGTTAATTTGACCCGGAATAGGATAATTTGTATCAAGCAACGCACAAATCAGGAGCCTTACCAGGGTACTTCATTAACAACCTTTGGGTCACTAAAGATCTGAGCTGCCTTGTGGCGCTTGTTAGTGGGAATGGGTTCACCAGCAGGAGTGTAGGAGTCACAGATAACCTTCAGAAAGGAAAATAAGCCATTTTAATACCTAAATGGATCATGATAACCCCACAAATATTACATTAATGTCCAATTACAAAAGATTCACTAGTTGACAACCATGAAAAGATATTATTATATATAAGAGAGGGAGTGAAACTATCATATCATCATCATCTAAGCCTCAATCTGAACCATGTTGGGGTTGGCTAGATGGATCATTTATTTCAAATCAGCTTTGTTACAGGTGATATTCTCATTAAAATGTCAACATTGAAAAGAAATTCCTTATAAGCTCTTCCCAAGTTAATTTAGGTATGCCTCTTCTTCTTTTCAGGGTCCTCAACTCAATAGTGTATATTTATCGGCCGGATTGACATTATACAAAACAAAATCTATATGGAACTTACCAATATATTGTTTCCTCCTCTGAACGGATCCTTGAAGATTGCTTGAGGACTACAAGGAGTGATTGGTAACAGTTCGGCGATGAAAAATAAAATAGAAAATAAGTAACGTGTTAAGGATTTGCTTGTGTGTCTTACTAAAGGATGACTTCACTATCTTCCCCTGGAGCTTGCCCAGTGCTTGACCCATCATAGTTCCACTTTGGTAGCTCTGATGGATGCTCAACTGGCTTTGATATTGTCTGAAAGCATTACATGTATGATTTAACTATTACACCAAAGAACATATCGCTAGCTAACTGCCTACACCCCAAGGTTAACAGAGCGAAAAGTTGAAAAAATATAAACAAGCAATACCCTCGACTTGCTGCGCAAATCGATGCCCGTTCCACCAATCCTAATCACGAAAAGATAAATTTATTTCAGGCACTGATTTGTCAAATAGAAGGTCGATTTAGCATAAGAGACGCAGGTAGATAAATTCAATCATTGTGTGGCAATACCAGATATATTCTGCGATAATCTTGTCTGTGGTGGGGGTGAGGTCCAGGTTCAGAAGCTGCTCCAGTCTTGAGACGGTGCTGTTACTGTTTCCAAGAGAGGCTCTCACTGAAAACGCATTCAGTTTGGTCCCGCATTTCTTGGACTTCATGCCCCTGTTGCCCAACAGTACAGTGTTCCACATGCTGGATTTCAGGTTCGGTCTTGCCGCCTTGATTGCATTGCCGGAATTCCCTAGCTGGCATTGCGGCGGGGGCGCGAGTATATGTGCCATTTCCTACTTTCCTGAAAGTAAAAAAAAGGCGGGGTTGAGCTCAGAGAAACATGACCAAGAACTGCATATATCTGTCAGGTATAGAATGAATCCAAAAGCAGGGAATTGCACCTGAGTCAAAAGATCGTATGTGAGCTTTTGAACTGTTGGGAATCCAGATTTGAATAATCAGTAAGTTATTAATACAGCAACAAAACACATGATGCATGCCCCCTCAGTCAAAAGAAATGTATACCGTAAAAATCAACAGTGAAAAAGATATTTTAAGGTTGGTAATAAATGTTCATGCTGCAACAATATTGTGGGTTTTAGCAGAGCAACCATTCCGTAGAAACCCCCCCCCCCCCCAAAAAAAAAAAAAAAACTTGTCTTTCCTCCCATATGAGTTTGAGACTAACTGTTCCATCAGTTGTAGTCTTGTAGACTCCCAACGAATTGGTGACTAGCACAGCATATCTATTCTAAGGAATTGAACTTGGTTGAATACAAAAATCCTTAATATTCCGTAGTCATGATGGACGGATCTCATCTAAAAACGAACACTTTAAATGGTTAAAAGACAATTAAATCACTTGGGGACATCTCTCATTGTGAATCACACAGTTCTCTTAAACATTTAGACAATCTCTCAACCACTTGCAAACTACATATATCTCGATAAGGGGGTACATACTCAGTACCCCACCAAATCATATGACGGATGGACAAGGCCACCAGAGGACAAGGTTTTCCAATGGGTCCGCATGATATTGTGAAATAAACTGGCCCCATGACCGGAAGAGGAAATAAATTTAATAGACATCTAAAAACCCGATATTTAAGATTTTCCTTTCTGAATCTAGAAAGATGGGTCCAATTACTGTTTCTATAACAGGATACGCATCATCACGCAGAAAATACACCGGCGGTGCAGAGCGGCACTGTGCAGATTGTGGCATGAGTGCCTCAGCTACCGGGAGGAAGTACTGATAAACCAGTGACGCAAGCTCCCGGAACTAGCATCGGCCTGGTATGGAATCCTAAATGGGGATGGCGATGTCGGACCAAGCAAGAGAGGAGAAGGGAAAAGCCAAACACCCCCGGTGGAGAATGTCTCCCACTCTGTTTCAAGAAGCAAAGCGGATGGGGAACCAAGATGCTGCATCATAAGGAAACCGGAGGAGGAAGAGAGGGAACAATGACAAAGGAAAGCCCAATGCAGTTCATTGCTAAAGAAGAAAATATACAGTAACAAAAACAATGCAGTCAAACAGATAGCGTGCTCGGAAACAGTAATAAGAGGACTTACCCAGAGGTTGCGGCACGAGCTTCTGCTGTCTCTGCCGGGACACAGACAGGCAGGAGAAGGCAATGCTACGCGGGGGCGGGAATGAGGAAGGGAGGCGAAGAGGAGGGGGAGTGCCCTGCCTCTTGTGTGTAGTTGCTAAGTAGGGAGTCCACCAAGACTTTGGGTGGGGGAACGCAGGCCATATAAAAACTGGTGAAGGGTTGGTTGTTTGGTTTGAGTTGGCTTTTGCGGATGGGATAGGGTTCCGATTTGGGTGGAGGAAAAAATTGGCTCTTGATGATGAACTAGGGACTCCGCTCATATGGGGGGCGGGGCCTCTAGCTTCTTGCGGCCGTTTCGAAAATATAATATTAAAATAAAATGGATAAAGGTTTATCTTTTCAAACTCCTATGATATAAACCCAAATATTAAATTTTCGGAACGAATGGACTTAGAAAGGGGATATACTGATTTTGTTAACCAAAGGTTCTCTTAAACAGATGTAACAAACTAGCAAAGACGTAGAATTTAAAGGGGAAGGGCTCTGTCTTCATCTAACGCTTTAGAATCTACAGCAGATGGGTCACCATGCAACAGTACATTATATAAGATATTTTATTTAAGAGGAGAAAAATAATGCATACACCGTCAGATTAGCTTTGCAGATCCCAGATGGAGAAACAATTGTATTTAATTAACCAACTAATTACTTAATCGGTAGCTGCTTTCCTAGTTCTCTGTGTGCGTTGTGAAACTAGGCATAACAACAACAACACATTGGAAAATAAGAACCAAATGACGGAGTGAGGGCGACATGTGAGGCCTTCAATATCAGTATATCACTGACGAGTGATGATCCGTACTCGTAGGAGCGATGAAAGGAAAAAAGCAACCCTACCCTCTTGTGTGTGGAGTGGGGGGACCCAAGCCATCCGATCAAGATAACGTGTAAAATGTTGTGTGGTTTGAAGGCTCTTATTCTCAAAGTCCACCAGCAGCATAAGGGTGGAATCTTATAAGAGGGCAGGTGTTCCAGTTAAAGGCCACTTGTGCTGTCTGTTATTATTCTATTCCACTGTGCTTGTGGGGATAAAAAAGAGTAACGGTGACGATTAACAAAATTATGATAATATGTATGCACATACATCAGTATTAATAATGGTGGTGATAATATCGATATATGCCATCTCTACATGAAGATATAAAATTCTCACAAAGTATGAGCAAAGAAAATTCCTAATCCAAAGCCGCTGACTTATACGGCCATTCCACGATCAAGTTGTGTTCCCTTCTACCACTATACTAGTTCCAAGAGCACAAAGCATCCCACAAAAGCACTTTTCTCAATTCAGTGCTCATGGGTCGCCAAGGGGTACATAAAGCGCACTTTAACTACCCAGAATTATGCCATAAAAACGCTTGGTTTCTCAGGTCCCGAAGAGTCATTCATTTAACTAAGGGCACGTTTGGTTTGCAGGATTTAATGAAATACTGCATTGTGTACATCATGTATTACTGAAATACTGCATTCCTAAAATCCCGCAAAATAAAATTTTATATTTGGTTTGTTGGATTTTGTAAGTGTGAGATTTATTTTTTTTCGTGTCTACCATCTTGCCCGTGATGGTTTTTGGCGTCCGGGAGAATTTTGATGGAGACCGAAATGCGGGATTCCTATTATGTCTGAAAATCCCGGGATTAGCCTCATTTCTCCAAAACTACAAACCAAACATAAAATTTACTGAACTGGAGTCCAGAATACAATCCTATACGGCAAAATTCAGGTAACCAAGCATGCCCTAAGTAAAACTCTTGATTTCTAAGAAATCAAGCCAAGCAAAACGACACTTCTCGTTCATTTTGATGACTCACAAATCAGGAGTTAGCTTGTTTTTTCTGTTATCACTTTTCAGCGCCCGATACAAAATAGTGAAACAACAGTTCTACCTTTGATCGTAAATAATGTATCAGTTTCTTTTATTTACATTTAAAATCATAAACAATGTATCAGTTTCTTTTGTTTTCAGTGTTTAGATTATGTCAAAAACGTACCCAGGCTATAACACCCCGATTTTAGAAACCATATATACTCGAGCGGAAGTATTAATCTAATCATGCATTATATGTGCATGTCACCTTCATTGGAAACATTGCAATAATAAAATTGAAGTGAAACCAATACATGGAGAAAAAAAACGTTTTTATTTGTCAATATAGTTCTTACACAAAAGAAACTAACATCAATCTTGGATACATGAATCTTTAAATTATGTGAATGAAAAATGTGAATTCTAAACATAATCATGTTGATAGAAGGCACCCCACCGAGGACACTAAACCTTTCTCCTAAAGTTAGAATCTTTCTAATCCTACTCCTACTTGAGCTCCTCGTCTCTGGACATAATTAGAATCTTTCTAATCCTACTCCTACTTGGGCTCCTCGTCTCTGGACATAACATCCATAATCATGAAAAGCAACATAGAAAACACACTAGCAAGCGGTATTGAACAATTACAAATGCAAAAAAACACTATAATTTGGGTAATACTTTTAAATGACACAAAACGAAAATGTCCTTGCCCAATCAAGAACATAAAATGTCATGGATTAAATAATTGATTTAAACTCATCATATGAACCTCCATACATGATTTCCCACTTAATAATTCATGACGAAAAGAAAATCCTTGATTGCTAGGAATGCCCTTGTATAACGTGATCTGAAAGCATATAACAACAATTTCAATTTTCTTCATTAGCTTCGACTTAATATTAACTCTTTGTCATGGAGGTATTTCTTCCTCATGGACATAATGGGACCTCTCCCTATTAAACGTGAACATGATTCTTAAAATAAGAAAGGACTTATTATTATTAATCTCTTAACATGATTCATAATATATAATTCTCTATAAACACAAATATTGAAAGAATAACATCATAAATTACACTAAAAAATAACTAGTTAATCATACCTTCACGTGAAGCATATACTTATATTGGTCAAATTAAAGAATCTTTATTATAAACCAGTGTGCATAACCACTTACCTGGAGCACAAGGAGGACATTTCTAGTAATTCTCCTTATCTTGATGCCGACTTCTAAATTTAGCCTTCTTGGTCCTCATTCAACTTAATTCTCATGGGAATAACATTTCGCATAAAATCCCATATTATGCATTACCCTAAACCCTAATATTAGCTTTCTTATTAAATCAGGGTCTGATCTAAAGGAAACGTAGTCTTCAACCTAGGCATTCAAGTTCTTCATAAAAATCCTTTCTAAAATATATGTATACTTATTTTTCTGATGTCAGTTAATCTGTCAAGAAAATATGAATTGTTGGCCAACTATTTTTTTTGGAAATGCATGACAATCTTATATGTCATGATTTTAGGGGAACTCTTGCATACCTAGCCCCTTTTGATGATGTGGTCCAGTCAGATATGTCCACCGGACCAGGGCGTCAACGTCATGAATAAAAAAGGGGTCGAAAAGATGAGTCTATATGTAATATAGCTTGACACACTTGAATCGACAGAGGGGTAAAACATAAATCAATCACCAAGGATCATTGTTTGATGAGTGATAAACACAACAACCATTGTAGAGAGGAAACTCATAGAAAAGCACGATCAAACTAGAAACGGGTTGCCCCTTGACTAAAATAGAAGTGGTAGCTCATTTCCTCTCATGTTTACAAACAGAACAAGTCAAGGAAGGGTTGATACCTGTATGAAAGCACTTAGACCCAATCAAGTTGAGAGCAAAATCCAGAATTAGTGAACTAAACATGCGATCAAGTTTGGTTTCATCCCCCAAATCGTATTGAAGAATAAACAAATGAAACGGGTTGCCCCTTGACTCATAGAAAAGCACGATCAAACTAGAAACGGGTTGCCCCTTGACTAAAATAGAGGTGGTAGCACATTTCCTCTCATGTTTACAAACAGAACAAGTCAAGGAAGGGTTGATACCTGTATGAAAGCACTTGGACCCAATCAAGTTGAGAGCAAAATCTAGAATTAGTGAACTAAACATGCGATCAAGTTTGGTTTCATCCCCCAAATCGTATTGAAGAATAAACAAATGAAACTAGAGGTCTAGTGGTGAAGTTTGAATGATGATCAACGAAACAACGGGCTCATGGAGAGTAAAAAAAAGGAAAGGTAATCACCATATGAATGACCTCGAATAGCTTTGTGAGGTATCTCTAATAGATTTTGAAGTGTTGGAGGCGGTCTTAGAGGTCAAAATCAAACCTTTGTAGGTGGTTGGAGAAAGGAAGGTATTGAGGTGTTAGTTAGACATTAAACAAAGAATTTTGTTGATTGGAAATTGTTGTAAAATTTCTATGATGGTAGAGAAGATAGTAGACTTATAGCTGGAGTGGTTGTTGATGCGGTTTTTTATTTGAAAATCATGATTGAGTGAAATTTTAAGCTCAGGTTTGTCAGGCGGTGAAAACCTCCAATTTTGTGATGTTATCTTAGTATTTTTTCTTCAATTTCTCACATTCTTTCTTAGATAAATTAGATAGAATCCCTAGTTATCCTCTTTTATTGCAAATATATTGTTAGATTAACTTTTCTCCTTTTTACCTACAGAAAAAGACACAAAAAAGTCACAAAAGACTCAAACGCTTCCAAGACCGCATGGACTCACACAGTCCCAAGACTGCATGAAGTCAAACGGTCCCAAGACTGCATGGAGTCACACGGTCCCAAGACCGCATGGAGTCACACGGTCCCAAAACTGCATGAAGCCAAATGGTCCCAAGACCGCATGGAGTCACACGGTCCCAAGACCGCATGAAGACAAACGGTCCCAAGACCGCATGGAGTCACACGGTCCCAAGACCGCATGAAGCAAACAGGTCCCAAGACCGCATGGAGTCCAAACGGTCTTGGGGTCCAAACGGTTTCAGAGTCCAAACGGTTTCAGAGTCCAAACGGTCTCGGGGTCCAAACGGTTTCAGAGTCCAAACGGTCTCGGGGTCCAAACAGTTTCAGAGTCCAAATGGTCTCGGGGTCCAAATAGTTTTAGAGTCCAAACGGTTTCAGAATCCAAACGGTCTTCAAGACCGTTTGGACCCAAAACTGTCCAAACCATTTGAACTTCACTTAAGTCCTATAAATAAGACCCAAGGGGTCCTCCCAAAGACATCAAGTTTCAGACACCCAGAGGCTGCCTCTACTACTCCAGAGCTTTTCCAACCTCCATCCTCCGCCCAAAGGCTGCCGGTCTGAGATCCACACTCCATCATGAAGCTGCTTTCTCTCTCTTCACAAAAGAAGGTGGGAAGAGGAGACCTCATCATCGAGCAACCTGTGAAGTTTGAAGATCGTCACTCTCTCTCTTTCTAAGGGGTTGACTTTCCTCTCTCCTTTGTGGGGATGACGTTCTCTCTCTCTCTTCTCGCCTCCTTCCTTGTCCTAGCTATGAGCGAGTAGTCTCTTTCACTGGGGTGCAGGGAGTAGCCCCGCTACCCATGTTTTCATCTCATGTAATGTAATCCATAGTTTGCAATATAGAGATTCTTTCTTTTCAGTTCAACATCAATCGTTTAATGAATGCTTGTTGCTTGATCACCAACTTGTGTTATCTTTTATCTTTTAGTATGAATTTTCTATGTTTGTACTACTAGATTCGAAACTCGATTGAATGTTGGTTCTTGATGCATGTATCAACCATGCATCTATTTCGGTATCTAGGAGTGTTTTTCAAGAAGTGGAGTAAACTCACTACCAATGTTGTACTTCCATACTATGAAATGGAATCAGTTGACGTGTGAAAGTACAGCCTTGGTAAGTTGAGAAACTCACTTTGCGAAGGGAATGATGCAAAGTAGGTGACCATTCATTCGGGGATGGCTGACTTTGCAACATCCCCACACCCCTCGTAGTTAGCTCTCCGAAAAGAAGCTAAATCTACAAAGATACTAACTGTCTGGACTCTTTTTGCAGGTTATGTTTTATGTTGCATGTTTTGATCTGTGTGTAGTGGTGGTGAAAACCGATCACATCCTAGTGGCTTTTTTTCATTGTTTAACATCTTTAAATTTACTTGCTTGCTTTACTTTACTTTCCCTTAGTTTAAAAACAAACAAACCAACCCTTTTGATTTAAATACCAACTAGTAAAGAGATTAAGTGAAATTCCAACGTTTTCCATCTTGTTGCTCCCAACAAGACCGTTGTCCCATGGATTCGACCCTTAACTATACTATGAAAAGACTTCCACGTATCTTAGCATACGTGGGTGGAGTTCTCGATCTAGTATAAGCAAGGCTAAACTTAAGGATTTACCATCTTTAGGATTTTAAGTGGTACACGCAATTCTACGTAAGTGGAAGCTCCATCAAAAATTGGCGTCGTTGCCGTGGACAACGGAACGTTTCAATTTCAATTAACTATCTTGCTAGTTGGTTAGGGTTTTACATTTTCTTTTAACCATAAGCCCATATCTTCTTGAATCCATCATATCTCCTGCTTCATCTAAAAGGTATGTTTCTTTCTCTACTCATGTAGAAGACGTGTATGCAATCATCGCATAACCTTGGATTCTTCCCTGATCCAGAGTACGACTCTGAGGTAGAGTGAAGCTTCCACCGCCGCATCAGACTTAACCGCCAAAGATCCAGGCAAATGGCTGAAGATCAACGCCAAGCTGCACTAGTCATGGAAAGGGTCACTGTCGCCATAGTCGCTCAAAGAGCACAACTCATCGCTGACACTCGTGCTCATATTCAAGCGTAGATCCGAGCGGAAGAACAGGCCCGCATCCGAGGTGAAAATGAAGCAGCTAACCAAGCTGCCCAGTTAGATCTAAGAAACAAGCAATTGAGGGATTATGTGGTCCCTAAGAACTATGAAGACAATCATCCAGTTCGGCCTCCGATCATTAACATACCAAACTTTGAGATCCGGACACAATGGATTCAGATCATGCAGGGCATCTCATTCTCTGGAGGTTCTGGAGATGACTGTATGGATCACTTGAAGAGGTTCAAGGCACTTTGCCGACTGGTCCCACAGGCCGGAGTTGCTTTCGACGCAATAATGCTACATCTTTTCCACTTTACTCTATCAGGAAGAGCTTTGAGCTGGTACAACTCGCTTGATAGGGAGCCAATAATCACCACATGGGCTCCCTTGGAAGAAACGTTCCTGGAGAAGTTCTTTCCCCCTTTGTTAACTTACGAAATTAGGGGGCAGATTAACCACTTCGCCCAACTTCCTGGAGAATCACTCGCAGAAGCTTGGGAAAGGTTCAAAGAGCTTCTAAGAAAGTGTCCTCATCACGGTATCTCCCAAAATCAATTAATAGAAACATTCTATAGGGGAGTGAGTGATGACATCAAGCAATTTCTGGATTCCTCATCTGGAGGAAATTTTATGAGAAAGAACTACGAGGATGCTTGGAAAATCGTCACACTTGGAGCTGAGAATCAATCCAATTGGGGACGATCATCTAGCAAGGGAATCCTCAAAGTTTATAAAGCTGAGGAATCAATGGAAATGAAGGCTATTGCTGAAGCCTTAAAGACCATAGCTCATAAACAGCAGGCTCTTGAAACTTCACTTGGAGAATTCGATAAGAAGAAAAACTCTCAAATTCAACAGGTTAAAGCTGCCACAGGGACATGTGAAGCCTGTCACGCATCCGATCACCCAACTCTGTCATGCGGTCTGCTTTACAATGTGATGATGGATATGCACCCACCACAACAGCAGTATGAACCAATCATTAAATAAACTGAAGAGCAAATACACGAACAAGTTAATTCCATTCATTCCATACCGGGACAAGCTTACTATAACCCAAGCCAACCAAGAAACCACCTCAGGTTTCAATATGGAAACTCTGTGGGGACTGCCAATCCATAGCACCAAATGCAAGGAGGATCTTCTAATAGACTGCCACCAGGATTTCAAATCAACTTTAACCAGAATCAAGGGAACCTTAGAAATAACCTACCAAGATCTAACTACCAAAGGAATCCCTCCGCTTACTACCAATACACCCATCCTCCTCTGCACCCACAACTACGACCTCAGCTGCAATAATCGCAGTAGCCTCAGTTAGCACCACCTCCACAACAGCCACATCAAGGACAACAACAATTTCAACAGAAAAATATCCCTTCCCAGCCCAATGATGAGATAACTATGATCAGGAAAATGCTACAATCCCAACAAACCATGCTCGCTAATCAACAAGCTCAGCAGAAGGCAGTGGAGGCTCAACTAGCACAAATTGCGGCGCAACTGAAGCCTCCAGTAGGCACTTTTGTAGGACAACCTGAATCGAACCCTAGACACGACCAGAATAGACCTGAGTAGTTGAATGTTGTTACTACAAGATCTGGACGCACCCTTCACGAAACTACTAGAATCGCTCTTGATGATGATGATACACCTGTCTTTGTTCCAAATGCAAGCCCAAACCTAGGAACTGAGAAGTCTGCAGAGAACGCAAAAGGCAAAGAAAAAGAACAAGCTTCCAAAGAGCCAGAAATCCCACAGTATAAACCAAGGATACCATATCTGGGAAGATTGCGAGAGACAAAAATGGACACCAGGTTCCAAATATTTAAGGAGGCGATGAAGAAACTCTATATCGACATCCCGCTCCTCGATGCTCTCTCTAAAGTACCGGCTTGGGATAAATATCTAAAAACTCTGTTATCAAGGAAATACATTACTGAAGAATAAGAAACCATCAAACTAGCTCAAACCACCTCCGATATCATCCTTAATAAGATGCCAAAGAAAAAGAAGAACCCTGGTTCCTTCAGTATTCAGTGTTGTATTGGAAATGCCTCAAGCAAAAAGGGATTATCTGACTTAGGGGCTAGCATATCAATTATGCCCTACTCCATGTGTAAACGATTAGGGTTCACTGACTTGCTGCCCACAACGATGACAATTCAGTTAGCTGACTCCACTATCACTGCACCTCTAGGAATTATCGAAGATATTCCAGTCAGAATAGGCAAAGATGCCTATGTCCCATGCGATTTCATTATTATGGATATCAAGGAGGATCTGAGATACCCAATAATATTTGGCAGACCTTTCCTTACCACAGCCAGGGCGCTTATTGATGTTGAAGCTGGCACGATCATCTTAAGACTGGGAAAAGAAGCAATTCAATTCCGAGTTCTCAACAGCATGAACGGTCCCAGCATTCAAGAGGAGGTTTTTCTCTTAGATGCAATACACCAAATGTCCCAATTGGAAATATCCGAGCCATCTGATGAGTTGGAGAATGTTTTGACAAATCCAGAAGTCGAATTTTCAGCAAATGAATTGGTTCAACAATGTCTGCAACATTTAGAGAAAGTCGAAGAAGCGCCGACAGCCACCTTTGAGGAGCTTAAATCTGTCACCATTTTAGAAGAAACAGAAGAACCCAAGGCCCCCGAGATGAAGACTCTACCATCGGGACTTAAACACGTCTTCTTGGACAAAGAAAAATTATGTCCAGTCATCATCAGTTCCACCCTGACAGAAAACCAAGAAGAAAGGCTTCTTGTTGAGCTGAAGAAACACAAGAAAGCCATTGGGTACAAAATAACTGACCTTACATGTACAAACCCAGCTTTATGCATGCATAGACTGCCCATGGTCAAAGAATTCAAGCCATCAAGAGAACACCAAAGGAAGCTAAACCCCAATCTTAAAGAAGTGGTACGCCTTGAAGTCCTCAAATTACTGAAAGCCAGCATAATTTACCCAATTTCAGACTCCCAATGGGTCAGCTCCATCCAAGTGGTCCCCAAAAAGGGAGGAACCACTGTCATGCTAAACGACAAAAATGAGTTAGTTCCCACAAGGACTGTGACGGGGTGGAGGATGTGTATCGACTACATGAAACTAAACAAATCAACACGAAAAGATCACTACCCTCTGCCCTTTCTCGATGAAGTCCTAGAACGCTTAGCCCATCAGAAATACTTCTGCTATCTAGATGATTATTCTGGGTTCTACCAAATCCCTATACACCCAGAAGACCAAGAGAAAACTACCTTTACCTGCCCCTTTGGAACCTATGCTTTCAGAAGAATTCCATTCGGGCTGTGCAACGCACCTGTTACATTCCAAAGATGCATGTCTGCTATTTTTGCAGGATTAACAGAATCTATAATGGAGGTGTTCATTGATGATTTTTCAGTTTATGGAGATTCCTTCGATAACTGCCTACTCAACCTTGGACAAGTCTTACAACGATGCGAGGAAACGAACCTCATCCTAAATTGGGAAAAATGTCATTTTATGGTAATTGAAGGTGTCGTCCTCGGACATAGAGTAAGCGACAGAGGGATTGAGGTTGACAAGGCAAAAATCAATGTTATCTCGAAGTTGTCGCCACCAAAAGATATAAAAGGAGTACGAGCATTCTTGGGTCATGTTGGGTTTTACAGAAGATTTATCAAAGATTTCTCAAAAATAGCAAAACCCATGACCCAACTTCTTACTAAAGACACCGAGTTCAATTTTAATCAAGAATGCTTACAAAGCTTCTCAACTCTGAAAAATGCTTTAATCTCTGCACCCATACTAAGAGCCCCAGATTGGTCACAACCTTTTGAAATCATGTGTGATGTCAGCGATTACGCCATAGGGGCCGTATTAGGACAGAGAATCGACAAGAAACCTTATGTAATCTACTACATGTCTAAAACGCTTAATGAAGAACAGAAGAACTACACTACTACAGAGAAGGAGTTCTTAGCTGTCATCTATGCGTTCGAGAAATTCCTTTCTTACTTGATTGGATCCAAGGTCATCGTCTACACTGACTACTCTGCCATACGATATTTAATTCAGAAGCAAGATGCAAAACCCAGACTTATTCGTTGGGTATTGATGCTTTAGGAATTCGATTTGGAAATCAAAGACAAAAGCGGAGAGGAAAATATCGTAGTCGTTCATCTCAGCCGCATTGAAGTCGAGGACGAGGATAAAGTACCTATCTGAGACTCCCTCCCTGATGACCAGCTAATGAAAGTTACAACAAGATTCCCCTGGTATGCTGACATAGTAAACTATCTGGCTACGAGAATCGTTCACCCTTCCGCCTCTTACCATGACAAAAAGAAATTCCTCCACGATGTCAAGCAATACTATTGGGATGAACCTTATCTCTTTCGACTATGTGCAGATGGACTTTTCTGCCACCGCCTACCTGAGGAAGAGATCACTCGTGTCCTAGAACATTGTCACTCTGGCCCCACTGGAGGACATATGAGTTTGAAAAAGACAGCTATGAAAATACTACAATCGGGTTTCTTTTGGCCAACAATAGCAAAAGATTCCCATGATTTTGTAAAATCATGCAACAAGTGTCAACTCTCCGGTGGTATAACAAAAAGAAACGAAATGCCTCTCACTATGTGGCAGGAGATCGAGATTTTCGATGTTTGGGGGATAGACTATATGGGTCCCTTCCCCTCTTCATATGGATACTCTTACATAATGGTCGTTGTGGACTATGTCTTAAAATGGGTAGAAGCTATACCAACAGTTTCCAGCGATTCCAAACCAGTCATAAAGATGTTTAAAGATATCATTTTCCCCAAATTTGGAGTCCCCCAAACTGTCATATCTGATGGTGGAACCCATTTTCTGGAGCGAAGCTTTGAAGCTCTCTTAAATAAATACGGAGTCAATCATAAAGTTGCCACACCTTACCATCCACAAACGAGTGGACAGGTTGAAGTTTCGAACAGACAACTAAAGGCAATCTTAGAGAAAACCATAAATAGACATCACACTGACTGGTCCACCAAGCTTCTCGATGCCCTGTGGGCTTACCAAACAGCTTATAAAACACCAATCGGGACAACCCCGTTCCGTTTGGTATACGGGAAGTCATGCCATCTTCCAGTGGAACTGGAACATAAGGCTTGGTGGGCCATTAAACAACTGAATTTCAATTTCAACAGTTCCAGAGAAAACAGACAACTCCAACTACAAGAGCTAGAGGAGCTCCGAATGACCGCATACCAAAGTGCCAGGATTTATAAAGAACAAACTAAGATGTGGCACGACGGTCATCTAAAAAGAAAAGACATTGACATTGGAGATAAAGTCCTTCTTTTCAACTCCATACTCAAAATGTTCCCCGAGAAACTCTGCACAAAGTGGTCCGGGCCTTTCACCATTAAACATATATACCCGACCGAAGCCATCATAATTGTTGACGGCAATGGAGGAGAAAGGACAGTCAATGGACATCGATTGAAAAAATATTATACTCCAGCGGACAAAATGGCGAGATAGACCATTGAGATCAGAGACCCCACAGTGCCAACATAACAACATCAAAACTTTGTCGAGCCAGCGACGTAAAACCCAGGCGCTACTTGGGAGGCAACCCAAGATCTGAGTACTACCGTTTATCTTTTATCTTTATTTCTTGTTCCTTTCGTTAACTTAGGTTTATCGTATGAAAAATATAAAAATTCACATAACCAAAACAAACATAAAAATATAAAAATAAAAATAACCTTAACCCTCCCAAACGGTCTTGAAACCGTTTGGGGCCAAACGGTCTTGAAACCGTTTGGAGCCAAACGGTCTCGAAACTGTTTGGGGCCAAACGGTCTCGAAACTATTTTGAGCCAAACGGTCTCAAAACCGTTTGGAGTCAAACGATCGCTAAACCGTTTGACCTAGTGTTTTTGTAAGGTCAACCTCTGAATCCTATAAATATAACCCCCCTCCTTCTTGTTTCTTTCGATTCCTGAACTCCCTTAACCCTCGGTGCACTGTTCCATCTCTGCTCACACTCCCACACAACCTTTGACGAAAGTCTTCTCCGTCGCCGTCGCTCCATCTTTCGCGCGTCTTCACAACGATCACAACTCGGCCACTTCTGCACTTCCCTTCGTCGTCGTCTTCCTAACCCACAACTACAAGGTAGACAAGCCGCCATCGCCGACGCTACAACGCCGCTGAGGCTCCCTATTCTATCAAACCATCGTCCTCTTCACCTTCGCCATCATCTTTACCATTGCTGACGTCTTCGATGCCTCCGCGGCTTCTTTTTCTACCACTACCGTCGCCCTTATCTTCGGCACCACCGCGGCAACCCCCTTCCTAGCCACCGTCATCCTGATCGCCGCCTACTGACCCCCGACGCTTCACCTACCAAACGGTTTTGAAACCGTTTGGGACCAAACGGTCTTGAAACCGTTTGGAACCAAACGGTCGTCAAACCGTTCGGGACCAAACGGTCTTCAAACCGTTTGGAACCATACGGTCTTGAAATCATTTGGGACCAAACGGTCTTGAAACCGTTTGAAACCATACGGTCTTGAAACCGTTTGAAACCATAAGGTCTTCAAACCATTTGGGACCAAACGGTCTTCAAACCATTTGGGACCAAACGGTCTTCAAACCGTTTGGAACCATACGGTCTTGAAACTGTTTGGAACCATACGGTCTTGAAACCGTTTGGAACCAAACGGTCTTCAAACCGATTGGAACCATACGGTCTTGAAACCGTTTGGGACCAAACGGTCTTCAAACCGTTTGGAACCAAACAATCTCCAACCCGTTTGGCTTTTCAAAACCGCTTGTTTTTCGTTAAACCATAAAAAATATAAATAAAACCCAATTTTTCTTATAATAAACTTGTTATTCTAACACATGATTTTCCATTTTCAGAAATGGCTTCACCAGCAAAGCAACCCACTGGAACCGACGACGCTCCCTTCTGGACAAGGGAACAACTGATAGAGGACCGAGCCAGGCTCCAAAAGATCGTCGATAACTACAATGAGACTGGCAAGGCCCCTCCAAAGGTCAGCATCATAGCGGCCCTGTGCGAAATTGACCACATCAACAAATGCCTAGCCAAGGAGCCCGATGAAGAAGTGGAAGAAATCTCTTCCAGTGATGAGGGCTCAGAATATGAGCCAACTCCTGAGGCGGAATCTCCCACCACAAAATGCAAAGGGAAGAGGAAGGCCCGGGAAGCCACTACAACTCAACAACCAAAGAAACGGGCAAGGAAGCAGGTTCATCCCGCCACCGCAAGGGAACAAACCCTAGAAGGATACATTCCACCAACCACCACATCTGCTGCCATTTTTGCCACCGTCACCATTCCTATTTTCCCTCTCATCACCACTACAGCACCACCACCAGAAAACCTATACATACACACCCTACCATCCATTAATCAATCCCTTAAACCTACAAAGTACGTCTTCTCAAGCGTACTCCTCAAGATGGGGATCTACGACAGAATCCTCACCATGCTAGACAACGCTAATCTCTCCAGACTATGCTTTGTCCCTGAAATTTCATATGTCGAACCCACTATAGAATTCTTCACACATCTCATCAAAGAAGTTGTCGACATTATGGATAAATCAAGGGATGGAGGTGACCGTAGGCTGGTCACCAAGCTCTTTGGCAGCAAGGTTGTCATCACAGAAAACATGCTGAATGAAATCTTTATAGACAACCAGGAGCAGCTCAAGAAAGCCAAAGATGCTGGAACAGAGAATACCAATTTCAACAGACATAACTTCTGGAAATCCCTAACAGGGATCCCCACCTACGAAGCAAAGACATGCAAGGCCTCGAACATACAATCTGGATTAGTGTGCACGTTGCATAAAATTCTCACAGGCGCACTCTTCCCCAGGACGGAGGGTGGGAATGTCATAATTTCAGATCTTTTTGTTCTCTGGTCAATCCTACACGGGATGCCAGTCAACATTGGACATCATATGATCCAGAAGCTATCCGCTTACGCCCTGGGGAAGGAAATTTGCATGGGGGTCATATCACATCCATTATCAAATATCTTAAGATGGACAGACCTCTACCAAGATGTAAGCAGATAAATGGCGACATCCTAACCAACGAACAAACTTTGAAAAACTCCTACATCATCAAAGATAAGGATGCAAAGTTATATTACATTTTCTGCCCTACAGTCAAATCATCTAGAACCCTGCTACTGCTCCCGGAGCTTGCAAATTACGACAAGGAAAAGCTCCTCTTCACTCACGAGGAGCTTATAAAACTCATAGCTACGGTCAA
The DNA here is from genome assembly GCA_963693085.1 of Alisma plantago-aquatica. Lineage (NCBI taxonomy): Eukaryota > Viridiplantae > Streptophyta > Magnoliopsida > Alismatales > Alismataceae > Alisma > Alisma plantago-aquatica. Next base: position 978,261,406 of record OY856413.1, on the reverse strand, counting down.
GGCACCAGAACAAAAAGCAAAGGCGAGGCAGACAGAACTTAGCATAACCGCCCCGACAGCTAGGGTAACAAAAATTCCAGTAAAACGTCCCTCCAAAAGACTTTCACAGAAACAATAGCTGTCGGGGACACCAACATCAAAACCGCATCCAGAGACAGAAACCCCCCTCCCCTATGAACAATCACCACCTCATCTCTAGACTCCTTCATTATGAGTCTAAATGATGAGCTTACCACCACCACCTCACCACCCTCCACCTTTCCACAATCCACCACTCTTCCATCATTCTCCACAACTACACCACCAACTGCATCCTCCTCTTCACCCTTTTTCTCTTCGGGCATCCCCTTCTCCACTCCTACGCCTGACTTCACCACCTTCACCTCCATCCCCACAGTCTTTCCCCCAACACTATCAATCCCACCATTTTCACCAGATATACCACCACCTTTCCCATCCACCACCACCCCGACCCCGCTGGTGACCCCATCTATAGTCACCATGCAGTTCGCGGAACCATCAACAGTGTTTCTTCCACAAGACACTACAACCTACCCACCCAGACCCCAACCACCCCACCCTTCCATAACCGGGGTCCCTTTCACAAATGTCGGTGAGGAATTCGGACGTCAATTTGACATCATCCGGAACCTCCTCACCGACCCTTCTAACATAATGCATTCCATTTTTTCTTGTGTGCAGGGAATATCTAAACAGTTCTCCAAGATCGACAAGCATAACCGTGCCTTGCCAATCATCCTCCAAGGTTTTCAGCAACGACAAGATGTAGTGGCCAGGCAAGTTGATCACATTGATAGCCACTACAACAACTTGCCCGAGCTGGTCCTTGGAGTAAAAAAGCCAGCAAGAAGCGATGGCCAAGCAAGTCGATGAGATCTCTACATAGACTCAACCTCTGCCTGAGACTCTCTGCGAGCTCAAGCAGCAACAAAGAGCTCTTAGCACACGCTTGGATAACATCAGCAACACTCTCACATAACTCAACAATCGCCAAGAGGAGTCGACAAACAATGAAATCCAACAATTACGAGCTACAGTAACAGATCTTACATCGCGACTCCTCTTTTCCGAGGGCCGATACAAAGATCTCAAGGAAACACACGATGCACTGCTCGAAACACACGAGCATGTACAAGTGGCGTTTGACGAGTTACAAACCACCCATCGCCAGTGCAAAAAGATAGCACACAAGAAGCTAACAGACAAAGCAGCAACTGAAAAAGAAGGCGATGATGAATACAAAGATGACTCCGACTCCTCAGCTGATTCTAACGACGATACCACCTCCTCAAATGACAAATCCGATTACCCATACAATGCTGGGGAGGGCCCAAGCCAAGGAGCAGAACCTTCTCAGAAAGGATATGACAAAGACCACCAAGAAGGTGGACATCATCCCAAGTCCCCCACCCACAACGATAATGTAAATATATCATATGGGGACCAATTCCTCGATTACTCTGCCTTGGGATCCATAGGGGACTCTACAAAAGATGCGACTTTTGCTGAGTTCCACCAATGTATTTTAGGAACCAGCACAAACCCACCAGCAACAACCACTCAACATTTTTCTGCACTTGACCAATCAGTGCCCTTTCCCCCAGAACAGGAAGAAACAGAACGAGTACGTTTAGATACAGATGCAGAACTCGATTCTGCTTCCGATTCAGATGAAGATCTGCAAGGCTATATAGAAGATTTGGAACAAACTTCTTCACCCCCTCCGCAGGAGCTTCCCCCGCCACCACCTCTACCACATAGGATGCACGATTTAGATATGGTGGCCATCTCTACACTAGATGCTCAGGACATCTTTATCCTGAACACTATTGTCGACGATGCCAAAGAGGGGGGAGACATCATCTACCACAATACAAAGACTAAGCGCAAGTTGACACGTGAAGATTTCCGTAACATCCTGCGACCACTGTCAACGATGTCAATGGAAATTTTTCGTGTCCTACTTGCCAACTGTATAGAAGTTTATAGAAGCTCAAAGAGGTAGCAGCCATTATTTAACGCCTCACCTGCTCTATCTATAGGCTTGTTATACAAAGAAATATGAGCAAAGTCAATAGAGCGGCTGCGTGCTGGTTTAGCACGAAAGGCACGATATCTTACTGTGCCATTTCAAGTTTCTGATCACTGGTTGTTTATGATTGTGGACACCGAGGCTCGGGACGCCAAGGTGTACAATTTTTGCACCACTGAGCTACCAGTCGGAATAATAAATTTTGTTGGAGAAGAAGCAGGAGAGGCAAGATGTATACCTTTTCGGCTTCTTAAGCTAATTTGGGCTGCGCACCCGTCCCTCCGTCAGGACTGGATCCAACCCTAGTTCCAAATAATAAACCTGCAAGTCCAAACTACTGAGGGATCTGGGGATTGCATTTTCTGCACTATCTGTCACATTCAAGCACTAAACCAAGAAATCCCCTTTATCGAGCTGGTCGCCGAAGATTTCCACTCCCTGCGAGGGCGTTACGCCATGGAGCTTATTTGTGATAGAAGGTTCTTCAAGAACCCAACAATGGCACCAGATGACGTCCCCCGTTACCTCTTTTCAGCAATCCAACATCCACAAAGGCGACCTTTCAGAAAAACTTTAAAAGAATTGGAGAAAAACAAACAACCAGCCATAGTTCCTGAGAAAAGAAAATAGGACCCTTCCCACTTTGATCTGGCGCAGGATAAAGGGGACATAGATCTTTTGTCAGGGGCAACCATTAGGAGATCGCCATCACAAATGGTGCCCCTATCTGCCATAGAACCAACTTTCCCAGATTTTGACCTCAATGCTTGCAAAAGTCTCTCGGACGGAATCATGTCAAGGCTTTACGCCGAGAAAGATGACCTCATTTTCATGTCCGGTGACATTTTAGTCATGGCAGACGTGTTACGAGAAACTATACAGTTCAAAGGGTCTCTATCTGTGAGCTTGATGGCTGCCTATCAATTTCTTCTCAGACGGAATCACCCTACAACCTATATGGCATCCGCATATATGAAGGACGATCTCCTAAAGCTAAAGAACTTCAGAACAACTGAAGCACTAATTTCCTTCCTACAATATACAACACTGAAGTTTATCATGCTACCCTTCCTTCACCGTGAGCACCGGATGCTTCTGGCAACAAACCTACCCGAAGGAACAACTACCATCTACAACAGTTTCGACAGCCAGTTCAATCCACGACAGAAAAAATATGTAGTGACACCAAAGACGCCCACAGAGGAAGTGGAGAAGGAATGTGCAGACAGACTAATCGATATTCTAAGTCAGCACACAAGGGCATACGGCAAAGAAAACTTTCATCGCCCATCCTTCAACCACAAATGTCCCCAAAAAATTCAGGAATCAAACGACTGCGGCTTCCACGTCCTCTACTGGATGGACACCATCTTGATCCTTCAAAGACCAGTAGAGGATATGACAGACGTGGATTACCACGCCCTACGCGGAAAGTTTGCAGCTAATCTACTTAGAACACCAGGGGCAAACTCAGGATTAACAGAAGTCTGACGCCCTTGTCCTTGTACTTCTCAACCTATCACTTTGACACTCTGAGGATAGAGTGAGTGATAAGTTAGGGGGGAGCACATTAGACAAGGGTGAGGTATCGTTTCTATATCCTTATTTCTCCATCTTCTCTTTCAATTTTGTACAAAAATTTTCTTAGTTTCCCTTACACATTTAGTTTTTGTTTTAAATAATTCATCCGATAATAAATCTTTGGAATAAAGTCATCCCCCACTAACTTTAGAATCAAGTCAGTCTTCAAGAATAATAACTAGAATAGCACTTAGATATATAATGGCAACTTACTAATTTCTCTTCACTCTTGATCTTCATGCTTTTGTTTCACTTCTACATATGACTCTCTACAGGTCAATATCAAGGCTGAAATAAGCCAAGCTCTCAAGGATGAGAGGGGCATCAGACGACATCCAAATCAAGAAGTCTCGCAAGTGGACCATTAAAAAGAAACCAAATAAGTGCATGTTGAAAAACTCTAAGAACAACTTTCCTCTCTTCAAATAAAAGAGGCTTGGCTGCCCAAAATAAATTCCCTAAAAACCCCAAATCCTAAGCTTGTGAGTCTACGAATAAAAGCCAGAGAGTTGAATAAAACTATGAGAGTTGTGCCATAAATAAGGATCTATATAAAGAACCAATGAAGGTCTCACCCGGCCGGTACATTCAGCGGCCCTCACGAAGGCAGATGTGTCGTGTCCGGTAGTGGAACCCTAAGGTATCTTAATATATGAAAGGCTTATAAGGGACTCACTCGACCGGTACATTCAGCTGCCCTCACAAAGGCAGATGTGTCGTGCCCGGTAGTGAACTCCTAGAAGCATAGACAACCCCTCCCCCACTTGAAGGGGGAGTTACACATCAAGCCTTTAGCCAACCCTCATACCCACTCTAGTTTCCAGTAGGTCTTTCAGAAAGGTATAAAGCTGATTAGAGTCAACAACATGCACAGAATAAAAAGTGGTCCCAATGCATGCTACGAGATACGGAAGAAACCTGAGACCTAAGCAACTCTCAAATACCTGAAAGAGTTAAGACAAGCAATAAGACCTGATACGACCTTAGGAGAGCTCGGGTTTATAATTGAATCAAGAATATGGAAATCTTAACTAAATAACATCGCCTCGGCATTACATGCCTCATCTCTATCTAACTTGAGGACAAGCTAGACTCTAAGTTAGGGGGGTGATAACCTCCAATTTTGTGATGTTATCTTAGTATTTTTTCTTCAATTTCTCACATTCTTTCTTAGATAAATTAGATAGAATCCCTAGTTATCCTCTTTTATTGCAAATATACTGTTAGAGTAAATTTTCTCCTTTTTACCTACAGAAAAAGACACAAAAAGTCACAAACGACTCAAACGGTCACAAACGGTCCCAAGACTGCATGGACTCACACGGTCCCAAGACCGCATGAAGTCAAACGGTCCCAAGACCGTAGGTAGTCACACGGTCCCAAGACCGCATGGAGTCACACGGTCCCAAGACCGCATGAAGCCAAACAGTCCCAAGACCGTATGGAGTCACACGGTCCCAAGACTGCATGAAGCCAAATGGTCCCAAGACCGCATGGAGTCACACGGTCCCAATACCACATGAAGTCACATGGTCCCAAGACCGCATGAAGCCAACCGGTCCCAAACCACATGGAGTCCAAACGGTCTCGGGGTCCAAACGGTTTCAGAGTCCAAATGGTTTCAGAGTCCAAACGGTCTCGGGGTCCAAACGGTTTCAGAGTCCAAACGGTCTCGGGGTCCAAACGGTTTCAGAGTCCAAACGGTCTTCAAGACCGTTTGGACCCAAAACTGTCCAAACCGTTTGGACTTCACTTAAGGCCTATGAATAAGACCCAAGGGGTCCTCCCAAAGACATCAAGTTTCAGACACCCAGAGGTTGCCTCTACTACTCTAGAGCTTTTCCAACCTCCATCCTCTGCCCAAAAGCTGCCGGTCTGAGATCCACGCTCCATCCTGAAGTTGCTTTCTCTCTCTTTGCCAAAGAAGGTGGGAAGAGGAGACCTCATCATCGAGCAACCTGTTAAGTTTGAAGATCGTCACTCTCTCTCTTTCTAAGGGGTTGACTTTCCTCTCTCCTTTGTGGAGATGACGTTCTCTCTCTCTCTTCTCACCTCCTTCCTTGTCCTAGCTATGAGTGAGTAGTCTCTTTCACTGGGGTGTGGTGAGTAGCCCTGCTACCCATGTTTTCATCTCATGTAATGTAATCCATAGTTTGCAATATAGAGATTTTTTCTTTTTAGTTCAACATCAATCGCTTAATGAATGCTTGTTGCTTGATCACCAACTTGTGTTATCTTTTATCTTTTAGTATGAATTGTCTATGTTTGTACTACTAGATTCGAAACTCGATTGAATGTTGGTTCTTGATGCATGTATCCACCATGCATCTGTTTCAGTATCTAGGAGTGTTTTTCAAGAAGTGGAGTAAACTCACTACCAATGTTGTACTTCCATACTATGAAATGGAATCAGTTGACGTGTGAAAGTACAACCTTGGTAAGTCGAGAAACTCACTTTGCGAAGGGAATGATGCAAAGTAGGTGACCATTCGTTCGGGGATGGCTGACTTTGCAACATCCCCGCACCCCTCGTAGTTAGCTCTCCGAAAAGAAGCTAAATCTACAAAGATACTAACTGTCTGGACTCTTTTTGTAGGTTATGTTTTATGTTGCATGTTTTGATTTGTGTGTAGTGGCGGTGAAAACCGATCACATCCTAGTGGCTTTTGTCATTGTTTAACATCTTTAAATTTACTTGCTTGCTTTACTTTACTTGCCCTTAGTTTAAAAACAACCAAACCAACCCTTTTGATTTAAATACCAACTAGTAAAGAGATTAAGTGAAATTCCAACGTTTTCCATCTTGTTGCTCCCAACAAGACCGTTGTCCTGTGGATTCGACCCTTAAGTATACTACGATAAGACTTCCACATATCTTAGCATACGTGGGTGGAGTTCTCGATCTAGTATAAGCAAGACTAAACTTAAGGATTTACCATCTTTAGGATTTTTAGTGGTGCACGCAATTCCACGTAAGTGGAAGCTCCATCAGGCGTCCTGTGATGAGAAAACCCAATAAAGTTGTTGGTATATATGCCCTAGAAACCAATCATTCAATGATGCATATAGGTATACTTTGAAATTTTGATTTTATTAATAAAGGAAATGGAATTTGCTAATGCACATATAATTAAGACAAAGTAAATGTACATAATAAATATCCTTAAATTGATTGGTTAAAACACATGGCACTTCAAGTATGCAACTCGAACTTGAGATCCTAATGGATGTTAAGAACAATATTTTTAAATGTCCATAGTCAAGTATTATTTTGGATTGGATAACAAAAATGTTCTTAGATCCTAATGGATGCTAAGAACAATATTTTTAAATGTCCTTAGTCAAGTATTATTGTGGACTGGATAACAAAAATGCATGTGAGCTATTATCTATACTGACTACTGACCATGTCTCATGGGTCATTGGTATTAGATACCAAGTCAGGTACATAGGAACTTGTTAAAGGATAAATGTACCGAACAAACATGCATTGAGAGTGATTTATATATTGTGATAGCCATAATCATATCTCAAATATGACAACAGTGTTGTGGTCCTTCAACCTAAACTCACTACAAGGTGACATGAGAATCTTCAAGCTTAGACACTATCCAATGTAATCTTGAAAAGGTTGCCATGAAGTTAGTGATTGGGTTTGATGAGAATCATGCTACATATTATGAGTGGTGTAGAGGGACTTTTTACCTCCCATATAATGAGAGCACTATTTTGGCCTCTCGATAAGTGAGACTAGAGAAATACATGGGCATGTTCATGTGAGTTGATATGTGATATTGAGATCATATGTATCTTGCTAATCTACTTTGCCACCAAGGAACTTGGATTGAATGTGATGAGTATGATGTGTCCATGCATCTAGTTTAAAATGGACATCAGTTGCAAAATAATAATACAGAGCATTCATATTGGTCATTAATGGTTTAGTCTTGTTTGATTAATCCTACTACTTGGGTAGCAATGATGTGTAGCTAGATGTGGTGCATTGGCTATGGGTTTCAATATGATTACTGAATCTATTGCCAAGATAGTATGGTTCCTATAAGGTCACACACATAGAGATATATTGAAATACGGCTAATTTAAACTCAATTATAATTTTTACAAATCTAGGGACCTAAAAGTAAGTTTCTAGGGCTTGGAACTAAATATGGATCCAGACTTTGAAAATTGGTTTTCATAAGTTAGGAACATGACCCTCAGTGAAAGAGGAAATCTACATGACACAAGGAATAAAAGAATAATGTGTTATTTGGGCCCTAGCGCATGGCGGAATCCCTCATTCAATGATAGATTCATAACTTGGTCATATTAGGATTTAAGAAACCCTACCCTCTCCACTCCTCTGTATATATGACATTAAAGGAGTTTGTTAGGTGTAATATCTCATTTTCTCATTGTTTCCTCCAGGTAATAAGAAACTCTAAGATAAGAAGTGGGACCCAAGAGAATATGCACTCCTCACTAAATTGACAAATAAAACCATCCTACTCTGAATATGAAAGAAAGGAGATATTTCATTAATTATTAAATGGTATAAATATATCACAACATAAGATTAATGAGGAGCTGATAACATCCAATTTCATGGATGTTACATGCATATTCTAGCCTTCATTTCCCTTGTTATTATAATTTCGTGTAGATATTCTTGCATTTATTCTCATGTTTTACCTACTTTACCTTCAACAAACAATAACCTCCTGTTCTTCTATAGGAAATCATCAACTCCAAGCAAATCAACCGAATCATCAATGCATGATTGTAAACTCCGATGGATGCAGTCATCCCATCTTTTGATGATAGATAACCATCAAACAATGGTATCTAACTCAAAGATATAAGGAGAAATTGGTTGTCATCAACCGATGGGAGTGGTACAGTCATTAACTGACAGCGACAACCTATGCCTATGAAAAATCAACGAACAACAAAGTCCTTGGTAATATCTTCTGATGGCTCCTCAGGATGCCACCTGCCAATGTCTGTGTCGCTTCCATAGATCAATGGTCTTGTTGACCATCACAAGAAGATAATCCAGATGCATTTGTCAACCAAACATTCCATAGATAGCCATCAACCGATGTCTCTGCTGACGCCACCAACCAATGACCCTACTAGCATTTCCTTCTAGCAATCCAACTGATTCAATCTATTGATGGTCTTGATGACCATTGACAACTGAAGGTCCTCCTAATATAGTCTACTAGTGGCTCCACTTCCATCATCTACGAATGGATCTATTTCAAGTCATCATTGTCACCAGTTTGTTAGGCATGTGTCAAGAGATCTTTGGGTAAAAGAAAATTCCCATCTTTAGTGCCTCTAGCACCTTACTATCTCATATAAATAGGGACCCAAGAGTACATAGAAGGACCTTTGAAATCCATAATTAAAAGCTACCAATTCGATTCTAACCATTGACCATCGGTAGGATTACGAGGGTCCAATCTTCCACATGTTTTCACATCCGTTCCTCTAGCCCTGATGTTTGTCTTTGAAAGGATATTCTACACTAAATCCTTCCCCTTGTTCACCATCACCTTCACCGTGAAGAAGGAGGTCTTTTTCGACCATTAATAACTCTATTTAGGATATTGTTTGTTGTGTTATTCTATTTCTTCCCTCTCTCTATTCGCTTCAATCATTCATTCATCTTGTTATGGGCCAGTTCATCTATAAACTCATATTGTCTCTCATGACCATGAGTGGCTAGTCCGCATACTTGGGTTGGGAGTAGCCACTAAGGCTCTTCCAACATGTAAATTATTACATACTCATAGAGATATTCATCTATGTACTCTTGTTCTTGAATGCTTCACTTCCATGATTAGATAGCATTCTTGTGATGTTTGATATCTAATTCCTCAAAAGAGTAGTATTATTTTAGATCTAGAGTTATGGAGTAATATGAATTCATGAAAGTGTTGGAATATAGAGTGAATGATCATGTGTTTGTATTTTTTATTGTTTGTTTGCCATTTTGAGATAAAGAGACATGATTATGACCTAGATCTAACACAATCCTGAGAGAGGATGGAATATACATTTATGATGATTTCACATAAACTATGTTAAGGGTATACAATGGGTGTGAGTTTCACATGTCAGTGAGAGTTTATAAAAGGTGAAACCCAACCTAAGTTCCATTTGTATTTTGAAACATACCAAAAATATATACACTATTTTTGTTTTGTTAACTTAGATTTACTTGAATTTTTTTGCCTTATTCTTTGTTTGGTTATCATAGTTTCTATAAGGAACACCTTATTTCTACATTTTGGTTAGACTTATCTAAGCCAAAACTTCAAATCATAAACACTTGTCACCCCTTGTGTTACAACATGGTTTTTCATATGTATTTACATATTTTAAATGCAAATATAAGTTTGTTAAGGATGTATTAGAAAACTTTCTATTCCTTATTTTGAAAGTATGTGTTCAATTTTAACTCCTCCTTTGCAATGGTTTTTGTGGATTTTATAGTTTTCAATAAACCAATAATAGATATGGAGAAAAGAAAGAGAGAAAATCTAGTAATAATGTGAATTACCAAAAGTAATGAATAATTGGTATTCTACATATGGAATTTAGTGAATTTTTTAGAAAAGTAATGTTGAAGACAAGTTATGTATTGGTTTTGTTTTCATAATAATTTTAATGAGAAAAGTAATCAATATAAGAAATATAGCCAAGTTGGGAAGAGAAAAAAGTTAATTTGACGCCTTAAATAAATGAAATAAGAGGGAAACTTGGAGATTAAGAAAAACACTTTTAAGTTAGGTATTTTGGTTCCAAATCTCGCCCACAGTTAGATAAACGTGTTAAAAATGTTCCTCAAATTTTGGGTTTAATTGGTTAAAAGGAGGGGGTTATAATTAATTGGGTTTTCCCTAAAGTGATGGTTTAATAGTAGGTAAGTATTAAACGTAATGTTTTTATTAATTTTAGAAAATAGAGCCCGAACCCTTAGTTCGCATATGGGATTCGAGTTGTATATCTCGGATCCAAGGGCTCCTAGTCATTTTCTAGCTTGAGATGAACTGAGAAAGTCCAGGAACAGTGAACCCATCCTTGTGTCAGGCTCACCCTCTCTCAGTCACCTCTCTTCTTTATTTCTTTCCATTTGAGTTTGGGAAGTGATTATTATTACAACAAGTCCCCAGTTACCTACTTTGGACACGTATGGAAACTTTCCCCAATTGTTCCATGGGGTTGGACTCCATTAATGTCCAGATTGTTATCCTAGACCTATATAAGGAGATAGATACCTCAATAAGACCGCAAACCTCTCTATGAGACCCTGCTTGACTCCAGACTCCTTCCTCTGCCTCTAATATCCCCTCAAACCCAGCTCGTCTCTCAAGTTCTGCTCTGCATCTTTCCATATATTTCCCTTCATCATCTACCCGACTCTAGGCTCACTTCAAGCAATTGGAAATCATATGTGAACTCATAGGGACGCGGCAAAGAGTATTGTGCCTTTTCTTGCATCCGCAAAGCCCAAACGCCTGGGTTCAACCATGGAGTTGACCGTGTCTTGGTGTTGCATTGCAAGGGAGGTGGCTCACAAGGCTGAAGAAGAGGATAGCAAGTTTGCCTTCCTACCCCCAAGGCGTGTGGGGCCCAAGCCCAAGGATGGGAGGGAAAAAGGATACTTCTGCCTTAACTCGATGCCCTACTCATTTTGAGAGAGCCACACACATGGTAGGAGCCCATTTGCAGATCCCTAACCACTTGGAAAAGGGAAGAGAGATTGAATGTTGATGTGGAAGCATTTGATTGGCTAAAAGGTGATTTTCTTATAAAAATGATACTTATTTATTGATGGATCAGATCATAGAAAATATATATACCACATTCACTATGGATATCATAGTTACTTATTGAGAGATCCTTCAATCTATAAAGTCACTATGGAAATCATCTTATATAATTGTAACCAGCTCAAGCCATATAACATTTGTGGTGAGTTAAAGAGCATGGGGTGAATAAAATCATCATGGGTATGACTGGTGATAAAGATACGAAAAGAAGATCACCTCAGGCCAAGAAAGGAAGGCCTATGGATGAAACCAACCCTGGGTGAGGGAAGGTGATGAAATGTCCACTACAAGGACCAAATACTTATAGAGGGTTCCCCATAGAGGGAACACCACTGAGAAAAGAGGACGGATGGTGAGGTTAAAAAAAGAAAATGCTTGTTCAATTTTTGTAATCACAATTGTTTCTACGATTGATAATGTTGTTACACCAACATGTGAATATTTTTTTCCCTGCCTACTAGTATAACTTGTTATACTGACCATGTTTTTGTTTCATGACATTTTAGGTTAAGCCGCCATTATTCTTCAAAATGGACATCCTAAGAAGAAGGCCAAAAAATGAAATATACTTAAAGTTATCATGGACTGTTAGTTAGGTGGTTTTATTTCTAGTTGTAAACAATAGATTTACATATCATGCATCTCCTTAATGGATAGTGTGTCTTTCATATTGTATCAAACTCGTCTCCTTTGAATGAAATTTATAATTATTTTTTGTTATTTGATAAACCTCGATCCTGTAAATATGATTGTAACATCCCTGACCTAGGTTATGCTTTAACCCTAGGTGTTTTGATTAAGAAATATGATTATAATTTTAATCTTATCTTGTGAAAAGTAATTAGGCCTCATGATAAACTTATGTTTCAATTTTGGTCTTGTTTGAACAATGTTGAAGCAATGTTTGCTTATTTTGGACTAAAGTGCAAATTACCCAAGTTAAGGGGCTAACTTGAAAATTTTACATAATAATATGTTTCTCTGATGTTTAGAAATCATAATAGTGAATATGATGTAGTGGTATGGTTTCTACAAGCTTGGATACCAAGATAAAGCTTGTTGGACAATGTTTGTGCATTAAAACCTAGTTTTGGTGTAAAGTGCAATTTACCCAAAACCTAAGGTTCAATATGCAAATTACCACTTTAATAAGGTCCCTAATGTTTCTTGGAATCATGTAGAGAAAATAAAATGAGAGGAGAGCCTCATTTGAATTAAGTTGAAGGAGAGAGAATCTTGATATTAAAATAATCAAGATTTAATCCTAATTGAAACCCTAATTCAATTTAGGGCAAAAATGAATGTATTAATTAAAGGGCTTTAAACCAAAATTAAAATGGTTGAGTTCATATATGTGTGGTCATCTTTTTGCATTGCAAGAGCCACGAAATATCTCAAGGAGGTGGAATTTCCACTCACCTTATTATAAGGAAAGGAAATATCGACCAAGTCATGGATATTAATATAAAAAGGGTTAAGGTGCTTATTTTTCTTTTCTTTAAAATAAGGATAATTGAAGGGAATAAGAGGCCAAGAAGATATCCTCGTCTCTAAGGAAGGAGAGGGGTCAAGTGGCAAGGGAATTGAGGGGATAATTCCTACTTTCTCTCTCCTAATTGATTTTTTTAAATAAAATTCACATATAAGCTCATTTATCCATAGAATGAAAGGGAATTTCGGATTTACTTCCACCCCTTTCTTGGAAAACGACCTTGGGAGCTTGGGAGAAATAAGAGAACCACCCCAACCTGTTGGTAAGTCATTGATCTTCGTTCTCCTTGATTCCATGGTGGAAATCGAAAATAAATTATGGATTTCTTCTTAATTCGATCTCCTCTTCAACCCTAGCCAAACTTTTCAACTAAAAGCTTGAGGATGAGCCTAAGGGGAGTTGCAAAAGCTTCATCCACCATTGTTAGCATGAGATTGCAGCTTTGGAGCTAAAATGGAGGCGGGTTTTATAACTTGAAACCCTAACTTTGTTATTGCATTCAATTCCCCATCAAATAATGATCATTTCTCTATTTACAAATATTGATTTGGTTGATTGATGCAATCTCCATGGAAATCACAGTAGGTTTCGTGGGTCTAGAGCTTGATGATGATGACATAATCATAAGCACACACCTACCCAAATATCTAGATCAAACGGTTTCAATCAAATGTCCAAACGGTTTCACAAACCGTTTGGGAGCAAACGGTTTCAAATTGTTTGGAATGAAAAAGTTTCACTAAACCGCATAGAAGCAAACGGTTTAAGACCGTTTGGTGATGTTGACCAGGGTTGACCATTTGGGGATTTGTTCATAAAGATCTAGGTTAATGACCCATCAATTATTATTGATTAACTCCAATTGGTTCATGAGTTGAAGGTCCATCAATCACCTAAACCCTAATCGGGTTGAGTGCTGATTTCATAAGTGATTGAGTTTGAAACTTGGGTTGATTGACCCAAACAGTTTCAAAACAATTTGGGAATCACCCAAACGGTCTCAAGACCGTTTGGAGGTCTAGGGTTGAGTATGGTTAGGTATTTGAAGATTCAAACATATGGTATAAACCCTAATCGGCTAAGTGCTGATTTTGCAATTGAATGAGTTGATGCTTTGGGTTGATTGACCCAAACGGTTTCAAAACCATTTGGGGATCACCAAAACGGTCTCAAGACCATTTGGGGGTTACCCAAGACCGTTTGAAGGTCTAGGGTTAGGTATGGTCAAGTGTTTGAAGGTTCAAAGATACCAAATTGAAATACAATTAAGTGTTGATTTGGTGACCAATCCTAGGATCCAAACTCTAATTGAATGACATGGCTAATGATGATATGATGGGCAAACGGTCTCAAGACCGTTTTGAGGTCATACAAACGATCCCAAGACCGTTTGGTGGTCACCCAAGACTGTTTGGAGGTCTAGGGTTGACTATGGTTAGGTGTTTGAAGATCTAAAGGTACCAAGTTGAAGTGCAATCAAATGTTGATTTGGTGATCAATCCAATGATCCAAACTTTGATTGATTGACTTGGATTTTGAGGTTGACATGGGAAAACGGTCTCAAGACCGTTTGGAGGTCATCCAAACGACCTCAAGACCTTTTGGGGTCAGGTCATGCCCAATTTGGATGAAGGCTCAATGGTTTCAAAGTAACCAATCTCACATTGATTAATGTTGAAAGATCAACGATTCCAAACCCTAATCCAATTGATTCAAACCCTAATTGATGATCAATTGAGGGTCAATTGAGGGTCAAATTAGTTGAATGTTGACTTATTTAACTTAATGGAATTATGGTGATAGGTCCAATTGATGATTGCTTGCATGAATTCAATGGTTGAAGGATTCAACATTGGAAACCCTAATTTAATTGGAGTGGTTGACACCCTTTTTGGTCCTTGCAGTTTTGAGGGGGTTTAGACCAAACGGTCTCAAGACCGTTTGGGACCAAACGATCCCAAACCGTTTAGGTGCATGCGGTTTCAAAAAGTCAACTTTGGCAAACGGTCTTCACCACCTACTTTACTAAACGGTTTTGAGTATTCAACCAAGACCGTTTGAGGTATGATTGGTCAAGACCATTTGAGGTCTAAGTGACCAAGATCATTTAGAAAGTAATTAATTAAATTTTATGAACACTTAAAGTGAATAAAGGTCAATGGTTTAAGTGGTCAATTACATGATGTAAATCAATGGTGTTTATAATAATGGTACCTTTAATGAGATAGGGTGATTAGTACCCTTCAAGTAGCTAAGACCTAATGATCATGGTGATAATGACATAACCCATGATGTCAATTCTTCTTCAAGATTGAGTTGACTTAGCTTAATCAAGGCTGAAGCAAACACCATCTTGTAGAATATGAAAGAGAAGAGTTCCTACATGATTGATAATCAAGTAATAGACTTTCTATATGTATGAATGTTTAATTAGGGTATGGTCCATAGTGAGATCATGAAACCCTAATTATGAGGGTTAATGAATCATATCCCTAACTGAGAATATTAATGGAAGTAATCTTACTACATGATAATGGTATGATCTTAATTCATAGTGATGGTATGATAAACCCTAATTCAGGATACTTTGATGATCACGCCTACTTGGGGTGAATAGTAAACCCTAATCTAGGGTGATGTGATATGAATAGTAAATACTAATCTAGGGTGATGTGATGTGAATAGTAAACCCTAATTGTGGGTTATGGAATAAGAAACCCTAATGGAGGGTGATGACATGAGAAACCCTAATTGGGGGTGATGTCATGAGAAATCCCAATTGGGATGAACAATAAGTCTAATTATGGTTTATTGAATATGAAACCCTAGTTTTAAGTGATGTTATGTGGAACCCTGATATTATGATATGGTGTAAGACTCAATTCAGGGTGATGTCATGTGATGATATATGAAACCCTAGAGATGGTTTAATAGCCAATACACCAAAGAGAGGTGTGGCTAAAATAATTAAATAAGATGAATATGTTATAGACGAAGGATAAGGTTGTTGAACCATGTGAATGATAAGGTGGTGATTTTAATGAATAAGGATCTAAGAGACAAGATGATGCCTAGATCCTTGTACAACCATCTCTATACATGAGTAATATCCTATACACCTTACAATGATGAGGACATGAAACTTTTAGGAATGATGTATGCTATACTAAATAATGATGTGGATAACATCCTAAGAGTTGAAATACCTAAAATAGTTGATAATGGTTTATCTTATATCAACAATGTCTATCAGTTGGATAAGTCTATATCATCAAAGACAATTGGACAATTCTAATGTGTGACCCATGCACCATATGATGAAAGTAACAAGTTAGTGGATAAAGTATTAAGAGGGAAATAACTTAATATAAAGTTAGTTGATTAACTTAAGAATATGGAAATGAAAAGAAAGTGATACGTTTAGATATGATAGATATCACATTCTGCATTTCATTGTAGACTTATCTTGATGAACCTCTAATCCAATACTCCTGGTTAAGAAACACATCAAAATGTGTGATATGCAATCGTTATAATAAAGATGTGATGAACTCAATGTACTTTGATAAATGTTGACCAATATACCTTGAGAATGGGGTAAGCTAATCAATGAGTATAATGTAATTATATCATGAAAAGGATGAGAAATGAACTCATGCTTTGAATTGATGATCATTAATGATATATGATAAGAATGGTAATCATAAGAAAATACTTATGATGTCTTGGATGCTCCTATAGGTGTGGAGTAATACATTAGGGTTGATCTAATAATGTGAGCATGAAACCCTAATTAAAGCATGACGGGAAACCCTAACCCTAATTTTGGGTAAAGGGAATGAAAATCCCTAATTGATAGATAACCCTAATCCTGATAAAGGATGGTGGTGTTACTAATGTTTCATATGATGTGACAAATGACTTACATGACTGTTATCATAAACATGTAGACATCATGAGATGATGAACATAGCCAGATATGAGCTATGACTTTCATATAATTAACATGTTGTATGGCCTTATGTGCCTAATGTTGTTGTTGCTTAGTAAAAGTAACAAAATGTGCATGAACCTTATGAGTTTCATGAGTAAGTTGTTGCCTAGTGAAAGGTGGCAAAACATTTAATAGGATTTGAGATCCATGTGAGATACTTGTGTAACAAGTATTATGCATACCTCAGTCTGAGGACCCAGAGGTAATAGTTACCTAACAAATGATAACATTGATAGTGATGAATTGAGGGTATGAATACCCAAAGTCGATAAGTATGATAATGATGTTGCTGAGGGAAGTGAACTTTCAAAGAAATGAAATGAGGGACTGAGATCCCAATGTCTTATAAAGACTGACAAGTGATTGATGAAAATAGTACTTGTTTCTTAATGGCATTTGTCTGAATAAGTTATGTTTGAGAACTTGACTGATGCTAAAAGAAAATGATAATGTACTTAATTAATCAAGTGAAATCATATCATGTAGAGCCATGGACATAGATCCATCATCGTCAGCAATAGGTGATGGTGAAACGGGTGCTCCGCGGCAAAACCCAGAATGCATATTTTGAATATGTGGGGGCAATGGGCGACTGTATCCTGACGTCCTAATGAGGGAATTGATGAAAGGTAAACAACAAACCTCTCAATCCTTCATTACTTGTACCGAGATGGATGTATCACGAATCCCCTGATGATTGGGATAGATGCAGTACACATCTCCCAATAATGTTAATGTCGGATCGATGGAGATAAACATGAGATCTCACGATTGCGAAGAGAGTAAAGCACGCCACTATAACTCTAATAGCGATGTTGCCAGTATACCCTGGAAAGATATATATATATATATATATATATATATATATATATATATATAGCAGAGACACAAGATGTCCTGCATGTAATCTCGCGCTGACCGAGATATGGGAGGTCTTGGTAGCCGACTCTACCTTTGACTTTTTATGGTACCGATTTTGACTTCATAATGGTCAGTTGGAGCGTGATTGGTATACATCATCTCCTCAAGGCATAAATGTGATTGTAAAATGTAATCAGCTGTATAGCATATTTGCTTAAGGATTGAATACGGAAAATTCATTGGATGATGTTACATTTCTTTTATGCATTTTCAGTTGATAAATGTTATTCATATCTCCTTATATTCATTGCAAGCAGATGCATGAAATATGAATCTACCATGAGTAGATTCAATGCTCTCCTTAAGAAAGGATATTATTTTATTCTGTTCATTCAATGATTAATATTGTTATTAATATATAAGAACTCCTGCTCAGTTTCATTATAATAAATTGCTATAACAATGTTTTGGCGGAGAGTTATATCTCCCGCTGGGGCAATTTACAATTGTCTCACCCCCGTGGGATCCAATGTTTTTAGGTGGATGCAGACGAAGAAGCAAAAACACTATAACAGAGAAAGATCAACATCAACATCAGAGACAGCAGTAATGTCTCAGGTGGAGACACTGTCTGTCAAGTTTTAGTTAGTAGTCCTATGTGTCGTCTCTGTACTCTCAGGTCCTCGGAGTCAGTAGATAGTGTTTTATCATCGACTTGAGATTTCAGTTTGATGCCTCGAGGTTTTATGTTGTTTGTATATAATGTTGAATAGGACAACTGATGTTGTAATCCTCGAGAAGAGAGGGTACAAGTTATGTACTTTTGAATCAGGATGTAAATATTATACTTTGGTTCTTAATGGAAGAGTTTCCTATGTTTGGATCTCTTTGTAAAAGGTTTTAATTTTTAGTGATTTTCAATAATCCGCTGCAAATGATTCGCTTCCTCTTAGTTAATCTTGTTTTCGTGAGTCGGTCGTTACAATTAGTGGTATCAGAGCCTTAGGTTTGTTGAGTCTACAGAGACATAAGACTAAGGTAGTAGAGTCTGTTCTAGTGTCTTCTAGTGTATCTAATAGTGTCTTTTGCTCATATAGGAGGAGAAGAACTTGAAGATGACTGGGTCACATGAGGAGTTTGCTGCAGAAAGCAGCAATGCTGCACTAAGAAGAGGTGCAGGGGAACAGGCAAGAGAGGGACAATTGCTTGAGAATCCCCTAGTTAATCCAGCTGTGATAAGAAATCCTTCCCTAGGTATCACTGTTGGGGAACTCAGGGAAACCATGATGTATTTAGTGGATCGAGCACTAGCAATACAACCTAGATTATCAGCCCCCAATGATGATGTTTTGGACATCAACAGGATATATAGTCCACAACAGCAAGTTGAAGCAATGGGAAATGATGAAGTTTTGGACTTAGAACAAGTCTGTGCTCAACCTCAGCATGTTGAATCAATATATAGTGATGTAGGGAATAGAATACAACCTGAAATCAGGATCTGCCACAAGTGTAGGGAACCTGGATATATCAGAAGGTTTTGCCCAGAAAAGAAAAACAAGATGATGATTGAAAAAAGGCCTATCCACATCCAAGAACAGAGGCCTAGTAGTTCCAAAAAGGGAAATACTTTGGTATCACCAGTACAACCAGGACCTAGTGCACCAAGGCAATGGTCATCTAGAAAGGGTAAAGAACCCTCTCGACCATACTTGGCACCCAGAATTTGCTACCTATGTAGACAGGTAGGACATCTGGCAAGAAATTGCTCAGCTAGAAATGTTATGGTGAATCAACCACTGAGGCAGAATCAGCCTGAGGCAGTGAATAATCCACGAATCATGACAGGTTGGACAAAATAATGTCATTCTTATATGTCTTTTATGGTTTCCTAATTTAAATGAGAAGGTATTTGACTGCATTTTCCTTGATTAGTCTTATGAGAACTTATATTTTGCATAATAACATTATAGATGTTTCATGTTGCTCTTACCTCTATGAGAAGAAGATGAGGTATTGAAGAGATGTCTGGATAAAATCCAGTAATGATTCTTATTTTTTTTTTGTAATAATATGAAAAGGAAGGAAA
Source organism: Alisma plantago-aquatica (assembly GCA_963693085.1). Classification (NCBI taxonomy): domain Eukaryota; kingdom Viridiplantae; phylum Streptophyta; class Magnoliopsida; order Alismatales; family Alismataceae; genus Alisma; species Alisma plantago-aquatica. The sequence goes on along the minus strand of OY856413.1, from coordinate 978,241,492 downwards.
ATGATAGTATACAAGTGCATACTACCTTATCTCGGTATTTATATACCCTGGCCAGGTATACAACTATTGATTATAAAGCGAGTATGGAAACTCTTAGATTGTAATCTTTTTTATTGCTCTGATCAAGTAGTCATTTTGATACAATCTAATGAGTATCATGAAATAAGAAATATGGAATAAATAAATGTGTCATGTCCTAAGTATAAGAAAGAGAAATCTGAGATAACCTCATATGAGCATGTTTGTATGAGGAAATAAAAGTATAATCCTCATAAGATAAGAATGAGAATAAGGGAGATGAATATCATCTAATAAAGTTGTAAGTATCATAAAGATCCTTACCATAATGTAGAAATGGAAAATATGATGAGATCATAAGATGATCATAAACATGCTAAAGGGATAATGATATGTAATCATCCTTATAAGATTCCTATGCTAGGGCAAGGAACCTAGGATGAGATAAAGAGTAAATGTTTCATGAATGGTTGAAAATACATGAAATAATAAGAGGAATATGAATCCTTGTTATCTTTCCTTTAAGGGACATGACAATCAAGTGGGTCTTAGGAAACTTGATGTGCATAAGATAAAAATGTTCATGATGATGGATACTTAGAAAAGTATCAGTTTACCTTGGACCTTGGTTTCAAGGAAAAGATATATGTAACAAGTGATGTCCCCAGAGGAAAGGAAGATAAAGATGTGATGTATTTTTAACACATGTAATAGATACTAAGGTAAGGGATCCTGGTATCTAAAGAAATATCAGATGATCTATGTTGATTACCTGGAATGGTCAACTATGAAATCAGATTGATCATGCAAAATATTATGAACCTCACATGTTAGGGGTTTATGCTTTGCACAAACATAACAATTAATGATATTTTTGAGATAAGTTCTCAATTGATAAGTAACCTTTCCTTATGACAAGAGAATGTACAACTAATGAGATAGTTAGTGCTAGTATAAGGAAAGTTAGTATGGTGTTATCAACTGAGATGACACGATCAGAGTATAAAAAGACTTATAGTCTCAAGTAGATGACAAAATATAATTGTGATCTTGAAAGAGAAATACTGAACTAACTAAGGAACATGGGAGTATATGCTCCATGTGAATCATTCCATGATAAACTTGTATGGAATAACTTTGTATTGATCAAAACTCTATGGTGTCCCCATGATAATGAAATGTTATGTGATGACATGATGATATGATGCATGAATACTATCTGTTTTTCTTTATCTAGGGATTTCGGGGACGAAATCCTTATAAGGGGTGGATAATTTGTAACATCCCTAACCTGGGTTATGCTTTAACCCTAGGTGTTTTGATTAAGAAATATGATTATAATTTTAATCTTATCTTCTGAAAATTAATTAGGCCTCATGAGGAACTTATGTTTCAATTTTGGTCCTGTTTGAACAATGTTGAAGCAATGTTTGCTTATTTTGGACTAAAGTGCAAATTACCCAAGTTAAGGGGCTAACTTGCAAATGTTACATAATAATATGTTCCTCTGATGTTGAGACATCATAATAGTGAATATGATGTAGTATTATGGTTTCTACGAGCTTGGACACCAAGATAAAGCGTGTTGGACAATGTTTGTGTATTAAAACCTAGTTTTGGTGTAAAGTCCAATTTACCCAAAACCTAAGGTTCAATATGCAAATTACCACTTCGATAAGGTCCCTAATGTTTCTTGGCATCATGTAGAGCAAAGAAAATGAGAGGGGCGCCTCATTTGAATTAAGTTGGAGGAGAGAGAATCTTGATATTAAAATAATCAAGATTTAATCCTAATTGAAACCCTAATTCAATTTAAGGAAAAAAATGAATGTATTAATTAAAGGGCTTTCAAAAAAAATTAAAATGGTTGAGTTCAGATATGTGTGGTCGTATTTGTGCTTTGCAAGAGCCACGAAATATCTCAAGGAGGTGGAATTTCCACTCACCTTATTATAAGGAAAGGAAATATCCACTAAGTCATGGATATTAATATAAAAAGGGTTAAGGTGCTTATTTTGCTTTTATTTAAAATGTGGATAATTGAAGGGAATAAGAGGCCAAGAATATATCCTCGTCTCTAAGGAAGGATAGGGGTCAAGTTTCAATGTAATTGAGGGGATAATTCCTACTTTCTCTCTCCTAATTGAATTTTTTAATAAAATTCACATATAAGCTCATTTATCCATAGAATGAAAGGGAATTTCGTATTTACTTCCACCCCTTGCTTGGAAAACGAGCTTGGGAGCTTGGGAGCAAGAAGAGAACGAACCCCAACCTGTTGATAAGTCCTTGACATTCGTTCTCCTTGATTCCATGTTGGAAATCGAAAATAAATTATGGATTTCTTCTTAATTCGATCTCCTCTTCAACCCTAGCCAAACTTTTCAACCAAAAGCTTGAGGACGAGCCTAAGGGGAGTTGCAAAAGATTCATCCAACATTGTTGGCGTGATCTTGGAGCTTTGGAGCTCAATTGGAGGCGGGTTTTATAACTTGAAACCCTAACTTTGTTATTGCATTCAATTCCCCATCAAATAATGATCATTTCTCTATTTACAAATATTGATTTGGTTGATTGATGCAATCACCATGGAAATCACAGCAGGTTTCATGGGTCTAGAGCTTTATGATTATGAAATCATCATAAGCACACACCTCCCCAAATATCTAGACCAAACGGTTTTAATCAAATGTCCAAACGGTTTCAAAAATCGTTTGGGAGCAAACGGTTTCAAACCGTTTGGAATGAAACGGTTTCACTAAATTGCATAGAAGCAAGCAGTTTAAGACCGTTTGGTGATGTTGACCAGGGTTGACCATTTGGGGATTTGTTCATAATGATCTAGGTTAATGACCCATCAATTATTATTCATTAACTCCAATTGGTTCATGAGTTGAAGGTCCATCAATCACCCAAACCCTAATCGGGTTGAGTGCTGATTTCATAAGTGATTGAGTTTGAAACTTGGGTTGATTGACCCAAACGGTTTCAAAACCGTTTGGGAATCACCCAAACGGTCTCAAGACCGTTTGGAGGTCAACCAAGACCGTTTGTAGGTCTAGGGTTGAGTATGGTTAGGTATTTGAAGATTCAAACATATGGTATAAACCCTAATCGGCTAAGTGATGATTTTGCAATTGAATGAGTTGATGCTTTGGGTTGATTGACCCAAACGGTTTCAAAACCGTTTGGGGATCACCCAAACGGTCTCAAGACCGTTTAGGGGTTACCCAAGATCATTTGGAGGTCTAGGGTTAGGTATGGTCAAGTGTTTGAAGGTCCAAAGATACCAAATTGAAATACAATTAAGTGCTGATTTGGTGACCAATCCTAGGATCCAAACTCTAATTGAATGACATGGCTAATGATGATATGATGGGAAAACAGTCTCAAGACCGTTTGGAGTTCATCCAAACGATCCCAAAACCGTTTTTGGGTCACCCAAGATTGTTTGGAGGTCTAGGGTTGACTATGGTTAGGTGTTTGAAGATCTAAAGGTACTAAGTTGAAGTGCAATCAAATGCTGATTTGGTGATCAATCCAATGATCCAAACTTTGATTGATTGACTTGTATTTTGAGGTTGACATGGGAAAATGGTCTCAAGACCGTTTGGAGGTCATCCAAACGACCTCAAGACCGTTTGGTTTCAGGTCATGCCACATTTGGATAAAGGCTCAATGGATTCAAAGTAACCAATCTCACATTGATTAATGCTGAAAGATCAACGATTCCAAACCCTAATCCAATTGATTCAAACCCTAATTGATGATCAATTGAGGGTCAATTGAGGGTCAAATCAGTTGAAGGTTGAACTATTTAATTTAATTGAAGTATGGTGATAGGTCCAACTGATGATTGCTTACATGAATTCAATGGTTGAAGGATTCAACATTGGAAACCCTAATTTAATTGGAGTGGTTGAGACCCTTTTTTGTCCTTGCGGTTTTGAGGGGGTTTGGACCAAACGGTCTCAAGACCGGTTGAGTCCAAACAGTCTGAAGACCGTTTGAGTCCAAATGGTCTCAAGACCGTTTGGGACCAAATGGTCCCAAACTGTTTAGGTGCATGCGGTTTGAAAAAGCCAACTTTGGCAAACGGTCTTCACCACCTACTTTACTAAACGGTTTTGAGTATTCAACCAAGACCGTTTGAGGTATGATTGGTCAAGACCATTTGAGGTCTAAGTGACCAAGATCATTTGGAAAGTAATTAATCAAATTGTATGAACACTTAAAGTGAATGAAGGTCAATGGTTTAAGTGGTCAATTACATGATGTAAATCAATGGTGTTTATAATAATGGTACCTTTAATGAGATAGGGTGATTAGTACCCTTCAAGTAGCTAAGACCTAATGATCATGGTGATAATGACATAACCCATGATGTCAATTCTTATTCAAGATTGAGTTGACTTAGCTTAATCAAGGCTGAAGCAAACATCATCTTGTAGAAGATGAAAGAGAAGATTTCCTACATGATTGATAATCAAGTAATAGACTTTCTATATTAATGATAGTTTAATTAGGGTATGATCCTTCATAGTGAGATCATGAAACCCTAATTATGAGAGTTAAAGAATCATATCCCTAACTGAGAATATTAATGGAAGTAATCTTACTACATGATAATGGTATGATCTTAATTCATAGTGATGGTATGATAAACCCTAATTCAGGGTACTTTGATGATCACTCCTACTTGGGGTGAATAGTAAACCCTAATCTAGGGTGATGTGATATGAATAGTAAATCCTAATCTAGGGTGATGTGATGTGAATAGTAAACCCTAATTGTGGGTTATGGAATAAGAAACCCTAATGGAGGGTGATGACATGAGAAACCCTAATTGGGGGTGATGTCATGAGAAACCCCAATTTGGATGAACAATAAGTCTAATTATGGTTTGTTGAATATGAAACCCTAGTTTTAAGTGATGTTATGTGGAACCCAGATATTATGATATGGTGTAAGACTCAATTCAGGGTGATGTCATGTGATGATATATGAAACCCTAGAGATGGTTTAATAGCCAGTACACCAAAGAGAGGTGTGGCTAAAATAATTAAATAAGATGAATATGTTATAGATGAAGGATAAGGTTGTTGAACCATGTGAATCATAAGGTGGTGATTTTAATGAATAAGGATCTAACAGACAAGATGATGCCTAGATCCTTGTACAACCATCTCTATACATGAGTAATATCCTATACACCTTACAGTGATGAGGACATGAAACTTTTAGGAATGATGTATGCTATACTAAATAATTATGTGGATAACATCCTAAGAGTTGAAATACGTAAAATAGTTGATAATGGTTTATCTTATATCAACAATGTCTATCAGTTGGATAAGTCTATATCATCAAAGACAATTGGACAATTCTAATGTGTGACCCATGCACCATATGATGCAAGTAACAAGTTAGTGGATAAAGTATTAAGAGGGAAATACCTTAATACAAAGTTAGTTGATTAAATTAAGAATATGGAAATGAAAAGAAAGTGATACATTCAGATATCATAGATATCACATTCTGCATTTCATTGTAGACTTATCTTGATGAACCTCTAATCCTATACTCGTGGTTAAGAAACACATGAAATGTGCGATATGCAATCGTTACAATAAAGATGTGATGAACTCAATGTACTTTGATAAATGTTGACCAATATACCTTGAGAATGGGGTAAGCTAATCAATGATTATAATGTAATTATATCATGACAAGGATAAGAAATGAACTCATGCTTTGAATTGATGATCATTAATGATATATGATAAGAATGGTAATCATAAGAAAATACTTATGATGTCTTGGATGCTCCTAGAGGTGTGGAGTAATACATTAGGGTTGATCTAATAATGTGAGCATGAAACCCTAATTAAAGCATGACAGGAAACCCTAACCCTAATTTTGGATAAAGGGAATGAAAAGCCCTAATTGATAGATAACCCTAATCCTGATAAAGGATGGTGGTGTTACTAATGTTTCATATGATGTGACAAATGACTTACATGAATGTTATCATAACCATGTAGACATCATGAGATGATGAACATAGACAAATATGAGCTATGACTTTCATATAATTAACATGTTGTATGGCCTTATGTGCCTAATGTTGTGGTTGCTTAGTAAAAGTAACAAAATGTGCATGAACCTTATGTGTTCCATGAGTAAGTTGTTGCCTAGTGAAAGGTGGCAAAACATTTAATAGGCTTTGAGATCCATGTGAGATACTTGTGTAACAAGTATTATGCATACATCGGTCTGAGGACCCAGAGGTAATAGTTACCTAATAAATGGTAATAGTGATAGTGATGAATTGAGGGTATGAATACCCAAAGTCGATAAGTATGATAATGATGCTGCCGAGGGAAGTGAACTTTCAAAGAAATGAAATGAGGGACTGAGATCCCAATGTCTTATAAAGACTGACAAGTGATTGATGAAAATAGTACTTGTTTCTTAATGGCATTTGTCTGAATAAGTTATGTTTGAGAACTTGACTGATGCTAAAAGAAAATGATAATGTACTGAATTAATCAAGTGAAATCATATCATGTAGAGCCCTGGCCATAGATCCATCATCATCATAAATAGGTGATGGTGAAATGAGTGCTCTACGGCAAAACCCGGAACGCATATTTTGAATATGTGGGAGCAATGGGCGACTGTATCCTGACGTCCTAATGAGGGAATTGATGAAAGGTAAACAACAAACCTCTCAATCCTTCATTACTTGTACCGGGATGGATGTATCACGAATCCCCTGATGATTGGGACAGATACTGTACACATCTCCCAATAATGTTAATGCCAGATTGATGGAGATAAACATGACATCTCACAATCACAAAGAGAGTATAGCACGCCATTGTAACTCTAATAGAGAAGTTTCCAGTATACCCTGGAAAGCTATATATATAGCAGAGACACAAGATGTCCTGCATGTAATCTTGCGCTGACCGAAATATGGGAGGTCTTGGTAGCTGACTCTACCTTTGACCTTGTATGGTACCGATTTCGACTTCGCAATGGTCGGTTGGAGCATGAGCGGTATACCTCATCTCCTAAGGGCATAAATGTGATTGTAAAATGTAATCAGTCGTATAGCATATTTGCTTAAGGATTGAATACGAAAAACTCATTGGCTGATGTTACATTTCTTTTATGCATTTTTAGTTGATAAATGTTATTCATATCTCTTTGTATTCATTGCAAGCAGATGCATGAAATATGAATCTACCATGAGTAGATACAGTGCTCTCCTTAAGAAAGGATATTACTTTACTCTGTTCATCCAATGATTAATATTTCTATTAATATATAAGAACTCCTGCTCAGTTTCATTATAATAAACTGCTATAACAATGTTTTGGCAGAGAGTTATATCTCCCGCTGGGTCAATTTACAATTGTCTCACCCCCGTGATCCAATGTTTTTAGGTGGACGCAGACGAAGAAGCACAAACACTATAACAGAGAAAGATCAACAGCAGCATCAGAGACAGCAGTAATGTCTCAGGTGGGGACACTGTCTATCAAGTTTTAGTTAGTAGTCCTATGTGTCGTCTTTGTACTCTCAGGTCCTCAGAGTCAGTAGATAGTGTTTTATCATCGACTTGAGATTTTGGTTTGATGCATCGAGGTTTTATGCTGTCTGTATATAATGTTGAATATGACAGCTGATGTTGTAATCCTCGGGTACAAGTTATGTACTTTTGAATCAGGATGTAAATATTATACTTTGGTTCTTAATGGAAGAGTTTCCTATGTTTGGATATCTTTGTAAAAAGTTTTAATTTTTAGTGATTTTCAGTAATCCACTGCGAATGATTCGCTTCCGCTTAGTTAATCTTATTTTCGTGAGTCGGTCATTACAATTAGTGGTATCAGAGCCCTAGGTTTGCTGAGTCTACAGAGACATAGGACTAAGGTAGTAGAGTCTGTTCTAGTGTCTTCTAGTGTATCTGACAGTGTCTTCTCCTCATATAGGAAGAGAAGAACTTGAAGATGACTGGGTCACATGAGGAGTTTGCTGCAGAAAGCAGCAATGCTGCACTAAGAAGAGGTGCAGGGGAATAGGAAAGAGAGGGGCAATTGCTTGAGAATCCCCTAGTTAATTCAGCTGTGATAAGAAATCCTTCCCTAGGTATCACTATTGGGGAACTCAGGGCAACCATGATGTATTTAGTGGATCGAGCACTAGCAATACAACCTAGATTACCAGCCCCCAATGATGATGTTTTGGACATCAACAAGATATATAATCCACAACATCAGGTTGAAGCAATGAGAAATGATGACATTCTGGAATTAGAACAAGTTTGTGCTCAACCTCAGCCTGTTGAATCAATATATAGTGATGTTGGGAATAGAATACAACCTGAAATCAGGATCTGCCACAAGTGCAGGGAACCTAGACATATCAGAAGGTTTTACCCAGAAAAGAAAAACAAGATGATGATTGAGAAAAGGCCTATCCAAATCCAGGAATAGAGGCCTAGTAGTTCCAAAAAGGGAAAGACTTTGGTATCACCAGTACAACCAGGACCTAGTGCACCAAGGCAATGGTCATCTAGAAAGGGTAAAGAACCCTTTAGACCATACCTGGCACCCAGAATTTGCTACCTATGTAGACATGTAGGGCATCTGGTAAGAAATTGCTCAGCTAGAAATGTTATGGTGAATCAACCTCTAAGGTAGAATCAGCCTGAGGTAGTGAATAATACACGAATCATGAAAGGTTGGACAAAATAATGTCATTCTTATATGTCTTTTTATGGTTTCCTAAGTTAAATGAGAAGGTAACTGACTGCATTTTCCTTGATTAGTCCTATGAGAACTTATATTTTGCATAATAATATTATAGATGTTTCATGTTGCTCTTACCTCTATGAGAAGAAGATGAGGTATTGAAGAGATGTCTAGATAAAATCCAGTAATGATTCTTGTTTTTTTTGTAATAAAATGAAAAGGAAGGAAAATGATAGTATACAAGTGCAAACTACCTTATCTCAGTATTTATATACCATGGCCAAGTATACAACTATTGATGATAAAGCGAGTATGGAAACTCTTAGATTGTAATCTTTTTTATTGCTCTGATCAAGTAGTCATTTTGATACAATCTAATGAGTATCATGAAATATGAAATATGGAATAAATAAATGTGTCATGTCCTAAGTATAAGAAAAAGAAGTGTGAGATAACCTTAGATGAGCATGTTTGTATGAGGAAATAAAAGTATAATCCTCATAAGATAAGAATGAGAATAAGGGAGATGAATATCATCTAATAAAGTTGTAAGTATCATAAAGATCCTTACCATAATGTAGAAATGGACAATATGATGAGATCATAAGATGATCATAAACATGCTAAAGGGATAATGATATGTCATCATCCTTATAAGATTCCTATGCTAGGGCAAGGAACCTAGGATGAGATAAAGAGTAAATGTTTCATGAATAGTTGAAAATACATGAAATAATAAGAGGAATATGAATCCTTGTTATCTTTCCTTTAAGGGACATGACAATCAAGTGGGTCTTAGGACACTTGATGTGCATAAGATAAAAATGTTCATGATGATGGATACTTAGAAAATTATCAATTTACCTTGGACCTTGGTTTGAAGGAAAAGATATATGTAACAAGTGATGTCCCAAGAGGAAAGGATGATAAAGATGTGATGTGTTTTTAACACATGTAATAGATACCAAGGTAAGGGCTCCTGGTATCTAAAAAAATATCAGATGATCGATGTTGATTACCTGGAATGGTCAACTATGAAATCAGATTGATCATGCAAAATATTATGAACCTCACATGTTAGGGGTTTATTCTTTGCACAAACATAACAATTAATGATATTTTTTAGATACTCAATCGATAAGTAACCTTTCCTTATGACAAGAGAATGTACAACTAATGAGATAGTTATTGCTAGTATAAGGAAAGTTAGTATGGTGTTATCAGGTGAGATGACACGATCAGAGTATGAAAAGACTTATAGTCTCAAGTAGATGATAGAATATAATTGTGATCTTAGAAGAGAAATATTGAACTATCTAAGGAACATGGGAGTATATGCTCCATGTAAATCATTCCATGATAAAATTGTATGGAATAACTTTGTATTGATCAAAACTCTATGGTGTCCCCATGATAATGAAATGTTATGTGATGAAATGATGGTATGATGCATGAATACTATATGTTTTTCTTTATCTAGGGATTTCGGGGATGAAATCCTTATAAGGGGTGGATAATTTGTAACATCCCTGACCTGGGTTATGCTTTAACCCTAGGTGTTTTGATTAAGAAAGATGATTATAATTTTAATCTTATCTTGTGAAAATTAATTAGGCCTCATGAGGAACTTATGTTTCAATTTTGGTCCTGTTTGAACAATGTTGAAGCAATGTTTGTTTATTTTGGACTAAAGTGCATATTACCCAAGTTAAGGGGCTAACTTGCAAATGTTACATATTAATATGTTCCTCTGATGTTGAGTCATCATAATAGTGAATATGATGTAGTAGTATGGTTTCTACAAGCTTGGACACCAAGATAAAGCTTGTTGGACAATGTTTGTGTATTAAAACCTAGTTTTGGTGTAAAGTGCAATTTACCCAAAACCTAAGGTTCAATATGCAAATTAACACTTCAATAAGGTCCCTAATGTTTCTTGGCATCATGTAGAGCAAAGAAAATGAGAGAGGCACCTCATTTGAATTAAGTTGGAGGAGAGAGAATCTTGATATTAAAATAATCAAGATTTAATCCTAATTGAAACCCTAATTCAATTTAGGGCAAAAATGAATGTATTAATTAAAGGGATTTCAACCAAAATTAAAATGGTCGAGTTCAAATATGTGTGGTCGTATTTGTGATTTGCAAGAGCCCCGAAATATATCAAGGAGGTGGAATTTCCACTCACCTTATTATAAGGAAAAGAAATATCCACTAAGTCATGGATATTAATATAAAAAGGGTTAAGGTGCTTATTTTGCTTTTCTTTAAAATGTCGATAATTGAAGGGAATTAGAGGCCAAGAAGATATCCTAGTCTCTAAGGAATGAGATGGGTCAAGTTGCAAGGGAATTGAGGGGATAATTCCTACTTTCTCTCTCCTAATTAATTTTTTTAATAAAATTCACATATAAGCTCATTTATCCATAGAATGAAAGAGAATTTCGGATTTACTTCCACCCCTTTCTTGGAAAACGACCTTGGGATCTTGTGAGCAAGAAGAGAACGACCCCCAACCTATTGGTAAGTCCTTGGCATTCGTTCTTCTTGATTCCATGGTGGAAATCAAAAATAAATTATGGATTTCTTCTTAATTCGATCTCCTCTTCAACCCTAGCCAACATTTTCAACCAAAAGCTTGAGGACGAGCCTAAGGGGAGTTGAAAAGGCTTCATCCACCATTGTTGGAGTGAGATTGGAGCTTTGGATATCAATTGGAGGCGGGTTTTATAACTTGAAACCCTAACTTTGTTATTGCATTCAATTCCCCATCAAATAATGATCATTTCTCTATTTACAAATATTGATTTGGTTGATTGATGCAATCTCCATGGAAATCACAGCAGGTTTCGTGGGTCTAGAGCTTGATGATTATGACATCATCATAAGTACACACCTCCCCAAATATCTAGACCAAACGGTTTCAATAAAATATCCAAATGGTTTCACAAACCGTTTGGGAGCAAACGGGTTCAAATTGTTTGGAATGAAACGGTTTCACTAAACCGCATAGAACCAAACGGTTTAATACCGTTTGGTGATTTTGACCAGGGTTGACCATTTGGGGATTTGTTCATAATGATCTAGGTTAATGACCCATCAATTATTATTGATTAGCTCCAATTGGTTCATGAGTTGAAGGTCCATCAATCACCTAAACCCTAATCGGGTTGAGTGCTGATTTCATAAGTGATTGAGTTTGAAACTTGGGTTGATTGACCCAAATGGTTTCAAGACCATTTGGAGGTCAACCAAGACCTTTTGGAGGTCTAGGGTTGAGTATGGTTAGGTATTTGAAGATTCAAACATATGGTATAAACCCTAATCGGCTAAGTGCTGATTTTGCAATTGAATGAGTTGATGCTTTGGGTTGATCGACCCAAATGGTTTCAAAACCATTTGGGGATCACTGAAACGGTCTCAAGACCATTTGGTGGTTACCCAAGACCATTTGGAGATCTAGGGTTAGGTATGGTCAAGTGTTTGAAGGTCCAAAGATACCAAATTGAAATACAATTAAGTGATGATTTGGTGACCAATCCTAGGATCCAAACTCTAATTGAATGACATGGCTAATGATGATATGAATGGCAAACGGTCTCAAGACCGTTTGGAGGGCATCCAAACGATCCCCAGACCGTTTGGGGGTCACCCAAGACCGTTTGGAGGTCTAGGGTTGACTATGGTTAGGTGTTTGAAGATCTAAAGGTACTAAGTTGAGGTGCAATCAAATGCTGATTTGGTGATCAATCCAATGATCCAAACTTTGACTGATTGACTTGGATTTTGAGGTTTACATGGGCAAACAGTCTCAAGGCCATTTGGATGTCATCCAAACGACCTCAAGACCGTTTGGGGTCAGGTCATGCCCAATTTGGATGAAGGCTCAATGGTTTCAAAGTAACCAATCTCACATTGATTCAAACCCTAATTGATGATCAATTGAGGGTCAATTGAGGGTCAAATCAGTTGAAGGTTGACCTATTTAACTTAATTGAAGTATGGTGATAGGTCCAATTGATGATTTCTTACATGAATTCAATGGTTGAAGGATTCAACATTGGAAACCCTAATTTAATTGGGGTGGTTGAGACCCTTTTTGGTCCTTGCGGTTTTGAGGGGGTTTGGACCAAACAGTCTCAAGACCGTTTGGGACCAAACGTTCCCAAACCTTTTAGGTGCATGCGGTTTCAAAAAATTCAACTTTGGCAAACGGTCTTCACCACCTACTTTACTAAACGGTTTTGAGTATTCAACCAAGACCGTTTGAGGTATGATTGGTCAAGACCATTTGAGGTCTAAGTGACCAAGATCATTTGGAAAGTAATTAATCAAATTGTATGAACACTTAAAGTGAATAAAGGTCAATGGTTTAAGTGGTGAATTACATAATGTAAATCAGTGGTGTTTATAATAATGGTACCTTTAATGAGATAGGGTGATTAGTACCCTTCAAGTAGCTAATCCCTAATGATCATGGTGATAATAACATAACCCATGATGTCAATTCTTATTCAAGATTGAGTTGACTTAGCTTAATCAAGGCTGAAGCAAACATCATCTTGTAGAAGATGAAAGAGAAGATTTCCTACATGATTGATAATCAAGTAATAGACTTTCTATATTAATGAATGTTTAATTAGGGTATGATCCTTCATAGTGAGATCATGAAACCCTAATTATGAGGGTTAATGAATCATATCCCTAACTGAGAATATTAATGGAAGTAATCTTACTACATGATAATGGTATGATCTTAATTCATAGTGATGGTATGATAAACCCTAATTCAGGGTACTTTGATGATCACTCCTACTTGGGTGAATAGTAAACCCTAATCTAGGGTGATGTGATATGAATAGTAAATCCTAATCTAGGGTGATGTGATGTGAATAGTAAACCCTAATTGTGGGTTATGGAATAAGAAACCCTAATGGAGGGTGATGACATGATAAACCCTAATTGGGGGTGATGTCATGAGAAACCCCAATTTGGATGAACAATAAGTCTAATTATTGTTTGTTGAATATGAAACCCTAGTTTTAAGTGATGTTATGTGGAACCCTGATATTATGATATGGTGTAAGACTCAATTCAGGGTGATGTCATGTGATGATATATGAAACCCTAGAGATGGTTTAATAGCCAGTACACCAAAGAGAGGTGTGGCTAAAATAATTAAATAATATGAATATGTTATAGACATGAAGGATAAGGTTGTTGAACCATGTGAATGATAAGGTGGTGATTTTAATGAATAAGGATCTAAGAGACAAGATGATGCCTAGATCCTTGTACAACCATCTCTATACATGAGTAATATCCTATACACCTTACAATGATGAGAACATGAAACTTTTAGGAATGATGTATGCTATACTAAATAATGATGTGGATAACATCCTAAGATTTGAAATACCTAAAATAGTTAATAATGGTTTATCTTATATCAACAATGTCTATCAGTTGGATAAGTCTATATCATCAAAGAGAATTGGACAATTCTAATGTGTGACCCATGCACCATATGATGAAAGTAACAAGTTAGTGGATAAAGTATTAAGAGGGAAATACCTTAATACAAAGTTAGTTGATTAACTTAAGAATATGGAAATGAAAAGAAAGTGATACATTCAGATATGATAGATATCACATTCTACATTTCATTGTAGACTTATCTTGATGAACCTCTAATCCAATACTCTTGGTTAAGAAACACATGAAATGTGTGATGTGCAATCGTTACAATAAAGATGTGATGAACTCAATGTACTTTGATAAATGTTGACCAATATACCTTGAGAATGGGGTAAGATAATCAATGAGTATAATGTAATTATATCATGAAAAGGATGAGAAATGAACTCATGCTTTGAAGTGATGATCATTAATGATATATGATAAGAATGGTAATCATAAGAAAATACTTATGACATCTTGGATGCTCCGAGAGGTGTGGAGTAATACATTAGGGTTGATCTAATAATGTGAGCATGAAACCCTAATTAAAACATGACGGGAAACCCTAACCCTGATTTTTGGTAAAGGGAATGAAAAGCCCTAATTGATAGATAACCCTAATCCTGATAAAGGATGGTGGTGTTACTAATGTTTCATATGATGTGACAAATGACTTACATGACTGTTATCATAACCATGTAGACATCATGAGATGATGAACATAGCCAGATATGAACTATGACTTTCATATAATTAACATGTTGTATGGCCTTATGTGCCTAATGTTGTTGTTGCTTAGTAAAAGTAACAAAATGTGCATGAACCTTATGAGTTCCATGAGTAAGTTGTTGCCTAGTGAAAGGTGGCAAAACATTTAATAGGCTTTGAGATCCATGTGAGATACTTGTGTAACAAGTATTATGCATACCTCGGTCTGAGGACCCAGAGGTAATAGTTACCTAATAAATGGTAATAGTGATAGTGATGAATTGAGGGTATGAATACCCAAATTCGATAAGTATGATAATGATGCTGCTGAGGGAAGTGAACTTTCAAAGAAATGAAATGAGGGATTGAGATCCCAATGTCTTATAAAGACTGACAAGTGATTGATAAAAATAGTACTTGTTTATTAATGGCATTTATCTGAATAAGTTATGTTTGAGAACTTGATTGATGCTAAAAGAAAATGATAACGTACTTAATTAATCAAGTGAAATCATATCATGTAGAGCCCTGGCCATAGATCCATCATCGTCAGCAATAGATGATGGTGAAACGGGTGCTCTGCGGCAAAACCCAGAACACATATTTTGAATATGTGGGGGCAATGGGTGACTGTATCCTGACGTCCTAATGAGGGAATTGATGAAAGGTAAACAACAAACCTCTCAATCCTTCATTACTTGTACCGGGATGGATGAATCATGAATCCCCCAATGATTGGGACAGATGCAGTACACATCTCCCAATAATGTTAATGCCGGATCGATGGAGATAAACATGAGATCTCACGATCGCGAAGAGTACAGCACGCCACTGTAACTCTAATAGCGAGGTTGCCAGTACACCCTGGAAAGCTATATATATATATAGCAGAGACACAAGATGTCCTGCATGTAATCTCGCGCTGACCGAGATATGGGAGGTCTTGGTAGCCGTCTCTACCTTTGACCTTGTATGGTACCGATTTCGACTTTGCAATGGTCAGTTGGATCATGAGCGGTATACCTCATATCCTCTGGGAATAAATGTGATTGTAAAATGTAATAAATCGTATAACATATTTGCTTAAGGATTGAATACGGAAAATTCATTGGCTGATGTTACATTTCTTTTATGCATTTTCAGTTGATAAATGTTATTAATATCTCTTTATATTCATTGCAAGCAGATGCATGAAATATGAATCTACCATGAGTAGATACAATGCTCTCCTTAAGAAAGGATATTACTTTACTCTTTCCATTCAATGATTAATATTGTTGTTAATATATAAGAACTCCTGCTCAGTTTCATTATAATAAACTGCTATAACAATGTTTTGGCGGAGAGTTATATCTCCCGCTGGGGCAATTTACAATTGTCTCACCCCCGTGGGATCTAATGTTTTTAGGTGGACGCAGACAAAGAAGCAGAAACACTATAACAGAGAAAGATCAACAGCAACATCAGAGATAGCAGTAATGTCTCAGGTGGAGACAGTGTCTGTCAAGTTTTAGTTAGTAGTCCTATGTGTCGTCTCTGTACTCTCAGGTCCTCGGAGTCAGTAGATAGTGTTTTATGATCGACTTGAGATTTTGGTTTGATGCCTCGAGGTTTTATGTTGTTTGTATATAATTTTGAATAGGACAACTGATGTTGTAATCCTCGAGAAGAGAGGGTACAAGTTATGTACTTTTGAATCAGGATGTAAATATTATACTTTGGTTCTTAATGGAAGAGTTTCCTATGTTTGGATCTCTTTGTAAAAAGTTTTCATTTTTAGTGATTTTCAGTAATCTGCTGCAAATTCACTTCCGCTTAGTTAATCTTGTTTTCGACAGTCGGTCGTTACAATGATAATGACCCTTTCCCTCTTGGCCCACCTTAATTGGGGATAAAATGGGAGGGGTTTTTTACATTTGGTATCATAGCCTAGTTTACCATTTAACCTTTAGTAATTTATAAATTTTAAGACTTATGTAGAGCCCAAGGGAATTATTCGAGTATTTTCTAAGTACGGTGGTGTTTAGAAGGGACCACGACTGGGGATGGCTGAACTTTCCTCATCACCACTAGTCAGATTAAGAGGACCGAGCATTTTACATGGACAAGGTCGGAGGATTTTTCTCGAAATAAAATACCTCTAGGATTTCTTCTCATCTAAATTTCACCCCCTCTTTACCCCTTGCTTCACTCACCAAAACCCTAGGGACCTAATAACTACTTCATCTACCCTTTTGAGTACCAGGGTTATGGATATTAGGGATTAAGGCATCCTCTGCTAAATAATAAAATACATGTATATAAGATGTCATGGACATAATTTTATGATGCTTTATATTCCCTAAACATAAAATTGTGATAAAGTTATGTGAACTAGCATGGCCCGTATCAAGACCATTGCAATCCTCAACGACACACCCCAGGATCACCCTGAGGGTAGGATCTCCCACCAGAAGAGGATGTCCTCAGAAGAAGAATGATGGAAGGTGAGTCTCTCAAGAAGTAGAAGAGGCCAGATGAGGCCATCACTAAGGAAGGTTTCGAACCCAAAATAGTCCCCTTTGACAACATGAACCCTGAAGATAATCCTAACTCTAGGAGTGGGCCTATGATGGAAGATGAGCCTAAGGATGACCCCGACCATGTTGTCAGCTCTACATCGACAGTCAGGAAAGTAGTTGTGAATACCTTAATGCACTCTGGCGATAGCAACAGAAGAAACTCATTACATCCATTAGTGTCATGGCACTCAAGGATATTTCTAGAGATAAGAATGGTGAACCCCTACCAATATGCCCTTGCCTCAGAGAAACCACCCTCAACTTTGTCAAACTGAATATAGAGAATATTTGGGATGAATACAAGATTGAAGTAGTTGATAAGGTGGATGTCTCGCCCCTAGCTGTGGAGAATGGTTTCCACATTCTGGAGGTGCAACCCAACATGAAGGTTGTCTTAGTTGCTCACCTTCTTAAGGGAGCAACACATCTTTGGAGGGAGAATTACATCACTGACCGAGACTTGATCACATAACTGATGGCCTAGATGGACTTCCATACCATCTTCTCTACAAGATTCATTTGTAGTTCTGCCAAGAAGCAGAGGGAAAAGTGGGTTATGCTCAGATATCAAGGTAACACGATAGTGGTAGTCTACGCTCAAACGTTTTGTCTGTTGGGGCATTTTGACTATATGTTGACCGAAGAGGAGCGTATGCACGCCCAGATAAGGCCCCATGCATATAGGTATACTTTGAAATTTTTATTTTATTAATAAAGGAAATGGAATTTTCTAATGCACATATAATTAAGACAAAGTAAATGTACATAATAAATGTCCTTAAATTGATTGGTTAAAACACATGGCACTTCAAGTACGAAACTCAAACTTGAGATCCTAATGGATGCTAAGAACAATAATTTTAATTGTCCTTAGTCAAGTATTATTGTGTATTGGATAACAAAAATGTTCGTAGATCCTAATGGATGCTAAGAACAATATTTTTAAATGTCCTTAGTCAAGTATTATTGTGGATTGGATAACAAAAATGCATGTGAGACTATTATGTATACTGACTACTGACCATGTCTCATGGGTCATTGGTATTAGATACCAAGTCAGGCACATAAGAACTTGTTAAAGGACAAATGTACCAGACAAACATGCCTTGAGAGTGATTTATATACCGTGATATACATAATCATCTCTCAAATCTGACAATAGTGTTGTGGTCCTTCAACCTAAACTCACTACAAGGTGACATGAGAATCTTCAAGCTTAGACATTACTAAATGTAATCTTGAAGAGGTTGCCATGAAGTTAGTGACTGGGTTTGATGAGAATCATGCTACACATTATGAGTGGTGTAGAGGGACTTTTTACCTCCCATATAATGAGAGCACTATCTTGGCCTCTCGATAAGTGAGACTAGAGAAATACATGGGCATGTTCATGTGAGTTGATATGTGATATTGAGATCATATGTATATTGCTAATCTACTTTGAGACCAAGGAACTTGGATTGAATGTGATGAGTACGATGTGTCCATGCATCTAGTTTAAAATGGACATCAATTGCAAAACAATAATATAGAACATTCATATTGGTCGTTAATGGTTTAGTCTTGTCTGACTAATCCTACTACTTGGGTAGCAATGATGTGTAGCTAGATGTGGTGCATTGGCTATGGGTTTCAATATGATTACAGAATCTATTGCCAAGATAGTATGGTTCCTACAAGGTCACACACATAGAGATATATTGAAATAAGGTTGATTTAAACTCAATTATAATTGTTACAAATCTAGGGACCTAAAAGTAAGTTTCTAAGGCTTCGAACTAAATATGGATCCAGACTTTGAAAATTGGTTTTCATAAGTTAGGAACATGACCCTCAGTGAAAGAGGAAATCTACATGACACAAGGAATCAAAGAATAATGTGTTATTTGGGACCTAGTACATGGCGGAATCCCTCATTCAATGATAGATTCATATTAGGATTTAAGAAACCCTACCCTCTCCACTCCTCTATTATATGACATTGAAGGATTTTGTTAGGTGTAATATCTCATTTTCTCATTGTTTCTTCTAGGTACTAAGAAACTCTAAGATAAGAAGTGGGACCCAAGAGAATATCCACTCCTCACTAAATTGACAAATAAAACATCCTACTCTGAATATGAAAAAAGGAGATATTTCCTTAATTCTTAAATGTTATAAATATATCACAACATAAGATTAATGAGGAGCTGATAACATCCAATTTCATGGATGTTACATGCATATTCTAGCCTTCATTTCCCTTTTTATTATAATTTTGTGTAGATATTCTTTCATTTATTCTCATGTTTAACCTACTTTACCTTCAATAAACAATAACCTCATGTTCTTCTATAGGAAATCATCAACTCCAAGAAAAGCAACCAAATCATCAATACATGATTGTGAACTCCCATGGATGCAGTCATCCCATCTTTTGATGATAGATAACCATCAACCAATGGTATCTAACTCAAAGAAATAAGGAGAAATTGGTTTTCATTAACTAACGGGAGTGGTGCAGTCATTAACTGACAACAAAAACCTATGCCTATGAAAAATCAACGAACAACAAAGTCCCTGGTAATATCTTCTGATGGCTCCTCAGGATGCCACCTGCCAATGTCTGTGTTGCTTCCATACATCGATGGACTTTTTGACCATCACAAGAAGATAATCCATATGCCTTTGTCAACTAAACATTCCATAGATAGCCATCGACCGATGTCTCTACTGACACCACCAACCAATGACCCTACTAGCATTTCCTTCTAGCAATCCAACTGATTCAATCTATTGATGGTCATGATGACCATTGACAACTGAAGGTCTTCCTAATATAGTCTACTAGTGACTCCACTTACATCATCTACCAATGGATCTCTTGCAAGTCATCATTGTCACCAGTTTGTTAGGCATGTGTCAAGAGATCTTTGGGTAAAAGAAAATTCCCATCTCTAGTGCCTCTAGAACCTCACTATCTCATATAAATAGGGACCCAAGAGTACATAGAAGGACCTTTGAAATCCACAATGAAAAGCTACCAATTCGATTCTAACCATTGACCATCGGTAGGATAACGAGGGTCCAATCCTCCACATGTTTTCACATCCATTCCTCTAGCCCTGATGTTTGTCTTTGAAAGGATATTCTACACTAAATTCTTCCCCTTGTTCACCATCGCTTTCACCGTGAAGAAGGAGGTCTTTGTCGACCATTAATAACTCTATTTAGGATATTGTTTGTTGTGTTATTCTCTTTCTTCCCTCTCTCTATTCACTTCAATCATTCATTCATCTTGTTATGGGCCAGTTCATCTATAAACTCATATTGTCTCTCATGACCATGAGTGGCTAGTCCGCATACTTGGGTTGGGAGTAGCCACTAAGGCCCTTCCAACATGTAAATGATTACATACTCATAGAGATATTCATCTATGTAGCATTATTGTGATGTTTGATAGCTAATTCCTCAAAAGAGTAGTATTATTATAGATCTAGAGTTATGGAGTAATATGAATATATGAAAGTGTTGGAATATAGAGTGAATGATCATGTGTTTGTATCTTTTATTATTTTTTTGTGATTTTGAGATAAAGAGACATGATAATGACCTGGATCTAACACAATCTTGAGAGAGGATGGAATATACATTTATGATGATTTCACATAAACTACGTTAAGGGTATACAATGGGTGTGAGTTTCACATGTCGGTGAGAGTTTATAAAAGGTGAAACCCAACCTAAGTTCCATTTGTATTTTGAAACATACCAAAAATATCTACACTATTCTTGTTTTGTTAACTTAGATTTACTTTAATTTTTTTGCATTATTCTTTGTTTGGTTACCATAGTTTCTATAAGGAACGCCTTATTTCTACATTTTGGTTAGACTTGGCTAAGACAAAACATCAAATCACAAACACTTGTCACCCCTTGTGTTATAACGTGGTTTTTCATATGTATTTACATATTTTAAATGCAAATATAAGTTTGTTAAGGATGTATTAGAAAACTTGCTATTCCTTATTTTGAAAGTATGTGTTTATTTTTCAACTCCTCCTTTGCAATGGTTTTTGTGGATTTTACAGTTTTCAATAAACCAATAATAGATATGGGGAAAAGAAAGAGAGAAAATCTAATAATAATGTGAATTACCAAAAGTAATGAATAATTGGTATTCTACATATCCAATTCAGTGAAACTTTTTAGAAAAGTAATGTTGAAGACAATTTAGGTATTGGTTTTGTTTTCATAATAATTTTAAAGAGAAAAGTAATCAATATAAGAAATATAGCCAAGTTGGGAAGAGAAAAGAGTTAATTTGACGCCTTAAATAAATGAAATAAGAGGGAAACATGGAGATTAAGAAAAGCACTTTTACGTTAGGTATTTTGGTTCCAAATCTCGCCCACAATTAGATAAAAGTGTTAAAAACTTTTCCTCAAATTTTGGGTTTAATTGGTTAAAAGGAGGGGGTTATAATTAATTGTGTTTTCCCTAAAGTGTTGGTTTAATAGGAGTTAAGTATTAAAAGTAATGTTTTTATCAATTTTGGAAAATAGAGCCCGACCCCTTAGTTCACATATGGGATTCGAGTTGTATATCTCGAATCCAAGGGCTCCTAGTCATTTTCTAGCTTGAGATGAACTAAGAAAGTCCAGGAACAGTGAATCTGTCCTTGTGTTAGGCTCACCCTCTCTCATTCACCTCTCTTCTTTATTTCTTCCCATTTGAGTTTGGGAAGTGATTATTATTACAACAGTCCCCAGTTACCTGCTTTGGACAAGTTTGGAAACTTCCCCCAATTGTTCCATGGGGTTGGACTCCATTAATGTCCGGATTGTTATCCTAGACCTATATAAGGAGATAGATACCTCAATAAGACCGCAAACCTCTCTATGAGACCCTGCTTGACTCCAAACTCCTTCCTCTGCCTCTAATATCCCCTCAAACCCAGCTCCCTCTCTCAAGTTCTGCTCTGCATCTTGCCATATATTTCCCTTCATTGTCTACCCTGCTCTAGGCTCTCTTCAAGCAATTGGAAACCATATGTGAACTCATAGGGACGTGGCAAAGAGTATTGTGCCTTTTATTGCATCCGCAAAGCCCAAACGCCTGGGTTCAACCATGGAGTTGACCGCGTCTTGGTGTTGCATTGCAAGGGAGGTGGCTCGCAAGGCTGAAGAAGAGGATAGCAAGTTTGCCTTCCTACCCCCAAGGCGTGTGGAGCCCAAACCCAAGGATGGGAGGGAAAAAGGATATTTCTTCCTTGACTCGATGCCCTACTCATTTGGAGAGAGACACACACATGGTAGGAGCCCATTTGTAGAGCCCTAACCACTTGGAAAAGGGAAGAGAGATTGAATGTTGATGTGGCAGCATTTGATTGGCTAAAAGGTGATTTTCTTATAAAAATCATAGTTATCTATTGATGGATCAGATCATAAAAAATATATATACCACATACACTATGGATATCATAGTTACTTATTTAGAGATCCTTCAATCTATAAAGTCACTATGGAAATCATCTTATATAATTGTAACCAGCTCAAACCATATAACATTTGTGATGAATTAAAGAGCATGGGGTGAATAAAATCATCATGGGTATGACTGGTGATCAAGATACAAAAAGAAGATCACCTTAGGACAAGAAAGGAAGGCCTATGGATGAAACCAACCCTGGGTGACGGAAGGTGATGAAATGTCCACTACAAGGACCAAATACTTATAGAGGGTTCCCCATAGAGGGAACACCATTGAGAAAAGAGGACGGATGGTAAGGTTAAAATAAGAAAATGCTTGTTCAATTTTTGTAATCACAATTGTTTCTATGATTGATAATGTTGTTACACCTACATGTGAATATTTTGTTTTCCCTACATACTAGTATAACTTGTTATATTGACCATGTTTTTGTTTCATGACATTTTAGGTTAAGCCGTCATTATTCTACAAAATGGACATCCTAAGAAGAAGGCAAAAAAATGAAATATACTTAAAGTTATCATGGACTGTTAGTTAGGTAGTTTTATTTCCAGTTGTAAACAATATATTCCCATATCATGCATCTCCTTAATGGAGAGTTTGTCTTTCACATTGTATCAAACTCTTCTCCTTTGAATGAAATTTATAACTATTTTTTATTATTTGATAAACCTCGATCCCGTAAATATGATAATGACCCTTTCCCTCTTGGTCCACCTTAATTGGGGATAACATGGGGAGGGGTTCGTGACATTTGGTATCATAGCCTAGTTTACCATTTAACCTTTAGTAATTTATACATTTTAAGACTTATGTAGAGCCCAAGGGAATTATTAGAGTATTTTCTAAATACAGTGGTGTCTAGAAGGGACCACAACTAGGGATGGCAGAACTTTCCTCAGCACCGCTAGTCAGCTTAAGAGGACCGTGCATTTTACCTGGACAAAGTCAGAGGATTTTTCTCAAAATAAAATACCTCTAGGATTTGTTCTCATCTAAATTTCACCCATTCTTTACCCCTTGCTTCACTCACCAAAATCGTAGGGACCTAATAACTACTTCATCAACCCTTTTGAGTACTAGGGTTATGGATATTAGGGATTAAGGCATCCTCTGCAAAATAATAAAATACATGTAGATAAGATGCCATGGACATAATTTTATGATGCTTTATATGCCCTAAACATAAAATTGTGATAAAGTATGTGAACCAGCATGGCCCGTATCAAGACCATTGCCATCCTCAACGACACACCCCAGGATCACCCTGAGGGTAGGCTCTCCCACCAGAAGAGGATGCCCTCAGAAGAAGAATGATGGAAGGTGAGTCTCTCAAGAAGTAGAAGAGGCCAGAGGAGGCCATCACTAAGGAAGGTTTGGAACCCAAAATAGTCCCCTTTGACAGCATGAACCCTGAAGATAGTCCTAACTCTAGGAGAAGGCCTATGATGGAAGATGAGCCTAAGGATGACCCCGACCATGTTGTCAGCTCTGCATCGATAGTCAGGAAAGTAGTTGTGAATACCTTAATGCACTCTGGCGATAGCAGCAGAAGAAACTCATTACATCCATTAGTGTCATGGCACTCAAGGATATTTCCAGAGATAAGAATGGTGAACCCCTACTAATCTGCCCTTGCCTCAAATACGCCACCCTCAACTTTGTCAAACTGAATATAGCGAATATCTGGGGTGAATACAAGATTGAAGTAGTTGACAAGGTGGATGCCTTGCCCCTAGCTGTGGAGAATGGTTTCCACATTCTGGAGGTGCAACCCAACATGAAGGTTGTTTTAGTTGCTCACCTTCTTGAGGGAGAAACACATCTTTGGAGGGAGAATTACATCACTGACCGAGACTTGATCACATAACTGATGGCTGAGATGGACTTCCATACCATCTTCTCTACAATATTCATTTGTAGTTCTGCCAAGAAGTAGAGGGAAAAGTGGGTTATGCTCATATATTAAGGTAACACGATAGTGGTAGACTACGCTCAAAAGTTCTGCCTGTTGGGGCATTTTGACTATATGTTGACCGAAGAGGGGCGCCTGCACCCCCAGATAAGGCCCCATGTGATGTCTAACAAATCTCCAAACTTCATTAAGGCCCTCTACTTCACCCTATAAATGGGGAAGACCATCATGCCTGCTCAAAAACCCTCGAGGGGATATCTCAGGTTTATTGAAGACACTTCTGAATCTAAAGGAAATATAATGAAAAGGGGAAAGGTCGTAACTATGAAAGGGATAGGAATGGTGGAAAAGGAAAATACCATCACAAGAATCCCAAACCCTTCTGTCACACATACGGAAAGAAGCATCTTGACATATGCCACTATGATAATAAAGTATGTTGTCTCTATCAACAAGACGGACATTGTCGAACCAACTGTCTCCTCCTTGACCCCCGAGGTCCAGGCCCAGTAGTAGTTTAGCCAGTGGTTGTAGCACCATAGCGAGCAGTCCCAGTTGTTGAAGAACACTGTCAGGCATGAGTCTTCTCCTTTGATAATGAGGAAGCTTGGGTCAATACAAATTGACTTATATAAGGTGGCCATCCCTAAAATATCACAATACACCTTGTTCAAAAAACATATGGTTTATTGAAATGATAGAGTTCTGAGCATATGAAACATAAAGTGTCAGTTCTTATGTATCTAAACTTGTGGTTATAAATAATTTGGTGGTGATTCAATTCTTGAATGGTAAATCACATGGTATGATGATATAATTTTCAAGTAGAAAATAGATGGATGATATAATGGGAAATATGCCTAAAGGGCATGTTCTCTTGTAATAATATAAACTTTAGTTCAAGTATGTTTTCATGTGATCTTTGGTATTGCCAAGTTTAGTAATATCTTGTCCAAGGATAGGACCTTTCCTAAAAGGGTGAGTTCACAAATCGGTTTAAAATTGAGGTAACCTTAAATGTCACTTAAAGAATAAGAGATTAGGTGCATGAGGTATAAAATCACATATATTGAGTATGATTCTTTGGACTCCATGTAAGCCATCTCTAAGGGACATGAGGAAAAATCACTAGGGAAGTGACTAATAGAATGGGACCAAGCCTGAATACGAAGGTTTCCATGAGCCCAATGAATGTACATAAAGTAAACTATGTGTGCCCTGAGAATCGAACCAAATTCGGGTGAAAGAATTATAAGGGGGGCAATGTGCTTGGATATTATCAGAGAAACCCCAAGTAAAATGTGTATGTCATGATTTTAGGGGAACTCTTGCATACCTAGCCCCTTTTGATGATGTGGTCCAGTCAGATATGTCCACTGGACCAGGGTGTGAACCTCATGATTAAAAAAGGGGTCGAAAAGATGAGTCTATATGTAATATAGCTTGACACGCTTGAATCGACAGAGGGGTGAAAACATAAATCAATCACCAAGGATCATTATTTGATGAGTGATAAACACAATAACTATTGTAGAGAGGAAACTCATAGAAAATCACGATCAAACTAGAAACTCGCTGCCCCTTGACTAAAATAGAGGTGGTAGAACATTTCCTCTCATGTTTACAAACAGAACAAGTCAAGGAAGGGTTGATACCTGTATGAAAGCACTTGGACCCAATTTTGCAATGGTCGATAATAGCAAAATAAGCAAGTTGAGAGCAAAATCTAGAATTAGTGAACTAAACATGCGATCAAGTTTGGTTTCATCCCCCAAATCATATTGAAGAATAAACAAATGAAACTAGAGGTCTAGTGGTGAAGTTTGAATGATGATAAAAAAACAACGGGCTCATGGAGATTAAAAAAAGGGAAAGGTAATAGCCATATGAATGACCTAGAATAGATCTGTGAGGTATCTGTGATAGATTTTGAAGTGTTGGAGGCAGTCTTAGAGGTTAAGATCAAACCTTTGTAGGTGGTTGGAGAAAGGAAGGTATTGAGGTGTTAGTTAGACATGAAACAAAGAATTTTGTTGATTGGAAATTGTTGTAAAATTTCTATGATGGTAGAGAAGATAGTAGACTTATAGGTGGAGTGGTTGATGATGCAATTTTTTATTTGAAAATCATGATTGAGTGAAATTTTAAGCTCAGGTTTGTCAGACATCCTATGATGAGAAAACCCAATAAAGTTGTTGGTATATATGCCCTATAAACCAATCATTCAATGATGCATATAGGTATACTTTGAAATTTTGATTTTATTAATAAAGGAAATGGAATTTGCTAATGCACATATAATTAAGACAAAGTAAATGTACACAATAAATGTCCTTAAATTGATTGGTTAAAACACATGGAACTTCAAGTACGCAACTCGAACTTCAGATCCTAATGGATGCTAAGAACAATATTTTTAAATGTCCGTAGCCAAGTATTATTGTGGATTGGATAACAAAAATGTTCTTAGATCCTAATGGATGCTAAGAACAATATTTTTAAATGTCCATCGTCAAGTATTATTGTGGATTGGATAACAAAAATGCATGTGAGACTATTATGTATACTGACTACTGACCATGTCTCATGGGTCATTAGTATTAGATACCAAGTCAGTCACATAGGAACTTGTTAAAGGACAAATGTACCGGACAAACATGCCTTGAGAGTGATTTATATACCATGATAGCCAAAATCATCTCTCAAATCTGACAACAGTGTTGTGGTCCTTCAACCTAAACTCACTACAAGGTGACATGAGAATCTTCAAGCTTAGACACTATCCAATGTAATCTTGAAGAGGTTGCCATGAAGTTAGAGATTGGGTTTGATGAGAATCATGCTACATATTATGAGTGGTGTAGAGGGACTTTTTACCTCCCATATAATGAGAGCACTATCTTGGCCTCTCGATAAGTGAGACTAGAGAAATACATGGGCAAGTTCATGTGAGTTGATATGTGATATTGAGATCATATGTATCTTGCTAATCTACTTTGAGACCAAGGAACTTGGATTGAATGTGATGAGTATGATGTGTCCATGCATCTATTTTAAAAGGGACATCAGTTGCAAAATGATAATACAAAACATTCATATTGGTCGTTAATGGTTTAGCCTTGTCTGACTAATCCTACTACTTGGGTAGCAATGATGTGTAGCTAGATGTGGTGCATTGGCTATGGGTTTCAATATGATTACTGAATCTATTGCCAAGATAGTATGGTTCCTACAAGGTCACACACATAGAGATATATTGAAATAAGGCTGATTTAAACTCAGTTATAATTGTTAAAAATCTAGGGACCTAAAAGTAAGTTTCTAGGGCTTGGAACTAAATATGGATCCAGAATTTGAAAATTGGTTTTCATAAGTTAGGAACATGACCCTCAATGAAAGAGGAAAGCTACATGACACAAGGAATCAAAGAACAATGTGTTATTTGGGGCCCTAGTACATGGCGGAATCCCTCATTCAATGATAGATTCATAACTTGGTCATATTAGGATTTAAGAAACCCTACCCTCTCCACTCCTCTATTATATGACATTGAAGGATTCTGTTAGGTGTAATATCTCATTTTCTCATTGTTTCCTCCAGGTACTAAGAAACTCTAAGACAAGAAGTGGGACCCAAGAGAATATCCACTCCTCACTAAATTGACAAATAAAACATCCTAATCTGATTATAAAAGAAAGGAGATATTTCCTTAATTCTTAAATGTTATAAATATATCACAACATAAGATTAATAAGGAGCTCATAACATCCAATTTCATGGATGTTACATGCATATTCTAGCCTTCATTTCCCTTGTTATTATAATTTCGTGTAGATATTCTTTCATTTATTCTCATGTTTAACCTACTTTACCTTCAATAAACAATAACCTCATGTTCTTCTATAGGAAATCATCAACTCCAAGCAAAGCAACCAAATCATCAATACATGATTGTGAACTCCCATCGATGCAGTCATCCCATCTTTTGATGATAGATAACCATCAACCAATGGTATCTAACTCAAAGAAATAAGGAGAAATTGGTTGTCATCAACCGACGAGAGTGGTGCAGTCATTAACTGACAGTGACAACCTATGCCTATGAAAAATCAACGAACAATAATGTCCCTGGTAATATCTTCTGATGGCTCCTCAGGATGCCACCTGCCAATGTCTGTGTTGCTTCCATAGATCGATGGTCTTGTTGAGCATCACAAGAAGATAATCCAAATGCCCATGTCAACCAAATGTTCCATAGATAGCCATCAACCGATGTCTCTACTGATGCCACCAACCAATGACCCTACTAGCATTTCCTTCTAGCAATCCAACTGATTCAATCTATTGATAGTCTTAATGACCATTGACAACTGAAGGTCCTCCTAATATAGTCTACTAGCAGCTCCACTTCCATCATCTACCAATGGATCTCTTGCAAGTCATCATCGTCACCAGTTTGTTAGGCATGTGTCAAGAGATCTTTGGGTACAAGAAAATTCCCATCTCTAGTGCCTCTAGCACCTCACTATCTCGTATAAATAGGGACCCAAGAGTACATAGAAGGACCTTTAAAATCCACAATGAAAAGCTACCAATTCGATTCTAACCATTGACCATCGGTAGGATTACGAGGGTCCAATCTTCCACATGTTTTCACATCTGTTCCTCTAGCCTTGATTTTTGTCTTTGAAAGGATATTCTACACTAAATCCTTCCCCTAATTCACCACCGCCTTCACCGTGAAGAAGGAGGTCTTTGTCGACCATTAATAACTCTATTTAGGATATTGTTTGTTGTGTTATTCTCTTTCTTCCCTCTCTCTATTCACTTCAATCATTCATTCATCTTATTGTGGGCCAGTTCATCTATAAACTCATATTGTCTCTCATGACCATGAGTGGCAAGTCCACATCCTTGGGTTGGGAGTAGCCACTAAGGCTCTTCCAAAATGTAAATTATTACATACTCATAGAGATATTCATCCATGTACTCTTGTTCTTGAATGCTTCACTTCCATGATTAGATAGCATTCTCTTGATGTTTGATAGCTAATTCCTCAAAAGAGTAGTATTATTTTATATCTAGAGTCATGGAGTAATATGAATACATGAAAGTGTTGGAATATAGAGTGAATGATCATGTGTTTGTATTTTTTATTGTTTGTTTGCCATTTTGAGATAAAGAGACATGATTATGACCTAGATCTAACACAATCTTGAGAAAGGATGGAATATACATTTATGATGATTTCACATAAACTATTTTAAGGGTATACAATGGGTGTGAGTTTCACATGTCGGTGAGAGTTTATAAAATGTGAAACCCAACCTAAGTTCCATTTGTATTTTGAAACATACCAAAAATATCTACACTATTCTTATTTTGTTAACTTAGATTTACTTTAATTTTTTTGCCTTATTCTTTGTTTGGTTACCATATTTTCTATAAGGAACACCTTATTTCTACATTTTGGTTAGACTTAGCTAAGCCAAAACTTCAAATAATAAACACTTGTCACCCCTTGTGTTATAACATGGTTTTTCATATGTATTTACATATTTTAAATGCATATATAAGATTGTTAAGGATGTCTTAGAAAACTTGTTATTCCTTATTTTGAAAGTATGTGTTTAATTTGCAACTCCTCCTTTGCAATGGTTTTTGTGGATTTTATAGTTTTAAATAAACCAATAATAGATATGGGGAAAAGAAATAGAGAAAATCTAGTAATAATGTGAATTACCAAAAGTAATGAATAATTGGTATTCTACATATGGAATTTAGTGAAATTTTTTAGAAAAGTAATGTTGAAGACAAGTTATGTATTGGTTTTGTTTTCTTAATAATTTTAATGACAAAAGTAATCAATATAAGAAATATAGCCAAATTGGGAAGAGAAAAAGAGTTAATTTGACACCTTAAATAAATGAAATAAGAGGGAAACTTGGAGATTAAGAAAAGCACTTTTAAGTTAGGTATTTTGGTTCCAAATCTTGCCCACAGTTAGATAAAAGTGTTAAAAACTTTTCCTCAACTTTTGGGTTTAATTGGTTAAAAGGAGGGGTTATAATTAATTGGGTTTTCCCTAAAGTGATGATTTAATAGGAGGTAAGTATTAAACATAATGTTTTTATCAATTTTAGAAAATAGAGCCTGACCCCTTAGTTCGCATATGGGATTTGAGTTGTATATCTCGGATCCAAGGGCTCCTAGTCATTTTCTAGCTTGAGATGAACTGAGAAAGTCCAGGAACAGTGAACCCGTCCTTGTGTCAGGCTCACCCTCTCTCAGTCATCTCTCTTCTTTATTTCTTTCCATTTGAGTTTGGGAAGTGATTATTATTACAACAGTCCCCAGTTACCTACTTTGGACAAGTATGGAAACTTTCCCCAATTGTTCCATGGGGTTGGACTATATTAATGTTTGGATTGTTATCCTAGACCTATATAAGGAGATAGATACCTCAATAAGACCGCAAACCTCTCTGTGAGACCCTGCTTGACTTCAGACTCCTTTCTTTTCCTCTAATATCCCCTCAAACCCAGCTCCCTCTCTCAAGTTCAGCTTTGCATCTTGCCATATATTTCCTTTCATCATCTACCCTACTCTAGGCTCTCTTCAAGCAATTGGAAATCATATGTGAACTCATAGGGACGCGGCAAAGAGTATTGTGCCTTTTCTTGCATCCTCAAAGCCCAAATGTTTGGGTTCAACCATGGAGTTGACCACGTCTCGGTGTTGCATTGCAAGGGAGGTGGCTCGCAAGGCTGAAGAAGAGGATAGCGAGTTTTCCTTCCTACCCCCAAGGCGTGTGGGGACCAAGCCCAAGGATGGGAGGGAAAAAGGATATTTCTACCTTGACTCGATACCCTACTCATTTGGAGAGAGCCACGCACTTGGTAGGAGCCCATTTGCAGAGCCCTAACCACTTGGAAAAGGGAAGAGAGATTGAATGTTGATGTGGTAGCATTTGATTGGCTAAAAGGTGATTTTCTTATAAAAATCATAGTTATTTATTGATGGATCAG
Organism: Alisma plantago-aquatica; assembly: GCA_963693085.1. NCBI lineage: Eukaryota > Viridiplantae > Streptophyta > Magnoliopsida > Alismatales > Alismataceae > Alisma > Alisma plantago-aquatica. The sequence goes on along the minus strand of OY856413.1, from coordinate 978,209,565 downwards.
ATCATAGAAAATATATATACCACATTCACTATGGATATCATAGTTACTTATTTAGAGATCCTTCAATCTATAAAGTCACTATGGAAATCGTCTTATATAATTGTAACTAGATCAAACCATATAACATTTGTGGTGAGTTAAAGAGCATGGGGTGAATAAAATCATCATGGGTGTGACTGGTGATCAAGATACAAAAAGAAGATCACCTCAGCCCAAGAAAGGAAGGCCTATGGATGAAACCAACCCTGGGTGAGGGAAGGTGATGAAATGTCCTCTATAAGGACCAAATACTTATAGAGGGTTCCCCATAGAGGGAACACCATTCATAAAAGAGGAGGGATGGCGAGGTTAAAATAAGAAAATGCTTGTTCAATTTTTGTAATCACAATTGTTTCTATGATTGATAATGTTGTTACACCTACATGTGAATATTTTGTTTTCCCTGCATACTAGTATAACTTGTTATACTGACCATGTTTTTATTTCACGACATTTTAGGTTAAGACCTCATTACTCTACAAAATGGACATCCTGAGAAGAAGGCAAAAAAATTAAATATACTTAAAGTTATCATGGACTATTAGTTAGGTAGTTTATTTCCAATTATAAACAATAGATTCCCATATCATGCATCTCCTAAATGGAGAGTTTGTCTTTCATATTGTATCAAATTATTCTCCTTTGAATGAAATTTATAATTATTTTTTGTTATTTGATAAACCTCGATCCCGTAAATATGATAATGACCCTTTCCCTCTTAGTCCACCTTAATTGGGGATAACATGGGGAGGGGTTCGTTACATTTGGTATCATAGCCTCATTTACCATTTAACATTTAGTAATTTATAAATTTTAAGACTAATGTAGAGCCCAAGGGAATTATTAGAGTATTTTCTAAATACGGTGGTGTCTAGAAGGGACCACGAATGGGGATGGCAGAACTTTCCTCAGCACCGCTAGTCAGCTTAAGAGGACCGTGCATTTTACCTGGACAAAGTCGGAGGATTTTTGTCGAAATAAAAATACCTCTAGGATTTCTTATCATCTAAATTTCACCCCTTCTTTACCCCTTGCTTCACTCACCAAAACCCTAGGGACCTGATAATTACTTCATCTACCCTTTTGAGTACCAGGGTTATGGATATTAGGGATTGAGGCATCCTCTGCCAAATAATAAAATACATGTAGATAAGATGGCATGGACATAATTTTATGATGCTTTATATGCCCTAAACATAAAATTGTGATAAAGTTATGTGAACCAGCTTGGCCCGTATCAAAACCATTGACATCCTCAACGACACACCCCAGGATCACCCTGAGGGTAGGCTCTCCCACCAGAAGAGGATGTCCTCAAAAGAAGAATGATGGAAGGTGAGTCTCTCAAGAAGTAGTAGAGGCCAGAGGAGTCCATCACTAAGGAAGGTTTCGAACCCAAAATAGTCCCCTTTGACAACATGAACCCTGAAGATAGTTCTAACTCTAGGAGTGGGCCTATGATGGAAGATGAGCCTAAGTATGACCCCGACCATGTTATCAACTCTGCATCGACAGTCAGGAAAGTAGTTGTGAATACCTTAATGCACTCTAGCGATAGCAACAGAAGAAACTCATTACATCCATTAGTGTCATGGCACTCAAGGATATTTTCAGAGATAAGAATGGTGAACCCCTACCAATCTCCCTTGCCTCAGAGACACCACCCTCAACTTTTTCAAACTAAATATAGCGAATATCTAGGGTGAATATAAGATTCAAGTAGTTGACAAGGTGGATGCCTCGCCCCTAGATGTGGAGAATGGTTTCGACATTCTAGAGGTGCAACCCAACATGAAGGTTGTCTTAGTTACTCACCTTCTTGAGGGAGCAACACATCTTTGGAGGGAGAATTACATCACTGACCGAGACTCGATCACATAACCGATGGCCTAGATGGACTTCCATACCATCTTCTCTACAAGATTCATTTGTAGTTCTGCCAAGAAGCAGAGGGAAAATTGGGTTATGCTCGCAAATATCCAAACTTCACTGAGGCCCTCTACTTCACCCTATAAATGGGGAAGGCCATCATGCCTACTCAAAAACCCTTGAGGGGATATCTCGGGTTTATTGAAGACATTTATGAATCTAAAGGAAATATAATGAAAAGGGGAAAGGACGTAACTATGAAAGGGATAGGAATGGTGGAAAAGGGAAACACTGTTAGAAGAATCCCAAACCCTCCTATCACACATACAGAAAGAAGCATCTTGACAGATGCCACTATGATAATAAAGTATGTTGTCTCTATCAACACGATGGACATTGTTGGACCAACTATCCCCTCCTTGACCCCTGAGGTCCAGGCCCAGTAGTAGTTCAGCCAGTGGTTGTAGCACCATAGCGGGCATTCCGAGTTGTTGAAGAACACTGGAAGGCATGAGTCATCTCCCTTGATAATAAGGAAGTTTGGGCCAATGCAAATTGACTTATATAAGGTATCCATCCCTAAAATATCATAGTACACCTTGTTCAGAAAACATTTGGTTTATTGAAATGATAGAGTTCTAAGCATATGAAACATAAAGTGTCAGTTCTTATGTATCTAAACTTGTGGTTATAAAGAATTTGGTGGTGATTCAATTCTTGAATTGTAAATCACATGGTATCATGATATAATTTTTAGGTAGAAAATTGATGGATGATATAATGGGAAATATGCCTAAAGGGCATGTTCTCGTAATAATATAAACTTTAGTTCAAGTATGTTTTCATGTGATCCTTGGTATTGCCAAGTTTAGTTTTATCTTGTCCATGGATAGGACCTTTCCTAAAAGGGTGAGTTCACAAATCAATTTAAAATTGAGGTAACCTTAAATGTACTTAAAGAATAAGAGATTAGGTGCATGAGGTATAAAATCACATATATTGAGTATGATTCTTTGGATTCCATGTAAGCCATCTCTAAGGGACATGAGGAAAAATCACTAGGGAAGTGACTGATAGAATGGGACCAAGCATGAATACGAAGGTTTCCATGAGCCTAATGAATGTACATAAAGTAAACTATGTGTGCCATGAGAGTCGAAACAAATTCGGGTGAAAGACTTATAAGGGGGGAAATGTGCTTGGATATTATCAGAGAACCCCCAAGTAAAATGTGTAATTAAATCGAATAAAGTTATGACATCTCAATGGAACCTTTGGGAAGGGTAGGATCCTAAGTCAACCCTAAGATCAATAAGGATGATTAAAGGTACATAATACTTATGAGGTTTGATGGATGATCATGTTCCAAGTGTGTAAGGCCCTTGGGGGTCAAGAGGATATCATTCCAAAGGTACCTATTCCCTAGAGATCCTAAGGGGGTGACTAAGGCTAATGAGTCATGAGATGTATATGAAAAGGATACAAGAAGCCATGTGAATAAGAATCTTAAAAAGGAATTATGTATTGACTCTAAATTTATGAGAAAAACAATTTCCCGTATGAATGCACGGATTAAGAAAATTGTGGTATACGCGGTTTGGAGAATGGCTCAACCTAAATTCGAAATTTGAAAGTGATGTGTGAATGCACTGTCTCTACTCTTGAAATGGGATGAGCTTTGTGTTTGAACTACAGCCAAATACTTATTCATCTTGTTATGAGTGCAAGTGATTGGACAGACACATGCTAGGCTTTTTTTTAAAAAAAGTTAATGAGAAAATGAGTACCTAAGTTGAAATCGAAATGGAATAATCTAGAGTTTGAGGTGTTACATCACCCTTATGAGAGGATAATGAATAATTGGTTTGAAAACCTAGGTGAACAAGGTAGTTGTCAAGTGAAATTGAAATCATAAATGGAAATATAATTACCAAGTGGATTCAATATGTTACATTTAAAATTCAAGGTTGAGAGGTAGTCTGTTTGCATGATGTGTTCCATGAGTCCAATCTAAAGCACTAAGTGGGGGATCCTGCCCATGTGTTAAAAATCAAACCTATTGAACTCCAAGGGAGATTGACATACTTGAGTCACATGTGAGAATAATAGACTCTTAGGTAAAAGAGATCAGGAATAACAGATAAAGATGGTAAATTTTCTTTGGAAGCACCATGGTGGGGATAAAGCCACATGGGAGCTACAGGTGGACATGGAAAAGTCTCATCCTAGACTTTTGTATGATTTGTTGAATTTTTTAGGACAAATTCCTATAAGAGGGAAAGTATGTTATAACATGGTTTTTTACATGTATTTACATATTTGAAATGCAAATAGTTGTTTTTTAAGGATGTATTAGAAAACTTGCTACATCTTGTTTTGAAAGTATGGGCTTCATTTTGGAATTCCTCCTTTGTAATGGTTTTCGTGGATTTTATTGTATTCAATAAATCAATAATAGACATGGGGAAAGAGACAGAAAATCCAAATATAAAGTAAATTACCAAAAGTAATGAATAATTAGTATTGTACATATGTAATTAACTTGTTGAAGGTAACTAATGGATTGATTTAATTTCCATACTAATTTTGATGAGAAAAGTAATCAAAACAAGAAATATAGCCAAACTGGGAAGAGAAAATGGTCAATTTGATGCCATAAATAAATGAAATAATAGGGAGACTTGGAGGCTAAGAAAAGCATTTTTAAGTTGGGAATTTTTGTCCAAATCTCGCCCACACTTAGATAAAAGTGTTAAAAAAATCCTTTAAAGTTTGGGTTTAATTGGTTAAAAGGAGAGGGAGTTATAAATTAATTAGTTTTCCCCTAAAGTGATGGTTTAATAGGAAGTATGTATTAAATGTAACAATTTTATTGATTTTGGAAAATAGAGACCCAACCCTTTAGTTTGCGTGTGGGATTCAGGTCGTGGATCTCAAATCCAAAGGCTCCTAATCGTCATCTAGTTTGAGATGAATTGGGAAAGTCCAGGAATAGTGATCATGTCCTTCTTATGTCAGGCTCACCCTCTCACATTCACCTCTCTTCTTTATTTCTTTCCCTTTGAGTTTGGGAAGTGATTACGACTACAACTGTCCTTGATTTTACTTGCTTTGGATGAGTATGAAAACTTTCTCCAATTCTTCTCTAATGTCAGACTCCATTAATGGTTGCATTGTTATCCTAGACCTATATAAGGAGATTGATACCTCAACAAGACCTTGAACTCTCTACCAGGCCCCACTAGATTCTAGACTCCTCCCTCTGCATCTAATTTCCCCTCAGACCATGCTCCCTCTCTCAAGTTTTGCTCTACATCTCGACATAGATTTCCCTTCATCATATACCCTTCTCTAGGCTCTCCTCGAGCAATTGGAAACCATTTTCTAACTCGTAGGGATGCAACATAGAGGATTGTGCCTTTGCTTGCATACCCAAAGCCCAAACACCTAGGGTCAGCCATGGAATTGACCACATATTGGTGTTGCATTGTGATGGAGGTGACTTGTGAGGTTTAATAAGATGGTAGGTGGCTTTACTTTCATACTCCCAAGACGCACAAGGCTAAAACCCAAGGACAAGAGAGCAAAAGGATATTTTTTCCTCGACTCAATGCCCTACTCGTGTGGTGCAAGCTGCACACGTGGCCAAAGCCCATTTGCAAAGACATGACTGCATGGAAAAGGGAAGACAGATCAAATGTTGATGTGGCAGCACTTTATTGGGTAAAAGGTGGTTTGCTTATAAAAATCATAGTTATTATTGGTAGATCAGATCATAGTGAATATGTAAACCAAATTGATCTAAATATAAGAGGAACACAGATAAAATGGCTTCATACTCTAGATATGAGCCTAGTTCTAAAAGTACCTAAAGTTACTAATTTTAAGGTATTAAAAGCATCAAAACTCTAATTTCTTGGTTTTAATGAATATAACTTGCTTAAATGACTTTAATGAATATATTTTTGTCTTTCTAGATAAAATGACATCTTGGAATTAATTTGAGAATAAGAATGTAATATCAAAATTAGGGTCTGTTAGTTAAATACACATTAAAAGTGATAATTAGGGTTTGGGATGACAACACCCTAATGAAACCCTAAATTTATCCCAAAATCCTAACTTGGAACCCAAGTCAGTCTTAATGAGTTTATTAACAATATAGTAATACTTGGGTGTTATGCATTAATTTCATAGTGATTGCTTGCTATTCTCAACTACACCTATTTACTTGGACTTTAAGTTACATATAAGAAAGGTACATGATTACGCCTATGACTACTCACCTTAACTGACTCATGTGGTTTCTCAGAGTTTTCCAGATTGGATTGCAATTAAATGCTTGCATGTTTATTAACTTCCTACAATCTATATAGTCACTATGGATATCACCTTATATAATTGTAGCCTTCTCAAACCATGTATCATATCTGGTGAGTTAAAGAGCATGGGGTGAATAAATTCATCATGGGGATTTCTGGTTATCAAGATAGGAAAATTATATCACCTCAGGCAAAGAAATTAAGGCCTATGTATGAAACCAACCATGGGTGAGGGAAGGTTATGAAATGTCCACTGTATGGACCAAACCTTTAGAGAGGGTTCCCCATAAAGAGGCTCCCATATAGAGAGGGCACACCATTGATAAAAGAGGATAAGGGTGGCAAGATTAAAACAAAAAAATACTTATTTAATTTTGTAATCATAATTGTTGATATGGTTGATTATATTGTTACACCTACATGTGAATATTTGTTTCCCCCACATACCAGTACAACTTATTTCATAGTGTTTTAGGTTAAGTTGTCATTATTCTGCAAATGGACATCTTGAGAAGAAGGCACCAAGAGGAAAGATACTTAAAATTGCCATGGAGGATTTAGTTCGATAGTTTATTTCCAACTATAAATAATAGATTCTAATATCATGTAACTCCTTAGTGGAGAGTTCATCTTTCATATTGTATCAAACTCTTCTCCATTGAATGAAATTTATAATTATTATTGTTTAATTGATAAACCTCAATCCTATAAATATAAATATGATTATGACCCTTTCCCTCTTGGTCCACCTTAATTGAGGATAATAGGGGGAGGGGTCGTTACACCTTGTCCCTGAGTTTAACCCCATTTACTACACAACACCTCATATTATCCTCGTCAGCGTCTAAGTATAGGGGTAAAAATTTTAGGTCCGATTACTCTCGACCCGCCACCATTTTGGACGTGATCGTACATGAACAACTTTTGGAATCAATTCTGGGGACAATAAATCAACAATTGTTAAGGACCCGAAGTCTACTTAGAGTTTTTCAATTTCTATAGTCTATCAATAGATATAACTGCACAAACTTTTAGCTCTTAATATTTAACAGTGTGTCACTACAACTTCCTTCTCCATCCTCTTTAATGGGAGTCCAGTAGGTATGTTCAAATCTTCAAACGGCCTGCGACATGGGGACCCCCTATCCCCTCTCCTTTTCACCTTGGTCATGGAGGGGTTGACCACTATGATCAAAGTTGATGAGGCCAGAAACCTAATCAAACCTTTCAAGATTCAGGGGACCATAGTCAAAACACACCTGATATTCGCCGATGACATGATGATCTTCTCCACCGGGCATGCCAACAGACTACGCGAATTTAAAAAGCTTCTTGAACGCTTCGGCAAAATCACAGGCTTGTATATCAGTGATATCAAATCCCACATATACCTATCAAAATCATGTAATAGCAGGAGGGGATGGCTCAAAACTGTAATAGATCTTAGCAGAGGTCACCTGCCAATTAGATACATTAGCGCTCCCATCACCGAAGGTAGAGGTTTTGCTAAGGACTACCATTCATGTCTGGACAAAGTCAGGGAAAAGATTGAGGGGTGGATTGGGACCCATATGTTGATGGTTGGATGACTTATGCTAACAAAATCCATTATCATTAGCATGATTCGGTATTGGTGTGAGGTTTGCAGCTTATTGAACCCCACCATAGACAACCTTACCAAGCAGATGACTAGCTTCATTTGGGGTGGCAAAGACCATGCTATGAAATGGGAAATGATTACTAAAACCTACAGGAAGGGTGGAATAAATGCTACTAGAGTTGAAGACATTGTTAAATATGGTCACCTGAGAAGACTTGATAGACTTCTCACTGAGAAAGAAGGTGTGTGGACCAATTGGATGAGACTGTGCTATGGAAGCACTCCCATTGGCCATACTAATGCCTCAAGAACTTGGGAAGCAATGTGTAAAAGCTGGAACGAAGTGCACCATCTGTATCATGTGGATGACTCCAGTCTCTTCAAGCTACTTGGGAAACAGAAACCATGGATCCACAACCCTACAGGTGACGATGTCCATTGGCATGACCTTTTGTGGGGTAAAGAGCATATTCCCAAATGGAGCATTGTCGGTTACAAGGTGATTCTCGGCAAACATTTGACAAAGGATAGGCTTATTCGATGGGGGCTACCCACCAATCCTAAGTGTACCTACTGTGATGAGAATGAAACCCATGAACATCTGTTCTTCGGCTGCATCAAAACCAATCGGTTGTGGGTGCTGATGTGGTCAAAGAATGGATGGGGCAATCTTACAGCCCATAGCTTCAGTGATATGATTGAGCAACTCAAGGCTAATTGCACAAACAAGAAGGAGAGAGCTTTTGTTGGGCTATGTCTCTCCTGCATATGCTTCAATATTTGGAAAGAAAGGAACAATCTTAACCATGATTGTGCGCCAAGTACTGATGTTTTTCTTTCAGTTTCTAGAGATGTTTGTAATGTTGTTAAGGCTAAAAAAGTCCTTGACAAGGGACTAAGTCCCATAGCCAAATGTTACTGAGGCATTTTGTAGAACCTACCCCATACACTTTTTGTAGTTTGTTTTGTACAGTATAGCGTATCTATATACCCTCTTTTGGAAATACATTTACCTATTTCCACACAAAAAAAATGATATACCTTAAAAGCTCATTTTACATGTCTAGATTCTAACCTTGACCCATACAATTTCTTTAATGAGTTTAGTGAGAATCAAATCCTTCTTCATCAACAGAAGAAGTCATGGCCACTGAAGGAGGTGGAACAGGAAATGAACATGGAAACATAGATGGGAATGGAAGCAACCCACCACCAGAAGTACTGCCCATTGGTGTAGCTGTAGGTGGTGTAGGACAAAACTTACCCCAACCACACGGTGGTCTATCTCTTTGGTTGGGCTTCCATACTTTCCAATGAGACTTGAAAACCACTTATCCTCCCCAGGTTTAATGTTGCCAACTTTGAGTTGAAGCCAACCTTTTTGGTTGTAGTTCATCAGCAATCTTTCAGGGGAAATTTACTAGAGGAAAGCCCTTACCATTACATAGATGCTTTCAAAACATATGTGATATCCTTAAAATCAATAGGGTGTCCCATGAGGTCATATATTGCAAAGCTTTTAGATTCTCTCTAAGATATAAGGCTCTTGCATGGTATCATGCTCTATATAATTAAAGCCTCTGTGGTTGGGAGTTAGCATATTCTTTTTTCACCAAGTTCTTTCCTATGGAAAAAGATAATACGTTGCAGGAACAAGATCACTAGCTTCATGCAGAAACCTATTGACAATTTGAATGAGGCCTAGGAGAGATATCAAGAGTATCAGAGGAAATTCCCTCATCGTAACAATGATGAAGGATGCCTAGTGACTACTTTGTATAATGGATTAACTCAGAATGAGAGGACATCCATAATAATTTCTTCCAGAAGTGACTTCATGGGGCATAATTCATCCAGGTCAAAGGAAATAATAGACAGTATGCCTACTTTGTAAGTTCTCTTGGGTTATGAAAGAGGGTCAGTAGGTAAAATCTATGATGTGCAAACTACTACTGACTCTTAGGCACTTGAAGCTCTTACTGCAAAGCTTGATAAGACAACTACTAATGTTTGTTCCTTGAAGGAGAATAATTTCAAGGGAAAGAATCACATCAAAACCTCTATGAACTGTGTAACTTGTGGAGAAAGTGGTCGTGATACATATTGTTGCATATATACCCACGAGGAGGAAGATAACCAGGATGGGTCAACTGTGAATGCCTCTTATTCCAACTTCAAGAGACCTGGCCATTCCAGATTTTCATATGGTAATATGAATGTGATGGATAACTCTCTCATGATGAACTATTCCTAACATTCCACCTCAAAGACCACCTCTCTTTGGGAGATGCGATGGACCATCTGGGTTAAACTGCAACACAAACTATCATTAGAACAAAAATAGTTTCTAGGGCCAAAAACCAGAATCAAAGTTAGAACCAAGGCCAGAATCAAAATCAAATTCAATAGTAGTCGAACATAATGTTATAAATGATTGAAAACACAATAATACAAGTGGACATCAACAATAAGTTGAACCAAAGTGCAATCATCAAAAAAATACATGTCAAGCTTGATGCAATCTCAAATGGGATGTGTGATTGGGAACATATTTGATGTGTATAATCATAACAACATGATTGACCGACAGCTCACAAGCTTGTCCAACCTCTCCTTCAGGGATAATTCCGTCCTCTACACAGGGAAACCTTAGAGGACATGAAACCATCAAGATGGCCACCTTATAATTGGGAACTATCCTCAAAACCACCACACCCAAAGTGCAACAAGAAAGTGTTTCATCTCTAGAGAATCAACCAGATATCATTGAGGTTGATACATGTTTCCATCCCTAAAATGACCAAACAAAAAGAGAAGGACAAAGTAAAGAAGACCACGAAATAAAAGAGAGTTGAGTCTTAAAAAGATGTTATAGATAATAGGGACCCTTATACTCCTATGGTTTTATTTCTACAGAATATGATTAAAGAACATTTGAAAAAGAGGTATGAAAAATTCATTGAAGACATGAAGAAGTTGCATTTGGGTATACCATTTCTAGATCCCATTATAGATATGCCTACATATTTCAAGTTCTTAAAGGATTTAATTACTAAAACAAGATGCACCAATGAAACCAAAATGGTTAAACTTACAAAATTTCTAGTACTTTTGTAGATGTGAAGATGCCAACAAAGTAGAAAGACCCTAGTGCCTTTACCATCCCTTCCTAAGTTGGAGACAACAAAGAGAGGAAAGGACTAGCTGACATGGGAGCTAGCATAAACTTGATGCCTCTAACCTTAGCTCAAAGGATAGGTCTTACATACATGTTAAGGTGGGAATGAGAATCCAGTTGATAGATTACACCTTCACAAGGCCACTCAACATAGTAGAAGATATCCCCATCAGAGTTGGAAGATTTTTCTTTCCTTGTGATATTGTTATAATAGACAATGTGGAGAACCCAACTTGTCTCATGATCTTTGGAAGGCCTTCACTCAACAAGAGTATCTTTAATCAATGTCAAATTTAGGATCGTAATAATCAGAGTTGGGAATGATCATATTGATTTCAAAGTTCAGGTCGATGAGGGGTCCTTCCCTATTCAAGTTGTTTATTTTATGAACAATTACAATTAGTTTTGTGAAGATATTCAAGAACAAAATGCTATTGTTGATCCTATATTGAGAGCTTTAACATGTCATAACCTTAACGTTGAAGTGTTGACCTAGAGGTTATACATTGTACATATTTTGATAATGACTTAACCATTCCATTCATATGTATCTAATATGTGTATTCAAGATTGATTTTAGGTGTTAGGTACATGAAAAGGGTCAAATTACACAAGCCCTAGCTTGTCAAAGTTCAAGTCAAAAGCAATGCAAGTGTGCTAATAAGGAAATCCATTCAAATGACCTTAGAATATTTTTGTAATCACTTGTATTGATGATATGACTTGTAACTAAGATTAGAAAAATATGTGGGACACTTAGTACCATGTTTTAATCACTTTTTAATCACTTTGGAAAATTGACCACATGTTGTTGATCGGTCGAGTTCTAATTTCAACCAATCCATTGGATCAATTTTCTAGAGAGTGCATCGGTCGAGTTGTGCATTCACAGAACTTGACCAATCGGGTTACTGACCAAATGCTATTTTTATTGGTCGGTCGAGTTTCCCAAGACAAACTCGACTGATAGTTTGAAATTTGGGGTTGTCTTTTAGCCGATCGGTAGAGTTACCTTTATTGAATCTCAACTGAATGTACTATATGAAAAACATAGAAAAAGTAATTCTAACCGTTGGTGACTTGTTTGGGCAAAAATAGATCCATTACCTTATGAAAAAATAGATATAATTTGACCCTAAGTGTTTCCCAACTCAAGGGAGCACCTCCAGCTATAAATAGGACCACTTAGAGTTCATTCCAAGGTTTCTCATTCACTACACACAAGGTCCTTGCTATAGTTGAGTGTGCTATCACCCCTTGAGTCCCTTTCTCTCTCTAGTTTACACTTCATTTTGTGATTTGTGAGTGAGTTAGGATTATTGTAAGAGAGCTCCACCTTTGTTCATGTAAAGCTCTTAAATCTTCCACCACTTCCCTACCTACTTCTTCCATGAAGAAAAGCTGAAGGAAGCAAGCTCCATCGAGTGAAGAAGGAGTTGTAGTTGGTCCTCTTCAAGTTTGATGAAGAGGTGGTGATCTTCTCCAAGTGAAGGAGAAGGCAAAGGAAGAAGATACAAGAGGATAAGAAAAGTCCTTCAAGGAGGAAGACTTGAGCTTGAATGGGTAAGACCTAGGTGAAGGCTGAAAATTCAAGCTAAGTCGGTAAGTTCCTTGTGAAGGTGGAGACCTCCTTGTATTTGGATGGGTAAGTCCTTTGGTGGTCTATTGATGTAATATTTGTGGTGATTAATAGAGAAAAGCACTTGCAAAGTCCTAGAGGTTGACCTCTCTAGGTAGTGGAGTGAATCACTTCTAGTTTGAAGTGTGGAACCACTCTACATCCCTTTGTCAAGTGCTTGTTATCAATCTCTCTCATCCTTGTTGTGATTGTTAGTTAGGACTTCAAATTGCCATTAAGCTATTGCTCCTAATTGATATAGTTCGAAGGTCTAATCTGTTTGGTGAGAAATTTTGTAGCTCTATTCACAGACCCCCTCTAGAGCCCTTAGATCCAACAAGTTGTATCAAAGCTGAGGATCTTCTCCAACAATCTCCCATAAGATGAGAAGATGGACAATAACCTACTTGGTTCACTCAGCTTAGAGGGAGGCTTCTCCGTGCACCCTCCAGTCTTTGATGGCACCAATTTCCTCTATTGGAAGAGAAGAATGTAGTTCTACATTCAAGGGATGAACTTTGATATGTGGAAGGTGATGGTCACACCATATAAGGAGCCAACCAGAGATGTTGCAACATGGAGTGAAGCTTCTCTGAAGGAGGCTCAACTCAACGCAAAGGCAATTAGCATCCTCTACGCAGCCCTCACTCCCACAGAGTTCAACCGGATCTCATCATGGGACACCACCTATGAGATTTGGGACAAGTTGTGCATTACATATGAAGGCACAAAGCAATTCAAGGAGGCAAAGATCTACATGTTGGGCAGCCTCCTAGAGAACTTCAAGATGGAAAAGAAAGAAGGCGTTGTGGAGATGTATTCAAGGTTGAACGTCATAGTCAATGGGCTTGCTGCTTTGGGCACTCCTTTGGAAAGAGGCATCATCAACTCAAAGATCTTGAGAACTCTTCCAAAGAGATGGGAGTCAAAGGTCACCATCCATTGAAGAAGTGAGGAGCATTGGGGACATCCCAACTAAAGAACTCATTGGCAATCTTCAAGCCCATGAGCCTAGACTTGACAAGAAAGAAGAAGAAGCTAAGCAAGAAGAGAAGGAAGCTAAGAAGATCAAAGATAGTGCTTTTAAAGAACAAGTGGAGGTTGTTATCCTTCAACAACAACTTGCATGCCAGACTTCCTCCTCCTCCTCTAGTGAAGATGAAGGCCCTAGTGAACATGAAGTCAACTACATCAAGGGCAAGCGCTTCAAGGGAAAGCAAGCCTCCTCCTCCTCTACTCTGAGATGCTACAAGTGTGATCAAAAGGGACACTACAAGAGTGAATGTCCAAAGTCAAAAAAGTCTCACCACAAGAGCAGCTCAAGGAAAAATGAGGATTACAAGAAGCATCAAGCACAAGAGGAAGGATAAGAAGGAAAAGAGATACAAGAATGCAGCCAATGTAGCTTGGGAAGCTTCATCTTCAAGCAACTCTAGCTCCGAAGATGGAGAGTGCCACCTTGCTCTCATGGCCTCTACAAGTGAAGACATTGATGAGGTAAGTGAGATAAGTGAGGTAAGCTTGCATGAACTACCTAAAGAAGCTATTATTGGCATGCTTGTTACTACCCGTTCTTGTTTTGATAAATGTAAATCTAAAAGAAAATGGTTACGAAAAAGCATTGATGATCTTTATGCTAAGCTTGAAATTTTGGAATTGAATGAGAAAACCAAACTTTAGAGTATTAATAACTAGCAAGGACAATACCTTGATCTTGATATCCAATACAATGGGGTTGAAGTTGAGAATGGTGTCTACCTTAAGAACATGGAAAATCTTAAGGAAGAGAACCAAAATTTCCTAAAAGAACTTGAATTGCTTAAAACTAAAAATTTTGAATTTAAGTTGCTTATTGATGCTCGTAGAGAAGAGAGAGATGCTTATCTCAAAGAGATTCAAATGCTAAAATCTGAAAATGTTAGGTTGCTTAGTCAAGTAAATGATTTACCTTCTAGACCTTTGTTGCTTAGTGTTAATATGGCTGCCATCTCTCTTGAAAATGATTCATATCTTACTAAAGCTTTATGTCTTGAGGCTGACCTTCTGCATGCTAGGGATGATATATCTAGTTTATCTTCTACTATTGTTTCTTTGAATGATGATAACCATAGATTAAGAGCATCCCTGTAGAAATTCCTCAAAGGGAAGAACTCCCTAAATGAAATCCTTGATCATTCTAGCCAACAAAGGGGTACTAATGGTTTGAGATTTGAAGAGGGAGCCTCAAAGGGCAAAAGTAAAGCCAAAGGTAAGAAAAAAAGCAACGAGAGCTCTTTCTTTGTAGGAGAATCTTCGTGCACTAAGAATCCTATGGTTTTTTCTTATGACAAATGTGATTACCATTATTCTACTTATTGTCCTTACAAGCCTAAGAGGACAAACCCAAAGATGAAATGGGTCCCCAGGCTAACTCCAGATCCTAAAGTTTGAGTTGGGAACCGACATTCTCCTTTCTTACAGGGAAAATATGGATGGATTGTTGATAGTGGCTGCACAAAGCACATGATGGATGATGTAAGACATTTCAACAATTTCACAAAGAAGAAAGGAGGATCTGTCACCTTTGGGGATAACAAGAAAGGTAAAGTCAAATGTGAGGGTGATGTAGGTGAATCCTTATGCATCAAGAATGTTCTTTTTTTGGATGGCCTACATCACAATTTAATAAGTGTTAGTCAACTTTGTGATAATGGTTACCTTATTCTATTTACTTCTTTTGAATGCTTGATTCTAGATTCCCTCACCTACCCAGTTATATATAAAGGATCTAGAAGTGGTAATATTTATATTATTGTTCTTAACTCTATTAAGCGTGTGGTTGGTAGATGTCTTGTAGCCAATTCGAATGATATTTCTCTTTGGCACCACCAGCTTGGTCATGTAAATATGCATCAATTAAAGAAGTTGAGCAAAAAGGACTTAGTCAAGGTCTTCTTAAATTGGATTTTGAAAAGGATGAGGAATGCCAACCTTGTACGCAAGGAAAGCAAATCAAGTCCTTCAAATTCAAAGGAGTCCTTAGCACTACGAGATCTCTTGAACTTATTCATATTTTTCTATTTGGACCTATGAGAATGCAATCGCTTCGTGGTTCCAAGTATTGCCTTGTTATTGTTGATGATTTTTCTAGATATACTTGGACCTTCTTTCTCATTTCAAAGAGTGATACGCTTGATGTTTTCTCTAGTTTTTGTAAATGAGTTGAAAATGAAGCTTCTTTCCGAATTATTTCCATCTGTAGTGACCATGGGGGAGAATTTGAAAATGACCTTTTTAAACATTTTTGTCAAGAATCGGGTTATGCACACAACTTTTTTTCACCTAGTAAACCTCAACAAAATGGGGTTATAGAGAGGAAGAATAGGTCTCTATAGGAGATGGCTAGGACCATGCTTCTTGAGTTTGGTACTCCTAAGAAGATTTGGGCTGAAACTGTCAGTACCTCTTGTTATGTGCAAAATTGTGTTTTCACGCATCCATCGCTTAAGAAAACCCCCTATGAACTATGGCATGGTAGGAAGCCTTTTATCGAGTATTTCTATGTTTTTGTATGTCCTTGTTTTGTTTTAAACATGAAGTATTCTATTGACAAGTTTGATCTAAAATCATATAAGGCTTTCTTTCTTGGCTATAACACTACTAGCAAGGCATATAGAGTTTATAATGTTGATCTTGCTAAGGTACACAAATCTATAAATGTAAAGTTCATTGAGACTAACCCCTCTATTCTCGAAGATATTATTTCAAATGATGATGTTGCAGATGAAGTAATTCCTATTCTTAAAGAACTCAACATCACCCAAAAGGGAAAAGATGTGGTTACTCAAGAAGAAGACAAAGGTGATGAAAAGAAGGGTCCAACTCCCCGGTTTGCAAAGGATCATGCTAAGGAGATGATTTTAGGTGATCCATTTGAAATAGTGAAGATGGGGGCTGCATTCAACAAATAACAAGCCAACACCTTCATCTCACAACTAGAGCCTAAAGATGTCAAGGAAGCTCTTGGGGATGAAGAATGGATCCTAGCTATGCAAGAGGAGCTAGAATAGTTTGAGAAGAACAAAGTGTGGACCCTTGTTCCATGACCAAGTGATAGAAAGATCATTGGCACAAAATGGTTCTACCACAACAAGCTAGATGAAAGCGGCAAAGTGGTAAGAAACAAATCAAGGTTAGTGGCTCAAGGCTACAATCAATAGGAAGGTATTGACTTTGATGAAACTTATGCACCTGTAGCTAGACTTGAGTCCATTCGTATGTTTCTTGCTTTTGCTAGTGATAAAAGCTTTATTTTGTATCAAATGGATGTTAAAAGTGTGTTTTTGAATGGTACAATTGAGGAGGAAGTGTATGTTGCACAACCTCTGGGCTTTGAACATGATAGTCTACCTAACCATGTTTATTTGTTGCAAAAAGTTCTCTATGGGCTCAAACAAGCACCAAGGGCTTGGTATGAGAAATTAAAGAACTTTTTGTTAGCTCATGGTTATATCATGGGAAAAGTGGATTCTACATTGTTTCTAAAGCACACTTCTAACAATTTTCTTATCATTCAAATATATGTTGATGATATCATTTTTGGTGGAAATAACCTTGATCTTTGTAAAGAATTTAGTGATCTTATGCATAGTGAATTTTAGATGAGTATGATGGGTGATCTCACTTTCTTCCTCGGCTTTCAAATCAAACAAACAAAAGATGGGAACTTCATCAACCAAGGCAAGTACACAAGTGAACTACTTAAGCACTTTGCGATGAAGAATACCAAGCTGATAGACACACCCATGTCAAATACTGCTAAACTTGATAAAGATGAAGAAGGTGAAAAGGTAGATGAGAAGCTCTATAGAGGTATGATTGGAAGTTTACTTTACTTAACTTCCTCTAGACCTGACATAATGTTTAGTGTTGGCTTGTGTGCTAGATTTCAATCAAATTCTAAGAAATATCATGTTATGGCTGTTAAGAGGATTTTAAGGTACCTAGCCAAAACTCAAAACTTTAGACTATGGTATCCCAAGTCAAGGGACTTTACTCTTACTGCCTATAGTATTGTTGATTATGCAGACTGCTTGATTGATAGAAAATGCACAAGTGGAACTTGTTTCCTCCTAGGACCATGCTTGGTGTCTTGGTTCTCTAAGAAATAGAGCACTGTGGCATTATCAATCACCAAAGCTGAGTACACTACAGCTGAGAGTTGTTGTGCCCAGGTCCTATGGATGAAGCAAATGCTCCAAGACTTAAACATTCATTTTGATGCTTCTCCTATCTATTGTGATAATACTAGTGCAATGAACTTGTCTTACAATCATATATTGCATAGTAGATCTAAAAATATACAGGCTCACCATCACTTTCTTCGTGATCACATTGCCAAGAAGGATATTATATCACACATGTGGACATGGAAAATCAGTTGGCGGACATTTTCACTAAACCTCTAGCTAGAGAGAAATGTAACTTTATTAGATCAAAATTCCTTATAATTGCTTTAGATGAATCGGATATGCCTTATAGCTAGTAGTCATCTATCCTATATGTTGTGTATCTATCTTGATCATCTTTGAGTGCTAATATGCTTAAAATTGCTTTTTCACGTTCTTTATTTGCCTTGATTTTCTCCTTTTTTGGGTATTTTTTGTAAATGCTTATTTTATCGCAAAATAGTACCCAATGATGAGTGATACGTGCCTAAGTATGTTCAATATACATAATGGACATGAAAAATAAATTTAATTAACATTCATATGGCAAGAAATTAAGTTTGATAGTTTTAGGTCAGGTTGAACATCGGTCGAGTTTCCCCCAGGACAAACTCGATCAATTCATGGCCGAGAGTTGTTCTAAAATGGACCAATCGGTCGAGTTTCTGACTCTCAGAACTTGATCGATCAGCGGGCTGAAGCCAACTTAAGTTGGATTCATCTGACTATTCTCCCTCTCAACTAGAGAATAGCTGACCGATTCCCCTTCTTCTAGCCCTAAGCTCTCAACCCCAGACCTTACCTTCCCTATCCTAGCCCTAATCCGACCTAGATAGACTGCCCTAGACCTTCCCCCTTTCTCAACCTTGGTGTGTGAACAGTTTTGGTGGTTTGTTTTGTGTGTTTGCTATTTTCTTCTCCTTCTTTGCACCTCTATGGCTTCTCATAGAAGAAAGAGACCCACCCCTAGCAATGCACCATCCTCTTCTTCATATTCTCACTTGATTCCCTTTGATGAAACCCTTTTTATCTCAATAGAGGTTGTAAATAGGTATAAGGACCTTCTTCCTAGGAGTCTTTTACTTTTACAGCCTTGTTTGAGCCTAGCCCTAGGCGTCAAGCGGTCAGTGATCAAGTGGCAAGGTTGCTTTCCGTTCATCACCTATCCACCCTGGATGTCAAATGTGATTACTTTCATAATTCTATGACAAGCACAAAAGCAGTTCATGAATTCTACACAAATTTTTGTTGGAATTATGACTCCCTTGTACCCCCACCAAATATTCAAGTGATCCTTACTTCCATGATCGTCGGGAAGAAGTTTCAGATCTCTGAAGATATCATGAATGTTTTCTTTTCAGGAGAAGATGAGTATGACACCTAGCATAAGGATTACGGGGAGTATTTTGACTTTTTGGACCCTGAGGGTTTCTATAAGCAGAATGAGATCACTCTTCCTGATATCCATCGCTATATGAAGAAACTCAATGTTCCCTATAAGAAAAAGAGCACCCTACCCTCCTCCTTCCTTGATCTCAAGAAGAGTATATTAGCCCTAGTGGTCAACTGCAACATCCATCCAAAGAAAAATCAAACGGATATTGCAGAGAACAATGCGGTCATAATGTACTACATTCTAGAGAATGTCGGAGTCAAGTGGTCGAGATATATCCTCCATCATATTACATGTTTTGACTCTGGGAAGAATACCTGTTGCACCCATCCACCTTATCCAGCCTTGATATGTGGTCCATTTCAGTTCACGACTGAGAAATCCCTCTTCTCTGACTTCCACTACAAACTTGCCATGAAGGGAGTGTGTATCAGTAACCATTCAGAAATTTGTGCCTATCCTTTCCTCCACCACACCCGGTGCTTCACCCGTTGCCTCAGCTACACCTTCCCCTGCCTCTACCCGAGCTCCACCTCCTCATCCACCCTGACCTAGTCGTGCCTCATTTCATATGTCAAATGAAGCTCTCATGGATTACATGATGCACTAATAGGCATACAACCTCCAGGTCTAGGAGTATCTACACCAGGATTTATGTTCAATCATGTCAAACATGAACTTATCCTGTGCACACCCATACCCCACCTACCATCCATACCCCGATAGTGATTATGTGTCCTATGCATACCATCACTACTACCCTACCCATGAGCCTTCCACTACTACTCCCACACCCTCTGCTATTGGTGGTTCCACTCCTATCCTCCTGCCATTACCTGCTGGCCCCTTGGCCACCCTTCTTGCCATTCTGGGTGATTCTACTCCATCCTTCCCTCAAGCCAATGAGCTTTATGCTCTTAGTATGACTTGGGATGAGTAGAATGCTTGTTGGCCGGGTCATGGCTTCGGTCCTTCTATGAACGAGGAGATGCATGACCAGGCTAATGCTGAGACTGGTGATGATGATGATGGTGGTGATGGTGAGGATGCATCTGATGATGGTGATGGCTCTAGTGGTGACTCCAGCAATGAAGGCACTACCACTGCACCCTCAGATGGAGATGAGGACTATGAGCCTGGTGCTAAGGATGATGATGTTGTGGACATAGATAGCTTAGATGTGAATTTGTTTCTTAGTTTTTAATCTAGTTTGCTGATCATATATATATATATATCTAGGCTATTTTTTATTAATAACATCTGGGCACATAATCTGAGATGTACTGTTTTATCTTTATCTTTCATCAATTCTTGCTTGTAGTTGCTTTTATGAGAGCATTCTTCATGAGTTGTATTCTATCTTTTGTGCAGTCTTACTCTTTGATCAGTTATATATTATGAGTTGGTGCCATATTTTCACTATATTTTGATTATGACTTATCTTGTGTGTTTCTCTCGTCTCTATTTGATATATGATATGATATTGCATGTTTGAATATCTACTTGATTGTGTTTGGAGAAGACATGCTTATATGCTCTTCTAGCCCCCTTCCTTTTTAATAATGTCAAAAGGGGGAGAGAAATTTCAAACGTCTTGAAACTCAATCATATTGCTATTCCTTATCATATTGCTATTCCTTATCATATTGCTATTCATTTCATATGAGACCGTTTTCTTGTTCATTATTGGCTTTATCATGTGACTTGCAAAGGATCATGTAGTACATGTATGCTCTAATTTCTTTGTGTAGATAGACTAACTATGTTGGTTAAAGTAAGCATAGATCGAGGGGGACCAATTCACATTGTTCAAATCTTGAATCCCCCTAATTCACAAGGCAAAGGTATAAATTTCAATATCCTTTTCAATATGTTTGAGGAATGATTTGTCATTGTCAGAAAGGGGGAGAATGTTGACCTAGAGTTTATACATTGTCCATATTTTGATAATGACTCAACCATTCCATTCATATGTATCTAATATGTGTATTCCATATTGATTTTAGTTGTTAGGTACATGAAAAGGATCAAATTACACAAGCCCTAGCTTGTCATAATTCAAGTCAAAAGCAATGCAAGTGTGCTAATAAGGAAATCCATTCAAACAACCTTAGAATATTTTTGTAATCACTTGTATTGATGATATGAGTTGTAACTAAGATGAGAAAAATATGTGGGACACTTAGTACCATGCTTAATCACTTTTTAATCACTTTGGAAAATCAATCACAGGCTATTGATAAGTCGAGTTCCAATCTCGACCGATCCCTTGGATCAATTTTCTAGAGAGTGCATCGGTCAAGTTGTGCATTCACAGAACTTTACCGATCAGGTTACTGACCAAATGCTATTTTCATTGGTCGGTCAAGTTTCCCAGGACAAACTTGACCGATAGTTTGAAAATTAGGTTTGTCTTTTAGCCGATCGGTCGAGTTACCTTTATTGAATCTCGACCGAATGTACAATACAGAAAATGTAGAACAAGTGATTCTAATGATTGGTGACTTGTTTGGGTGCAAATAGATCTATTGCCTTGTGAAAAAAAGACCATAATTCGACCCTAAGTGTTCCCCAACTCAAGGGAGCACCCCCATCTATAAATAGAACCACTTGGAGTTCATTCCAAGGTTTCTCATTCACTACACACAAGGTCCTTGCTATAATTTAGTGTGCTACCACCCCTAGAGCCCCTTTCTCTCTCTAGTTTACACTTCATTTCATGATTTGTGAGTGAGTTAGGATTATTGTAAGAGAGATCCACCTTTGTTCATGTAAAGCTCTCAAATCTTCCACCACTTCCCTACCCCCTTCTTCCATAAAGAAAAGTTGAAGGAAGCAAGCTCCATCGAGTGAAAAAGGAGTTGTAGTTGGTCCTCTTCAAGATTGATGAAGAGGTGGTGATCTTCTCCAAGTGAAGGAGAAGCCAAAGGCGGAATATCCAAGAGGAGAAGAAAAGTCCTTCAAGGTGGAAGACTTGAGCTTGAATGGGTAAGTCCTAGGTGAAGGCTGAAGATTCAAGCTAAGTGGGTAAGTTCCATGTGAAGGTGGAGATCTCCTTGTGTTTGGATGGGTAAGTCATTTGGGGTCTATTGTTGTAATATTTGTGATGATTAATAGAGAAAGGTACTTGCAAAGTCCTAGAGGTTGACCTCTCTAGGTAGTGGACTGACTCACTTCTAGTTTGAAGTGTAGAACCACTCTACATCCCTTTGTCAAGTGATTACTATCAATCTCTCTCATCCTTGTTGTGCTTGTTGGTTAGGACTTCAAATTGCCAT
This sequence comes from Alisma plantago-aquatica, assembly GCA_963693085.1. Lineage (NCBI taxonomy): Eukaryota > Viridiplantae > Streptophyta > Magnoliopsida > Alismatales > Alismataceae > Alisma > Alisma plantago-aquatica. The sequence goes on along the minus strand of OY856413.1, from coordinate 978,187,061 downwards.
TAAACTATTGCTCCTAATTGATATAATTTGAAGGTCTAATCTGTTTGGTGAGAAATTTTGTAGCTCTACTCACCCCCCTCTAGATCCCTTAGATCCAGCATGAAGATCTAGAGTTTTGGCATTACTCAATTACCTCAATGCTAAAGAAAGTGATTGTGAGTCTCAAGACGATTCTGAGATAGGAATGGTTAAGTATGAATCAATGGAAAGAACTAAATTATAGCAGCTATCAAAAGGTCATAAAGTATGAGTTTCTAGATAGTGAAGGAAGTAATATTATCATTATAAATTGTGCTCTGTCTGATTATCAAGAAGTAAAACTCCTATCCAAGTTGAATCTAAGAAGAAAAGCAATTGGTTACTCCATAGATGACATAGAAGGGTTGAACCCAGTGGACTACATCCATAGTATTCATCTAGAAGAAGAAGTAAAACCTATGGACCAAGGATAGAGAAGATTAAATTAGAATCTTAGAGTGGTCTAGATGAAAGAAGTCATCAATCTTTGTGACATAAGTATCATGTACATTATTAGTGATGGTAAATGGGTAACTGTGGTACATGTGGTACCAAAGAAGGGTGGTATGACTATTTTTAAAGGAGAGAATGAAGATGAAATGGTGACTAGAACATTTAGAGGGTGGAGGATGTGTATTGATTATAGGAAGTTGAATGATGCTGCTAGAAAAGATCATTTCCCCCTTCCCTTTGTTGATCAAGCGTTGTAGTGCCTAGCACATCACTCTTACTTTTGCTATATGGATAGTTATTTCAGTCTCTACTAAGTTCCTATTTACCCTGATGACTAGGAGAAGATTATATTTCGGTCTCTACCAAGTTCCTATTCACCCTGATGACTAGGAGAAGACTATATTTACTTGCTTCTATAGTACATGGCCTTCCTATGTATGCTGCTCAACTTATGCAACGCATATATGACTTCAACGTCACATGATCTCCATTTTCTCCAACTTTCTCGAAGATGATATGGAAGTCATTATGCATGCCTTTTCTAGTATATGTCAAATACTCTAACAAGTTTTTCAAGAACTTATCCCTCATTTTTAGAACATGCAAAGAAAACCACATGGTTTTCAACTAGGAAAAGTTTTTTATGGTATTTAGAGGGGATAATTCTACGGCACAAGGTCTCAGAAAGAGGAATTGAAGTTGGCATAAGCAAAGTCGAAGAAATATCTAAGTTTCCACCACCGAATTCCATTACTGGGGTGAGAAGCTTCCTAGGTCATGCCAGATACTACATATGTTTTATTAAAAATTTCTTTTAAATTTCAAAACCTTTGTCTAGTCTACAAGCAAAAATTTTGTCTTTGACTTCAACAAGAATTGCATGAATGATTTCAACAATCTTAAGAGTGCTTCCACAACCCACACTTGTAATCCTAGTACCTTCCTAGGATCTTCCATATTAATTAATGTGTGATGTTAGTGATTACACTGTTGGTGCAGTTCTGGGACAAGAGAAAGACAAGAAATATCATGTGATTTATTATACAAGAAAAACCTTGGATGAAGACCAGGTCAAGTACACTACAACAAAGAAGGAGATTCTCACTATAGTTTATGCCTTTGATAAGTTTCAATTTTACTTGAAAGGCACTAGAGTAATAATGTATGTTGACCATGCATTAATAATGTATTTGATGACTAAGAAAGACACCAAGCCAAGATTATTAAGATGCGAGCTCCTGATGTAGGAGTTCGATCATGAAATTATCGATAAGAAAGGATCTAAAAACATTGTTGCAAACCATTTATCAAGGATACACCTTGAGGAAGATCATTCCTTGCCTATTAATGACAACTAAACTGAGGAATCTCTCATGGTGGCCAAATCCATTGACTAGGAAGTACCTTGGTATGTTGAAATTTGCAATTATTTGGCTTGCCAACAACTTCCCCTGGATATTACCTATAATGAGAAGAAAAAACTCTTTTCTATCTCAAAAATTATTATAAGGGTGATGCCTTATTGTAAGATGCTTGGACAACCTATATCAAAGGTATATTCCAAAGGAAGAGATGTCAAAGATCCTTTTATGAATGACATGCATCACATTATGGTGGGAATGTAGGTACTAAAAGAACTTCTACTAAGGTACTACAGTCTGGGTTCTGCATGCCCACCATGTTCAAGATACTCAAGACTATGTCAAGTGGTGCAATTAGTGCCAAAGAATAGGGAAGATATCAAGGATAAATAAGATATCGTGATATGATTGGATTAAGGAAATCTTTAACGTGTGTGGCTTGGTTACATGGGCCCCTTAACTTCATCATGTGGCAGCCAATACACTTTGGTTGAGGTGGACTATGTATCCAAGTGGGTGGAAGCAGTTGTGACCCCACCTACAATTAAAAAGTTTGTGATGAAGTTATTTTAGAAGACTATCTTCCCAATATATGGGGTCCTGAGAACTATCATTAGTAATGGTGAATCCCACTTTGTGGAGAGGAAGTTTGAGGTCCTTCTGAGAAAGTATGGGGTAAAGCACAAGGTTTCTATTACTTACTACCAACAGATGTCTGGTCAGGTCAAAGTATCAAATAGATAGATAAAACAAATCCTCAAGAAAACTATTGGTAAGACAAGGAAGGATTGGTCTACCAAGCTTGACGATACTTTATGGGTGCACAGAATGGCCTACAAGCCACCCATAGGTACCACTACCTATAGGTTAATCTATGCAAAGGCATTCTAACTCCCTAATGAATTGGAGAATAAGGACATCTGGATAAATGGATTCCTCAACATGGACCCAGAGATGGTTGGTAAGAAAATATATATGCAACTCTAAGAGCTCAAGGATCTAAGGTTGCATGCCTATAAGAAAGCATGTATTTATAAGGAAAGGACTCAGGTGTGGTACGACTCATACCTAAAAAGAAAATATGTCAGTGAAGGAGACAAAATTCTCCTATTGTAATCTTCCAGTAGATTGTTCTTAGGTAAACTAAGGTCAAGGTGCTCATGCCTATTTATAGTCACCAAGATATATCTATCTGGAATGATGGAGTTGTTCAATGAGAAATCATGAATGTTCCCTTTCAATGGGCACAGGGTGAAGAGGTATTATGAAGATGAGACATTCACCAAAAGAGATGACCTACAACTCGGGGAACCACCAGCCCAACCCTATCATAGAGACAATCAAGTAAAGACTATAAATTAGTGCTTCTTGAGAGACAACCCAATACTTGTAAGACTTCTCTACGCTCTAAATTTTTAGTTTTTTCTCTCATTTTGATAATTTATACTTAGTTTTAACTATGCACTATTTTTGTTTCTTTTTGTTCTTCAAAATTTTCTTTGATTTAATGATATTTGTTTTTAACTAGCATATTGAAAAAAGTTTAGTTGATAACATGAGATCATCCCACTGGCTTCAGGATTATTTAATGAAGATAAATTTACAAGTAAAGACTTAGAAATGGATGGAATCAACAATGTAGAAATTCCATTGGTCGATCATAGGAACTCCATCAATTCAGCAAATAGGAGAACCATCATTTTCTAAGAACTTATGTCACCACCAAATTGTTACATAGAAGAACCTTCAGAAAGGATAGAATCGTGAACCATCACTTTTCACAAGATAACCATCAGAAGACAATGTATGGATTATGATTGTTCAATAACGTCAGTTTTCCACCATTGGAAAAAGGGGCATACAAATCACCATTTTGCACAACCTGATCAATCATCAGTTCTGACAACCTACTCTACCACTAGAAGACAACAACTTCTCTTTTATCAGTTTGTAGAGCCCAATAAACCATCAGAAGACAACTCCCACCTTCAGGGTGTCAAAGCGTCAACTGATGGACTAAAGGGACCCACATCTGTACAAGACCTTGAGTATAAAAGCATGGGGGAAGAAAATCATACTTACCTATCAATCCCTAATACTATGAGGGATTGTGATCATGAAATCCCTAAGTGCCTCCACCAACTTCCTTCAGTTGTTCAAGTTCAAGCTCCATTGGCCCCTCACTGACAATCTTCACCATTGGAAGATGACACCCCCTTGTTGACCTAGAATCCAAAAATCTCAATCGACCTCTCACTTATAACGCAAGGTTCATGTCTCCAGTAAACCTATTGTCACACATGATGAGCCAATGAAGTAACTAGTGAAGAAGCTGTCGAAGCATTCATCTTCTTCAATGAGAAAAGGGCGAGAGACTACAAAATGAAGGGGATCGAAGATCCTACAAGCGTCAAAGGCACACAAATCAGATGAAGTAAGTTTCTACACTCTTTTTGCCATTTTCTCATTTTTCCTTAAATGTTGATAAAGATATGATCAAGTTTGCTTTCTCTGCTTGTTCCCTTCATTTTTGTTGACCTTCTGATTGTTACTCTCCATTTTTCATTGGATTTTAAGCCTTAACACACACCATTATCTTCCATTAATTTACCCCACCATGGAATACATACCCTATAATTGTCAGTTTCTAGTATACATGTTCAATCAGTTGGCCAAACTTTGATGTTGAAAACCATTCATCTTTAGATAAATTGTTTCCATCAGTCTTTGTTTCTAATTCCGAACCATTAAAAGGCTTATTTCAAAAACCACTGATTTTGAGGTGCATGGTTTCATTCGCTCCCTTGAATTCCCAATTTCCATCAGTTTTCTGGTCTAACCCCTAACAAACTATAGAATTATCAGTTTCCACCATATAACAGTTCCATCAGTTTGTATATACTGCCAATTTTATCAATTACTCTAATAGTTCATGAATTATAGATTATATATGCATAGGACTTAGTTAGAATGGAATACAATTCTGATCTCTTAAGGGCACATCTTTCACCAAAATGAGCACATTGAATGAGGAAGGTAGACACACTAAATGAAGTATTGCATAAGGAACAAATGGATGATACGGAAAGAGTAAAATATGAGGCTTCTGGATACCTAGAGATTCATGGAGACCCGACTCTTGAGAGAAGAAGGTCTATGTATGAGGTAGACATGCTTATGTGATTATAGGAACCTATTCCAGAAAAGTCCTCCAACTCAACAAACTCAGGGGACATACAAACCTTTGAATATGTACCATCTAAGGATGCCACTTTTCCAAGAAGAGGAAGGTGATCCATCCCTTCCCCAGTGGTTGAAGGAAAAAGGTGCATTGAACAATCAACAGAGGAGAGAAAGAACAAAAATAACAATGAGAAGGGACTAGTAAGAGCAAGACTGAAGCTCAACTAACTAGAGACATAGCCATCACATTGCCAAAATCAACTAGTGATCCTATTGTGCAACCAGAAAATTACATACAAGAGCTGGAAAGCTATGATAAGCACTAAATCTTTCAAGGAAACAAGATACCATCCTTTTGACACCCTAACCAAACTAGTCATATATGATAGGATGAAGGAACATCAAACAATATCAACTTGTAAAGATATGTTTTAGTGACAAGCATTCTTATGAAGAACTCACCTTAGAGTTTATGTCATCTCTAAAGAACTTGCCAGTATTAAATGAAGAAACTGATTAATGTGAATGAGGGTATAAATTGTCTATTCGGGTGATCAAGAAAGACTATCTTCTAACAAGGAAATGGCTAAAGTGTATATTCACTAATATTGAGGATCGGGCCACACTTTCCAATAAGGTAAAGTTAGATAAAGAAAGCCAAGGGTTTCTCCACTGAAAAAGCATGGGAAAGAACAACATGGGTGGACAAACACAACTCAAGACAGTCCAAGGATTCCCAAATGTACTTGGTCTGATGTGAATAATACACAATAACTTCACTAATGTGGTCTTCACATGACTAGACAGTGGGAACATGACTCAAGAGGGCCTCCACATCATGTGGAACATTCTAGAAAAGAAGCCCCTAGACATTGAAAAGTTGTTGATAGACATGCTTTCCACGACAAAAGGTCATGATGCCCCAAAGAATTTTGCATTGGGGTCTAGTGACATATATCATTCACAAATTGGGATACCCTAAGGAGCTCAAACATTTCACCCAGTCAAGCAAAGTCAAGTTCATGGACGTAAAATACTTGACTACAACAAATGTCTTGGAGTGGAAGAAGAATAGGATGTTATACCCATATAGAAAGTCAAAAGACCTCCTACCCCTTCTAGAGATGAGCATGTACAACTGTGATAAAATCATCTTCTTGGAGAAGGATATTTTGAAGATGACATCAGGGAAACTCCTCTTCCTTAATTCAATAAGCTACCTATAGAGGACACTACCCACATAATAGTAGATAAACCTACAGGACCCACCATGAAACCAATGGTAATATTATAGTTCCCAAAGATGACAACATCAAGACCAATACAAAAAATTGTTTGCATGTCAATCCCATAAAAAGGTAGAAGAAGAAGAACCGGTGACTACGTCAGTCATCACCATTCCTAAAGAAATAATAGATGTCCCATTTAAAGATCAAACTGAGAGGGACAACACTCCTACCCACTATTTTACCACAAACATGGTATCACTTGATCCATCATCAGAAGTGAAGAATGAAAATGTTGACACAGTGACATATGTCAATGCCTGAGAAGACACAACTAGAGTCGATACTAGAAAAGTTTGTACATGAGAAGATGACAACAAAGGGGGGGAGGTGGTTGAGAATGAACCCCTGATCAATGAACCCACCCCATTAGTAAAAGAAATATTGAACAACCTACACCAAGACAGAGAGTGAAACGATCTACACTCACCATTGAGGGAGATGCCCAAGCATGAAGTCAGCTCAAGACACCCTGCTCCAACAAGAAAGCAAGCTCCTATTGTGACAATGTTCATGGACATCCAGCAATTGATGATCTACATGAGATTGTGTCTACCTCTATACTCAATATTTCTAATCTATCTTTTGATGTACAATTTCTAACAATGTAGGTGAAGGAGGTTACAATGCATGTCCATCCCGTAGTGATTCTACCATAACACATGCTGGTAGTATAAGACAACCAACAAAATATATTTGAGACCTTGGTCGAGTGGCCAAAGATATTTTCATACTAAGGAAAAGGTGTGAGGAACTATGAAGAGAAAACAACCTATTGTGAGCCTCTATCGACCTGCAAAAACACAAGAAAGCATCTTTGATATCTGTGGTTCTTGAGGAGTTGATCACTAATAGAAGAACCTGCATGAAGTGGAAAGACATTCCTCTACTCAGGAACAAGAGGTGGATGTCCACCATGAGACAAACTCAGCACTAAGACTAGGTGTCATCCCAGAGGTGCCTCTGCCAGATGATGGCTCCACCGGAATGATCTCTAGTGATAATCAAGAGGACTCTGAGCAAAATATTATCAAACATGTTGATGGATCTGAAGATGAAAAGTCCACTCCATTGCCTCTCCTAGACATTCCCCAAACATATCTGAGACAACTGGGTAGAATGAACGCATTAAAACTTCTGAAGAGAAGGTTATTCTAGAGAATAATGAAGAAAAATCCATCCCCAAAAACCTATTCAAAAAGTAACCCTCACCCATGCAGAGGAAGTGACGTTAGAAAACAAAGAAGTACCTGTGGGACTATAGTTGGAGAAGAAGAAGAAGAGGTAGGGGAAACCACTGATGACATAAAGGATGAGATAGACAAACTCTTTGTCTATGAAAACCTTCAACTAGCTTCATCCTACGAAGATAATTGTGGAAAATTCTTATTAAATAGACCCGATGAGGGAAGTGCATGGATTTGTAATCTCTTTAGAGAGAATAGTGCTAACACCACCTCAAATGAAGAGGAGGGCAATATAAACTATTTGTTTAGAGAAGCACCTAAGAAGTTGGAGAACCCAATCTCCCCGAACTTGAGGCCACCAAAAATGTCAACATGGTCGCTCCCTCGCTTCTTCCCTAAAAAATAAAAGAAATGGGAATGATGTCTAAATATGGATGCTCCATAGGGACATCCACATGTTGACTGAAGTCGTGTACAATACAAATTCATAGGACAACATCATTTACAAGAATGAACTACATACACGGACAAGGGAGGACCTACAAATTGTTTTTAGACCTAAGGCCTCCATGAGTAAGAAGTTCTTTTGAGTTATTTGTGACACAATGATTGAAGAACATTGCACAGAGACAAAGAAGGTCATGTCTTGAATGTAACACCAAGTTTGGTAGCATAACATAATGAAGACAAGGAAAACATACCTTATGTTAATGAAGTGGTAAAACACTAGGAGCATAAAGTTGATCACACTACTATACAAAGATTTGGACCACTGGTTGTTGATGGTGGTAGATATTTTAGTCTGGTAGATAATAACATACAACTACAATACCAAGGACCTAACACACAAAACGATGGTCTTTAGAAACCCCAATGCCATAGAAATATAGAAAATCTCAATCTGACTAGAACTCTTAATAAAAAGGAGTTAATGGATGGCACCGTCCCAAATGGATTGGAATTTGGATCAACAGTGATGTCTTGCATCCCCACCCCCACCCAAAAAAGCATGATTCATGGCACATCGCATTCATTGTTTTGTGGATGATTGTTGTAGTAAATAGAAAATCCCCCTCGAGGGCATAGAAAATGAAGACTTCCATGCTCGGTGGGAAAAGATTGCCATGGAGATCATCCATGACAAGAGATTCTTCTATGACCTGTTCATGGAAGATATTTCTAAGGGGGTAGTAGATTAGTTCTCCCCTTCCAAAGAGACAACTTGGAGAGAAGTATTGAAGACTATTTGGAAGGAACTAGTTGAGCTAGTTTAGCACCATCCAATTCTAGTTCAACATAGTCCAACACCAGAAATGGAACCTTCCAACTACACATGTGCAACAACAAAATAAAGCACATGCCAACCAAATGCCTAAAACAGAATAGGAGGCTAAGAAATAGAATAAAGTACCTTATGATGAAGCCAGAGCAAAGGACTTGTGACCTACCGATGTGGTCACTATAACTTATGAAAACTTTGACTGAGGTACATGCCATGGCTTATCTATGGAAGAGTTAGTTCTTTTCATGGATAGACTGAAACTTGAAGAACATGTCCTTGTTTCCATCTTTGAAAGGGAAAATGTTAGTGGCCTAAAGCCAGTCCTTCATGAGATTCTCATAGTTAGAGGTTACATGATTGTTGGTGTCATGACTACTTGGCAGCTTCTTTTAGGTGAAAAACTTGATGATGTGTATATGGCTTTTATGAACCAATGGAAGACATAATCATGAAGAAGGGTTTGGAAGAAGTATGATGACTGATTGCGCATCTTAAATTGGATATTCCCAAGTTCATCTTAATCCTTGTTCTTCATGACGACGATTGAAATCTATTGTAAATTGATAAAAAGGCCAAAATTATCTATGTAATAGCTCGGATGTTATGTTCAACGTGAAACAAATAACATATCACAAAATGCCTAACAGTGTGACTAAAAATAAAGTTGCACATATTTCAATATGCATCATCGGTCTGGTCAAATAATATGACAGAGGGTACTTAACCAAAAAGGGAGACTTCGGGAAGCCACAATTATGTCTTAGGATCCCCCAAAAGGCTCCACTATAAAATGATTGCAGATACCATGTGCTATTCTTAGAAACTATAAATAAGACGATGGTGAAATTTTCCAAGAAGACTATTATCACCACCTATGAGGCGCATAAAATATCCAGATCCTCGTTTCAGAATGAGCAACCTGAGGATGACATGATCTCGACTATAACTTGCTTGTCCACATATGACCTCATCCTTTAACACTCTACAAATTGGGTGTAGGATAAGTTTATGGGGGTGAATAGGTGAGGTAGGTATGCCCTCGATCCCTATCTCTTTCTTGCTATTGCATGTATATTTTTATCAAAAGAAATTTAATTTTCTTTATCAACTTGCACATATTAGATCACTTCTCGCTCAGCCTTACCTTAGATAAAAAGGTTCTTATTGAACGGTAGGGTTTTTCTTTAGGAAATATTTGACCTAATTTTCTAGAAGTTATCTCCATTTCCAAACTAGGTATAATTGTCTTCAAGTATTTGTCAATATATTATTGTATTAGGTGACCTATTCAAGCAATCAAACCCACATAACCTATTAAGTAATCATGTTCTTAGACTGACTCTATCTCAATACACTAAAAATTTCTAATAGAGTGCTAGCTCACCTGAAGAATTTCTTGGAACTACGGTTATCTTAACCCTTTCTATTTTAAAGCAATCATTTGAGTCCCCAAGAATAGGTTGGAAGTGGATAGATATCATTCAAGGAAGAAGATACCTCTTCCAATGCTAAAAATGCTAAAAAGGAGAAAAAAGGCTTAATAGTCTACAAAATCCAAAAAAATCATGTCATCCCATAAACCAAGAGAGGAAGAATAAAATCATGAGTGTGAAAAAAAACCACGAGAGTTGTGACATGCTAAAAGCCAAGGGTACTACCTGATCGGTGTATAGATGTGTTAAAGAATGCAGATATGTCATTACCAATCACAATACCTAGAAGTTATACAAACAACCCCTTGTTCTTCAAAGGGTATCCATAGGGGCTACATTTTGTACTCTGAACATGCAATTAACTAACATGGAGTAGAAAAGTTATACATCAGCCTACGTCGACCCTACACACTCTCTTGATCACCTACAAAAAAGTTGGGAGTGAATCTACACTGTGTGATAACAAAACACAATACAACTAGGGAAGGGGAATTCCAGTGGATATCACAAAGGAAGAACCATGTCCCAAATAGAGGGAGTACCTAGAAATAGGTCATGAAAACCTGAATTTATGACAAGAACTCCATGGACCCATCAGGTAACGAGAGCAACCAAGTAGGAATCTTGAATATAAGCTAGAATAAAACATGACCAAAACAACACGATCTTTCAAAATAGCATGCCCTTTCCATCACCTCTTGCCTTGATTTTATTTATTAGCTTGAGGACAAGCTAGACTCTAGGTTTGGGGGGTTGATAACATCAAACTTTTTGGATGTTACATGCCTATTATATCCTTCATTTCCCTTGTAAACATAGGTTTATGTAGATATTCATGCATTTTCTCTCATGTTTTTCCTATTTTACCTTTGCCAAACAATAACTTCCCATTTTTTGTGGGAAATCATTGACTCCAAACAAAGCAATCATACCATCGGTATATGGTCATAAACTCCCATGTATGAAATCATCCCATTAGTTGATGCCACCTAACCATCAACTGATAGAACCCAACTCGATGGAAGAAGGCATAGTTGAACCACCGATAGTCGTCTACCAATGGGAGCATTGCAAACATCAATTGTTAGGGACAACCAATACCTACAGACAATTTCCCACCGACAAAGTCCCTTGTACCATCTTCTTATGTATCCATAAGATGCCAACTACCAAAGGTTATGTCGCTTCCATCTACAGATGTTCTTTTTAACTATCATCAGTCAATGATCTAGAGGCTTGCATCAACTAAAGGTTTGGAAGATAGCCATCAATGGATGTCTCTATTGGCACCACCAACGGATGACCCTACTAGTGACACCTTCAGATGGTTCAACTACCTCAACCTATCGATGGGCTTACTAAGCATTGACAACTGAAGGTTCTCCTACTATCATCTACAAATGGCTCCATTATCATTCTCTATCAATGAATCTCCTGTGCGTTATTGTCGCCACAGTTCGTTAGGAACGTGCCCCGAGGAACATGTTAGGAGATATTGGGGTGTAAGAAAAGTCCCATCCCAGGTGCCTCCAGCACCTCACAGTTCCTATAAATAGGGACCCAAGGCAACGTAGAAGGACCTTCACCATCCATAACAGAGAGTTGTCTAGTTCAATTCTAACCATTGACCAATAGAAGGAGGATGAGAGTCCAAGCTTCTGTAGGTCTTTGTATCCACTCCACCAGCCCTGATGTTTGTCTTTGGAAGGAGATCAAGAACTAAGGCCTTCCCCTCATTCGCCATCACCTTCATTGTGAAGAAGGATGTCACCATCGACCATCAATACTCTTTTTAAAAATATTGTTTAGCTTGTTTTCCTCTTTCTTACCTCACTCTTTTCACTTCACTCATTCATCTGTCTCATTCATTTGTAAACTCTATATTGTATCTCACGACAATGAGTTGATATTCCACATACTTGGGTTGGGAGTAGCCACTAAGGCTCTCCCAACATGTAATTATGTATGTACTTTTAGCAATGTTTATATCAGTACTCATGTTCTTTAATTCTTCACTTCCATGATTAGAAACCATTCTTGTGATGTTTGATTTCTAATGCCTTGAAAGAGTATCATAATTTTTTATCTAGATTTGTAGAATAGTGTGAATGCACGAAAGTGTTGGAAAACTAGAGCTAATACTCATATCTTTTGTATTTCTAATTATTTAGTTGCCATCTAGAGAGAGATACATGCTAATGGTCTAGATCTAACATCAGTCTCAAGAGAAGAGGGAATAGACATTTATGATGATTACTTCTAAGCTATGATATAGTTATACAATGGGTGCATAATGCATTGTAGTGAGAGTTCTTAAAAGGTGAAACCCAACCTAAGTTTCGTCCAATTTTGAAGCATACCAAATAGATTTACGCTATTTTTGTTTTTTAATTAGATTTACTTTAATTTTGTTGCCTTATTCTTTGTTTGGTTACCATAGTTCTATAAGGAACACCTTATTCCTACATTTTGGTTAGACTTAGATAAGCAAAGACCTCAAATTCCAAACATTTGGCATCCCATTTTCCTTGAGTTTGACCCCATTTATTGCACAAGGTCGTGTATCATTGTTGTGGGCGTCTAACTATGTGGTTAAAATTTGAAGTATGGCTACCCTCGTTGTGCCTCCATTTTAGACGCAATATCGTAGGAAAACAACGTCAAAAACAAAACTATTATAAAGTTACATGATATTTCAAATACAATTGTTCCTCACCATAAAAGATGGTACAACTAAAATAAATAGGGATACAACTAATAACATGTATGACTAGTTGTAGAGGGCAACCCCACCATTCCAAGATATCCTTAAGTCCACATTTTGTGTGTGATATTACTAAGTACATGATCTCTAAATCCCCTACACCAGGGTGGTTAAACACCCAATAAAAGACAGCAAAGGTATGCATCATAACACATATAAGTATGTGTATATAGATTATATTTGGGCATTATCATGGGTTATAAGTACAAAGTGTTGTCCCCAAGAAAGTAGTGGCCTAGCAACATATAGGAAAGTTCCAAAAAATAATCAAAAGAATGATACATTTCACTTTAGAAGATATTTTGGATCTACATTCTTGCCATAATAATCATTCACCATATCATAATAATTGAAATTTTTGTGTGCATAAACAATGTAGACTAAATATATCTATAACAAGACACAACATCATAGGATTATGGCCTAAAAGGTAAGGGTGGAAATTCCCATATTGGGTAGAATATGTGTTCCATATATAAGTATGATTGTTGATGTGCATGACTTATTTAGTCTTTGTGTGTATTCTTGCATGCACTTGAAATCCTTTTTCTGTCTCAATTTTCCTCTAACCATGCTAGGTTCTCCACTTTATTGTTGTCTTTACATGCTCCTTGATTTTGATTGTAGGTACAACATTTTAGAATCAAAATGGGGAGAGAAAGACCACCATATCATCCACCAACACGTCCCCAACAATCCACATTTTAGAAGATTGAAGTTGTAGGGAAAGTCAACAACATGCCATGTTGAGATATTGACACCCCATGTTGCAGTGCATATTTTGGAGCAACACTTAGAAACAAGCCATGTTGAGATATCGACACCCTGTACCACAGAGCAAAATCTAGAGTAGCATATCACCAACACACTGTGTTGCATTTTGACATGCCATGATGAGATTATGTTGATCTATAGTTTGCATTTTAGGATAAATCTAGGGTTATCATAAAGGAATTAGAGACCCAATTTTAAAGAGAGAAAGTTATTTTCATATGTAGCTTATATGATTTTTATTGGATTATATCACAAATACTAATTATGCAAGTTTCACTTTTAACTCTGATGTGACACTTACTTATCAGTTAGGTTATAGTCTATGTAAAGATATTAAAAATGATTTAGAAATATTTAAGCTTTGTCAGTTTTTTTTTTACAAATAGGGTTAACTATGTAATTGAGTTAATTAACATCTTCTTAGAGTGAATCAAAGATGTATTTTAGTTAGTTAACATTACAGAGTTTTACAAAGGGAAATTTAGACAAAACTTTCAATTTAGGGTTTTAATGGGGTTTGAGGTTGTAAATTCTTTGTTTAGGTTGAGAGAAATAGGTTGTTACTTGTGTGTTCTCCCTTTTCCACCCAACCAACTTATTTGGGTATCCCATGAGCATTGTTATTGTCAAATTTACTACATATTCAACAAGGAACATTTAGGAATGTTCTTCTTAGAATCCATTGGGATCTCTTGGTCGAGTCACATAATTGAGTACACATGGCTTTGAACATATCATTCTGGAAGAAAACAATTATTATGCACATAAATATCATGGTAGAAAATTGCATAAACATATGGAATTTCCCTTTATTAATTAGATTAAAAAATGCATGATATCCATATAGACATCATGCAATGATGATTATAGGGAATATACACTAACAGACATAAATTATGACATCCAAAGCCAAGATCGTTCAGTATCATTTTACATAAATGTAAATTGAAAAAAATCATATCAACAAAATGTGTATATTAATGAACTGTTTGCATGTGCATGACCATAACTAAGAACTACTAAACAAATCTTGTTTGACCCTTGAGGGATCATAGGAATTATCAAACTGTAAGCATGACAACTATTTTTAGAAACATATAAACAACATGTCACTATATATCGTTCATATATGTGTGTGTGTTTTATTAAGTCTAGATGAATCAAAGATTCAGTTTAGACTCGAGGTGAGTTTCTAACTACTCATGCCTAGACTAAAATCAAGCAAGCTTTGGGGTCGTCCTAGGATTTCTACCTAGTAGTGAGAGGGGACTTGCAAATGTCCCTCGTTAGAGCATCAACTAGCTACAATAGTTGGTCTAATATTAGTACAATGAGCTAAAGGGTATTAGCCTCATTTAAACTAAAAAATGGTTCTCATTATCTCATATCCTGACTTGACCTCCCCGATCCCACCCCAACTGATTAAAAAAACTTTCTACTAAACCATAAGTAGAGAAAGGAGGTGGCACTTGTGGTGAGACAAGTTGGAAGTTAGATGAGAGGAGGCAGAATAGGAAAGTGATGGTTCAAAGAGGTAGAGGATGTGGAATCGTATGGTACATACCTTAGTGTTTTGAGAAATAACGTGCGACGATATGCCCTTTCTTAGGGAAGGCAAAATGCGGCAATATGAATCCACCCAAAGTTGATATTAATGGTTGGTAGATGTAGTAGATGCTTGCATAAGAGACTTCATGGATGCATGTTTATAGTCAAATTCAAATGATTGTCATGTATAAACTTGTAAACAGATCAAATATAGAGCAGTCTGTAATAAATATGATATATGAATCCAAAACATAAAAAAAATAATCTGCTATATGATATGTTATCTAACGAATATCATATGATAACATCAGAATCTGATTCGATTTGACAACATCTAAATTGGAATAAACAAATGATCTAATCAAGAGTCATATATTTCATGCTAGTATTTATATATTTATAGAACATTAATATTACATTAAATATATATGATATAATTCTTATATGTTTATACTTTTATATATGATTAATGTGCATATTTTAAGTGTTAATATTTTTAAACTGCATACAACAATACAATATCCAATTTAAAATTTTCAAATATGATATCTGAAATCCTATCAGAGTCTCTCAACATAAATTGGATTTTTTTTCTGACCGAACCCTGATACATGTGTTGATACTGGTTTAGTCATGTATAACCTGCCATTGAAGGGCGGTTCTAAGAGGAGGAGGGGGGCTACCGAGGCTTTATCCCTCCCTCTCCCAAATCAAAAATTTGGAATTTATACATCAATATCATATGTAAATATAGTATATATAACTAGTTTTCAAATACAAGACAAGTTAAAATGTAGCTGAATTGATTTACTCATAATATCTTAATATAAGCAACTCGGGTTCGAACCCCAATCGCCATTTTTTTGGTCGTCGAGAAAAACACATTGGGTTTCTTACACTCAACACCCCCTATTACAACTACTAGATAGTAAATATAGTTCAGCCCACCCCCACCCCCTCCCTCTTGTAAACTTTTATATCCACCCCTGCTTCCATTTGTGTTGGTCCTTCAATCCTGCAGTCTGCAAGGTTTTTTACACTATGTAGACCAGCGACTAGTTAGCTAAGATGTTTTTTCAAGAAAGTGCCTCATCCAATGTAACCACAATAGATGTTGAAAAATTGCACGTACGTTGTCCAATAAGTAAGTTGCATAATGATAGGCGTGCAGAAAAGTAAAGCGGTGTGGATTGGCTTTCTCCCATGTCAAAAGATTGGTATATTTTCATCTGAATCTATGGCCTATCCAATACTTCATATAACCATATAAGTGGTGTGAAGGGCATTTCTCCATCCTTTTCTTGTTAATATGGGACAAATGTCCACCATCTTGATTTCATCTTTACCTAGGATTTTCATCCTTACTACTTTTCATACTCAAGTAACTTTTACAACTCCTTCATTTGATGTAACTGTGAGCCTTAGAAGAACAAGCGTTCATTCTATTCCCCTAGTAGTATTAGTATGTACTTCAAAACATAAACATAAAAATAAAAATAAATTCACACCCATTTGGAGTGGGGGACTCATGCCTGTGATTAAGATTGAGATAACATGTAGGCTACTTTGTGGTGAGAAAGCCCTTGCCTCCAAAGCACAGGCTTCACAGTGAAATCAGCGTGAAAAGTGTGATGGCGACTGTCCCAGTCAAGGACCACTTGTACAGATGTGTTATTGTTTCATTCCATGGCGCTTGTAGGTAGGCTTTCTTATGCACACAATTAAAATGCAATGCAGATTTAAAAATCAATGATAAAGATGTAACAACAATATTAGTGTGTATGTACAATAATATGAATCACATTAGCTGAAAGCAAGAGATATTAGTGTGTATGTCAATTTAACCCATCCTGCATTAGCTGAAAGGAAGAGATTTGCAAAATAATATAGACCTGAATTTAATTCTCAAAAAAGAGTCACTTATTGCTGGCAAGGACATGTTGGGTCTGTTTTGTCCACTTTATCCATCCTCCTTTCAACGTCAAAAAGAACGTATATATAATTAAATTTTATAAGTGAGAGTTTTAGTTTTTTGTTGGTCCATTGACCAGTCATTAGCCAAATTTGACTTCAATATTTTAATATAAACCAAAATGTGAATCTCTTATTGTACCGAACTCCAATTCCAAATCCAACTAAATATAAGATTTGTTCAAGGTATTCCAGAACACAATCCCAATAAGGGCAGTTTGCATCTTGTTTAAATTTGGGGACGTGGGCATTTGCTATTGCTGAACCTTCTCTTTTAGTTTAGCAACCATCAAACAAAATTGTTACTCATAAATAAAATCCTATGAAGCCATGTTTGTGTTGATAAGATCAAAACCAAAAACTGGCTAGGCTATTCTCGTGCTGGGTCACAGCGTCTAACGCTACTTCCGATGACCGAGCCCAACCTTCACACTATGGATGTCTTCTCCCTTTTATAACCACAAACCAACCAAAACATGCACTAACAAACAATCCCAGCCGTGGCAAGCCAAGTATTCTGTACATACAAGAATTCAAATGAAATCATAAAGGAAATTTGATTCTTTATTCACAGCTATCAATCACGTCGAATAACCCTTTTTCGAATCCGGTAAACCATGAAACACGCTATACAACTCCAGGTAAACACATGGATAAACTTTAGCCACAACAGAGAAATAGAATAGTGCCTAGGGTATGAAGCACAAGACTATCCATCTATCTACCTGTAGGGGTGGGGGTTTGATAAATTACACAAACGGACATCCCAAAAATCCCATTGGTTAGTTATGTGTTAGTCTCCACATTGCAAAGATAATCACATAAATCACACTACCTAATTATACTCAACGCAGAAAGCAATTCACATCAACAAGGTTTTCAATCACTAAAAATCACATCTGCAACCCCACTCAACACAACTCACTAATCAGCTCACTTTACAATCAAGCACAACATCTGACCTGTTGCCTTTCAGACTATCGCAAGTTCAACAGGGATTTGTTAAAAAAGTGAAGACCCATTTACAAGTGTCAATATAAATGTGCACTTCACTTGTTAGTATCTAGTTTGCACTTCCAAAATGACAGGATCCTCAAACCTACGCATTGTATTATGATAATAAAGGAGGGTTGCATTGAATTTAATGACTAGTTTCCTTGAGCTTCTCTTCTTGTAGTGTCATGGAGGATGTCTACATCAACTCCATCTCAGGGAAGTTGCACATATCTGACTACGGACCCCCTGATGAAGAAGTTCCTCACTGATAACTATGATACAAGGGAAGGCAGTTCCAATTAGCAGTGTACAACACTTTATTTTAAGGATGAGAGAAAAGTGAGAGTACACTTTATTTTAAGGATGAGAGAAAATTGAGAATACACAAGCGAAATCATTTAGTGGAGCATGCAACATGAAAACAAATTGTAAAAAGTTGAATTTGTAGAAGGGCAGGCGTTTCTCACGACACAGATTGTTGGTAGTGCATTTTCAAGTTCAACATTACCAAATGCACCTCCATTGAGATATGCAATTTTCCACTATGGTGAACCGCCTGCTTCTCGCCAGAAGGCATTTACTCCAAAAATAAAAAGTTTTATATTTTGAATCCTAGATTTTGATTTCATTTTTTGCTAACAATACACAGCATATAAATCTTTAACAGAATAGTCTTGACTGTTATCATGCCAAAGCTAATGGTGTGTACTCCAATATGCTACATTTATATCCAAACTCATTTGTTTTAAAAGAAAATATGCATATAAAATACAACCAAACACAACATATGTTACCAGAAGCCAACATGTGAGAGGATTCCATACAAGAATTTCAAATGCAACATATATAAAACCAAGTTACATGTATAATCAATTTTTATTACGTAATACCCTAACTAAGAAGCACAGTGTAATGCATTTGTTTTATTAATGAATCATAGTATGGAAAAAAATAAAGCGCTACAATGTTACATGGAATAGAATAATGACATGTTTTATACAAGTTCATTTATATAACGTGTTACTAAACCAAGTCCAACCAAATCAAGTGAAGCTAAAATGATACATCCTCAACCCTATACTACAGGCAAGTTTATATCTAGTCATAATATAAGCAACTCCGGTTCGATCCCCAATCACCGTTTTTTTTTGTCATCGGGAAAAAACACACTGGGTTTCTTACACTCGGCGCCCCTTGTTACAACTAATACATAGTAAATATAGTTCAGCCCACCCTACCCCCACCCACTTGTAAACTTGTATATCCACCCCTGCTTCCATTTGTGTTGGTCCTTCAATCCTGCAGTCTGCAAGGTTTTTTACACTATGTAGACCAGCGACTAGTTAGCTAGGATGTTTTTTCAAGAAAGTGCCTCATCCAATGTAAACACAACAGATGTTGGCAAAATGCACGTACGTTGTCCAATAAGTAAGTTGCATAATGATAGTCGTGCAGAAAAGTAAAGCAATGTGGATTGGCTTTCTGCCATGTCAAAATATTGGTATATTTTCATCTGAATCTATGGCCTATCCACTACTTCAAATAAACATATAAGTGGTGTGAAGGGCATTTTGCCATCCTTTTCTTGTTAATATGGGACAAATGTTCGCCCTCTTGATTTCATCTTTACCTATGATTTTCATCCTTACTACTTTTCTTACTCAAGTAACTTTTACAACTCCTTCATTTGATATAACTGTGAGCCTTAGAAGAACAAGTGTTCATCCTATTCCCCTAGTAGTAGTAGTATGTACTTCAAAAAGATAAACATAATAATAAAAATGAATTCACACCCATTTGGAGTGGGGGACTCATGCCTGTGATTAAGGTTAAGATAATGTATATGCTGCTTTGTGGTGAGAAAGCCCTTGCCTCTAAAGCATAGGCTGCACAGCGACATCAGCGTGAAAAGTGTGATGGTGACTGTCCCAGTTAAGGACCACTTGTGCAGATGTGTTATTGTTTCATTCCATGGCACTTGTAGGTAGGCTTGCTTATGCATACCATTAAAAAGCAATGTGGATTTAAAAACCAATGATAAGGATGTAACAACAATATTAGTGTGTATGTATAATAATATGAATGCAGATTGTGATAGTATTAATACATATCATCGCAATATATTTAGAGACCACATGAGCAGTATATACGATTCTTTCATGCATCATAGGATGAACATCTGAACCAAAGCCACTGGCTTTTACTACCGTTCCAAGGAGCAAGTTATAATTCCTCCCCATCAGTACTGCTAAATGAATCACACAAATCCCTCGTACATGTCCGGCCTTTAGCAAGTGCCCTCATCCTTAAACCATACTCGCCAGAGCCACTTAGTGTTATAAAATTTTAAGAGGTTCTATTTCTTACTCACCCCGCAATAGCAAAATGCTACATTTTTAGTCAATAAATTGAATTTCATGTTTGATTTGGTGAAACTGTGGCATTTATTTCTCTTGATCTACCACCCAGTCTAAGTTAGATTTTGACTCCCAGTACTGGGACCAAAAATAAGATTCCCATTATGACTAAAAATCTCAGAGTCAGCTCTATTCGCATAGTTCTATAAAGTAAAATTGAAATCTGTACAAATAAATTTTAGTATACAATCCAATAAGACAAAATCCAGGTAACCGAACATGCATTTAGATTGGGACAATTGATTAGCAATATTTTTCAACAATCTATATTTAACCCATCCTACATTAGCTGAAAGTAAGAGATTTGCAAAATAATATAGACCTGAATTCAATTATCAAAAAAGCTTTATTGTCGGCAAGGACATTCTGGGTCTGTTTTGTCCACTTTATCCATCCTCCTTTCAACGTCAAAAGAACGTATATATAATTAAATTTTATAAGTGAGAGTTTCGGTTTTTTGTTGGTCCATTGACCAGTCATTAGCCAAATTTGACTTCAAATTTTGATACAAACCAAAATGTGAATCTCTTATTGTATCTAACTCTAATTCCAAATCCAACTAAATATAAGATTTTTTCAAGGTATTCCAGAACACAATCACAATAAGGGATGTTTGCATCTTGTTTAAATTTAGGGACATGGGCATTTGCTATTGTTGAACCTTCTCTTTTAGTTGAGCAAGCATCAAATGAAATTGTTGCTCATAAACAAAATCCTATGAAGCCATGTTTGTGTTGATAAGATCAAAACCAAAAACTGGCTAGGCTATTCTTGTCATGTTGGGTCACAACGTCTAACACTACTTCCGATGATTGAGCACAACCTTCACACTATGGATATCTTCTCCCTTTTATAACCGCAAACCAACCAAAAGATGCGCTAATAAACAATCCCAGTCGTGGCAAGCCAAGTATTTTGTACATACAAGAATTCAAATAAAATCATAAAGAAAAATCAATTCTTTATTCACAGCTCTCAATCATGTCGAATAACCTTTTTTGACTCCGGTAAACCATGAAACACGCTATCCAACTCCAGGTAAACACATGGATAAACTTTAGCAGCAGTAGAGAAACAGGACAGTGACTAGGGTATGAAGCACAAGACTATCCATCTATCTACCTGTAGGGGCGGGGATTTGATAAATTACACAAATAGACATCCCAAAAATCCCATTGGTTAGTTATGTGTTAGTCTCCGCATTACAAAGCTAATCACCATAAATCACACTACCTACTTATACTCAACGCGGAAAGCAATTCACGTCAACAAGATTTTCAATCACTAAAAATCACATCCGCAACCACACCCAACATAACTCACTAATCAGCTCACTTTACAATCAAGCGCAGCATCTGGCCTATTTCCTTTCAGACTATCAGCACGTTCAACAGGGAGCTATTAAAAAAGTGAAGACCCATTTACAAGTGTCAATATAAATGTGCACTTCACTTGTTAGAATCCAGTCTGCACTTCCAAGATGACAGGATCCTCAAACCTACGCATTGTATTATGATAATAAAGGAGGGTTGCATTGAATTTAATGACTAGTTTCCTCGAGCTTCTCTTCTTGTAGCGTCATGGAGGATGTCGACATCAACTCCATCTGGGGAAGCTGCACATATCTGACTACGGATCCCCTGATGAAGCACTTCCTCACTAATAAGTATGATACGAGGGAAGGCAGTTCCAATTAGCAGTGTACAACACATTATTTTAAGGATGAAAGAAAATTGAGAGTACACTTTATTTTAAGGATGATAGAAAATTGAGAATACAAAGTGAAATCATCTAGTGGAGCATGCAACATTAAACCAAAACCACTGGATTTTACTACCGTTCCACGGAGCAAGTTGTAATTCCTCCCCATCAATACTGCTAAATGAATCACACAAATCCCTCGTACATGTCCGGCCTTTAGCAAGTTCCCTCATCCTTAAACCATACTCGCCAGAGCCGCTTAGTGTTACAAAATTTTAAGAGATTCTATTTCTTACTCACCCCGCAATAGCAAAATGCTACATTTTTTGTCAATAAATTGAAATTCATGTTTGATTTGGTGAAATTGTGGCATTTATTTCTCTTGATCTACCGCCCAGTCTAAGTTACATTTCAAATCCTAGTATTGGGACCAAAAATAAGATTCCCATTATGACACAAAATTTTTGAGTCAACTCTATTCACATAGTTCTATAAAGTAAAATTGAAATTTGTACAAATAAATTTTAATATAAATCTAATAAGCCAAAATCCAGGTAACCGAACATGCATTTAGATTGGGACATTTGGTTAGTATGATTTTTCAATTGTCTATATTTAACCCATCCTGCACTAGCTGAAAGCAAGAGATTTGTAAAATAATATAGACCTGAATTCAATTCTCAAAAAAGCTTTATTGTCGGCAAGGACATGTTAGGTCTGTTTTGTCCACTTTATCCATCCTCCTTTCAACATCAAAAAGAACGTATATATAATTAAATTTTATAAGCGAGAGTTTTAGTTTTTTTTTTGGTCCATTGACCAGTCATTAGCCAAATTTGACTTCAAATTTTGATACAAACCAAAATGTGAATCTCTTATTGTACCTAACTCCAATTCCAAATCCAGCTAAATATAAGATTTGTTCAAGATATTCCAGAACACAATTCCAATAAGGGCAGTTTGCATCTTGTTTAAATTTGGGGACATGGGCATTTGCTATTGCTGAACCTTCTCTTTTAGTTTAGCAAGCATCAAACGAAATTGTTTCTCATAAACAAAATCCTATGAAGCCTTGTTTGTGTTGATAAGATCAAAACCAAAAACTGGCTAGGCTATTCTTGTCGTGCTGGGTCACAGCTTCTAACACTACTTCCGATAACTGAGCCCAACCTTCACACTATGGATAGCTTCTCCCTTTTATAACCGCAAACCAACCAAAACATGCGCTAACAAACAATCCCAGTCGTGGCAAGCCAAGTATTCCGTACATACAAGAATTCAAATGAAGCATAAAGAAAAATCAATTCTATATTCACAGCTCTAAATCACACCGAATAACCCTTTTCGACTCTGATAAACCATAAAACACGCTATCCAACTCTAGGTAAACACATGGATAAACTTTAGCCACAACAGAGAAATAGGAAAGTGCCTAGGGTATGAAGCAAAAGACTATCCATCTATCTACATGCAGGGGAGCGGGGTCTCCCTAAGACTCAAAAACAAATGTGCACTTCACTTGTTAGTATCCAGACTCCACTTCCAAGATGACAAGATCCTCAAACCTACGCTTTGTATTATGATAAAAAGGAGGGTTGCATTGAATTTAATGACTAGTTTCCTCGAGCTTCTCTTCTTGTAGCATCATGGAGGATGTCGACATCAACTCCATATGGGGGAAGCTGTACATATCTGACTACGGATCCCCTGACGAAGCAGTTCCTCACTGATAACTATGATACAAGGAAAGGCAGTTCCAATTAGCAGTTTACAACACTTTATTTTAAAGATGAGAGAAAATTGAGAGTACACTTTATTTTAAGGATGAGAGAAAATTGATAATACACAAGCAAAATCATTTAGTGGAGCATGAAACATGAAAACAAATTGTAAAAAGTTGAATTTGTAGAAGAGCGGGCGTTTCTCACGACACAGATTGCTGGTAGTGCATTTTCAAGTTCAACATTATTAAATGCACCTACATTGAGATATGCAATTTTCCACAATGGTAAACCGCCTGCTTCTCTCCAGAAGGCATTTACACCAAAAACAAAAAGTTTTATATTTTGAATCCTAGATTGTGATTTCATTTTTTGCTGACAATACACAACATATAAATCTGTAACAGAATAGTCTTGATTGTTATCATGGCAAAGCTAATGGTGTGTACTCTAGTATGCTACATTTATATCCAAACTCATTTGTTTTAAAAGAAAATATGCTTATATAATACAACCAAACACAACATATGTTACCAGAAGCCAACATGTGAGAGGATTCCATACAAGAATTTCAAATGCAACGTATATAAAACCAAGTTACATGTATAATCAATTTCTATTACGTAAGACCCTAACTAAGAATCACAGTGTAATGCATTTGTTTCATTAATGAATCATAGTATGGAAAAAAACAAGCTCTACAATGTTGCACGGAATAGAATAATGACATGTTTTATATATGTTCATTTATATAATGTGTTGCTAAACCAAGTCCAACCAAATCAAGTGAAGCTAAAATGATACATCCTTGACCCTATGCTCCAGGAAAGTTTATATCTTGTCATAATATAAGAAACTCGGGTTCGAACCCCAATCACCATTTTTTAGTTCGTCGGGAAAAAACACAGTGGGTTTCTTACACTCGACATGCCCTGTTACAACTAATAGATAGTAAATATAGTTCATCCCACCCCACCCCCTCCCTCTTGTAAAGTTGTATATCTACCCCTGCTTCCATTTGTGTTGGTCCTTAAATCCTACAGTCTGCAAAGTTTTTTGCACTATGTAGACCAGCGACTAGTTAGCTAAGATGTTTTTTCAAGAAAGTGCCTCATCCAATGTAACCACGAAAGATGCTAGAAAATTGCACGTACGTTGTCCAATAAGTAAGTTGCATAATGATATGTGTGTAGAAAAGTAAAGCGGTGTGGATTGGCTTTCTCCCATGTCAAAAGATTGGTATATTTTCATCTGAATCTATGGTCTATCCACTACTTCAAATAACCATATAAGTGGTGTGAAGGGCTTTTTGCCATCCTTTTCTTGTTAATATGGGACAAATGTCCACCCTCTTGATTTCATATTTACTTAGGATTTTCATCCTTACTACTTTTCTTACTCAAGTAACTTTTACAACTACTTCATTTGATGTAACTGTGAGCCTTAGAAGAACAAGCATTCATTCTATTCCCCTAGTAGTAGTAGTATGTACTTAAAAAATATAAACATAAAAATAAAAATAAATTCAAACCCATTTGGAGTGGGGGACTCATGCCCTTGATTTAGATTAAGATAACGTGTAGGATGCTTTGTGGTGAGAAAGCCCTTGCCTCCAAAGCAAGGCTGCACAGTGACATCAGTGTGAAAAGTGTGATGGTGACTGTCCCAGTTAAGGACCACTTGTGCAGATGTGTTATTGTTTCATTCCATTGGGCTTGTAGGTAGGCTTGCGTATGCACACCATTAAAATGCAATGTGGATTTAAAAACCAATGATAAGGATGTAACAAAAATATTAGTGTGTATGTACAATAATATGAATGCAGATTGTGATAGTATTAATAAATATCGTCGCAATACGTGTAGAGACCACATGAGAAGTATATACAATTCTTTCATGCATCATAGGATGAACATCTAAACCAAAGCCACTGGCTTTTACTACCGTTCCACGGAGCAAGTTGTAATTCCTCCCCATCAATACTGCTAAATGAATCACACAAATCCCTCGTACATGTCTGGCCTTTAGGAAGTGCCCTCATAATTAAACCATACTCACCTGAGCCGCTTAGTGTTACAAAATTTTAAGAGATTCTATTTCTTACTCACCCCGCAAAAGCAAAATGCCACATTTTTTAGTCAATAAATTGAATTTCATGTTTGATTTGGTGAAACTGTGGCATTTATTTCTCTTGATCTACCTCCCAGTCTAAGTTAGATTTCGACTCCCAGTATTGGGACCAAAAATAAGATTCCCATTATGGCTAAAAATCTTAGAGTCAGCTCTATTCACATAGTTCTATAAAGTAAAATTGAAATTTGTACAAATAAATTTCAGTATACAATCCAATAAGTCAAAATCCAGGTAACCGAACATGCATTTAGATTGGGACATTTGGTTAGCATGATTTTTCAATAGTCTATATTTAACCCATCCTGCATTAGCTGAAGGCAAGAGATTTGCACAATAATATAAACATGAATTCAATTCTCAAAAAAGCTTTATTGCCAGCAAGGACATGCTGGGTCTATTTTTTCCACTTTATCCATCCTCCTTTCAACATCAAAAAGAATGTATATATAATTAAATTTTATAAGCGAGAGTTTTGATTTTTTGTTGGTCCATTGACCAGTCATTAGCCAAATTTGACTTAAAATTTTGATACAAACCAAAATGTGAATCTCTTAGTGTATCTAACTCCAATTCCAAATCCAACTAAATATAAGATTTGTTCAAGGTATTCCATAACACAATCCCAATAAGGGCAGTTTGCATCTTGTTTAAATTCAAGGACGTGGGCAATTGCTATTGCTGAACCTTCTCTTTTAGTTTATCAAGCATCAAACGAAATTGTTGCTCATAAACAAAGTCCTATGAAGCCATGTTTGTGTTGATAAGATCAAAACCAAAAATTGGCTAGGCTATTCTTGTCGTGTTGGGTCACAACGTCTAACACTACTTCTGATGACTGAGCCCAACCTTCACACTATGGATATCTTCTCCCTTTTATAACCGCAAACCAACCAAAATATGCGCTA
This sequence comes from Alisma plantago-aquatica, assembly GCA_963693085.1. Lineage (NCBI taxonomy): Eukaryota > Viridiplantae > Streptophyta > Magnoliopsida > Alismatales > Alismataceae > Alisma > Alisma plantago-aquatica. The sequence continues at coordinate 978,159,928 of OY856413.1, read as the reverse complement.
ACAAACAATCCCAGCCGTGGCAAGCCAAGTATTCCGTACATACAAGAATTCAAATGAAATCATAAAGAAAAATTGATTCTTTATTCACAGCTCTCAATCACGTTGAATAACCCTTTTTTGACTCTGATAAACCATGAAACATGCTATCCAACTCCAGGTAAATACATTGATAAACTTTAGCCACAACAGAGAAATAGGACAGCGCCTAGGGTATGAAGCACAAGACTATCCATCTATCTACCTGCAAGGGCGGGGGTTTGATAAATTACACAAACAGACATCCCAAAAATCCCATTGGTTAGTTACATGTTAGTCTCCACGTTGCAAATCTAATCACCATAAATCACACTACCTACTTATACTCAACGCAAAAAGCAATTCATGTCAACATGGTTTTCAATCACTAAAAATCACATCCGCAACCACACCCAACACAACTCACTAATCAGCTCACTTTACAATCAAGCGCAGCATTTGGCCTGTTGCCTTTCAGACTATCAGCACGTTCAACAGGGAGTTGTTAAAAAAGTGAAGACACATTTACAAGTGTCAATATAAATGTGCACTTCACTTGTTAGTATCCAGTCTGCACTTCTAAGATGACAGGATCCTCAAACCTACGCATTGCATTATGATAATAAAGGAGGGTTGCATTGAATTTAATGACTAGTTTCCTCGAGCTTCTCTTCTTGTAGCATCATGGGGGATGTCGACATCAACTCCATCTGGGGGAAGTTGCACATATCTGACTACGGATCCCCTGATGAAGCAGTTCCTCACTGATAACTATACTACAAGGGAAGGTAGTTCCAATTAGCAGTGTACAACACTTTATTTTAAGTATGAGAGAAAATTGAGAGTACACTTTATTTTAAGGATGAGAATAAATTGAGAATACAAAAGAGAAATCATTTAGTAGAGCATGCAACATGAAAACAAATTGTAAAAAGCTGAATTTGTAGAAGGGCGGGCATTTCACACGACACAAATTACTGGTAGTGCATTTTCAAGTTCAACATTAACAAATGCACCTCCATTGAGATATGGAATTTTCCACTATGGTAAACTGCCTGCTTCTCGTCAGAAAGCATTTACTCCAAAAACAAAAACTTTTATATTTTGAATCCTAGATTGTTATTTCATGTTTTGCTGACAATACACAGCATATAAATCTTTAACAGAATAGTCTTTACTGTTATCATGGTAAAGCTAATGGTGTGTACTCCAGTATGCTACATTTATATCCAAACTCATTTGTTTTAAAAGAAAATATGCATATAAAATACAACCAAACACGGCATATGTTACCAGAAGCGAACATGTGAGAGGATTCCATACAAGAATTTAAAATGCAATGTATATAAAACCAAGTTACATGTATAATCAATTTCTATTACATAAGACCCTAACTAAGAAGCACAGTGTAATGCATTTGTTTCATTAACGAATCATAGTATGGAAAAAACAAGCTTTACAATGTTACATGGAATAGAATAATGACATGTTTTATATAAGTTCATTTATATAACGTGTTGCTAAACCAAGTCCAACCAAATCAAGTGAAGCTAAAATGATACTTCCTTGACCATATTCTCCAGGCAAGTTTATATCTAGTCATAATATAAGCAACTCGGGTTCGAACCCCAATCACCATTTTTTTGGTCGTCGGGAAAAAACACAATGGGTTTCTTACACTCGGCACCCCCTATTACAACTAATAGATAGTAAATATAGTTCAGCCCACCCCACCCCTTCCCTCTTGTAAACTTTTATATCCACCCCTACTTCTATTTGTGTTGGTCCTTCAATCCTACAGTCTGCAAGGTTTTTTGCACTATGTAGACCAGGGACTAGTTAGCTAAGATGTTTTTTCAAGAAAGTTCCTCATCCAATGTAACCATGAAAGATGCTTTAAAATTGCATGTATGTTGTCTAATAAGTAAGTTGCATAATGATAGCCGTGTAGAAAAGTAAAGCGGTGTGGATTGGCTTTCTCCCATGTCAAAAGATTGGTATATTTTCATCTGAATCTATGGCCTATCCACTACTTCAAATAACCATATAAGTGGTGTGAAGGGAATTTCGCCATCCTTTTCTTGTTAATATGGGACAAATGTACACCCTCTTGATTTCATATTTGCCTAGGATTTTCATCCTTACTACTTTTCTTACTCAAGTATCTTTTACAACTCCTTCATTTGATGTAATTGTGAGCCTTAGAAGAATATGTTGGGTTTTGTGGAGAAAACATGCGCGGAGGAAGCGATAAAATCCACGCAATCCGTAACAGGATCTCGTCGATAACAGCGTATTCAGAAATAGGTTTGCGGGATATACCTTATCGCGGAGCAAGTCCGGCGATGTCCCGCTGCACGACGGTGCAACACTGCTTGTCAAACACGGACGAATCTTCTCTCCCGTTCGCTGTCGCAGGTTGATCCGGCAATGCTCCTCTGCGGCAGTGATGTACGTTGCTCGCAGCACGTACAGGTGGTCGTCGACGTCCTCTGAACGCAGGCGTCAAGGCGTCTGCGTCTCTACTTCGTCCACGCGGATGGACGGAACTCCACGTCGCGCTTCTCAAGCCGGCGGGAAGGAGCGTGTCTCTGCGGCGGCGTGCTAGCGGCGCGTTGCTCTCCTTTCTCTCCTAAGGACGACGACGGCTAGGTTTACGTGCGTGAGAATAACCTAAAAGCGTCTCTCTATATCTTATATAGATATCGGCCGTCTATCCTCCTTTAAATAGGATAAGAAGAGAAGTAGGGTTTCCTAAACCCGTCGGTAAACAGAAACGTTGCGTTAATTAAAACGCTTGTGGATTAATTAGAATATTTCGGAATTCATTAATTAACCAAATAATCGCATTAATTGATTAATTAATATCCGACTCCATGCAATCGCTTCGGATGGCTCTACGGGCATACATATACCAACAGACTCCCACTTGCACTTAGAGCCAGTCACTCCAATATTATTCTAATCGATTACATAAACATTTTAGTAATCAATGTGATTCGAAGCAATTTCAATCAAATCCACAATTATACTCCTATTCCAACACATCATGTGCGTGTGACCCGGTAGGCTCCAAATTACGTTGGCAGTGATATCCATAATCATATTATGATTTCACAAGCAATGATTGGTATCTAGCAAGACTTCATTGCTACCCAAGTAATTGGAGAAGTTGGAGAACAACTTAACCTATCATACATGACTGGTGTTACAGTGATTGTACAATTCCTTTGTCGCTGATATCCAGATTGAACTCAAGTCATGGAATTGTTATCCTCTTCAATGTTCAATCCATGTTCCTTGAACTAGAGCAGACTGTCTGAGATATATGTAAGCTCAATACCACATATTGACTCACATCAGCATGGCCATGCATTTCTCAGTCTCGCTTATCAAGTGGCCGGAATATCAAACTCCTGTAGGAAGGACAAATTCCATCTACATCACTCACAGTCATCCCCATGTGTCACAGTGCACCCAAGCACCATCTTTATAGCAATCCTTATTCAGGACCACGATGGATGATGTCAAAGTACACCGAACGTCATGTGATAAGTGTAGTGACTTCAGGTCTAAGAACCACAATCACCACCATCATTATGAGATGTGACTCTAACTACCAATCATGGTATCCATGTGTCACTCTCAAGGTGGGTCTATCCGATACACTGTTCTCTAACAAGTATCTATGTATTTGGTTTGATATCTCCATATCATGGATAATGAGATTCTTCCATCAACCAACATACATTCTAATCTTATGTGTTATTGATGTCTATGGATATTTCCACAATAACAACCGATTAGGGACAAAACAAGAATACATACTCTTAGCATACATATGATCTCACTGTTCAGGTCATCAACCCGAAGACATATGTCATTGAGTATATTATTCTATAGACATCTATAAGTTTTATGGTCATCTCACAATATAAAACACAAACATATAGATTGGAAACTTTCCTTTATTGATATGATCAATATAGTATTACAAATCGTTTACATAGTATCCCATTACAATCATCGAATGATAGTCTCTATGGGCATACATACCAACAGATTCCCACTTGTACTTATACCCAATCACCCATGAATCTCAATCCAAGTGATCGAACATGCCCGTCATGTTTCTGCTGTGAAAGTGCTTTTGTGAGCGGGTCAGCCACATTGCTTTCTGTAGGTACTCTGCAAATCTTCACATCTCCTCGTTGTACGATCTCTCGTATGAGATGGAACCGCCGTAGAATATGTTTGGAACGTTGGTGCGATCTTGGTTCTTTAGCTTGTGCAATTGCTCCATTGTTGTCGCAAAACAACTCAATTGCATCACCAGCGCTTGGAACCACTCCAAGTTCAGAAATGAACTTCTTGATCCACACAGCTTCCTTTGCAGCATTAGATGCGGCAATATATTCGGCCTCTGTTGTAGAATCCGCAACCGTCTCTTGCTTGGAACTCTTCCAGCTCACAGCTCCGTTGTTCAGGCAAAACACAAATCCAGATTGCGATCTGTAGTCATCTTTGTCAGTTTGGAAGCTAGCATCGGTGTAACCCTTTACTACGAGCTCTTCCTCACCACCGTATACCAAGAATTGATCCTTAGTCCTTCTCAAGTACTTTAGGATGTTCTTTACGGCTGTCCAGTGACATTCACCTGGATCTGACTGATACCGGCTCGTCATGCTCAAAGCATACGATACATCAGGACGAGTACATAACATCGCGTACATGATAGATCCAATTGCTGATGCATATGGAATCTTACTCATGCGTGCCCGTTCATCACATGAACTAGGACATTGGTATTTAGAGATTGTAACCCCATGGGACATGGGCAAGTTACCTCTCTTAGAACCCTCCATGCTAAACCTCTTTAGCACCTTGTCAATGTATGTGCTCTGGCTTAGGCCTAGAAGCCTTCTAGATCTATCTCTATAGATCTTGATCCCTAGTATATAGGATGCTTCACCTAAATCCTTCATAGAGAAAGTCTTCCCTAGCCAACCTTTTACTGTCTGAAGAGTAGGGATGTCATTTCCCATCAATAGTATGTCATCCACATACAATATGAGAAATACGACTGTGCTCCCACTAACCTTTTTGTAAACACAAGGTTCATCTTCATTTTGACTAAAGCCAAACTTTTTGACTACTTCATCAAAACGTAGATTCCAGCTCCGAGATGCTTGCTTCAATCCATAGATTGACCTTTGTAGCTTACAGACTTTATTGGCTTCCTTTGGATCGATAAAACCCTCAGGTTGTGTCATGTACACATCCTCGAGTAAATTCCCATTAAGGAATGCTGTTTTAACATCCATCTGCCAAATCTCATAGTCATGATAAGCTGCAATGGCAAGCATGATCCTGATGGATTTAACCATGGCAACTGGTGAGAAGGTCTCGTCATAATCAACACCTTGAATTTGACGGAATCCTTTCGCAACCAATCTACCTTTATAGGTTTGAACATTTCCATCCATGTCAGTCTTCTTCTTGAAGACCCACTTGCACCCTATGGGTCTTACCCCTTCGGGTGGATCCACCAAGGTCCATACCTTGTTGGTGTACATGGATTCCATCTCAGATCTCATGGCTTCAAGCCATTTCTCAGATTCTGGTCCCTTAGTAGCTTCTAGATAGGAAGTTGGCTCATCTGCTATGCCCAATTCATCACTGTCTTGAGTCACGAGAAATCCAAATCTCTCAGGCTCAATTCGTGTCCTACTAGACCAACGAGGTTCCTGTGTTACATTTGGAACTTGAAATTCCACAACAACTTGTGAGTCCTCATGTTCCTTATGTACCTCCTCAGGTTCTCTGCTTTCTTGTTGGTCTCGAACTTCTTCGAGCTCTACATTCCTCCCACTAATTCCTTTGGAAATAAATTCCTTTTCAAGAAATACAGCAGTCCTAGCAACAAACACTTTGTTGTCAGTTGGTGTGTAGAAGTAGTATCCCCGAGTTTCCTTGGGGTATCCAACAAAATAGCATTTTTCCGATTTGGGTCCAAGCTTTTCAGGAAATTGTTTCCTAACATAAGCTTCACATCCCCAAATCTTTAACATAGACAAATTGGGACGATTCCCATTCCATATCTCATATGGTGTCTTTTGAACCGATTTGGAAGGTACACGGTTAAGTGTAAATGCTGCAGTTTCAAGAGCATATCCCCAGAACGATATTGGAAGTTCGGCTGAACTCATCATTGATCGTACCATGTCTAATAATGTACGATTCCTTCTTTCTGACACACCATTATGTTGTGGTGTACCAGGTGGAGTCCATTGTGATACAATACCACGGTCTCTCAGAAGGTCCTCAAACTCTTGGCTTAAGTATTCACCACCTCGATCTGAACGGAGTGCTTTAATACTCTTACCAAGTTGCTTCTCCACTTCATTCATGAAAGTCTTGAACATTTCAAGAGTTTCTGACTTGTGTTTCATAAGATATACATAGCCATACCTACTGAGGTCATCAGTGAAGGTAATGAAGTATTGATAGCCTCCTCTAGCATTTGATCTAAAAGGTCCACATACATCAGTATGTATGAGCCCTAGCAGATCACTGGCTCTCTCACTGTGTCCAGTGAAAGGAGTCTTGGTCATCTTCCCTAATAAACATGCCTCGCATGTCTCTAATGATTCAAAATCAAAAGAGTCTAGATAACCATCCTTATGGAGTCTAGATATGCGCTTCTCGTTTATGTGCCCAAGACGACAATGCCATAAGAATGTTTTGTTTGAGCTGTCAAGTTTTAGCCTTTTAGTATTTACGTTATATATGCTAGTCTTAAGTTCTAACAAGTAGATGCCATAAGACATAGGGGCATTTCCATAAAAGATCTCATCTTTAGAAATAGAAATAATTCCATTCTTAATGTGAAATTCAAATCCACTCTTGTCCATACAAGATATAGAAATAATATTTCTATTAATGGCAGGTACATAATAGCAATTCTCTAATTCTATTACAAGGCCCGTAGGCAAAGATAAACTAGTAACTCCAACTGCGGTGGCAGCAACTCTTGCTCCATTAGCGACCCGCAGCTCGACTTGGCCCTTTCGTAAAGGCTTACTTCTTATCAGATCCTGCATATTAGAACATATGTGAGATCCACATCCGGTATCCAGTACCCATGATGAAGAAGTATTTAAGTTTATCTCAATAACATATATACCTGAAGTGGAGATCTCTATCCCCTGCTTCTTCTTCCTTAGTTCCTCCAGGTAGAGAGGACAGTTTCTTTTCCAATGTCCAGGCTGGTGACAATGGTGACAACTGCCTTCTTTGGAGATCCCACCTTTAGCTTTGAGCGCGGATGACTTTGGCTTCTGCCCGGCTTTAGAACTTTTCTTAGCCTTGCCTTTGCCTTTTGACTTTCCCTTTGTCTTGTTGATCATCATCACAGACTTGGGCTTGTCTTTCTTCATCTGTGCTTCGGCTGTCCTCAACATGCCCAACAATTCTGACAACGGCTTGTCAAAATTGTTCATGTTGTAGTTCATGACAAAATGATTATATGATTCAGGAAACGATTGTAGAATCACATCAGTGGCCAACTCTTGACCTAGGGGAAATCCCAGCTTGGATAGGCTTTCCACGTACCCAATCAAGGTGAGTATATGGGTGCCAACTGAGTCTCCCTCTTTCATCTTGCTTTTGAACAACGCCTTTGAGACATCATATCTCTCCTGTCTTGCTTGATGTTGATACATGTTCTTGAGATGTGTTACCATCTCCATGACATTCATGTTCTCATGTTGCTCTTGCAACTCATAGTTCATTGAGCACAACATTAGGCACTTGACATCCACGGCATCATCAAGGTGCTTCTTGTAAGCATCCTTTTCAGCCTTAGGCGCATTTCCGGCGGGCTCCTCTGGCTCTGGTGTTTCAAGGACATAGAGCTTACGCTCATGTGTGAGAACAATTCTCAACGTCCTAAACCAGTTTTGAAAGTTGGTTCCGGTAAGTTTGTCCTTCTCAAGGACCGATCGCAACGAGAACGTGTGAGTGTTGTTTGCCATTTGATTGCTACAAAAGAAAAATTTGCATTTAGTCCAAAACGTTTTGACTTGTAAAGATTTGATAAACGAGATTAATTAGGCCTTTAATTAATTACGCTCCCACTATTTTATTCAAATTGATAGCCCTCACTATCAACTCGGAAGATTGCAACGCACAACCTTCTAGTGAACCAAGACCCAAAATAATTGGATCAATGCCCAGCCAACGCTGGCGTCAAAGACCAAATACTAAGGTAGGCAACTTTTGCCAATTGCATCATATGCAACTCTTGGATAGATGATCATGCACAACTCCTTGCCATGATGCATCTGTGTGCCTCTAGGTACTTGATCCTATCAAGGTTCCCTAGTTAAGTCCAACCCATAAGCCAACACGATGAATGTGCACCCTGCGGAGGCAGACCCACACACCCACCTTCACACTTCCACGAGATAGACAGTGTACCACGCGGAGGCGTGCCCACACATAGTCGATCAAGCTTTTCATGTGTGTTGCTTTATGGAAGGCAACTGAAACTTAATATTATTAATTGAGGGGTTTTATTAATACATATACATATCCAAACACCACATACTTATAGTACGTATCATATACTACTATATCCACAACCACAAACGATAGACATGCAATCACAAATACATCAGTTATGGCCATACTATTGTAATCCTTTGGAGCAACAAAGGATTACGGTCCACCTATGGTCTTATGCATCTCATGCAACACCTGTGAAAACAACCTGTAAGCCTATAATGATCAACATTACAATGAACAACTTCATGGATGCTTCGTGAGGTTGGAATGTCAAGTTGCTTCTTGGAATGGGATCTTCTTGTTGCTTCTCCATGGACGCTCCTTGGAGTGGGATCTTCATGTTTCTTCTTGGAATTAGATCTTCATGGTGCTTCTCCATGGACACTCCTTGGAGTTGGATCTTCAAGTGGCCTCCTTACATCAAGATTACAAAGACTAAAACTAATCCTATCTTTATTACATCATATGATTACAAAATTAAAGAGAAAGAATTAATTACACTTTGAAATAAGAGATGAGGCTCGGCATGCAAGCCGAATACATTATACAAAGGATCCATATGCAACGATTATACATCCATAACATTCACAAACAACCATATCCACAAGATCAACATCCACATCCATTCACAACATTCACAAAAGGGGATACTAGGCCATAACTGTGCATGCACTCACCACATAAAACAGATTTTAAAGGCGACGTGTATGCTATCATAGGTATATCTACATATACGTATATACATATTAAAATTGCAGTACTTTTAATGCGGGACATTCCCCATTAAATGAATTTTGACTCCCACGCAGACAATGCGGGGTACACAGGGGCAGCGCTTAGGAAAATCACTATTTTCCACAGTCGACCCCGTCCAAAACGTCAAAAACAATAGCCTGCGGCGTATGTGGAATTAGGTTTAGATTTGCACATTAACAGGTTTAATTCGCATCGTATGCAACATAAAACAGTATACAGTGATTCGATCATATCAAAACGAATCTAAATACGCCGTAGATCGACGCTGCTCTGATACCACTGTTGGGTTTTGTGGAGAAAACATGCGCGGCGGAAGCGATAAAATCCACGCAACCCGTAACAGGATCTCGTCGATAACAGCGTATTCAGAAATAGGTTTGCGGGATATACCTTATCGCGGAGCAAGTCCGGCGATGTCCCGCTGCACGACGGTGCAACACTGCTTGTCAAACACGGACGGATCTTCTCTCCCGTTCGCTGTCGCAGGTTGATCCGGCAATGCTCCTCTGCGGCAGTGATGTACGTTGCTCGCAGCACGTACAGGTGGTCGTCGACGTCCTCCGAACGCAGGCGTCAAGGCGTCTGCGTCTCTACTTCGTCCACGCAGATGGACGGAACTCCACGTCGCGCTTCTCAAGCCGGCGGGATGGAGCGTGTCTCTGCGGCGGCGTGCTAGCGGCGCGTTGCTCTCCTTTCTCTCCTAAGGACGACGACGGCTAGGTTTACGTGCGTGAGAATAACCTAAAAGCGTCTCTCTATATCTTATATAGATATCGGCCGCCTATCCTCCTTTAAATAGGATAAGAAGAGAAGTAGGGTTTCCTAAACCCATCGGTAAACAGAAACGTTGCGTTAATTAAAACGCTTGTGGATTAATTAGAATATTTCGGAATTCATTAATTAACCAAATAATCGCATTAATTGATTAATTAATATCCGACTCCATGCAATCGCTTCGGATGGCTCTACGGGCATACATATACCAACAGAATAAGCGTTCATTCTATTCCCCTAGTAGTAGTAGTATGTACTTAAAAAACATAAACATAAAAATAAAAATAAATTCAAACCCATTTGGAGTGGGGGGCTCATGTCCGTGATTAAGATTAAGATAATGTGTAGGCTGCTTTGTGGTGAGAAAGCCCTTGCCTCCATAGCACAGGCTGCACAGTGACATCACCGTCAAAAGTGTGATGGCAACTGTCCCAGTTAAGGACCACTTGTACAGATGTGTTATTGTTTCATTCTATGGCGCTTGTAGGTAGGCTTGCTTATGCACACCATTAAAATGCAATGTGGATTTAAAAACCAATGATAAGAATGTAACAACAATATTAGTATGTATGTACAATAATTATGATAGTATTAATACATACTCTCGCAATACGTGTAGAGACCACATGAGCAGTATATATGATTCTTTCATGCATCATAGGATGAACATCTAAACCAAAGCCATTAGCTTTTACTACCGTTCCACGGAGCAAGTTGTAATTCCTCCCCATCAATACTGCTAAATGAATCACACAAATCCCTCGTACATGTACGGCCATTAGCAAGTGCCCTCATCCTTAAACCATACTCGCCCGAGCCGCTTAGTGTTACAAAATTTTAAGAGATTATGTTTCTTACTCACCCCGCAGTAGCAAAATGATGTATTTTTTAGTCAATAAATTGAATTTCATGTTTGATTTGGTGAAATTGTGGCATTTATTTCTCTTAATTTACTACCCAGTCTAACTTAGATTTTGACTCCCAGTACTGGGACCAAAAATAAGATTCCCATTATGACTAAAAATCTCAGAGTCATCTCTATTCGCATAGTTCTATAAAGTAAAATTGAATCTATACAAATAAATTTCAGTATACAATCCAATAAGCCAAAATCCAGGTAACCGAACATACATTTAGATTGGGAAATTTGGTTAGCATGATTTTTCAACAGTCTATATTTAACCCATCCTGCATTAGTTAAAAGCAAGAGATTTGCAAAATAATATAGACCTGAATTCAATTCTCAAAAAAGCTTTATTACTGGCAAGGACATGCTAGGTCTGTTTTGTCCACTTTATCCCTCTTCCTTTCAACGTCAAAAAGAACGTATATATAATTAAAATTTATAAGTGAGAGTTTGAGTTTTTTGTTGGTCCATTGACCAGTCATTAGCCAAATTTGACTTCAAATTTTGATATAAACCAAAATGTGAATCTCTTATTGTATCTAACTCCAATTCCAAATCCAACTAAATATAAGATTTGTTCAAGGTATTCCAGAACACAATCCCAATAAGGGAAGTTTGCATCTTGTTTAAATTTGGGGATGTGGGCATTTGCTATTGCTAAACCTTCTCTTTTAGTTTAGCAAGCATCAAATGAAATTGTTGCTCATAAACAAAATCCTATGAAGCCCTGTTTGTGTTGATAAGATCAAAACCAAAAACTGGCTAAGCTATTCTTGTTGTGTTGGGTCACAGCGTTTAACACTACTTCTGATGACTGAGCCCAACCTTCACACTATGGATATCTTCTCCCTTTTATAACCGCAAACCAACCAAAACATACGCTAACAAACAATCCCAGCCGTGGCAAGCCAAGTATTCTGTACATACAAGAATTCAAATGAAATCATAAAGAAAAATTGATTCTTTATTCACATCTCTCAATCACGCCAAATAACCCTTTTTCGACTCTGGTAAACCATGAAACACGCTATCCAACTCTAAGTAAACACATGGATATACTTTAGCCACAACAAAGAAACAGGATAGTGCCTAGGGTATGAAGCACAAGACTATCCATCTATCTACCTATAGGGGTGAGGGTTTGATAAATTACATAAACAGACATCCCAAAAATACCATTGGTTAGTTACGTGTTAGTCTCCACATTGCAAAGCTAATCACCAACGTATACTCAACGCAGAAAGCAATTCACGTCATCAAGATTTTCAATCACTAAAAATTGCATCCGCAACCACACCCAACACAACTCACTAATCAGCTCACTTTACAATCAAGTGCCGCATCTGGCATGTTTCCTTTCAGACTATCAACACATTCAACAGGGAGCTGTTCAAAAAGTGAAGACCCATTTACAAGTGTCAATATAAATGTGCACTTCACTTGTTAGTATCCAGTCTGCACTTCCAAGATGACAGGATCCTCAAACCAACGCATTGTATTATGATAATAAAGGAGGGTTGCGTTGAATTTAATGACTAGTTTCCTCAAGCTTCTCTTCTTGTAGCATCATGGAGGATGTCGACATCAACTCCATCTAGGGGAAGATGCACATATCTGACTACGGATCCCCTGATGAAGCAGTTCCTCACTGATAACTATGATACAAGGGAAGGCAGTTCCAATCAGCAATGTACAACACTTTATTTTAAGGATGATAGATAATTGAGAGTACACTTTATTTTAAGGATGAGAGAAAATTGAGAATACACAAGTGAAATCATTTAGTGGAGCATGCAACATGAAAACAAATTGTAAAAAGCTGAATTTGTAGAAGGGCGGGTGTTTCTTACAACACAGATTGTTGGTAGAGCATTTTCAAGTTCAACATTACCAAATGCACCTCCATTAAGATATGCAATTTTCCACTATGGTAAATTGGCTGCTTCTCGCTAGAAGGCATTTACACCAAAAACAAAAAGTTTTATATTTTGAATCCTAGATTGTGATTTCATTTTTTGTTGACAATACACATCATATAAATCTTTAACAGAATAGTCTTGACTGTTATCATGGCAAAGCTAATGGTGTGTACTCCAGTATGCTACATTTATATCCAAACTCATTTGTTTTAAAAGAAAATATGCATATAAAATACAACCAAACACAGTATATGTTACCATAAGCCAACATGTGAGAGGATTCCATACAAGAATTTCAAATGCAACCTATATAAAACCAAGTTACATGTATAATCAATTTCTATTACGTAAGACCCTAACTAAGAAGCGCAGTGTAATGCATTTGTTTCATTAATAAATCATAGTATGATAAAAAAACAAGCTCTACAATGTTACATGGAATAGAATAATGACATGTTTTATATAAGCTCATTTATATAACGTGTTGCTAAACCAAGTCCAACCAAACCAAGTGAAGCTAAATTGATACATCCTTGACCCTATACTCCAGGCAAGTTTATATCTAGTCATAATATAAGCAACTCGGGTTTGAACCCCAATCACTATTTTTTTGGTCATCGAGAAAAAACACATTGGGTTTCTTACACTCGGCGCCCCCTGTTACAACTAATAGATAGTAAATATAGTTCAGCCCATCCCCCACGCCCTCCCTCTTGTAAACTTTTATATCCAACCATGCTTCCATTTATGTTGGTCCTTCAATCCTACAGTCCGCAAGGTTTTTTGCACTATGAAGACCAACGACTAGTTAGCTAAGATGTTTTTTCAAGAAAGTGCCTCATCCAATGTAACCACGACAAATGCTGGCAAATTGCATGTACACTATCCAATAAGTAAGTTGCATAATGATAGGCGTGCAGAAAAGTAAAGCGGTGTGGATTGGCTTTCTCCCATGTCAAAATATTGGTATATTTTCATCTGAATCTATGGCCAATCCACTACTTCAAATAACCATATATGTGGTGTGAAGGGCATTTTGACATCCTTTTCTTATTGATATGGGAAAAATGTCCACCCTCTTGATTTCATCTTTACCTAGGATTTTCATCCTTACTACTTTTCTTACTCAAGTAACTTTTACAACTCCTTCATTTGATGTAACTGTGACACTTAGAAGAACAAGTGTTCATTCTATTCCCCTAGTAGTAGTAGTATGTACTTCAAAAACATAAACATAAAAATAAAAATAAATTCACACTCATTTGGAGTGGGGGACTCATGCCTGTGATTAAGATTAAGATAATGTGTAAGCTGCTTTGTGGTGAGAAAGCCCTTGCCTCTGCACAGTGACATCAGCGTGAAAAGTGTGATGGCGACTATCCCAGTTAAGAACCACTTGTGCATATGTGGTATTGTTTCATTCCATGGAACTTGTAGGTAGGCTTGCTTATGCACACCATTAAAACGCAATGTGGATTTAAAAACCAATGATAAGGATGTAACAACAACATTAGTGTGTATGTACAATAATATGAATGCATATTGTGATAGTATTAACACATACCATCGCAATACGTGTAGAGACCAGATGAGCAGTATATATGATCCTTTCATGCATCATAGGATGAACATCTAAACCAAAGCCAGTGGCTTTTACTACCGTTCCACGGAGCAAGTTGTAATTCCTCCCCATCAATACTGCTAAATGAATCACACAAATCCCTCGTACATGTCCAGCCTTTAGCAAGTGCCCTCATCCTTAAACCATACTCATCGGAGCCACTTATGTTACAAAATTTTAAGAGATTTTGTTTCTTACTCACCCCGCAGTAGAAAAATGCTACATTTTTTAGTCAATAAATTGAACTTCATGTTTGATTTGGTGACACTGTGGCATTTATTTCTCTTGATCTACCGCCCAATCTAAGTTAGATTTTGACTCCCAGTATTGGGACCAAAAATAAGATTCCCATTATGACTAAAAATCTCTGAGTCAGCTCTATTCGCATAGTTCTATAAAGTAAAATTGAAATATGTACAAATAAATTTCAATATACAATCCAATAAGCCAAAATCCCGGTAACCGAACATGCATTTAGATTGGGACATTTGGTTAGCATGATTTTTCAGCAGTCTATATTTAACCCATCCTGCATTAGCTGAAAACAAGAGATTTGCAAAATAATATAGACCTGAATTCAATTATCAAAATATCTTTACTACCGGCAAGGACATGTTGGGTCTGTTTTGTCCACTTTATCCATTCTCCTTTCAACATCAAAAAGAATTTATATATAATTAAATTTTATAAGCGAGAGTTTTGGTTTTTTGTTGGTCCATTGACCAGTCATTAGCCTAATTTGACTTCAAATTTTGATACAAACCAAAATGTGAATCTCTTATTGTATCTAACTCCAATTCCAAATTCAATTAAATATAAGATTTGTTCAAGGTATTCTAGAACACAATCCCAATAAGGGCAGTTTGCAACTTGTTTAAATTAAGGGATGTGGGTATTTGTTATTGTTGAACCTTCTCTTTTAGTTTAGCAAGCATCAAACGAAATTGTTGCTCGTAAACAAAAGCCTATGAAGCCCTATTTGTGTTGATAAGATAAAAACCAAAAACTGGCTAGGCTATTCTTGTCGTGTTGGGTCACAGCGTCTAACACTACTACCGATGACTGAGCCCAATCTTCCCACTATGGATATCTTCGCCCTTTTATAACCGCAAACCAATCAAAACATGCGCTAACAAACAATCCCAGTCGTGGCAAGCCAAGTATTCCGTACATACAAGAATTCAAATGAAATCATAAAGAAAAAGAAAAAAAATCTTACTTTCTGTCGAGGGATAGCTGAGCGCTCTGGCGGTGGCGGCGCACGATCTGGCGGAGGTGGACGAGGAGGGCAAAGACCTCCAGCACACCAAGGAGGATGACCCCCCCCCCCCACCCCAGAGGAGATCTGGTGAAAGTCGCTAAAGCAACAAAAGAGTGGTCCTCGGTCTGCAAAGCTCCAGTTGGGGATATCAGTACAAGGATTTCCTAGACTGAACTCACCATCGACAAAGACACCATCATCATCCCTCAGACTGAGGTTGAAGAGAACGCTGCTTTATGGAAGAATACATTTGTTGGGTACATCATTGGACTCTAACCGCGTATCCCTACACTTCAAGATCACCTAATCCGCATCTGGAAGCCTTTGGGAGCGCTGGAGGTGATGGGGAGGAGCAATGGGAGTTTCATTATCAAGTTTCAATCGGAGCAAGATATGAATAATGCCATTGAGGG
Source organism: Alisma plantago-aquatica (assembly GCA_963693085.1). Classification (NCBI taxonomy): domain Eukaryota; kingdom Viridiplantae; phylum Streptophyta; class Magnoliopsida; order Alismatales; family Alismataceae; genus Alisma; species Alisma plantago-aquatica. The sequence goes on along the minus strand of OY856413.1, from coordinate 978,143,694 downwards.
AGGTCCTTGGTTGGTGAAGGGGAAGCCAATGATTCTGAAGTCATGGGAAAAGGGGGAACCCCTCGAATAGGAAAAGCTGGTCTCAATTTCGATTTGGATCAAGCTGCACAACCTCCCGCTTGAACTCTGGAGTGAGTTGATGATTGCCAGGATTGCTTCCTTCTTGGGGAAGCCCCAATGCCTGGACAAGAAAATGAAGGCAAGGGTCCAAGTGGATTATGCACGGGTTAACGTCCTAATGGTGGCCTCTTCGACCTTCCTTGCATCAGTAAAACTCTAAACTGATAAAGGTCACCCTTATGAGGTTCAGGTTGAATATGAATGGAGGTCGGAATGTTGCCCCCATTGCGGCACTTTCGGGCACGACAAGGCCCTGTGCAAGCCGACCACAGTCCCTGACCCCAAAGAGACAGTGGAAAAGAAAAGAGACAGTGGAAGCACATCAACAAGTGCCCCTTGAAGCTACTACAAACGACGTGCAAGTCGTTCGAAAGAATGTCTAAGAGACAGTCCAGCAAAATGAGGAGGAAGGATTCACTCACCCGAGGAAGACGATCAGTCCCCAGGGGAAGAGGAATACGAGAAGCCAAAATATGAGAAACAGAGAAAAAACCAACAACAGATTTCAAGCTCTGGAGAACCAAGACCAACCTATAGCTGCGGTGGCGGGAGGCAGGGAAACTCCCCCCAACCCCGATGGTTGAGTTACCTACCATCATTGCTTGGAATGTTCGGGGCCTCTCTCAACAGGGGAAACTGAACATGGTCCGAGCGGAGTTTAGGAGAGAAAAGGTAGACATTGTGCTCCTAATGGAACTTAAGTTCAAGAGAAACAAGGCTCGTAAGCTGCTTAAGAAAGGTTGGCCTAATAGCCAATGGATTGCAAACGATTCTAGCTGTAATAAACTCTGGTTGATTGTTGTCTGGGAGAATCAATATTACAAGATCACCTCTATCTACCAATCTAGACAATGTCTTCACCTCCGTCTCCTTTGTGATGACAAGGAGTTTGATATTACCATTGTGTATGTTGAAAATGATGAGCTCCGTAGAAACTACCTCTGGGATGACCTCAAATACATTCGTACCCAGCTGAATGCACCATGGATAATCATGGGTGACTTCAACACAGTACGCGCTTCGACTGATAGAATGGGGAGAGCTGCTATGTCTACTCGGTCCATGTCTGACTTTAACCAGACTATTGCAGATATTGATGTTCGAGAAGTGTCAGCCAAGGGACCCTTCTACACATGGAATAATCAGGAAAGTGGAGCAAAAAATACAAGATCCAAAATAGATAGAAGTTTCTGCCAGCTGTAGATCCTTAATGTGTTGCCCCGTATGTGGCTTGAAATCATGCCCACTTTATACAGCGATCACTACATTCAAGTCTTGCACATGGATGAGGCTAAAAGAATGCAGAAGTATCCTACTAGATACTTTAATTCCTGGGCAGAATTACCAAGTTTCAAAGAAATTGTCTTAAATGCATGGAAGCAACAGTGTAGTGGATGCCCTATGTACATTCTCTGCCAGAAACTAAAAAACACTAAACGAGCTCTGCAAACTTGGAACTGGGAAAGGATTGGGGACCTGTCTGACTCTGCAAAGAATAAGGAGAAGGAAGCCCTTGAAGCTCAGGTTGCTTCTGATCAAAACCCATCAAATTATCTCCTATGGGACATTACAAAGACTAAGAAAGAAGAAGCTCTGAAAGCAAGAAACTATGAAGAATCGATCACCCGTCAAAAATCGAGAATCCAATGGCTCAAACAAGGGGATTCTAACTCGAAGTTCTTTTATGCCTCGTTGAAAACAAGGAGAGCTAGAAATCAAATTAAATCTGTTTTGGTGGATGGCAACTACATCCTGGGTGATGAGAACATCAAGAACAGTTTTATGAAGCACTACAAACACCTATTCAATAAGAATAGTGAAAGGGCAAAGCACAAGTGGAGATTCATTCCCAAATTAAATGATAGCCAAAAGTCCCTTATGTGCAGGCTGGTGACTGATGAAGAGATTTACAATGTAGTAAAGGCAGCAAACAATGACAAATCGCCTGGGCATGATAGGTTCAACACCCACTTCTTCAAAAGAACTTGGGATATAGTCGGCATAGATGTGTGTAAAGCCATCAATGGTTTTTTCCTGAAGGGTACTCTCTTAAAGGAGGCCAAAAAAACCTTCCTGGCGCTCATTCCCAAAGTTAAACAACCGGAAGGTATTGGAGACTGGAGGCCAATATCCCTTTGTAACTTTGTTTATAAGATCATCTCTAAAATCTTGGCGAATCATCTAAGAGATATCATGCCACAGATCATAAGTCCTAACCAATCTTCCTTTGTAAAAGGGACACACATTTCTGACGCCATCCTCTTAGAAAATGAAGTTATACATGACTTTAACCAAAGTAAGCACAAAAAACTATGTCTTAAAGCTGACCTAAGTAAGGCGTATGATACCATAGACAGAGACTATATTCTGGATGTCATGGAAGCTATGGAGTTTCCACCATGCTGGTTACACTGGATAAGAGAATGTATGTATACTTCTTCCTTTCAGATTCTTGTTAATGGTGCTCCTTCGGAAATCATTCAAGCCTCGAGAGGGATAAGGCAGGGGGACCCCATTGCACCATATCTCTTCGTAATAGGTATAGAGGGTCTCACGACTATTCTTAAAGAAGTTGTAGAAGAAAAGAAGTTCACATCTCTAAAAGCTAAGGGTACCGAGATCTCCCACATTCTTTTTGCGGATGACCTTCTCATATTCTCTCAAGCTACTGTTGAAGATGTTAAGGGCATAAAGGAGTGTATGCAAGCCCTCAGCGAATGCTTTGGTTTGAAGCTCAACCCATCTAAAAGTCAACTTTTTATTATTGTCTCCACCCCCGATAATGTTGGTGCTGCCATTGGCGTCGCAAAGACACAACTGCCTGTGAGATACCTCGGTCTGCCATTATTTGCAGGGAGACTTACCAATTCAATGTGTGCTCCTTTAGTGGACAAAATCAAAGCAAAGTTGGACTCTTGGAAGACGAAGCTTCTTAGTATGGCTGGGAGGTTAGAACTCATAGTTTCTACTCTCTCAACATACCACCTATTCTGGACAGGCATGTTCCCTTTACCTAAAGGAGTCGTGGATGAGATTGAAAGCCTATGCAGGAGGTTCCTATGGGGTGACCATGACGGCACTAATCACTTTCATACTATTTCCTAGGATAAGATATGCAAACCCAAGGTCAAGAGTGGACTTGGGATTAGAGGAGTAGAAGAATGGAGCAAGGCTGGTCTCACTCGCCTTGTATGGGATATTGCTAATAGCAAAAAGAACATGTGGGTGAAATGGATACACAATGTATACCTCAAGAATGAAACGATCTGGTCATGTCATCCTAAACATGGTGATAGCTGGATGTGGAGAGCTATTATCAGGCATAGAGATGCTATCCTTCACCTGGTCCGCTTCAAAGTGGGAGATGGGAGTTCCATATCCCTTTGGCAGGATCTGTGGGTCCACGGTTCCTTCTTGCAAGACTGTATTAGCACTGGGTTGAAGCTAAGGTCTAGGCTTACTCATGATTTAAAGCTCGACTCCATCATCAGTGGGGGCGGGTGGAGGTTGCCAGATATCTGAGGTATAGAAGACCTCACTAATGTCTACTCCAGAACGAATCTACATGTTGTTGACTGCTGCTACTTGGAAGGCTTAGATACGTTCTCCCTCAAGGGGGCGTGGAAGCTGCTAAGGACCAAAGGGTTTGTACCTTACTGGTCCAAGTGGGTTTGGTCCATCAAACTCCCGAATAGAGTTAAAGTGTTTGGCTGGAAACTGTCCAAGGTAAACTTATAACAGAAAATTTCCTTCAGTCAAGAGGGATTCAACTGGCCTCTAGATGTCAGCTATGCAGGTCAGAATCCGAAGAGGACATGCATGTTCTGTAGAGATACAATTTCGCAAAGAAGGTCTGGGACCTTGCAAAGACCTACATAACGAATACGCCGCAGAGTCTCTTAAATTTGACCCAACTCAGAACGGCAAAAGAAAGACAGTTGGGCCTTTACCTCATTTACCACCTATGGGTAATGAGGAACCTAGCTTGCTTTGAAGATATGCACCCTGAGCCAAAGCTGGTTTGGACAAAGGTAGAATTTGATTTCTTATCAATGCATAGATAGTTTCTTTTGCATTGATAGGCTTTTTTTTCTTACAAAAGCTACTGACCCACTTGTACATGAAGTTCATTTTGGTAATGAATAGAGAGGCACGCTTAATGATCAAAAAAAAGAAATCATAAAGGAAAATCGATTCTTTATTCATAGCTCTCAATCACGCCGAATAACCCTTTTTCGAATCTGGTAAACCATGAAACACGCTATCCAACTTCATGTAAACACATGGATAAACTTTAGCCGCAACAGAGAAACAGGACAGTGCCTAGGGTATGAAGCACAAGACTATCCATCTATCTACCTACAGGGGTGGGGGTTTGATAAATTACACAAACGGACATCCCAAAAATCCCATTGGTTAGTAATGTGTTAGTCTCCACGTTGCAAAGCTAATCACCATAAATCACACTACCTACTTATACTCAATGCAGAAAGCAATACACATGAACAAGGTTTTCAATCACTAACAATCACATCCGCAACCACACCCAACACAACTCAATACTCAGCTCACTTTACAATTAAGCACAACATCTGGCCTTTTACCTTTCAGACTATTAGCACGTTCAACAGGGAGTTGTTAAAAAAGTGAAGACCCATTTACAAGTGTCAATATAAATGTGCACTTCACTTGTTAATATCCAGTCTGCACTTTCAAGATGACAAGATTCTCAAACCTACGCATTGTATTATGATAATAAAGGAGGGTTGCATTGAATTTAATGACTAGTTTCCTCGATCTTCTCTTCTTGTAGCGTCATGGAGGATGTCGACATCAACTCCATCTGGGGGAAGTTGCACATATCTGACTACAGATCCCCTGATGAAACAGTTCATCACTGATAACTATGATACAAGGGAAGGCAGTTCCAATTAGTAGTGTACAACACTTTATTTTAAGGATGAGAGAAAATTGAGAGTACACTTTATTTTAAGGATGAGAGAAAATTGAGAATACACAAGTGAAATCATTTAGTGGAGCATGCAACATGAAAACAAATTGTAAAAAGCTGAATTTGTAGAAGGGCAGGCGTTTCTCATGACACAGATTACTAGTAGTGCATTTTCAAGTTCAACATTACCAAATGCACCTCCATTGAGATATGCAATTTTCCACTATGGTAAACTGTCTGCTTCTCGCCAGAAGGCATTTACACCAAAAACAAAAACTTTTATATTTTGAATCCTAGATTGTGATTTCATTTTTTGCTGACAATACGCAGCATATAAATCTTTAACAGAATAGTCTTGACTGTTATCCTGGCAAAGCTAATGGTGTGTACTCCAGTATGCTACATTTATATCCAAACTCATTTGTTTTAAAAGAAAATATGCATATAAAATACAACCAAACACATCATATGTTACCATAAGCCAACATGTGAGAGGATTCCATACAAGAATTTCAAATGCAACGTATATAAAACCAAGTTACATGTATAATCAATTTCTATTACGTAAGACCCTAACTAAGAAGCACAGTGTAATGCATCTGTTTCATTAATGAATCATATTATGGGAAAAAAAACAAGCTCTACAATGTTACATGGAATAGAATAATGACATGTTTTATATAAGTTCATTTATATAACGTGTTGCTAAACCAAGTCCAACCAAATCAAGTGAAGCCAAAATGATACATCCTTGACCCTATACTCCAGGCAAGTTTATATCTAGTCATAATCAAGCCAAACGCAAACACGCTTTGAGATCAGAGTAAAATTGGCACCCTAGTCTGCAGGGGACTCTGGGTAATGACCATCGTTGGAAGCATAAGCATGCAACAAGCTCAAATATCTTGGCATCAGGGCAACCAGAAAATTGTTTTTGATGTCTGATCTCTTGACTGCAGCCCTCCCCCCATACCACCTAATAAAATAATCTCCTGAACCATTGATAGAGAGAGGCACATGTGGAGAGATATGCTTGAACTTAGAGAGGGAGGATGAAAAGGTTGGTGAGGTGCACTGAGGGAGAGGAGGTAGAGGCGGAGAAAGAAGAGTGTAATAGGGTATGACGGATGTTGTGGCCTCAAGCTTCCCTTCTAAGGCTTTGCGAAGTCTCGATCATTTACATAGACCCACTTCTCATGGAATTAGTGGGAGTTTCTGATCCAAACACCAATTAGTGGCGCAGTCAATCGGACATTCGGATTACAAGCCCAACTAACTTGTTGGCAAACGGACTCGAATTGGCCTCAAGATTGGCCAAAACTATTTTTGATACAATACAATTTCTATGATGACACATACGGTAGTGGTACTGAGGCTTAGATGATGGTGACACAGATGATGGTCATGAGGCTTAGATGATGATGACAAAGATAGTGGTGGTCGCCCAAACCTAACATGTTTTGTCTTTTTAGCAGACTTTGATTAGTTTCTCTAAAAGGGCAGTGGAACGAAAAAGGAGATGGTCCTTAGGAAAAGTTGTTTGTAAAAACGTACATGCATAACCAAATAGGCCAGTTTTGATAGATGGGGGCATCGGCTTTGGATCAAAGTTGTGTACTAAACCGATGCATCTGAAAATCCAAGCAGGGAGAGAGCAAGGTTTAGTCTGAGGGTGAATGGTAAAAAAAGGGGGATTTCCCTTCCGATAATTAAAGACGGTAGGCATATGACAAGAAAACAATCAGAACAGCTTCAGACCAGAAATGTGTTGATAAGATAGCATAAACAGCAAGGCGGTGAGTAGCACAAACAAGGTGGTGTGTGTACATTCTGCAATTCCATTTTGTTGTTAGACATGAGCATGTCAGATATGAGCACATAGAGCACTGGGGAATCATACTGACACCCGCGGCAAAACAAGGAGGCCGCAGATTGAAGGTATTAAATGGATGGATTATTCATCATCTAATGGAAAGCTCAAATTAACGAAAAATACATATTCACATATGTAAGTATTAAAAGCCAGTCATCAAAAAAAATCATCAACCAAGTCAAGAAGTATTTGTAATTGCTATAACTTATGGTTCAAAAAGAGCCACAAAAATCACTATGAATTAGTTTGAATGTTTTGTTTGTGGTTACGGGAAAAGGATACATGATGGTGCTTGCCCAATTAACATGCTTCGCGATATAACAAAGAAAGAGAAAGTACACAGATCCATAACTCTTAATTTTTCAAGCAACGGGACTTCAAAAAAAAAATCAAGCAACCGATGACTCATAGGAAGGTGTTGTCAGAGAGAGCTAGTAAACAAAAGTGGTGAATTAAGACGGTGTATGAGCCATCCAATCATCGTCATACTTCTCAATTCTTGTAAATTAAAACCTACAGGGCCATAGGCCATATAACATTTCAGTGAATCAACAAGTTTGGCAACTCTAACATCAATAGTAAGGAAATTTTGGTACATAATGGACAGAAGATACACTAATTGTGAAGGTAAGTGGGACGGAGTCACCTTTCAACAGTCATGATGTTTCTGTCTGCCAACGTAATGCATAGGCGAAGAATATGGGAATCAAAATTTCTAATGAAATGTGGCATGCCCGTCTCGTTATCTATTGGGTAGCACCAGAGTCCACAGTCCAATTGGAGAGTATAACGGGCATGGAAGACTCAATGTTACCTTGGTTAGTGATTGCAAGATGAGTCAATGAGGAGGCCGTCTAAGGATACTCAGGGAGTCAGTGGAGTCACCAATCTGCTTATCTTATTGTGCAAGGTATCCATGCGGAGGAGAATCAACAACTTGTTGTTGAGGCTCCAAGGAGGCAGTCATATTCCTCTATGGTGAGGGGACGTGGGTAAAGCTTGATGGCAATGCTCCAGGAGCAATGGTAAGAGTCGTTGGGGCCTGGATCAAAGAGCCAAACACCTGATGCGGTTGCGGCCATAGTGTACGAGGAGCCATGCTTGGAGTGACATACGACCTTAGTGTGACCGATCTTGTGACAATACATACATTTAAGGCATAGGCCCTTCCACGACCTTGAACTGTGACGACAAGGGTCTTTTGAAACTCAGATGGCTCTATGGAAACTGCACGTCTGAGGCATATCTGATTGAGATAATCTCATGTAACTTCGTTCATTGAAGTGTAGTGAGTCTACACCAAGAAGCTGCCAAATAGCAACTTAGCGTGGATGTAGTTTGTTTATGAATTTTCCTAGCAAGATGGAGTCACGTTCTTTGGAGACGTCAGTCGACGTAGTGGGAGAGGAGCAATTAAGTTGTTTGATGAGGGCCTTACGGCATCATAATATGCCTCTATAGTGTGATCGCTGTGTCATTCGGAGAAGGTTTTGTCCATGTTAGGAAGCGAGAAGGACTTGGGGAATAGAAGAAGTTATTTGTGCCTTTTCATCCAACCTTTACCTACACTATGAGATTCCATTTTTATAGATAAGCTTCATTCCATCGTAGAGATGAAGGTCGTTCTTCTCAAGCATGTAGAATTGCTTCATTTTATCCCAAATTGCTTTGGTGTGAACACATACTTGACAAAGATGTGGGGTTCCATGGTACCCCACATAGCCAACAATATACTTGACTTTTTCCTAGTGCCCATGTTGGATTGTCTTCGGGATTGGCCAATGGAGCCTAGGTGATGAATTTTGACTTGTTGTGGAACTCCCAGAAGTCATAAATGCATTCATCGATAGCAATTGGTTGCTGCGGTTTAATTTAGAAACAGATTTCATTGCATGTCATTGCAAAAGAGAGGCCTTTTCATCTTTATCATCAGCCATATTCAACGCAGATATAGCGTGCCGAAGTTATGCATGATTAACAGAAGAATAAATTATCGGTGTGTATGAATGATAGTAACAAGAACACAATAATCCTACAAAGTATAGCAAAATAGAAAAATAAAATTATTGATGTTAAGCACTGTTGGAAATGTTACGTGGCAGGAGATAGGAACAAAGCATTGTGATTAAAGAACCATAGTCATCCCAATTTAGAAAAAACACCCAGCCATGCAGTTTAGGGGATCCACACGGAGAGGGGGAGAAATTGTTTTGCCACTCGTTTGTTTAATTTAATATTGTGAATGGGGTCTTTTCGCTCGACTTTTTTTTTATTAGAGTAGTAAGAAAAGAGTAAAGGGGCGAGAAAGGAGGCAAACACAGTTCACGCCATGCAGTTTAGGGGTTCCATACAGAGAGGGGGAGAAATTGTTTTGCCCCTCGTTTATTTAATTTAATATTGTGAATGGGATCTTTTCACATTATGAGTGGGGTCTATTCGCTCGACTTCTTTTTTTATTATAGTAGTAAGAAAAAGAGAAAAGGGACGAGAAAGGAGGCAAACACAGTTCACGCCATGACCCTGTTCATCGATGCCTCAATTAAGGCCCAATGTTATTTTTTAAATAAACATGATTTTATGAAATAAGAAAACCATATTCCCTGGCAAGCGCGTATGCGCGTAAACCAAGTCAAGGATGTATAGATACCTTAACAACCATGAGGCATGAATGAGGATTATTGAAACAACATTTTGGTTCTTATAGGATGAGATAAAGTATTGATCTCTTTAAGGTTATTCCAAATGCTATACCTACATATGCAATATTCATTTTTAGGTGCAAAGTGGTCAACAAATCAAGGATATATAGATACCCAAACAACAATGAGGCATGAATGAGGATTATTGAAACAACATTTTGGTTCTTATAGGATGAGATAAAGTATTGATCTCTTGAAGGGTATTCCAAATGCTATTCCTACATATGCAATATTCATTTTTTAAGCGCCAAGTGGTAGTGATTTAGGAAATCTATTGAGTAAGAAAGACCTTCTTGCACACAAGAGAATTAGTTACTAGGTAATATCATTTTAACTTGCAGTGTGTTGGAAAGGTGCATGACATTATGTGTGGGGTGTTATTTTCTCTCTTAGAGTTCGTATATCGAGTTGTTCCAAAGGTTTTAGGGAAAGAGGAGAAAGTATGATATTATATAAGATGGTGGGTTTGAAATATGGGCACAATTCAAATTGCATGTATATTTAAATTACAAGTGACCATAAAAATATAGAAGTATAATATATTTAACTATTCACATGTGTACACATAAATAGCATATGTGAAACATGCAGTCTTATTATATGTAGATAAATACATATTGACATGTAAATGTATCTACAGTATATGCATATATGTGGAAATGTGCATGTAGATGCCAATATATATCATATATACATGTCCATAACGTATCAAAATGCATATACATAACATAGAATAGTACACATTTGATGATGTTTTGTATTATATGCAAGTATGCCATTGAAGTATTACTACAATATACATAGATACAGATTGATATTGAAAGGTATTACTACATACACATATATAAATATGCATATGTACATGTGAGCATGGTACTAAACATCCTTGACATCTGGCGATATATCCTCGATGTTACATATGTCTATGCTTGTCGATGTCGAAACCTAGTAAACTTCCATGCCCCATTGGTTGCCTAATTGTTGACATGTGTCAATCACTTCAGCCTAGTTGGTGATGAAATTGACTCAGGTAGCTCAAATCCTCCCATTTTCTCGATGATCTTTATAGTTCATTAGTTATTACTGTTGCACACATACTGAAGGCATAAAGAAACTTGTAGGAAGCCTTGTTTGACATTAAGATGACCATTTCCTTGGTTTCTAACTAGAGAGAGTAATGATAAGTTTATTCCTCTACTAGATTTCCACAAGGTTTGCAAAATTTGGTGTAGACCTAATACCATTTCACCTCTGTTACTTTTCTCCCTCTTTACGAATTGAAGTATTTGGAAATAAGCTCTTGTTTTTTAATTCTAGAATGTGATCCAATTGGGATTTCTGTAGATATTGAACACCACAAATATAGAACAGATTTAAGTTCTAAACATTTCATATAGAAAATTATAGATTGAGTATGTGTTTACCAAATATTTGATATTTTATGCTAAATTCCCTCACAATCTCACTACCTTTTAGCTTCTTTGCGAAGTGTTAGTCCAAAATTTGCTCAAAGTTTCCCTACATTTTCCAGAAACTTTCATGCTTGTCGAAGTTGACACTAAGACGTCTTGTACATTTGCACATGACTATGCTTTTCTACATATAGAAACATGTATGGATGGCTATATATAAACATACATTTCGTTTTTAAGATAGATTTAATGAATTCTATCCATTCTTATCATGAAATCACTATTTTGAGCTCAATTTTTGTCAAAGATGCGTCGAAGTTTGGTTGTAAAAATCCTCGAAGTTTCCTTGATGTTTCCACAAACTTCCACTTCCACAACTGTCGAAGTTGACTCGAAGTCGAAGTCATGTTCCATGCATGTGGGTGTGTGGGTAAATAAGTAGTTTGAATTATATTGAGACAAATCAATTTGAGAAAAAAAAAGTGTGTAGAACTTCTAATAAAAATAAGTAGCTACATATACCCCGCTTATGCCCTACATAGGACCGCATGTGCGGCCATGACCACATACTGGGTCACATATGCATATGGGGTCTGACAAAAGGGGCACACCGCATATGCCCCGCATAAAAATGCTTTTTGAGACACTAGATGTTGGGATTAGGTTGGCATGGTTTGGACTAGTTTGGATTTAAAACCAAAGCCCACACCACACCTAGTGGTTTGGAAAATATTCAAGCTAGACTAGACTGTTGGTAAGTCTAGAGCGGACAAAACCTTATTGTGTGGTTTTGTTGGGTTTGGTGTGGTTTCAAACCACATACTATTCAATATAATTTTCTAGCATAAGTTCTAGAACAGACCAAACCATATTGTAACTTTGTGGTTTTGCTCGGTTTGGTCTGGTCTCAAACCCATACTATATAATATAATTTTCTCACATATCATTAAAATCATATAGCCAATTTGGTTTGCTTGGAAGATCCAAAAAAGATGTTATTTTTCGAACAAGGAGGCTGATGGAGAAGCACAAAGAAAATATAACAGTTATCACATGGTTTTTATTGATTTAGAGAAGGTTGAGGATCAAGTACCTAGGTAAGTGCTTGGAGGGTTTTGGAGAAAGGAGTGTTCCAATGTGATACATTGACTTGATTAAAGATATATTTGATAGCTCAATTGCTAGTGTTAAGACCTATGTACGGGACACACCATGATTTTCTACCACAATTGGGATATCTAGGATCGGTAGTGAACCCATATCTATTTGATGTTGTTATGGATGAATTGTCAAAGTTTTCAAGATGATATTCCTTGGTGCAAGTTATATGTTGATGATATTGTGTCGATTGATGAAAACTAAAGAGAGATTGAATGATAAAGTTGACAATTGGAGAAATGTGTTGCAATCAAATGGATCTAAAATCAATAGAAGCAAAACCAAGTATATGCATTGCAATTTCAACTAGTCTAGAGTTGTGAATAGCAGTGCCAAGTTAGATGGATTGGATGTACTAAAATATGACAAGTTTTGTTACTTGGGTTCAATTATTTATACGGATGGAAATGTTTAAGAGGGTGTTCATCATGGGATCACCATAGGAAAGTTGGAACAAAGTGCAACTGGAATAGATTAAGTAAGTTTATCGAACAACTATATAGCCTGCCAATCTGTATGGGAGTGGATGTTCGGCACTAAAGAAACAATGTCTCAACAAAAAGAATGAGCTCAAAATGCATATAGTAGGGTGGATGTTTGGTCGGTTTCCTAGCACCATTATTGTCTACTCAACCACCACTAGGATACATGTCGTACACATTGAACAAACTAAAAAAGCATGCATTGCATAAGTACTTAATAATTTGAATAACAAATATTAGGGAACGCAATGCAATTATGACATACTAAAAAACCGTGCATTGCATAAGTGTACTTAATAATTTGAATAGCAAATATTAGGGAACGCAATGCAATTATGATAAATTATAGGTATATATTGTATATATTAAATGGTGAAATAACCCCAATCCCCCTTTGCTCCTCTTTTTTTGAGTTAGAAGAGACATTAGTCTCCCCCCTCCCTCAAAGAGCATGCCAGAGCCCGGAAGACTGCAAGGGTGGTAAATATTGTACGCAACGGGAGGTTCGAACCCGGGTCCCCCGGGGAGGACCTACCGTGCTCAACCATCCACGCTACACAGGTCTGTTCCCCTTTCATCCTCTTCAAAAAACAATAATAACACCAAGGATTGAAACTATCAAAATTTCCATCGAAATTTTTGAGTTATACACAAAAATATCTCAAAATTTGTCAAAAGTTGGCAAAATTCATCAAAATTGTCGAATTTTTGGCAAATGCAATCATGGTAGCAGTTTCGACCAAAATAGACACGGTCGCATGTTTTGATACCAAATTCTATTGAAATCAAATTTTTTGGTGAAATTTTGCCAATTTCCACAAAACCTCATTCCTTGGGTAGACCGACTAATGTGCCTACATAAAGCAATGCTATTCAGCTAACCACAATTTCAAGAAAGTCTTAAATAACTCGAGAAAAAGTTATATGGAGAAATTTTGAATCTTTGTCTTGATCAGAATATGACCAATGACAGAGTTCATTGGAAAAGAAGGATCCATGTAGCCACACCCAACATGGTTGAGATTAATACTTAGGTGATGACGGAGGTGGTGGTAGTGGTGACACTAAAAGGTAGGTGGTTTTATAGAATGATTCAATTATTAAGTTTATTTGATGTGAGATTATCGGCGATAGTCAAATATAAATTTACAAAAGTTAAATCATAAATACATACTAATTGAGTATCTTATATATTTGAAAAAATAAGAAATGACTAGATCCAAAAAAAACTAGTAGATGCAGTCACAATTATATAGTAAGTCTAGAAGGTATGTACTTATCGACTTGGATTCAGAAAGTGCAATATTTTAAGACAAGAAAGATTTACTTGAATAGTAAAAATAACTTCCTAATATATATTAGGGCGTGCCAAATGGTATGTGACAATAAAGCCATGGTGTGTGTGCACCAACATCACAGGAACCAAGCTTCTTTTAGGATCTGAATAGTTTATTTAGTTTAATTTGAATGGTCATGTCATTTTTTATTCAATTATGTTTGTTTCATAATATTGTACTTTTATTGGCATGTAGACAACAGATAATGTATAAGCAGTGCCTTAGTGATGTAAGATATTAATAATATGTATGTTAATGTATATAGAAAATTACATGTACATAGATAGATATACATATTAGTATATTATGTAGTATTGTAGAAAATTATATTATCATCAAGGTTTTGTTGTGTCTTAATGGTCAGACAAATTCCTCAAACTGATAATGAGACCACTATATAGTCTGAAGAGTTTTAAGACCAGATCAAAGCACACATCGTGCCAAAACACACCATATATAATACTCCATTTGGTTGGGTTTGGTCTGGTTTTCTGTGTGAAAGGAGGGTTCTTCAGGTCTGAAGGCCTATCGATTGTAGCTCGTGTTGGCGGTCACTGTCATCACTCCGACAATAAGGCAGAGATAGTATCAGACCTAACTTCTTGATGCATTTAGGGTGATCATCGACTCCGCACCTTTCCTCAGTTCTACTCTTATATCTTTCACTTAAGTGTTGTATTACAATAGAAAATTGGTTTTATTGGAGTCCTTGCATCACCATGGCTATACAAAATTACAAACGTGAAGGGGGGGAGGAAGTTGAAGGTTATTCTTATCCAACATACCCATTTTGGCTATTCCCACCATAGGCATGATATTCTCTTCATTGTTATATGTCGTTCATCCATATACAGGTTTATGGAGCCCAATCATTTATCACCAACACAACTACCCATTCCAGAGAACATCAGTTTGTAAGAAAATTATGTGATGCTTCTAGACCTACATCGTGATGAGAAGCCTCATGTATAGATGCCCCTTCATCGCCCCCAACAGCGTCACAATGATATACTTTAAACGGTCTTCTCAGAAACTGAATGAACCAAGGTTTTTCATCTGTATTCTTTTTCAAATAATTTAATTAATGTTCTCCCTATTGCTAACCAATACGGTTTTTAATGGTTTCCATGATTCCATTATCCACTCCGTGATCACAATATCATGTCCTCAAATAGCACTCCTCTATCCTTTCTATGTTACCTCTTCTCTCTCACCAAGCCCCACCAACCCAACAAATTGAATGGAATTCCTAAAACTGCTCAATAATCTTCTCAAATCAGTTTGTTAATCACTCAATCACACTCTTTACTTTCTCTCTCTTAATTCATAATGACCACTTCATTACTTTATGACAAACCTTCTTACATTAACCACATCCCCAAAAAATACTCCATCTTTCTCTATGTCACTCCCTCTACTCTCTCCCATATTTCTAATCATAGCATATTTATTTTTCCATCACTCTTTGTCTAGGAAGCACGGACACTTCCGGAGGCTGCCGTGTCCGTGTCCAACACGTGTCCAACTCGGACACGCCTTGGACACGCGTGGACACGCGGCGGACACTCCCCCAGTGTGTCCAGTTTCATATTTTTTTTATTTGCAAGCTGGACACGGTGTGGACACATCTAGGATGCTTACTGGATATGACCAACCCAACCCACATAAGATCTAACTAAAAAGAAAAGAGAAAATAAGACCCAACCCATAGACTCCTCAACCAAACCCCAACTCCTCACCAAACCCCTCATCTAGGATGCTTACTGGATACGACCAACCCAACCCACATAAGATCTAACTAAAAAGAAAAGAGAAAATAAGACCCAACCCATAGACTCCTCAACCAAACCCCAACTCCTCAACCAAACCCCAACTCCCCACCAAACCCCTCATCCTTCCCTTGATATGTGACCAACTACCCTCACCCTCTAATTGTTATTGTTCATGTAAAGAGCGAATGAAACTGCTTCTAGCAGCAGTTGCTGCAAGTAGCAGCTAGGTCCTGAAGTTGCTACAAGCAGCCACCATAAAGAGATGGAGTTGCTACTAGCAGCCTTTGCATCAACAACCAGTAGGAGCTAAAGCCACCATAAGCAGCAGCCTTTTGTGACAGCCATTTGCAGCTAGAGCTGCCAACACCTAGAGCGGCCATTAGAAGCAACTTCCTTCCCTTTCTAGGAACTCATTCCCTCTTCTTCCTCTTGATCTTAATATATTATTTTGTACGCTAAATTTTTAGCATCAACATAGCGGGTTTGAATACAAATGTGAATATAAAGTGGATATCATGGCGATCATTGTTTCTGCTTGTTGTTAAGGATTATGGAGCGTATTGTGTTTACAAATAAATTATATACATATATGTCGTTAACTGTATCTATTAATGTAAATATATGTATGTATATATGTATATATAGCCGTGTCCAATGTTGTGTATGTGTCCTATATTTTTGAAAGTTGTCATGTCCTGTGTCCGTATTTGTGTCAGTGTCCATATCTGTGTCCATGTCTATTCTTCTTAGCTGTTTGTTCATTTTCACAACCCCCAAAATACACCAACAATTTTCCTATCCCATATTATCTAACTTTTAATTTCTCAACCACATTGACTCACTGCAAAAATATGTTCTCTCTACTTGTAATGTGTTTCTCTTTCGAATTCCTTATCTTGTAGAACCTCTATCATTAACTCTCTATTTCTATTAGTGAGTAACTATGAGACTTATTGTGTGTGAAACTAAGGTGAGTTGATTTTATTATACTACCATTATTTTGAAAAGGTGATATGTGTTTGACAGGGGGAGAGGAAACCACAAAGAGTATATGTGACATGTCAGAGTATTTTTTTTCTTAATAAATTATTTGTATATATTCATAAAATCATACACATATATAACTGCAAGTATATCAATATATATGTACTATAAATTTATGTATGTGTATATATGTATTAAATATTAGCATGTGTGTAATATATGTACACATATCAACATTTATACGTCTGAAATGGGACACCCTGTTGATTAGATCCTTAGTTTGTTACTAAAAGATCTCATGTTCAAGCCTCGCAGATGGCATGAATAGAGATGCCAAATCTAAAAAAATCAACATGTATACAAATAAATGTGTTAGGGAATAGTTTATATTCATGTATTTTTCTTATTTCCTTTATTTGTTGGGTCTATATGTAAATGTTCACGCCTTATATAATAAAGGAGAGCCTGCTCCAGCTAGGCATCATTCCAGCCCAATTCCTTTCACATGGTATCATAGAATGTTCTAGGGCCACAACCCTAGTCGCCGACCGCACCTTGCCCCTCCTCTCTATCTTTTTCCTTCTCTACTCCAACGTTGTCATTGTCGTTGCCACTACCGTCCAGTACCTCCGTTGTCCACCAGCTTCCATCCCTCTCCACCAAAGAGCGGTGTCTAGTTGAAGGAGAGGAGGAGAACTGCTCATTCTATCCTATAGAGAGGAGGAACAACTTCCAACTCGAGCAACTTTCCTCTCCACATAGTCTCCATACGTGGATGAGTGCCTAAGTCCTTTAGGGGGTGTTGATGCATCAACTTTGCATCATCTTTTAACAGTAGGTGACGGTGCTAATTCATGTCACCTCCCCGTTGTACCTTCCTAGGGTCTTCTATCTCTTTGATTGAGCTTTCACATCTAGATTGTGCACCAGCCGTCGTCGACACAGCGTCTTGTCCAACCAACACGGCGTGTTGCAGTCCAAAAATCTCCCTGACAACGCAACATTCTTGTAACATCATTGACCTGGGTTATGCTTTAGCCCTAGTTGTTTTATTTAAGAAATATAATTATATGCTTGCCCTTATCTTTTGAAAAGTAATTAAGGCTCAAGAGGAACTTATGTTTCAAATTTAGTCCTTTTTGAATAATGTTGAAAACAATGTTTTGCCCGTTTTGGACTAAAGTGCAAATTACCCAAGTTGAGGGGTTAACTTGCAAATGTTACATGATTAAATGTTCCTCAAGTGTTGAAGCATCATAAGAATGAAAATGATGTGGAGTTATGGCTTGTGGAAGCCTGAGCACAAAGAAAGAGCTTATTGAGCAATGTTTGTGCATTAAAACCTAGTTTTGGTGTAACATGCAATTTACCCAAAACCTAGGGTTCAATATGCAAAATACCACTTTTAGAGAGTCCCTAATGTTTCTTGGTATCAATTAGAGACAATAAAATCAGAGGGGAATCTCATTTGAATCTCTTTGGGGGAGAGAGAATCTTGATATTAAAATAATCAAGATTTAAGCATAATTGAAACCCTAATTCAATTTAATGCAAAAATAAATATATTAATGGAAGTGCCCTTCAACCAAAAATGTGATGGTTGAATTTATATAAGTATGTAAGTCCTTGTGCCTTGCAATGGCACGGAAATATCTAAAGTGAGTGGAGAGCCCACTCACATTAGTTAAACAAAAAGTAATATCCACTAATTTTTGGATATTATTATTAAATTGATTAAGGTGCTTAATTGTTTTCTTTTAATTCATGGATAAAGAAGAGGATTTAGAAGGGTAGGATGATGTCTTAGTATGCAAGTAAGTGAGGGGGGTTAAGTGTTACCAATTTAGGGAATTGAAGGATTTTTATAACACTTTCTCTCTCTTGAATTTCCCTTATATACACTCCATTCTTTCACCCACATGAAAGGCTTTTTCAGCTCTTCTTTCTTTCCTTGCTTTGGCCGAGCACAAGGGAGCTTAGTATCAACAGGAGGATGTATCCCAACCTGTAGGTAAGCTCCTTAATAATCTTCAACCTTGATTTCATGGTGGAAATCGAAATGCAATGCTTATTTTCTTCTTTTCTCCATTCAATCTTCAACTTTAGCCATTGTTTTCACTCAAAGACTTGAGGACGGACCCTGGGAAGTTGAGAAAGCTTCATTCACCATTAAAGACGTGAAGCTTGAAGCTTGGATTCAACTTTGAAGGCGGGTTATATAACTTGAACCCTTAAATATCATTATTGATTTCATTTCTTCATCATATGTTGATTCCTTTTTCTTTCCTGAAATTCCTTTTGACTAATTGTTGAAATCACCACAAATATCACAGAAAATTTCGAAGGTTTGAAGCTTGAATGTTATGATTTCATATTAGCACACACCTCAAGAAATATCAGGTCCAAACGGTTTCAACTTGAGACCAATCGGTCTCAAGATCGATTGAAACCAAACGGTCTCAAGACTGTTTGGGTGCAAACAGTCTCAAGACCGTTTGGGATCAAATGGTCTCAATACCGTTTGGAGATACTTGCTGATGTAGTTGGATGTTGATCCAATGGTTCTAATTGATTGACTCATAACAGGTTCAGTGATGGATAATCCACTAATTACAAACTCTAATCAAGTTGAAGTGTTGAAACCCTAATTGAATTGAATCAATTTCATGGTTGATGGTCCAAACGGTCTCAAAACCATTTGGAGGCCAAACGGTCTCAAGAACGTTTGGAGGTCAAGGGTTGTGATGGATGATTGGAGATACAAGGGTTATAATTTGATGTACTCTCAATGGTCCAATTGATGAATGATTCAATGAAGCAAACCCTAATTGATTGGTTGAAGGAAATCCCTAGATGATCCTTTCAGTTTCAAGGTAGTTTGGACCAAATGGTCTTGAAATTGTTTGGAATCAAACGGTCTTCAAACCATTTGAGATCAAATGGTCTCAAACCATTTGGAGGTCCAATCGATTTCAAGGTTGATTTATCCAATCGGTTTCAAATGGTGATGGGTCCAATCGGTTTCAATGTACATGTGATCAAACGATTTCAAGGGTTGAGTGCCCAAACGGTTTCAAAATAGTTTGGAGGGCAAACGGTCTCAACCCTAGATACCCAAACGGTTTCAAAACTATTTGGAGGTTGAGGGGTCAAAACTGTGTGGAGGTTCAATGCAACCAAAACCGTTTGAAGACCTAATGTGATGAAAGATAAATTTACCCCATGATTGTTAATGATGTATATCAAAGATAATTACAATGGTTGTACCTTTAAGGTACTAGGGTGATTAGTACCCTTAGAGGGGTTAACCTTTGATGCTTATGGAAGCAATATCTCAATACACTATGCTAACCCTAAATATATGTACTTGAATGAAGGGTTGACCTAATCTAATCAAGCTTGAAGTAATTAACATCCTAAAGAGGATGAGAGAGAGAGGAATTCATACATGTATAATAATCATGTAGTGGTTAAGCCTCAACACTTTCAACATGAATAAAATATGTAATTAGGGTATGATCCTTGATAAAGAGATCATGAAACTCTAATCGAGAAGGTTGATGAGCCCTAACCCTATTTTAGGGCAATGCTAGGTGAAACCCTAATCTAGGGTAATGGTGTTACCCTAATCTAGGGCGGTGATATGAGAAATCCCAATTTAGGGTAATATAATGAAAAACCCTAATTTAAGAGGATGCTTCATGAAACCCTAATTTCGGGTAAAGTTACATGAAACCCTAATTTGGGGAAAAGTTATAAGGAACCTTAATTCAAGATAATGATGTGTGAAACCCTAATCTAGGGTGATGCCATGTGAAACCATAATGCATTGATGTGATGTGAAACTCTAATCTAGGGTGATGCTATGTAATGCTATATGAAACCCTAATATGAAACCCTAACCCTAATATAGGGTGAAGGTATGTGAAACCCTAATTTTGGGTTATAGTGCATGAAAC
This sequence comes from Alisma plantago-aquatica, assembly GCA_963693085.1. NCBI lineage: Eukaryota > Viridiplantae > Streptophyta > Magnoliopsida > Alismatales > Alismataceae > Alisma > Alisma plantago-aquatica. The sequence goes on along the minus strand of OY856413.1, from coordinate 978,122,947 downwards.
CCTAATCTTGGGCAATATGATGATAAATCATAACCCTAATTTTGGGTAATGGGATGAGTATCCCTAATTGACATGAATTGGGAAACCCTAAATCTAATGAGGGAATAGTGATGCTACCCTTACATTGCATAGTGTTGATATGTAATTGATATAACTATCATCATGTATACTAACCATGCAGGTATCATGAGATGTTGGGCATAGCCAGGTATGAGCTATGATGTTTTATTATTGAAATTGTTTTATGGGCCTTGTGAGTCATGATATGCTTTGTTGCCTAGTAAGAGGTAACAAGAGATTAAATGGGTCTTGAGAGCCATGTGAGATGCTTGTGTAGCAAGTATCATGTTTACCATGGTCAGATGACCTAAAGGTATTAGTTACCTGATAAGTGGTAACAAGTGTTCTTTGATGAACTGAGGGTTTGAATACCCATATTCCATAATCATGATGATGAGATGTTAAGGGATGAGAATGCCCATGATGTGACAAGGGATTGAGATCCCAATGTTTTATAAAGCTTCGAAAAGTACTTGATAGAAGTATTACACATTCCTTATAGCATTGTTATAAAATTTTATAATTGAAAACATGACCGATGCTAAAAGAATATGGTAATGTACTTAATTAATCAAGTGAAATCTTATCATGTAGATCCATGGCCATAGATCCATCACCGTCAGTAGTTGGTGATGGTGAAACAGGTTTTCCCACGGGATCTCCTGGAGGGCATACTATTGAGTATGTGGGGGTTATGGGTGTGAATATCCTTACACCCTAATGTGGGATTGATGTGAGATAAACATTAAATCTCTCAATCCTTCATTATATGTGTCGGGATGGATGTATCACGAATCTCTCGATAATGTTAATGTTGGATCGATGTGAGATAAACATGAAATCTCTCAATTGCGAAGAGAGTACATCTGCCACTATAATATAGCGAAGTTGTCAGTATACCCTGAAAAGCTATTTAGTAGAGACACAAGATGTCATGCATTTTGTACTCACACTGACTGAGGAGGATGAGGTCATGGAAATTCGGCTCTTCCTTGACCTATGTATGGAACCGATGCTTTACGCCGTCATGGTCGGTTGGAGTATGAGCGGTATACCTCATATCCTCAAGGTTTAAGTATGATTGTAAAATGTAATCAACTGTGCAGTGTATTTGCTTAAGGTTAAAATACCAGAATCATTGGTTGATGTTACCTTGCTTAGCATATCCTAGATGGATAAATGTTATACATGTTCTTCAATTCCTTATTGGATAAGTGACATGTTGCTTTATCAAGTTATAGCTGAAATGATTTGAATAAGAATATTGCTCTAATCTTTTTAGACATTGATTTATCTACTATTGAATATATATGATTCCTCTGGTCAGTTTTATTCTATCAAACTACAATAATAATGTTTTTGGCGGAGAGTTATATCTCTCGTTGGGACTGGGTCTCACTCTGTTGGTCACCAACACTTTTTAGGTAGACGTGGAAGAAAAAGCAGAAACCCTATAGCAAGCGAAGAGCAGCAGCAGCAGCAACAGGGACAGCAGTGATATTCCAGGTGGAGACACTGGCTTTCATATTTTGTATAGAGAGTCCTATGTGTCATCTATGTACTCTCAGGTCCTCGGAGTTAGTAGTTAGTACTTTTAATGAATAGATTTGAGATTTTGTCTTGATGCCTCGAGGTTCTTATGTTGCCTGTGTATAGTTTTAACATAGCAGTTGATGCTTGTAATCCTCGAGAAGGGATGGTACAGGATATGTACTTATGAACCAGGATGTAAATAAAATACATTGGTTCTTGATAAAAGAGTTTTCCTATGTTTGGATCTCTTTGTAAATGGTTTTAATTTTTAGTGATTTTTAGTAATCCACTTTAATGATCGCTTCCGCTTAGTTAATGACGTTTTGTTCGAACGATGTATCACAATTCTCTCTCAGATCACCGGTTACATGGTGTGTCCCCTAAGTTACATGACGTGTCGAGGCTATTGGAGTTTACGCCTCTGATGGTTACACGGTGTGTTCCCTAAGTGACATTGTGTGTCGAAGGCTAATGGAGTTTATGCCTTCGACGGTTACACAGTGTGTCATCTACTCACACAACGTGTGTAAGAGATTATAAAAGTTTGTTGTCTACTAGGTTGTATAGGCAGCCTGGAGACCATGTGTTGCCTAGGGACGCCCAGACAGACTAGGTGTTCCTAGGCATTTTTTTAATTTTATTGTTGCATTACATATATGTATAATTATAAATTAGCCTATGAGCAATATATGAATCAATAGGAATTACTGAGAGAAAAGAAAAGAAAAGGCAAACATTTATCTACTTGAGAAAAAGTAACAAATTTGAAAAAGAAATCAACAAGTAGGTTGGGAAAAACGATGAACAAAGAAAGAACAGAAAAAAGAACAAAAAAAGTAGAGCATCATGCAGTAGGAACCTTATGTATGGTGAAACCATGGAGAGAAAAATAAAGCAGAAGAAGATTGATAAAGGAAGAAGAAGAAGAAGAAGAAGAATTACCAAAATAAAATTAGAGAGGTTGAAAAGATGAGAAACAATATAGTGCCTATATGTGTAGATATGAATAAATGAATCTAATATAGGAAAGCTAGAGTAAGAAAACTGAAAATGCAAGGAAGAAATTAGCATTGTAGTAATGTGAATACATTCATACAAAAAATTATGAACAGATTATAGAAATAGGAGGATGAAGAAGAAAAAAATCATGTAGTATATAATAAATTAGTAAGCACTGCTACAGAATTAGGAGGATGAAGAACAAAAAAATCATGTAGTATATAGTAAATTGGTAAGTGGAGCAACATAATATCATAATTGTGCAGCAGCAGTAACTCTAAAACATAGCAGTGACATTGCAGCAACTTTGCTTCTTCATGGAGCTATAAAGGAAAAGAAAAAACAAGAGGAAAAATAAAGGAGGAAGAATAAGTGTCAAAAGAAATGAAAAGAAGATAAGAATAAAAAGTATAGCCCAAACTTTACGCCTTGTGGGTGCCTAGGTGCTATAGGCGGCCACCCAGGCCGTCCAACAGCTTAGTTACGCTGGGCGCCCAGGTTTTGGAGGTCAGGTAGCCACCTAGGGCGCCTAGGCGGGCGCCTGTACAACAATGGTTGTATGTCTTTGCCAACTGACACAGCGTGCTAACATCTCAACACAGTGTGTCATTCCCTAACATGGGGTTCAAGTCTTCTACACAGCGTGTTGCCAACAGCCTATCTTGATTGCTATTTTCTTTCTTGATGCAATCTCACTACGGGAGATGAAAAGCCAACTGCTTCTGCCACAATTGTCTAAATGATCAATCTCAGATAACTTTTGTGAAGCTTAATTCACAGAATTATTTACTTTGAAAAAATGTTATATATATATATATATATATATATATATATATATATATATATATATATATTGTTCTTGAATCAAGAGAGAAGTTGAATATTATTGAGTTAAAGCCTCCCGATGAAAGTAGCAAAGACTACTCTACTTGGCGGAAACATGATGGACAAGTAAATTCATGGTTATGGAATAGCATGGAGCCCCAGATTGCTTCCAGGTTTATGTTCTACTCATAGCTAAACAAATTTGGGAAGCTGCAAAGGAACACTTCTCTCACGAAAAGAATGCCCTCTATCTCTATACTGTCTGTGACCGTCTCTTTGCATAAAGACAAGATAGTCGCTCTAGAGGATTATTTCGGTGCTCTACAATCCATCTTTCAAGAACTCAATTTCTATCATTTGTTGATGACTAGTGATCAGATGAAAGATAGAGATGACCTAGTAACAACAAGATTCCTATCAGGATTAAATTTTATCTATGCTTTAGCTAGGAGTGTCATCCTTGCCACATACAAACTACCAAGTCTTGATGAAGCCTTTGTGAGGATTCAATAGTCTTTGTTTGAGTATGTCTACTTTAGGAGGACAACACACTGCAAAGCATGCCTCTCTTGTTGTTGGTGCCAAAGGAACTAGACGACGTGATGGTTGAGGATGAGGCAATCGTTCCAGGGACAACTGTACTTTCTGTTGGAAATTGGGACATATAGAGGAAAAGTGTTATTCTAAGCATGGTTGGCTCCCCATTGGTGTTGCACATTACACAACAACTTCCTTGGGAGCATTTCCATCTGGAGCCTCTAAACAATTAGATTATACAATCTCCAAGGAAGAGTATGACCGTCTCCTTTCGGCAACCCAACACGCTTCCCTTGGCTCCTCCGTCAATCTAGTTTCAGGTACAGGTAACCATGAGGCTTCACTTGTTGTCTCCCATCCATTTTCTACACGGGTGGTGGATTCTGAGGCCTCTCAGCATATGATGGGTATATGATCTATGCTTCTATCTTCTAACTCGTATATTTTGCATTCTTCTAACACTTGTTGATGGGTCTATCAGGCGGGTCCAAGGTTGTGGGACTGCACAAACATTATTTGATTTGATTTTACAATCTGTACATTATGTAACAGAATTTCCTTTTAACTTAATGTACATTGCTAAGTTGGTTGATTATTTGAAATGTCTGGTAATATTTGGAGACTCTTTCTTTGTGTTACATGATCCCAGGAGTTGGTAGACAATTGGCGCAGGATCTAGGAAAAGTGATTCTCTACTTCTTTGAAAGTGATCACCCAGCTCGCCAGACTCCATCTATAGCATCTATTGTTTTCAATTGCTCTGCCTTACAGTGGCATTATCGTTGTGGGCATCCGTCCTTATAGGGTCTTCAAAAGCTTGTTTCAAGCTTAGCATCAATAAAGTCATTAAGAGTTGTCAGTCACGTCAACTAGGCAAGCATCATCACATTTCTTTTTTGAGTCACACTGCGAAACGCTCTAAGCGTCCTTTTGATCTCATTCATAGTGATGTTTAAGTCTTGTTAAAGAGCCAAGTTATAATGGCTTACGATATTTTCTCTCTTTCATTGATGATTTATCCTGCATGACTTGGGTATACTTGCTTAAGTCTAGGGAGTCGGGATGAAGTTTTGTCAGTCATTCAAACTTTTCATAAATTAATAAAATTCAATTTGATGCTCATATCAAAATCCTTCATGCAGATAATGCTCTAGAATACGTTCCAAACATTGTTTCCAAATTTTTTAATTCTTTTGGTATGATTCATCAAAAAACGTGCCCTCATACACCTCAAAAAAATGAGGTCTCTGGCACAGAAAATGTCATCTACTTGATCTAGACACGCTACTTTTTCATATGTTTGTGCCAAATAAATTTTGGTCTAATGCTCTTCTCACTACTTTTTTTATTAACCGTCAGCCATCCTATCTTACATGGGTCCGCCCCCTTCTCTGTTTTACGACCTGATGAGCAACATTTTTCTATTCACCTTTGTGTGTTTGGTTGCACTGCGTTTGTTCATGTGTTTGACCGACGTGTTGATAAGTTGTCTCCTCGCACAGTTTGCACCGTCTTTTTAGAATATTCTCCCATGTAGAAGGGAAAGAAATGTTATTGTCCTCCTCTTCGTTGCCTTTTTGTGTCAGCTGACGTTACTTTCCACGAGTCTACTCTGTTCTTTAGTAACTCTTCCAGAGTAAGGGAGAGCACAATCCTGAGAGTGACTATATATATGAGCGTGAGACGGAGACCATTTTATGTGTTGTGTGATGACAGTGTTCCAGATGCCGCTCATACTACACTGCCACCATCACCTACACCTCCACCTATTAAACATTTTCTACTGGTTTACACTAGGCGAGTTGGGCATCACCAAGAGGATGTAGTGTCATCGATCGAGCAAATTATGAATTTGTTGTATATGAACTTGTGTTGTATGGGCGCTCGCCCAAGCGTTCACCTAGGGTTCAAATCCCATGCGCCCAACCTAGTAAGGCCTCTGGGTGGCTTGGGCGGACTGGGTGGATGCTTGGGCGGTGCCTAGGCATGCCTAGGCTGCTAGTGGACTTTTTTGTATTTTTTTCTTTATCAATCTGATATGTGACTGGCTTACTGTTGCAGTGTTGCTCCCTACTATAACTAATTTAGTGTTTCTCTTCTATTACTCATCTACTACATGCTCCATGATTTGTTTCCCTTCACCAAGCAACAACTTTGCTAATTGACCAATTTACTGATGCCCTCTATTACTAATTTATTGTTGATCCACTAAGTTAAAATATAAAATGTCTACTTTTTATCGTCTATGTAGACTTGTTGCAGTTTTATTTTTGTTATTTCTTCTTTCCCCTCCCATTTTTCTGAATTTGTCTTCTTTTTCCTTCATCAAGTAGCAATGTAGCTGCTATGCAATTATTTTTTCTTTCTTTTTTTTCTTAGTTGTCCCTATCACAAATCTCAGTTGTATTTTCATATTGCTCCACCAAGCAGCAGATTGGTTGCTACATTCTTCTTCTTCTTCATCCCAATGTTCCTTCTATACCCTATTTCTATTTCATCCATCTCCTTTCACACTAATGTTCCTCCCCAATCCTCTTGATAATTCATACTTATTTAATATTTCTTATAGTTATAGGTTAATATATAACTATGTGTGTATATAATTATATTATATTATATAGTATTTATTTGTTATAAAATTAAAAAAACCTAGAAACACCTAGGCTGTTTGGGCATCCCAGGCAATGCCTAGCCGCCTATACAACCATGATATGAACCGGTTGATTTAATTGAGTCAGTGGATGAGCCAGAGACTCCTCATCGTTCGACACTCATGAGGTAATTTTTTCTACTGAGAGTTCTCTTGATGCTTCTGTTTCATATTTACACCTTTCAGTTGCAGCTCGTAAAGGTGTTCGATAATGCACTATTCGCCATCCACCTTCGAGTGTGTGTTGCTTGTCTCATCTGTCACCAGTAGCCCGCACGTTTGCTCTTAAGCTTGATTCTACAGTTGTTCCCCACTCTTGTACAGAAGCAGCCAACATGATGGATGGATTCAAACAATGGACAGTGAGATGGCAGCTCTTCATGAGAACTCCATCTGGGACTTGGCGGATCTTCTTCCTCAGAAGCCGGTTGTAGGTGTTGTGAGGTTTATACTATTAAACAGAAACCAGAAAGTTCCATTGACCATTTGAAGGCATGCATGGTGGAAAAGGGGTACACTCAAACACATGTGTAGATTTTTTTGAGACTTTCTCCCAAGTTGCTCGGTTCAACTCTATGTGGATCCTTATTTCTGTTGCTACTCATTGTAACTGGCCTCTTCTTCAATTGGATGTCAAAAATGCTTTCCTTCAAGGTGATCTCATTGAAAAGGTATATATGGACCAACCTCTTGGGTATGTTGCTCAAGGGGAGCGTCAGAAGGTATGCATATTGAAGAAATCCTTGTATGGCCTGAAGAAGTCACCACAGGCATGGTTTGATAAATGTAGTGTTGCACTTATTCAATTTAGGTTTCATCAGTCCTCTACTGATCATTCTTTATTTGTGTGTAAATCGTCAAGTCGCACTATTATTCTAGTTGTCTATGTATATGATATTGTCATCACAAGTGATGACTCTACTGGCATTCTACAGCTCAAGGAGTGTTCACAAAGGAGCAAACACAGTTTCAACCAAAAGATTTTGGCAATCTCCACTATTTCCTTGTAATAGAAGTTCTACGTTCCAAGAAAGGCACAAATCTCTCTCAACAGAAATATGTTCTAGACCTTGGAGATGCAGGCATGGCATAGTGAAACCAGTCTCCACGCCTATGGATTATCATACCAATGCATCAAATTTATGATGACTGACTTCTCTAATCCGGCAAAGTATAGAAGGATTGTAGGGATACTGGCTTACTTGGCAGTTACTCGTCTGGATATCTCATATGTTGTGGGTGTGTTAACCGATTCATGAGTGCGTCCAAGGTGTCACATTGGATGGCAGTCACCTGAATTCTACATTATGTTAAAAGATCGCCAGGGAAAGGTCTCACTTACTTTATATGGAAGATCTCGCACACATCTCCTTGAAACATACTGGATATACTGATGATGATTGGGCAGGTGACATTGGAGATAGACGCTCTACCTCTGGCTATTGTGTGTTTCTTGGGTCACACTTGGTGACTTAGAGGAGCAAGAAACAAAATGTGGCAGCACAGTCCAGCATAGGGACTGAGTATGGAGCAATGGCACAAGCTTGTTGTGAGCAATAGTGGGTTATGTCCATACTGTTTGAAATGCGAGTGTCTGTTAAGACACCAATCTCTCTTATGTGTGATAACCAGGCAGCCATTCACATTTTCAATAATCTGGTGTTGTATGAGCGGACCGAACATATTGAGGTGGACCGCCACTTTGTTCTTGATTTAGTGTTCTTCAAAAAGATTCAAACTCCTCATGTTCAGATTGGGCAGCAAGTGGTAGATACCTTCACCAAGCCACTATCATCTTCAGCTTTTAATTATATGAGTTCCAAGTTGGGCATGCATGATGTGTATGCTCAAGCTTGAGGGGGTGTTAGATAATAGTTTATGTTCATGTATCTCTTTCTTATTTCCTTTATATGTTGGATCTATTATGTAAATGTTCACACCTTATATAATAAAGGAGAACCTGCTCCAATTGGGCATCGTTCTGGGCCAATTCCTTTCATAGTATGAATATAAGCGTAGAGTATGTGTAGATGTGCATTACCCGTATGTAGTGAAAATTGTGCAAGGGTAACATTTTTTGACTGAGGAAGGTAAAGAAGCAAATTCAACAAAAACAGATTAGAGTGGGATCTTAAGAGTTGGCTCTTTGAAAAGAAAGTCTTTGAAGATAGTGGATATCATGACTAGAAGAAAAGTTAGCATTATTTGCTTGCAGAATACCAAGTGGACAGGGGAACGATGTAGAGAGATTGGAGACACATGGTACAAAATCTAGCATACATGTATTGATAGTCATAGAAATGGCACTGGAATTATTGTTGATAAGATATTCAAATATGATATTGTCAACACACAGATGGCTGATAGAATCATAGCTATCAAGGTTTTCTTTTTTTGTTTTTTTTGGGGGGGAGGGGGGATTTTTATTATTATTAGTTCTTATATCCTCCAAGTATATGCAAGTATAAGTATGAATATAATAAAAGGTATGCATATAAATGTACAACTATGTGTTTGGTAATTTGTTCATCATCATCATCATCATCTAAGCCTCAAAACGCAACCATGTTGGGGTTGGCTATTTGGATCTTTTCTAATCAGCTATGTTATGGGTCATATTCTGTTCCAAAATTTCTTTTTATCAGCTCTTCCCATTTTATTTTAGGCATGGCTCTTCTTTTAATTGTGTTGGACTCAATAGCATGGCATCCTACAAGTGTACGGTGATTTATATATATATAAATGAGCACATACAAAAATGACTTTTTAAATTATATATAAATGTGCATATCCATATAGATATATATGTGCTTGTAGGTGTGTCTATGTGCATGTAATTATGTATTCATGTATTATGTATGTATGGGCATAAATAGTGGCCTATTCAAAAAGCATAGTGTAATCAGCCACTTAATCAACATAGGTGTAAGCGGGAGTATTTGTGGTCACGCGGGGCCCAATGTATACTACTATAAGAAATAACATATTATTTTTTCAATTAATCTTTCACCAAAAATGATTATTTAAGACTTTATCTCACTTGCTTCTTTTCTGCCTACTTTAGTATGGTCTTAGTTGGCATTTAATTGGTGGCAAATATTAGTGTGTAATTTTGTTGCTAAAATTCATATTTTTATTTAAAAATTATAACATTTCATGAGCTAATTATCAAATTCAATTTTGCTTTCCAAACTTACTTCCATTTGCTTCACAATATCAAATGCGATAAAATTAACAAGTTTTGTTATTCTCCTATTTCTTACAAGAATGAATATTACCTCTAAAAATGCCATGTATTATATCTCAATTTTTAGCCTAAGATGAATGTTAATTTTTTATAATTTAAATAGTTGTAAGGTCACTTTTAATTCATTTCACAATCATCATCATCCTCATCATCATCTAAACCTCAGTCCCAACTATGTTGGGGTCGGCTACATGGATCCTTCATTTCAATTCAGCTCTGTCATGGGTCATATTCTAGTCAAGATGTAGAGATGCAAAATCTCTCTTTATAAGCTCTTCCCATATTAATTTAGGCCTTCTTCTTCTTCTGTTATTTGTGCTTGACTCAATAGCATTGCTTCGTGTAGGCGCATCAGTCGCTCTGCGTTGCACATCTTACTCAAGTAACTTTTACAACTCCTTCATTTGACGTAGCTATGAGCCTTAGAAGAACAAGTGTTCATTCTATTACCCTAGTAGAAGTAGTATGTACTTCAAAAACATAAACATAAAAATAAAATAAATTCACACCCATTTGGAGTGGGGGACTCGTGCCCGTGATTAAGATTAAGATAACGTGTAGGCTGCTTTGTGGTGAGAAAGCCCTTGCCTCCAAAGCACAGGTTGCACAGCGACATCAGTGTGAAAAGTGTGATGTGATTGTCCCAGTTAAGGACCACATGTGCAGATGTGTTATTGTTTCATTCCATGGTGCTTGTAGGTAGGCTTGCTTATGCACACCATTAAAACGTAATGTGGATTTAAAAACCAATGATAAGGATGTAACAACAATATTAGTGTGTATGTACAATAATATGAATGCAGATTGTGATAGTATTAATACAAACTGTCACAATATGTATCGAGACCACATGAGTAGTATATATGATTCTTTCATGCATCATAGGATTAACATCTAAACCAAAACCACTGGCTTTTACTACCGTTCCACAGAGCAAGTTGTAATTCCTCCCCCATCAATACTGCTAAATGAATCACACAAATCCCTCATACATGTCCGGACTTTAGCAAGTACCCTCATCCTTAAACCATAATCGTCAGATTCACTTGGTTTTATAAAATTTTAAGAGATTTTGTTTCTTACTCACCCCGCAGTAGCAAAATGCTACATTTTTAGTCAATAAATTGAATTTCATGTTTGATTTGGTGAAACCATGGCATTTATTTCTCTTGATCTACCACCCAGTCTAAGTTAGATTTTGACTCCCAGTACTGGGACCAAAAATAAGATTCCAATTATGACTAAAAATCTCAGAGTCAGCTCTATTTGCATAGTTCTATAAAGTAAAATTGAGATCTATACAAAAAATAAATATCACTATACAATCCAATAAGCCAAAATCCAAGTAACCGAACATGCATTTAGATTGGGACATTTGGTTAGCATGATTTTTCAACAGTCTATATTTAACCCATCCTGCATTAGCTGAAAGCAAGAGATTTGCAAAATAATATAGACCTGAATTCAATTCTCAAAAAAGCTTTATTGTCGGCAAGGACATGTTAGGTCTATTTTGTCAACTTTATCCATCCTCCTTTCAACGTCAAAAAGAACGTATATATAATTAAATTTAATATGTGAGAGTTTTAGTTTTGTTTTGGTCCATTGACCAGTCATTAGCCAAATTCGACTTCAAATTTTGATACAAACCAAAATGTGAATCTCTTATTGTATCTAACTCCAATTCCAAATCCAACTAAATATAAGATTTGTTCAAGGTATTCCAGAACAAAATCCCAATAAGGGCAGTTTGTATCTTGTTTAAATTCGGGGACGTGGGCATTTGCTATTGTTGAACCTTCTCTTTTAGTTTAGCAAGCATCAAACGAACTTGTTGCTCATAAACAAAATCATATGAAGCCTTGTTTGTGTTGATAAGATCAAAACCAAAAACTGGCTAGGCTATTCTTGTCGTGCTGGGTCACAGCATCTAACACTACTTCCGATGACTGAGCCCAACCTTCACACTTTTGATATCTTCTCCCTTTTATAACCACAAACCAACCAAAACATGTGCTAACAAACAATCCTAGCCATGGCAAGCCAAGTATTCCGGACATACAAGAATTCAAATGAAATCATAAAGAAAAATTGATTCTTTATTCACAGTCTCAATCACGCCAAATAACCCTTTTTTGACTCCGATAAACCATGAAACACGCTATCTAACTCCAGGTAAACACGTGGATAAACTTTAACCGCAACAGAGAAACAGGACAATGCCTAGGGTATGAAGCACAAGATTATCCATCTATCTACCTACAGGGGCGGGGATTTGATAAATTACACAAACAGACATCCCAAAAATCCCATTGGTTAGTTACGTGTTAGTCTCCACATTGCAAAGCTAATCACCATAAATCACACTACCTACTTATACTCAACACATATAGCAATTTACGTCAACAAGGTTTTCAATCACTAAAAATCACATTTGCAACCACACCCAACACAACTCACTAATCAGCTCACTTTATAATCAAGCGGAGCATCTGGCCTGTTGCCTTTTAGACTATCAGCGCATTCAACAGGGAGCTGCCAAAAAAGTGAAGACCCATTTACAAGTGTCAATATAAATGTGTGCTTCACTTGTTAGTATCCAGTCTGCACTTCCAAGATGACAGGATCCTCAAACCTACGCATTGTATTATGATAATAAAGGAGGGTTGCATTGAATTTAATGACTAGTTTCCTCGAGCTTCTCTTCTTGTAGCGTCATGGAGGATGTCGACATCAACTCCATCTGTGGAAAGCTGCACATATCTGACTATGGATCCCCTGCCGAAACAGTTCCTCACTAATAACTATGACACAAGGGAAGGCAGTTCCAATTAGTAGTGTACAACACTTTGTTTTAAGGATGAGAGAAAATTGAGAGTACACTTTATTTTAAGGATGAGAGAAAGTTGAGAATACACAAGAGAAATCATTTAGTGCAGCATGCAACATGAAAACAAATTGTAAAATGCGGAATTTGTAGAAGGGCGGGCGTTTCTCACGACACAGATTGATGGTAGTGCATTTTCAAGTTCAACATTACCAAATGCACCTCCATTGAGATATGCAATTTTCCACTATGGTAAACCGCCCGCTTCTCGCCAGAAAGCTTTTACACCAAAAACAAAAAGTTTTATATTTTGAATCCTAGATTTTGATTTCATTTTTTGTTGACAATACACAACATATAAATCTTTAACAGAATAGTCTTGACTGTTATCATGGTAAAGCTAATGGTGTGTACTCTAGTATGCTACATTTATATCCAAACTCATTTGTTTTAAAAGAAAATATGCATATAAAATACAACCAAACACAACATATGTTACCAGAATCCAACATGTGAGAGGATTCCATACAAGAATTTCAAATGCAACGTATATAAAACCAAGTTACATGTATAATCAATTTCTATTATGTAAGACCCTAACTAAGAAGCACATTGTAATGCATTTGTTTCATTAATGAATCATAGTATGGAAAAAAAAACAAGCTCTACAATGTTACATTGAATAGAATAATGACATGTTTTATATAAGTTCGTTTATATAACGTGTTGCTAAACCAAGTCCAACCAAATCAAGTGAAGCTAAAATGCTACATCCTTGACCCTATACTTCAGGAAAGTTTATATCTAGTCATAATATAAGCAACTCGGGTTCGAACCACAATCACCATTTTTTGGTCGTCATGAAAAAAAAATACAATGGGTTTCTTACACTCGGCACCCCCTTTTACAACTAATAGATAGTAAATATAGTTCAGCCCACCCCCCACCCCCTCCCTCTTGTAAAAGTTTATATCCACCCCTACTTCCATTTGTGTTGGTCCTTCAATCCTGCAGTGTACAAGATTTTTTGCACTGTGTAGACTAGCGACTAGTTAGCTAAGATGTTTTTTCAAGAAAGTGCCTCATCTAATGTAACCACGACAGATGCTGACAAATTGCATGTACGTTGTCCAATAAGTAAGTTGCATAATGATAGGCGTGCAGAAAATTAAAGCGGTGTGGATTGGCTTTCTCCCATGTCAAAAGATTGGTATATTTTCATCTGAATCTATGGCCTATCCACTACTTCAAATAACCATATAAGTGGTGTGAAGGGCATTTCGCCATCCTTTTCTTGTTAATATGGGACAAATTTCCACCCTCTTGATTTCATCTTTACCTAGGATTTTTATCCTTACAACTTTTCTTACTCAAGTAACTTTTACAACTCCTTCATTTGATGTAACTGTGAACCTTAGAAGAACAAGCGTTCATTCTATTACCCTAGTAGTAGTAGTATGTACTTCAAAAACATCAATATAAAAATAAAAATAAATTCACATCCATTTGGAGTGGGGGACTCATGCCCGTGATTAAGATTAAGATAACGTGTAGGCTACTTTGTAGTAAGAAAGCCCTTACCTCCAAAGCACAGGTTGCACAGCGACAGCAGCGTGAAAAGTGTGATGGCGACTGTCCCAATTAAGGACCACTTGTGCACATGTGTTATTGTTTCATTCCATGGCGCTTGTAGGTAGTCTTGCTTATGCATACCATTAAAACACAATGTGGATTTAAAAACCAATGATAAGGATGTAACAACAATATTAGTGTGTATGTACAATAATATGAATGTAGAATGCGATAGTATTAATACATATTGTCGCAATTTGTGTAGAGACCACATGAGCAGTATATATGATTCTTTCATGCATCATAGGATGAACATCTAAACCAAAGCCACTGGCTTTTACTACCGTTCCACAGAGCAAGTTGTAATTCCTCCCCATCAATACTGCTAAATGAATCACACAAATCCCTCATACATGCCCGGCCTTTAGCAAGTGCCCTCATTATTAAACCATACTCGGCAGAGCCACTTAGTGTTACAAAATTTTAAGAGATTTTGTTTCTTACTCACCCCGCAATAGCAAAATGCTACATTTTTAGTCAATAAATTGAATTTCATATTTGATTTGGTGAAACCGTGGCATTTATTTCTCTTGTTCTACCGCCCAGTCTAAGTTAGATTTCGACTCCCAGTACTGGGACAAAAAATAAGATTCCCATTATAACTAAAAATCTCAGAGTCAGCTCTATTCGCATAGTTTTATGAAGTAAAATTGAAATATGTACAAATAAATTTTAGTATACAATCCAATAAACCAAAATCCAGGTAACCGAACATGCATTTAGATTGGGACATTTGGTTAGCATGATTTTTCAACAGTCTGTATTTAACCCATCCTGCATTAGTAGAAAGAAAGAGATTTGCAAAATAATATAGACCTGAATTCAATTCTCAAAAAATCTTTATTGACGGCTGGACATGTTGGGTCTGTTTTGTCCACTTTATCCATCCTCCTTTCAACGTCAAAAAGAAAGTATATATAATTAAATTTTATAAGCGACAATTTTGATTTTTTGTTGGTCCATTGACCAGTCATTAGCCAAACTTGACTTCAAATTTTGATACAAACCAAAATTTGGATCTCTTTTTATATCTAACTCTAATTCTAAATCCAACTAAATATAAGATTTGTTCAAGGTATTCCAGAACACAATCCCAATAAGGGCAGTTTGCATCTTGTTTAAATTCGGGGACGTGGGCATTTGCTATTGTTGAACCTTCTCTTTTAGTTTAGCAAGCATCAAATGAAATTGTTGCTCATAAACAAAATCCTATGAAGCCCTGTTTGTGTTGATAAGATCAAAACCAAAAACTGGCTAGGAAATTCTTGCCGTGCTGGGTCACAGCGTCTAACACTACTTCCGATGACTGAGCCCAATCTTCACACTATGGATATCTTCTCCCTTTTATAACCGAAAACCAACCAAAGCATGCGCTAACAAACAATCCCAGCCGTGGCAAGCCAAGTATTCCGAACATACAAGAATTCAAATGAAATCATAAAGAAAAATTGATTCTTTATTCACAACTCTCAATCACGCCGAATAACCCTTTTTCGACTCTGGTAAACCATGAAACACGCTATCCAACTCCAGGTAAACACATGGATAAACTTTAGCCGCAACAGAGAAACAGGACATTGCCTAGGGTATGAAGCACAAGACTATCCATCTATCTACCTGCAGGGGCGGGGGTTTGATAAATTACACAAACGGACATCCCAAAAATCACATTGTTTAGTTATGTGTTAGTCTCCACGTTGCAAAGCTAATCACCATAAATCACACTACCTACTTATACTCAACGCAGAAAGCAATTCACGTCAACAAGGTTTTCAATCACTAAAAATCACATCTGCAACCACACCCAACACAACTCACTAATCAGCTCACTTTACAATCAAGCGCATCATCTGGCCTGTTTCCTTTCAAACTATCAGCACATTCAACAGGGAGCTGTTAAAAAAGTGAAGACCCATTTACAAGTGTCAATATAAATGTGCACTTCACTTGTTAGTATCCAGTCCGCACTTCCAAGATGACAGGATCCTCAAACCTATGCATTGTATTATGAAAATAAAGGAGGGTTGTATTGAATTTAATGACTAGTTTCCTCGAGCTTCTCTTCTTGTAGCGTCATGGAGGATGTCGACATCAACTCCATCTGGGGGAAGTTGCACATATCTGACTACGGATCCCCTGATGAAGCAGTTCCTCACTGATAACTATGATACATGGGAAGGCAGTTCCAATTAGCAGTGTACAACACTTTATTTTAAGGATGAGAGAAAATTGAGAGTACACTTTATTTTAAGGATGAGAGAAAATTAAAAATACATAAGAGAAATCATTTAGTGGAGCATGCAACATGAAAACAAATTATAAAAAGAAGGGCGGGAGTTTCTCACGACACAGATTACTGGTAGTGCATTTTCAAGTTCAACATTACCAAATGCACCTCCATTGAGATATGCAATTTTCCACTATGGTAAACCGCCTGCTTCTCACCATAAGGCATTTACACCAAAAACAAAAAGTTTTATATTTTGAATCCTATATTGTGATTTCATTTTTTACTGACTATACACAGCATATAAATCTTTAATAGAATAGTCTTGATTGTTATCATGGCAAAGCTAATGGTGTGTACTCCAGTATGGTACATTTATATCCAAACTCATTTGCTTTTAAAGAAAATATTCATATAAAATACAACCAAACACAACATATGTTACCAGAAGCCAACATGTGAGAGGATTGCATACAAGAATTTCAAATGCAACATATATAAAACCAAGTTACATGTATAATCAATTTCTATTATGTAAGACCCTAACTAAGAAGTACAGTGTAATGCATTTGTTTCATTAATGAATCATAGTATGGAAAAATACAAGCTCTACAATGTTATATGGAATAAAATAATGATATGTTTTATATAAATTCATTTATATAACATGTTTCTAAACCAAGTCCAATCAAATCAAGTGAAGCTAAAATGATACATCCTTGACCCTATACTCCAGGCAAGTTTATGTCTAGTCATAATATAAGCAACTCAGGTTCGAACCCCAATCACCATTTTTTTGGTCGTCGAGAAAAAGCACACTTGGTTTCTGACACTCGGCACCCCCTGTTACAAATAATAGATAGTAAATATAGTTCAGCCCACCCCTCCCTCTTGTAAACTTTTATATCCACACCTTCTTCCATTTGTTTTGGTCCTTCAATCCTGCAATCTTCAAGGTTTTTTGCACTATGTAGACCAGCGACTAGTTAGCTAAGATGTTTTTTCAAGAAAGTGCCTCATCCATTGTAACCACGACAGATGCTGGCAAATTGCACGTACCCTGTCCAATAATTAAGTTGCATAATGATAGGCGTGCATAAAAGTAAAGTGGTGTGGATTGGCTTTCTCCCGTGTCAAAAGATTGGTATATTTTCATCTGAATCTATGGCCTATCCACTACTTCAAATAACCGTATAAGTGGTGTAAAGGGCATTTCGCCATCCTTTTCTTGTTAATATGGGACAAATGTCCACCCTCTTGATTTCATCTTTACCTAGGATTTTCATCCTTACTACTTTTCTTACTCAAGTAACTTTTACAACTCCTTCATTTGATGTAACTGTGAGCCTTAGAAGAACAAGCGCTCATTCTATTCCCCTAGTAGTAGTATGTACATCAAAAACATAAACATAAAAATAAAATAAATTCACACCCATTTGGAGTGGGGGACTCATGCCCGTGATTAAGATTAAGATAATGTGTAGGCTGCTTTGTGGTGGGAAAGCCCTTGCCTCCAAAGCACAAGCTACACTACGACATTAGCGTGAAAAGTATGATGGTGATTGTCCCAGTTAAGGACCACTTGTGCATATGTGTTATTGTTTCATTCCATGGCACTTGTAGGTAGGCTTGCTTATGCAAACCAATAAAACACA
Source organism: Alisma plantago-aquatica (assembly GCA_963693085.1). Taxonomy (NCBI): domain Eukaryota; kingdom Viridiplantae; phylum Streptophyta; class Magnoliopsida; order Alismatales; family Alismataceae; genus Alisma; species Alisma plantago-aquatica. The sequence continues at coordinate 978,104,755 of OY856413.1, read as the reverse complement.
ATGTGGATTTAAAAACCAATGATAAGGATGTAACAACAATATTAGTGTGTATGTATAATAATATGAATGCAGATTGTGATAGTATTAATACATACCATCGCAATACGTGTAGAGACCACATGAACAGTATATATGATTCTTTCATGCATCATAGGATGAACATCTAAACCAAAGCTACTTGCTTTTACTACCGTTCCACGCAGCAAGTTGTAATTCTTCCCCATCAATACTGCTAAATAAATCACACAAATCCCTCGTACATCTCTGGCCTTTAGCAAGTGCCCTCATCCTTAAACCATACTCGCCAGAGCCACTTAGTGTTACAAAATTTTAAGAGATTCTATTTCTCACTCACCCCGCAGTAGCAAAATGCTACATTTTTAGTCAATAAATTGAATTTCATGTTTGATTTGATGAAACCGTGGCATTTATTTCTCTTGATCTACCGCCCAGTCTAAGTTAGATTTTGACTCCCAGTATTGGGACCAAAAAATAACATTCCCATTATGACTAAAAATCTCAGAGTCGGCTCTATTCGCGTAGTTCTATAAAGTAAAATTGAAATACGTACAAATAAATTTTAGTATACAATCCAATAAGCCAAAATCTAGGTAACTATACATGCATTTAGATTGGGACATTTGGTTAGCATGATTTTTCAATAGCCTATATTTAACCCATCATGCATTAGCTGAAAGCAAGAGATTTGCAAAATAATATAGACCTGAATTCAATTCTCAAAAAAGCTTTATTGTCGACAAGGACATGTTGGGTCTGTTTTGTCCACTTTATCCATCCTCCTTTCAACGTCAAAAAGAACGTATATATAATTAAATTTTATAAGCGAGAGTTTCGGTTTTTTGTTGGTCCATTGACCAGTCATTAGCCAAATTTGACATCAAATTTTGATACAAACCAAAATGTGAATCTCATATTGTATCTAACTCCAATTCCAAATCCAACTAAATATAAGATTTGTTCAAGGTATTCCAGAACACAATCCCAATAAGGGCAGTTTGCATCTTGTTTAAATTTGGGGACGTGGGCATTTTCTATTGTTGAACCTTCTCTTTTAGTTTAGCAAGCATCAAACGAAATTGTTGCTCATAAACAAAATCCTATGAAGTCATGTTTGTGTTGAAAAGATCAAAACCAAAAACTGGCTAGGCTATTCTTGTCGTGCTGGGTCACAGCGTCTAACACTACTTCCGATGACTGAGCCCAACCTTCACACTATGGATATCTTCTCCCTTTTATAACTGCAAACCAACCAAAACATGTGCTAACAAACAATCCCAGCCGTGGCAAGCCAAGTATTCCATACATACAAGAATTCAAATGAAATCATAAAGAAAAATTGATTGTTTATTCACAGCTCTCAATGACGCTGAATAACCCTTTCTCGACTTCGGTAAACCATGAAACACGTTATCCAACTCCTGGTAAACACATGGATAAACTTTAGCCGCAACAAAGAAACATGACAGTGCCTAGGGTATGAAGCACAAGACTATCCATCTATCTACCTGCAGGGGTGGGGGTTTGATAAATTACACAAACAGACATCCCAAAAATCCCATTGGTTAGTTACATGTTCGTCTCCACGTTGCAAAGCTAATCACCATAAATCACACTACCTACTTATACTCAACGCAGAAAGAAATTCACGTCAACAAGGTTTTCAATCACTAAAAATCACATCCGCAACCACACCCAACACAACTCACTAATCAGCTCACTTTACAATCAAGCGCATCATATGGCATGTTGCCTTTCAAACTATCAGCACGTTCAACAGGGAGTTGTTAAAAAAGTGAAGACCCATTTACAAGTGTCAATATAAATGTGCACTTCACTTGTTAGTATTCAGTTTGCACTTCCAAGATGACGGGATCCTCAAACCTACGCATTGTATTATGATAATAAAGGAGGGTTGCATTGAATTTAATGACTAGTTTCCTCGAGCTTCTCTTCTTGTAGCGTCATGGAGGATGTCGACATCAACTCCATTTGGGGGAAGGTGCACATATCTGACTACGGATCCCCTTATGAAGCAGTTCCTCACTGATAACTATGATACAAGGGAAGGCGGTTCCAATTAGCACTGTACAACACTTTATTTTTAAGGATGAGAGAAAATTGAGAATACACTTTATTTTAAAGATGAGAGAAAATTGAGAATACACAAGTGAAAACATTTAGTGGAGCATGCAACACGAAAACAAATTGTAAAAAGTTGAATTTGTAGAAGGGCGGGTGTTTCTCACGACACAGATTGCTGGTAGTGCATTTTCAAGTTCAACATTACCAAATGCACCTCCATTGAGATTTGCAATTTTCTACTATGGTAAACCACCTGCTTCTCGCCAGAAGGTATTTACATCAAAAACAAAAACTTTTATATTATGAATCCTAGATTGTGATTTCATTTTTTGCTGACAATACACAACATATAAATCTTTAACAAAACAATCTTGACTGTTATCATGGCAAAGCTAATGGTGTGTACTCCAGTATGCTACATTTATATCCAAACTCATTTGTTTTAAAAGAAAACATGCATATAAAATACAACCAAACACAGCATATGTTACCAGAAGCCAACATGTGAGAGGATTCCATACAAGAATTTCAAATGCAACGTATATAAAACCAAGTTACATGTATAATCAATTTCTATTACGTAAGACCCTAACTAAGAAGCACAGTGTAATGCACTTGTTTCATTAATGAATCATAGTATGATAAAAAACAAGCTCTACAATGTTACATGCAATAGAATAATGACTTGTTTTATATAAGTTCATTTATATAATGTGTTGCTAAACCAAGTCCAACCAAATCAAGTGAAGCTAAAATGACACATCCTTGACCCTATACTCCTGGCAAGTTTATATCTAGTCATAATATAAGCAACTCGGGATCGAACCCCAATCACTATTTTTTTGGTCGTCGAGAAAAAACACACTGGGTTTCTTACACTCGGCACCCCCTGTTACAACTAATAGATAGTAAATATAGTTCATCCCACGCCCTCCCTCTTGTAAACTTTTATACCACCCCTGCTTCCATTTGTGTTGGTCCTTCAATCGTGCAGTATGTAAGGTTTTTTGCACTATGTAGACCAGCGACTAGTTAGCTAAGATGTTTTTTCAAGAAAGTGCCTCATCCAATGTAACCACGACAGATGCTGGCAAATTGCATGTACGTTGTCCAATAAGTAAGTTGCATAATGATAGGCGTGCAGAAAAGTAAAGCGGTGTGGATTGGCTTTCTCCTGTGTCAAAATATTGGTATATTTTCATCTGAATCTATGGCCTATCCACTACTTCAAATAACCAGATAAGTGGTGTGAAGGGCATTTTGACATCCTTTTCTTGTTAATATGGGACAAATGTCCACCCTCTTGATTTCATCTTTACCTAGGATTTTCATCCTTACTACTTTTCTTACTCAAGTAACTTTTACAACTCCTTCATTTTATGTAACTGTGAGCCTTAGAAGAACAAGCGTTTATTCTATTCCGCCAGTAGTAGTAGTATGTACTTCAAAAAACATAAAAATAAAAATAAATTCACACCCACTCGGAGTGGGGGACTCATGTCCCTGATTAAGATTAAGATAACGTGTAGGCTGCTTTGTGGTGAGAAAGCCCTTGCCTCCAAAGCACAGGTTGCACAGTGACATCAGCGTGAAAAGTGTGATGGCGACTATCCCAGTTAAGAACCACTTGTGCAGATGTGTTATTGTTTCATTCCATGGCGCTTGTAGGTAGGCTTGGTTATGCACACCATTAAAACGCAATGTGGATTTAAAAACCAATGATAAGGATGTAACAACAATATTAGTGTGTATGTACAATAATATGAATGCAGATTGCGATAGTATTAATACATACAGTCGCAATACGTGTAGAGTCCACATGAGCAGTATATATGATTCTTTCATGCATCATAGGAAGAACATCTAAACCAATGCCACTAGCTTTTACTACCATTCCACGGAGCAAGTTGTAATTCCTCCCCATCAATACTGCTAAATGAATCACACAAATCCCTCGTACATGTCCGACCTTTAGCAAGTGCCCTCATCCTTAAACCATACTCGCCGGAGCCGCTTAGTGTTGCAAAATTTTAAGAGATTTTGTTTCTTACTGACCCCGCAGTAGCAAAATGCTACATTTTTTAGTTAATAAATTGAATTTCATGCTTGATTTGGTGAAACTGTGGCATTTATTTCTCTTGATCTACCGCCCAGTCTAATTTAGATTTTGACTCCCAATACTGGGACCAAAAATAGGATTTCCATTATGACTAAAAATCTCAGAGTCAGCTTTATTCGCATAGATCTATAAAGTAAAATTGAAATATGTACAAATAAATTTCAGTATACAATCTAATAATCCAAAATCCAGGTAACCGAACATGCATTTAGATTGGGACATTTGGTTAGCATGATTTTTCAACAGTCTATATTTAACCCATCCTACATTAGCTGAAAACAAGAGATTTGCAAAATAATATAGACCTGAAATGAATTCTTAAAAAAGTTTTATTGCCGACAAGGACACGCTGGGTCTGTTTTGTCCACTTTATCCATCCTCCTTTCAACGTCAAAAAGAAGGTATATATAATTAAATTTTATAAGCGAGAGTTTTGGTTTTTTGTTGGTCCATTGACCAGTCATTAGCCAAATTTGACTTCAAATTTTGATACAAACCAAAATGTGAATCTCTTATTATATCTAACTCCAATTCCAAATCCAATTTAAGGTATTCCAGAACACAATCCCAATAAGGGCAGTCTGCATCTTGTTTAAATTCGGGGACGTGGCTATTTGCTATTGTTGAACCTTCTCTTTTAGTTTAGCAAGCATCACACGAAATTGTTGCTCGTAAACAAAATCCTATGAAGCCCTGTTTGTGTTGATAAGATCAAAACCAAAAACTGGTAGCCTATTCTTGTCATGTTGGGTCACAGCGTCTACCACTACTTCCGATGACTGAGCTCAATCTTCCCACTATGGATATCTTCTCCCTTTTATAACCACAAACCAACCAAAACATGCGCTAACAAAGAATCCCAGATGTGGCAAGCCAAGTATTCCGTACATACAAGAATTCAAATGAAATCATAAAGAAAAATCGAGTCTTTATTCACAGCTCTCAATTACGCCGAATAACCCTTTTTCGACTCAGGTAAACCATGAAACACGCTATCCAACTACATGTAAACACATGGATAAACGTTAGTTGCAATAGAGAAAGAGGACAGTGCCTAGGGTATGAAGCACAAGACTATCCATCTATCTACCTACAGGGGTGGGGGTTTGATAAATTACACAAACGGACACCCCAAAAATCCCATTGGTTAGTTACGTGTTAGTCTCCACATTGCAAAGCTAATCACCATAAACACTACCTACTTATACTCAACGCAGAAAGCAATTCACGTCAACAAGGTTTTCAATCACTAAAAATCACATCCGGAACCACACCCAACACAACTCACTAATCAGCTCACTTTACAATCAAGCGCAGCATCTGGCATGTTACCTTTCAGACTATCATCACATTCAACAGGGAGCTGTTAAAAAAGTGAAGACCCATTTACAAGTGTCAATATAAATGTGCACTTCACTTGTTAGTATCCAGTCTGCACTTCCAAGATGACAGGATCCTCAAACTTACACATTGTATTATGATAATAAAGGAGGGTTGCATTGAATTTAATGACTAGTTTCCTCTAGCTTCTCTTCTTGTAGCGTCATGGAGGATGTCGACATCAACTCCATCTGGGGGAAGTTGCACATATCTGACTACGGATCCCCTGATGAAGCAGTTCCTCACTGATAACTATGATACAAGGGAAGGCAGTTCCAATTAGCAATGTACAACACTTTATTTTAAAGATGAGAAAAAATTGAGAGTACACTTTATTTTAAGGATGAGAGAAAATTGAGAATACACAAGCGAAATCATTTAGTGGAGCATGCAACATGAAAACAAATTGTAAAAAGCTAAATTTGTAGAAGGACAGGCATTTCTCACGACACAGATTGCTGGTAGTGCATTTTCAAGTTCAACATTACCAAATGCACCTCCATTGAGATATGCAATTTTCACTATGGTAAACCGCCTGCTTCTCGCCAGAAGGTATTTACACCAAAAACATAAACTTTTATATTTTGAATCCTAGATTGTGATTTCATTTTTTACTGACAATACACAACATATAAATCTTTAACATAATAGTCTTGACTGTTATCCTGGCAAAGCTAATGGTGTGTACTCCAGTATGCTACATTTATATCCAAACTCATTTGTTTTAAAAGAAAATATGCATATAAAATACAACCAAATACATCATATGTTACCAGAAGCCAACATGTGAGAGGATTCCATACAAGAATTTCAAATGCAACGTATATAAAACCAAGTTACATGTATAATCAATTTCTATTATGTAAGACCGTAACTAAGAAGCACAGTGTAATGCATCTGTTTCATTAATGAATCATAGTATGGAAAAAAACATGCTCTACAATGTTACATGGAATAGAATAATAACATGTTTTATATAAGTTCATTTATATAACGTGTTGCTAAACCAAGTCCAACCAAATCAAGTGAAGCTAAAATGATACATCCTTGACCCTATACTCCTGGCAAGTTTATATCTAGTCATAATCAAGCCAAACGCAAACACGCTTTGAGATCGGAGTAAAATTGGCACCCTAGTCTGCAGGGGACTCTGGGTAATGACCATCGTTGGAAGCATAAGCATGCAACAAGCTCAAATATCTTGGCATCGGGGCAACCAGAAAATTATTTTTGATGTCTAATCTCTTGACTGCAGCCCTCCCCCCATACCACCTAATAAAATAGTCTCCTGAACCGTTGATAGAGAGAGGCACATGTGGAGAGACAGGCTTGAACTTAGAGAGGGAGGCTGAAAATGTTGGTGAGGTGCACTGAGGGAGAGGACGTAGAGGCAGAGAAAGAAGAGTGTAATAGGGTATGACCGATGTTGTGACCTCAAGCTTCCCTTCTAAGGCTTTGCAAAGTCTCGATCATTTGCATAGACCCAATTCTCATGGAATTTGTGGGAGTTTCTGATCCGAACACCAATTAGTGGCGCAGTCAATCGGACATTCGGATTACAAGCCCAACTAACTTGTTGGCAAACGGACTCGTATTGGCCTCAAGATTGGCCAAAACTATTTTTGATACAATACAATTTCTATGATGACACATACGGTAATGGTAGTGAGGCTTCGATGAGGGTGACACATATGATGGTCAAGAGGCTTAGATGATGATGACACGGATAGTGGTGGTTGCGCAAACCTAACATGTTTTGTCTTTTTAGCAGACTTTGGTTAGTTTCTCTAAAAGGGCAGTGGAATGAAAAAGGAGATGGCCCTCAGGAAAAGTTGTCTGTAAAAACGTACATGCATAACCAAATAGGCCAGTTTTGATAGATGGGGGGCATCGGCTTTGGATCAAAGTTGTGTACTAAACCGATGCATTCGAAAATCCAAGCATGGAGAGAGCAAGGTTTAGTCTGAGGGTGAATGATAAAAAAAGGGGGATTTCCCTTCCGATAATTGAAGATGGTTGGCATATGACAAGAAAACGATCAGAACAGCTTCAGACAATAAATGTGTTGATAAGATAGCATAAACAGCAAGGCGGTGAGCAGCACAAACAAGGTGGTGTGTACATTCTGCAATTCCATTTTGCTGTCAGATATGAGCATGTCAGATATGAGCACATAGAGCACTGGGGAATCATACTGACACCCGCGGCAAAACAAGGAGGCCGCAAATTGAAGGTGTTAATTGGATGGATTATTCATCATCTTATGGAAAGCTCAAATTAACGAAAAATACCTATTCACATATGTAAGTATTAAAAGCCAGCCATCACAAAAAAATTGAAAAATCATCAACCTAAGTCAAGAAGTATTTCTAATTGCTATAACTTATGGTTCAAAAAGAGCCACAAAATCACTATGAATTTGTTTGAATGATTTGTTTGTGGTTACGGGAAAAGGATACATGATGGTGCTTGCCCAATTAACATGCTTCGTGATATAACAAAGAAAGAGAAAGTACACAGATCCATAACTCTTAATTTTTCAAGCAATTGGACTTCAAAAAAAAAATCAAGCAACTGATAACTCATAGGAAGGTGTTGTCACAGAGAGCTAGTAAACAAAAATGGTGAATTAAGACAGTGTATGACCCATCCAATCATCGTCATACTTCTCAATTCTTGTAAATTAAAACCTACAGGGCCATAGGCCATATAACATTTCAGTGAATCAACAAGTTTGGCAACTCTGACATCAATAGTAAAGAAATTTTGGTACATAATGGACAGAAGATACACTGATTGTGAAGGTAAGTGGGACGGAGTCACCTTTCAACAGTCTTTGATATATATGTCTGCCAACGTAATGCATAGGTGAAGAATATGGGAATAAAAATTTCTAATGAAATGTGGCATGCCCGTCTCGTTATCTATTGGGTAGCACCAGAGTCCACAGTCCAATTGGAGAGTATAACGGGCATGGAAAACTCAATGTTACCTTGGTTGGTGATTGGAAGATGAGTTCTCAGGGAGTCAGTGGAGTCACCAATCTACTTTATCTTATTGTGCAAGGTATCCATGCGGAGGAGAATCAACAACTTGTTGTTGAGGCTCCAAGGAGGCAGTCATATTCCTCTATGGTGAGGGGACGTGGGTAAAGCTTGATGGCAATGCTCCAGGAGCAATGGTAAGAGTCGTTGGGGCCTGGATCAAAGAGCCAAACACCTGATGCGGTTGCGGCCATAGTGTACGAGGAGTCATGCTTGGAGTGGTACACGTCCTTAGTGTGACCGATCTTGTGACAATACATACATTTAAGGCATAGGCCCTTCCACGACCTTGAACTGTGACGACAAGGGTCTTTTGAAACTCAGATGGCTCTATGGAAACTACACGTCTGAGGCATATCTGATTGAGATAATCTCATGTAACTTCGTTCATTGAAGTGTAGTGAGTCTACACCAAGAAGCTGCCAAATAGCAACTTAGCGTGGATGTAGTTTGTTTATGAATTTTCCTAGCAAGATGGAGTCACGTTCTTTGGAGACGTCAGTCGATGTAGTGGGAGAGGAGCAATTAAGTTGTTTGATGAGGGCCTTACGGCATCATAATATGCCTCTATAGTGTGATCGCTGTGTCATTCGGAGAAGGTTTTGTCCATGTTAGGAAGCGAGAAGGACTTGGGGAATAGAAGAAGTTATTTGTGCCTTTTCATCTAACCTTTACATATACTATGAGATTACATTTTTATAGATAAGCTTCATTCCATCGTAGAGATGAAGGTCGTTCTTCTCAAGCATGTAGAATTGCTTCATTTTATCCCAAATTGCTTTGGTGTGAACACATACTTGACAAAGATGTGGGATTCCATGGTACCCCACATAGCCAACAATATACTTGACTTTTTCCTAGTGCCCATGTTGGATTGTCTTCGGGATTGGCCAATGGAGCCTCGGTGATGAATTTTGACTTGTTGTGGAACTCCCAGAAGTCATAAATGCATTCATCGATAGCAATTGGTTGCTGCGGTTTAATTTAGAAACAGATTTCATTGCATGTCATTGCAAAAGAGAGGCCTTTTCATCTTTATCATCAGCCATATTCAACGCAGATATAGCGTGCCGAAGTTATGCATGATTAACTGAAGAATAAATTATCGGTGTGTATGAATGATAGTAATAATCCTACAAAGTATAGGAAAATAGGAAAAATAAAATTATTGATGTTAAGCACTGTTGGAAATGTTACGTGGCAGGAGATAGGAACAAAGCATTGTGATTAAAGAACCATAGTCATCCCAATTTAGAAAAAACACCCAGCCATGCAGTTTAGGGGATCCACACGGAGAGGGGGAGAAATTGTTTTGCCTCTCGTTTGTTTAATTTAATATTGTGAATGGGGTCTTTTCGCTCGACTTTTTTTTTATTAGAGTAGTAAGAAAAGAGAAAAGGGGCGAGAAAGGATGCAAACACAGTTCACGCCATGACCCTGTTCATCGATGCCTCAATTAAGGCCCAATGTTATTTTTTAAATAAACATGATTTTATGAAATATATAAAATATATAAATATGCATATGTACATGTGAGCATGGTACTAAACATCCTTGACATCTGGCGATATATCCTCGATGTTACATATGTCTATGCTTGTCGACGTCGAAACCTAGTAAACTTCCATGCCCATTGGTTGCCTACTTGTTGACATGTGTCAATCACTTCAGCCTAGTTGGTGATGAAATTGACTCAGGTAGCTCAAAACCTCCCATTTTCTCGATGATCTTTATACTTCATTAGTTATTATTGTTGCACACATACTGAAGGCATAAAGAAACTTGTAGGAAGCCTTGTTTGACATTAAGATGACCATTTCCTTGGTTTCTAACTAGAAAGAGTAATGATAAGTTTATTCCTCTACTAGATTTCCACAAGGTTTGCAAAATTTGGTGTAGACCTAATGCCATTTCACCTCTCTTACTTTTCTCCCTCTTTACAAATTGAAGTATTTAGAAATAAGCTCTTGTTTTTTAATTCTAGAATGTGATCCAATTGGGATTTCTGTACATACTGAACACCACAAATATAGAACATATTTAAGTTCTAAACATTTCATATAGAAAATTATAGATGGAGTATGTGTTTACCAAACATTTGATATTTATGCTAAATTCCTTCACAATCTCACTATCTTTTAGCTTCTTTGTGAAGTGTTAGTCCAAAACTTCCTCAAAGTTTCCCTACATATTCCAGAAACTTCCATGCCTGTCGAAGTTGACACTAAGACGTCTTGTACATTTGCACATGACTGTGCTTTTCTACATATAGAAACATGTATGGATGGCTATATATAAACATACATTTAGTTTTTAAGATAGATTTAATGAATTCTATCAATTTTCATCATGAAATCACTATTTTGAGCTCAATTTTTGTCAAAGGAAGTTTCCTTGATATTTCCACAAACTTCCACTTCCACAACTGTTGAAGTTGACTCGAAGTCGAAGTCATGTTCCATGCATGTGGGTGTGTGGGTAAATAAGTAGTTTGAATTATATTGAGACAAATCAATTTGAGAAAAAAAAGTTTGTAGAACTTCTAATAAAAAAAAGTAGCTACATATACCCCGCTTATGCCCTGCATAGGACTGCATGTGCGGCCATGACTGCATACTAGGCCGCATATGCATATGGGGTCTGACAAAAGGGGCACACTGCATATGCCCCGCATAAAAATGCTTTTTGAAACACTAGATGTTGGGATTAGGTTGGCATGGTTTGGTCTAATTTGGGTTTAAAACCAAAGCCCACACCACACCTAGTGGTTTGGAAAATATTCAAGCTAGACTAGATTGTTGGTAAGTCTAGAACGGACCAAACCTTAGTGTGGTTTTGTTGGGTTTGGTATGGTTTCAAACCACATACTATTCAATATAATTTTCTGCATAAGTTCTAGAACAAACCAAACCATATTGTAACTTTGTGGTTTTGCTCAGTTTGGTCTGGTTTCAAACCCATACTATATAATATAATTTTCTCACATATCATTAAAATCATACAGCCAATTTGGTTTGCCTGGAAGATCCAAAAAAGATGTTATTTTTCGAACAAGGAGGCTGATGGAGAAGCACAAAGAAAATATAACAGTTCTCACATGGTTTTTATTGATTTAGAGAAGGCTGAGGATCAAGTACCTAGGTAAGTGCTTGGAGGGTTTTGGAGAAAGGAGTGTTCCAATGCGATACATTGACTTGATTAAAGATATATTTGATAGCTCAATTGCTAGTATTAAGACCTATGTACGGGACACACCATGATTTCCTGCCACAATTGGGATATCCAGGATCGGTAGTGAACCCATATCTATTTGATGTTGTTATGGATGAATTGTCGGAGTTTTCAAGAAGATATTCCTTGGTGCAAGTTATATGTTGATGATATTGTGTTGATTGATGAAAACTAAAGAGAGATTGAATGATAAAGTTGACAATTGGAGAAATGTGTTGCAATCAAATGGATCTAAAATCAATAGAAGCAAAACCAAGTATATGCATTGCAATTTCAACTAGTCCAGAGTTGTGAATAGCAGTGCCAAGTTAGATGGATTGGATGTACTAAAATACGACAAGTTTTGTTACTTGGGTTCAATTATTTATACGGATGGCAATGTTTGTGATGGTGTTCATCACGGGATCACCATAGGAAGGTTGGAACAAAGTGCAACTGGAATAGATTAAGTAAGTTTATCGAACAACTATATAGCCTGCCAAGCTATATGGGAGTGGATGTTTGGCGGTGAAGAAACAATGTCTCAACAAAAAGAATGTGCTCAAAATGTGTATAGGGTGGATGTTTGGTCAGTTTCCTAGCACCGTTATTGTCTACTAAACCACCACTATACATGTCGTCCACATTTAAGAAACTAAAAAAGCATGCATTGCATAAGTACTTAATAATTTGAATAACAAATATTAGGGAACGCAATGCAATTATGACATACTAAAAAAAACATGCATTGCATAAGTACTTAATAATTTGAATAGCAAATATTAGGGAACGCAATGCAATTATGATATACTATAGGTATATATTGTATATATGAAATGGTGAAATAACCCCAATCCGCCTTTGCTCCTCTTTTTTTTTGAGTTAGAAGAGACATTAGTCTCCCCCCTCCCTCAAAGAGCATGCAAGGGTGGTAAATAATGTGCGCAACAGGAGGTTCGAACTCGGGTCCCTCGGGGAGGACCTACCGTGCTCAACCATCCGCGCTACACAGGCCAGGTCCCCTTTGCTCCTCTTCAAAAAACAATAATAACACCAAGGATTGCAACTATCAAAATTTCCATCGAAATTTTTGAGTTATACACAAAAATATCTCAAAATTCGTCAAAATTTGGCGAAATTCATCAAAATTATCGAAATTTTGGCAAATGCAATCATGGTAGAAGTTTCGACCAAAATTGACATGGTCGCATGTTTTAATACCAAATTCTATTGAAATCGAAATTTTTGGTGAAATTTCGCCAATTTCCACAAAACCTCATTCCTTGGGTAGACCAACTAATGTGCCTACATAAAGCAATGCTATTGAGCTAACCACAATTTCAAGAAAGTCTTAAATAACTCAAGAAAAAGCTATATGGAGAAATTTTGAATCTTTGTCTTGATCGAAATATGACCAATGACAGAGTTCATTGGAAAAGAAGGATCCATGTAGCCACACCCAACATGGTTGAAATTGAGGCTTAGGTAATGACGGAAGTGGTGGTGGTGGTGACACTAAAAGGTAGGCAGTTTTATAGAATGATTCAATTATTAAGTTTATTTGATGTGAGATTATCGGCGATAGTCAAATATAAATTTACAAAAGTTAAATCATAAATACATACTAATTGAGTATCTTTTATATTTGAAAAAATAAGAAATGACTAGATCCAAAAAAAACTAGTAGATGCAGTCACAATTATATAGTAAATCTAGAAGGTATGTACTTATCGACTTGGATTCAGAAAGTGTAATATTTTAAGACAAAAAAAATATTTACTTCCTAATCTATACTAGGGTGTGCCAAATGGTATGTGACAATAAAGCCATGGCGTGTATGCACCAATATCACAGGAACCAAGCTTCTTTTAGGATCTGAATAGTTTATTTAGTTTAATTTGAATGGTCATGTCATTTTTTATTCAATTATGTTTGTTTCATAATCTTGTACTTTTATTGGCATGTAGACAACAGATAACGTATAAGCAGTGCCTTAGAGATGTAAGATATTAATAATATGTATGTTAATGTATATCGAAAATTACATGTACATAGATAGATATACATATTAGTATATTATATAGTATTGTAGAAAATTATATTATCATCAAGGTTTTGTTGTGTCTTAATGGTCAGACAAATTCCTCAAACTGATAATGAGACCACTATATAGTCTGAAGAGTTTTAAGACCAAATCAAAGCACATATCGTGCCAAAACACACCATAGTAGTCCATTTGGTTGGGTTTGGTCTGGTTTTCTGTGCGAAAGGAGGGTTCTTCAGGTCTGAAGGCCTCCCGATTGTAGCTCGTGTTGGCGGTCATTGTCATCACTCCAACAATAAGGCGGAGACAGTATCGGACCTAACTTCTTGATGCATTTAGGGTGATCATCGACTCCACACCTTTCCTCAGTTCTACTCTTATATCTTTCACTTAAGTGTTGTATTACAATAGAAAAATGGTTTTATTGGAGTCCTTGCATCACCATGGCTATACAAAATTACAAAAGTGAAAGGGGGGGAGCTGAAGGTTATTCTTGTCCATAGGCATGCTATTCTCTTCATTGTTATATGTCGTTCATCCATATACAGGTTTATGGAGCCCAATCATTTATCACCAACACTACTACCCATTCTAGAGAACATCAGTTTGTAAGAAAACTATGTAATGCTTCTAGACCTACATCATGATGAGAAGCTTCACGTATAGATGCCCTTCATCGCCACCAACAACGTCACAATGATATACTTTAAACGATCTTCTCGAAAACTGAATGAACCAAGGTTTTTCATCTGTATTCTTTTTCAAATAATTTAATTAATGTTCTCCCTATTGTAAAACTAACGAATACGGTTCTTGATGGTTGCCATGATTCCATTATCCACGTCGTGATCCCAATATCATGTCCTCAAATAGCACTCCTCTATCCTTTCTATGTTACCTCTTCTCTCTCACCAAGCCCCACCAACCCAACAAATTGAATGCAATTCCTAAAACTGCTCAATAATCTTCTCAAATCAGTTTGTTAATCACTCAATCACACACTTTACTTTCTCTCTCTTAATTCCTAATGACCACTTCATTACTTTACGACAAACCTTCGTACATTAACCACATCCCCAAAAAAATACTCCATCTTTCTCTATGTCACTCCCTCGACTCTCTCTCTCCCATATTTCTAATCATGGCATATTTATTTTTCCATCACTCTTTGTCTAGGAAACACGGACACTTCCGGAGGCTGTCGTGTTTGTGTCCAACACGTGTCCAACTCGGACACACCTTGGACACGTGGCGGACACTCCCCCAACGTGTCCAGTTTCATATTTTTTTTATTTGCAAGATGGACACGGCGTGGACACGTCTAGGACGCTTAGTGGACACGACCAACCCAACCCACATAAGATCTAACTAAAAAGAAAAGAGAAAATAAGACCCAACTCGTAGACTCCTCAACCAAACCCCAACTCCTCACCAAACCCCTCATCCCTTCCCTCGAGATGTGACCAACTACCCTCACCCTCTAATTGTTGTTGTTCATGTAAAGAGCGAATGAAACCGCTTCTAGCAGTAGTTGCTGCAAGTAGCAGCTAGGTCCTGAAGTTGCTGCAAGCAGCCACCATAAAGAGATGGAGCTGCTACTAGCAGCCTTTGCATCAGCAACCAGTAGGAGCTAAAGCCACCATAAGCAGCAGCCTTTTATGACAGCCATTTGCAGCTAGAGCTGCCAACACCTAGAGCGGCCATTAGAAGCAACTTCCTTCCCTTTCTAGGAACTCATTCCCTCTTCTTCCTCTTGATCTTAATATATTATTTTGTACGCTAAATTTTTAGCATCAACATAGCAGGTTTGAATACAAATGTGAATATAAAGTGGATATCATGGTGATCGTTGTTTCTGCTTGTTGTTAAGAATTATGGAGCTTGTTGTGTTTACAAATAAATTCTATACATATATGTCTTTAACTGTATCTATTAATGTAAATATATGTATGTATATATGTATATATAGCCGTGTCCAACACCGTGTCTGTGTCCTATATTTTTTAAAATTGATGTGTCCCGTGTCCGTATCCGTGTCAGTGTCCATATCTGTGTCTGTTTCCGTGCTTCTTAGCTCTTTGTTCATTTTCACGACCCCCAAAATACAACAACAATTTTCCTATCCCATATTATCTATCTTTTAATTTCTCAACCACATTGACTCACTGCAAAAATATGTTCTCTCTACTTGTAATGTGTTTCTCTTTCGAATTCCTTATCTTGCAGAAACGCTATCATTAACTCTCTCTTTCTATTAGTGAGTAATTATGAGACTTATTGTGTGTGAAACTAAGGTGAGTTGATTTTATTATACTACCATAATTTGAAAAAGCGATATGTGTTTGACAGGGGGAGAGGGTACCGCAAAGAGTATATGTGATATGTCAGAGTATTTTTTTCTTAATAAATTATTCGTATATATTCATAAAATCATACACATATAACTGCAAGCATATCAATATATATGTACTATAAATTTATGTATGTGTATATATGTATTAAATATTAGCATGTGCGTAATATATGTACACATATCAACATTTATACGTCCGAGATGGGACACCCTGTTGATTAGATCCTTAGTTTGTTACTAAAAGGTCTCATGTTCAAGCCTCGCAGATGGCATGAATAGAGATGCCAAATCTAAAAAAAATCAACATGTATACTGTGAACGACAAAGCAAGTTTGGAAAGCGTAGGGTTGCACAATGTGTGCACCCTCATATATATAACATTGAAACAATTACAGAGAGGTCCACATATAATATGGAAATAACACAACAATTAACAGAATATATAAAACAGGAATATATTGTAACACTCCCCCTCAAGTTGGAGCATAGATATCAATCATGCCCAACTTGTCCATCAGAATGCAGAATTGCTTCTTCGCCAGCAGCTTGGTGAAGATGTCAGCAACTTGGTCTTCAGAACGAGTGAAGGGAGTGCAGATCTTGCCAGTCAGAATAGATTCCCGAATAAAATGACAATCTACTTCAATATGTTTAGTGCGCTCATGATAGACTGGATTATTTGCAATGAAGATAGCAGCTTTATTATCACAGTGCATAGGTATAGCAGAAGAAGAAGAGTCAACCCCGAACTCTTTTAACAGAGAGCGCACCCACAACAATTCACAGGCAGTATGGGCCATGGCCCTATATTCGGCTTCAGCACTGGACCTGGCCACAACATTTTGTTTTTTACTTCGCCAGGTAACAAGATTTCCTCCAACATATGTACAATACCCAGAAGTAGATTTTCTGTCAACTCTGCTACCTGCATAATCAGAATCAGAGTACCCTGTAAGAGAATAGTGTCCATGCTTCCTGTAGTGAAGTCCCTTGCCAGGAGACTTCTTCAAATACCGTAGAATCTGACAAAGAGCATCCCAGTGACACTGTCTGGGCTTATCAAGGTATCTGCTAAGAAGACCCACTGCAGTAGAAATGTCAGCTCTGGTGACAGTCAAATAAATGAGTTTACCAATCAGCCTCCTGTACTTTTTATGATCAGCAAACAGAGGAGAAGAATCATCATCCCAATTTACATTAGGATCTAGAGGAATATCAGCAGGTCTCGCCCCCAGCATACCAGTCTCCTGCAGAATATCTAGGACATATTTTCTCTGAGACAACACAAGAGCATTAGAATTTCTAGAAACTT
This sequence comes from Alisma plantago-aquatica, assembly GCA_963693085.1. Classification (NCBI taxonomy): domain Eukaryota; kingdom Viridiplantae; phylum Streptophyta; class Magnoliopsida; order Alismatales; family Alismataceae; genus Alisma; species Alisma plantago-aquatica. Next base: position 978,087,190 of record OY856413.1, on the reverse strand, counting down.
CTATGCCCAGAAAATATCTAAGTTTGCCCAAATCTTTAGTAGCAAAATGTTTGCCCAGATGAGATTTAGTAGCTTGAATGCCAAGAGAATCACTGCCAGATATGATAATATCATCAACATAGACAATCAGAATAATAATACCAGCTGAAGTCTTCTTGGTAAAAACAGAATGATCCACCTGAGACCGCAGAAACCCAAAATCAATCATAATTTTGCTCAATTTATCAAACCAAGCCCGGGGACTCTGCTTAAGCCCATAAATAGACTTCTTTAATCTGCAAACTTTGTGAGACTCCCCCTGAGCAACAAACCCAGGAGGTTGCTCCATATAGACCTCTTCTTGTAAATCACCATACAAGAAGGCATTTTTGACATCAAGTTGCAACAAAGGCCAGTCAAGATTAACAGCAACAGATAGAAGAATTCTAACAGAATTAAGGCGAGCAACAGGAGAGAATGTCTCAAAATAGTCAATACCATACGTCTGGGTGTAGCCTTTAGCAACTAAGCGTGCCTTGAGCCTTTCAATAGTGCCATCAGGTTGATATTTCACAGCATACACCCATCTGCAACCGACAGGTTTGCACTGAGGAGGAGGATCCACCAACTCCCAAGTATCTCGTTCAGCAAGAGCTAACATCTCCTCCTTCATAGCAGACACCCAACCAGTACTCTGTAGAGCATCCTGGATATTCTTTGGAAGAGCAACAGCAGATAAGGCATATACAAAATTGCTAGAATGGACATTCAGATGGTCAGTAGAAACAAACTGAGCAATACTGTGTGATGTGCAGGAACGAGTACCCTTTCTAAGAGCAATGGGTAAGTGAAGATCAGAAGGTACCTCAGGTGGAGCAGAACCTTCTGGAGGTGAAGATTGGTTTTCATGGGGGGTTTCTTGAGTAGAAGGCACTCTGTTCCTGCGTTGATAAACTATAAGAGGAGGCTTATCAACCTCAGTAGAGACTTTGTCAGTAGTGTCAGGCACACATTCAGAAATAACAGGTAGAGGTGAAGCAATAAGATCAGACTGTAAACTGTCACCACGAGCCGAATAGTAAGGAGTATCTTCAAAGAAAACCACATCACTGCTAGTAAACCATTTTCTTGCAGTAGGACTGTAGCACCGATATCCCTTCTGGGTACGGGAGTACCCCAAAAAAATGCACTTCTCAGCACGAGGAGACAATTTATCAGAAGTAGGTCCAACTAACCGTACAAAACAGGTACATCCAAAAATCCTAGGAGGCACAGTAAATAGCGGAATATCGGGTTGGAGCACCTGAATAGGTATTTGGTTTCCAATCACAGATGATGGCATTCGATTTATCAGAAAACAAGCAGTCAATATAGCCTCAGGCCAAAACGAGCGAGGAACATGTGCATGCATCATAATAGTTCTAGCAACCTCTAACACATGTCTATTTTTACGCTCAGCCACACCATTTTGCTGGGGTGTATAAGCACAGGAGGTCTGATGTATTGTACCCACAGATTTACAAAAAACATCCACATCTTTTTTAACAAATTCCAGTGCATTATCAGTACGAAAAATTTTAACAGGCATGCCATATTGAGTTTTTATTTCAGCAAAGAAGAACTTGATGACAGACAAGACTTCGGACCTACTTTTCATCATAAATAACCAAGTAGTCCGTGAGAAGTCATCAATAAACAGAATAAAATACTTATGACCAGATAAACTAGGCACATGACAAGGTCCCCATACATCAGAATGCACTATATCAAATATATTTTTACTGCTAATTTGACTGCGTCTAGGATAAACAGCACGAGTTTGTTTTCCAAGTTGACATGACTCGCACTGAAAACGACAAACACCAAGATCAGACACCAAATATCGAAGCTTCTCAGATGAGGGATGGCCCAGCCGGTAGTGCCACTGTAATGCAGAAACAGATGTAGATAATGCAGACGTCACAGATGCTTTAGCAGCTTTAGGCAACTGATCCAGATAGAAGAGTCCATCAGCACCTTCATACCCCCCCACCAATCTTCATCCTCGTGCGAAGGTCCTGAAAAACACAAGAACCAGGAATAAAAGTCAGACTACACTGTAAGCCCCGCAATATCTTGCTAACAGACAACAGATTCAAAGGAAATCGCGGCACATATAAGGCAGATTTCAGCAGAAAGTCAGAAGAAATATCCCCTACGCCAACCACAGCAGACTTGGAACCATCGGCCAACATGACAGAAGAGGGTCTAGTAGGTTTAAATAATTTGTGAAACAATGATCTATTTCCAGAAATATGCGAAGAGGCACCGGAGTCTATGACCCATTTAGTATTACCAGGCGTAGAGGAAGAACTCAGGAAGGCAGTGTCATAACCAGAATAGGTGGCGGCATGAGCTCCACTAGTCGAAGCTTGAGACGACGCACCAGCGCGCTCAAGAAGAAGACGCTCCACCTCAGCACGGATGTAATCAGCAGTCGCACCCGAGGAGGCAGAGTCAGTAGACTGAGTCGTCCCCTCTGAAGCAGTAGGAGTGGAGTCCACAGCTGCATTAGCCCACGCCGGTTTACCATATTTCTCCCAGCATTTTTCTTCAATATGGTTGGACCGACCACAGAAGGTACAAAGGCGCTGTCCTGACTGGGGACGCGCACCAGCAGTAGGGGCAGTAGAAGAGGCTCCACGACCCGGAGCAGCCCGTCCTCGTCCTCCACCCAGGGGAGGACGGATCTCAGTAAAGCGACCACGGCCACGACCGCGACCACGACCAGAAGCTGCGGCAAGGGCCGAAGAGTCTCCAACATCAGGAGTCAGAGAAGAAGACGACGAAGGCAAACGCTGAAGGCGTTTGTAGGCACTCTGTAGTGACGGCAGAGGGTCACTAGCTAGGATCTGGTCCACAACTCCAGCATATGACTCGGGCAAGCCACAGAGAAACTGAACCAACTGAAGCTCCTGGCTCCTGGCGCTGACGCTGCATAGTAGCCAGGTCCGTGGAGAGAGGATGATAGGATTCCAGCTCACCCCATAATCCAGTGAAGTCAGAGAAGTAGTCAGAAATATCTGTCCCCGTGAACTGTAGACGTCCCAGCTGCTTGGTGATGTCAAACACCTTCTTGGGGTTCTGACTATGCGAGTAAGTACCGGCGAGCTGATCCCACATCTGCTTCGCCGTAGGCAGGTGAAGAAGTGTGACACTGATCTTCTCAATGCTGTTGTTGAGAATCCAGGTCATCACGGTGGAGTCATCACGAACCCAGTCGTCATACGCCTTCACATCTTTAGCATCAGCGTCCTCGGCGGGTGCGTCTGGACCCGCACGGATAAGGTGTGAGTACTTGCCCTGGGATCTAGCATAGATCGTCATGGAGCAGACCCAGTGTGGGTAGTTGCGGCCATCAAGCTTCACAGTAGTAACTTGACGGCGGAAGTCATCATGCGAAGACGCCATGGTAGCAGTAGGCACAGCAGGAACAGGCACGATCAGGCAGGAGACGGTCTACGCCGTCAGACAGGTACAGCAGGCACAACAAACACGGAGAAGACCTCTCACATACGATCTACGTCTAAGCGCAAATCAAAGCCCGGCGACACAAAGGTCTACACGGGCAGGCAGGCACGGAACCGGAAAAAAACGTCTACGTCAGTTCAAGCCACCGGACCTTCACGTAGCCAACTGCCCGGTGGCAACGGGTCGCGGAGGCGTATTAGGCCCCGGCGGCGGAGAAGAGGACCGGCCCTTGGTGGCTGGCCCGCGCCTGCTGCCCGCCCGGCGGCGGCGGCGGCTGGCCTGCCCGGCCGGCTGCTGCTGCTGCGGGGCCGGCGGCGGCCCTGCTGCTGGCCGGCGGCTGCGGTGCCGCGCGGGGGGGGGGGGGGGGGGGGGGGGGGGGCGCCCGGAGAGAGAGAGAGAGGGAAGGGAAGGGAGGGTGACGGCCGCCTGGATCTACTGCTCTGGTACCATGTGAACGACAAAGCAAGTTTGGAAAGCGTAGGGTTGCACAATGTGTGCACCCTCATATATATAACATTGAAACAATTACAGAGAGGTCCACATATAATATGGAAATAACACAACAATTAACAGAATATATAAAACAGGAATATATTGTAACATATACAAATAAATGTGCTAGAGAATAGTTTCTATTCATGTATTTTTCTTATTTCCTTTATTTGTTGGGTCTATATGTAAATGTTCACACCTTATATAATAAAGGAGAGCCTGCTCCAGCTAGGCATCATTCCGACCCAATTCTTTTCACATGGTATCAGAGAACGTTCTAGGGCCGCAACCCTAGTCGCCGACCGCACCTCCCCCCTCCTCTCTATCTTTTTCCTTCTCTACTCCAACGGCGCCATTGTCGTTGCGACTACTGTCCAGTACCTCCGTTGTCCACCAGTTTCCATCCCTCTCCACCAAAGAGCGGTGGCTAGTTGAAGGAGAGGAGGAGAACCGCTCGTTCTATCCTATAGAGAGGAGGAACAACTTCCAACTCAAGCAACTTTCCTCTCCACGTAGTCTCCATACGTGGATGAGTGCCTAAGTCCTTTAGGGGGTGTTGATGCATCAACTTCATGTCATCTTTTAACAATAGGTGACGGCGCTAATTCTTGTCACCTCCCTGTCGTACCTTCCTTGGGTCTTCTCTCTCTTTGACGGAGCTTTCACATCTAGATTGTGCACCAGCCGTCATCGACACAGTGTCTTGTCCAACCAACACGGCGTGTTGCAGTCCAGAAATCTCCCTGACAACGCAACATTCTCGCTCAGATCACCGGTTACATGGCGTGTCCCCTAAGTTACACGACGTGTTGAGGCTATTGGAGTTTACGCCTCTGATGGTTACACGGCGTGTTCCCTAAGTGACATTGTGTGTCGACGGCTAATGGAGTTTACGCCTTCGACGGTTACACGGTGTGTCATCTACTCACACAACGTGTGTAAGAGATTATAAAAGTTTGTTGTCTACTAGGTTGTATAGGCAGCCAGGAGACCATGTGTTGCCTAGGGACGCCCAGACAGACTAGGTGTTCCAAGGCATTTTTTAAAAAATTTATTGTTGCATTACATATATGTATAATTATATATTAGCCTATGAGCAATATATGAATCAATAGGAATTACTGAGAGGAAAAAAAAAAGGCAAACATTGATCCACGTGAGAAAAAGTAACAAATTTGAAAAAGAAATCAACAAGTAGGTTGGGAAAAACGATGAACAAAGAAAGAACGGAAAAAAAGAACAGAAAAAGTAGAGCATCATGCAGCAGGAACCTTATGTATGGTGAAACCGTGGAGAGAAAAATAAAGCAGAAGAAGATTGATAAAGGAAGAAGAAGAAGAAGAAGAAATACCAAAATAAAATTAGAGAGGTTGAAAAGATGAGAAACAATATAGTGCCTATATGTGTAGATATGAATAACTGAATCTAATATAGGAAAGCTAGAGTAAGAAAACTGAAAATGCAAGGAAGAAATTAGCATTGTATTAATGTGAATACATTCATACAAAAAAATTATGAACAGATTATAGAAATAGGAGGATGAAGAAGAAAAAAAATCATGTAGTATATAATAAATTGGTAAGCGCTGCTACAGAAATAGGAGGATGAAGAACAAAAAAATCATGTAGTATATAGTAAATTGGTTATTGGAGCAACATAATATCATAATTGTGCAGCAGCAGTAACTCTAAAACATAGCAGCAATTTGTTGCTTGATAATGCAAAAATAAGAAATGAAAATAAAGAGGAATGCAGTGACAATTGCAGCAACTTTGCTGCTTCATGGAGCTGTAAAGGAAAAGAAAAAACAAGAGGAAAAATAAAGGAGGAAGAATAAGTGTCAAAAGAAATGAAAAGAAGATAAGAAGAAAAAATATAGCCCAGACTTTACGCCCTGAGGGCGCCTAGGCGCTCTAGGCGGCCACCCAGGCCGCCCAACAGCTTAGTTACGTTGGGCGCCATGGTTTTGGAGGCCAGGTGGCCACCTAGGGCTCCCGTACAACAATGGTTGTATGTCTTCGCCAACTGACACAGCGTGCTAACATCTCAACACAGTGTGTCATTCCCTAACATGGTGTTCAAGTCTTCTACACGCCGTGTTGCCAACAGCCTGTCTTGATTGCTATTTTCTTTCTTGATGCAATCTCACTACGGGAGATGAAAAGCCAACTGCTTCCGCCACAATTGTCTAAATGATCAATCTCAGATAACTTTTGTGAAGCTTAATTCACAGAATTATTTAATCTGAAAAAATGTTATATATATTGTTCTTGAATCTAGATAGAAGTTGAATATTATTGAGTTAGAGCCTCCCGATGAAAGTAGCAAAGACTACTCTACTTGGTGGAAACACGATGGACAAGTGAAGCCATGGTTATGGAATAGCATGGAGCCCCAGATTGCTTCCAGGTTTATGTTCTACTCACAGCTAAACAAATTTGGGCACTTCTCTCTCGAGAAGAATGCCCTCTATCTCTATATTGTCTGTGACCGTCTCTTTGCATAAAGACAAGATAGTCGCTCTAGAGAATGATTTTGGTGCTCTACAATCCATCTTTCAAGAACTCAATTTCTATCATTTGTTGAAGACTAGTGATCAGATGAAAGATAGAGATGATCTAGTAACAGCATGATTCCTATCAGGATTAAATTTTATTTATGCTTTAGCTAGGAGTGTCATCCTTGCCACATACAAACTGCCAAGTCTTGATGAAGCCTTTGTGAGGATTCAACAGTCTTTGTTTGAGTATGTCTACTTTAGGAGGACAACACTCCGCAAATCATGCCTCTTGTTGTTGGTGCCAAAGGAACTGGACGACGTGATGGTCGAGGACGAGGCAATCGTTCCAGGGACAAATGTACTTTCTGTTGGAAATTGGGACATATAGAGGAAAAGTGTTATTCTAAGCATGGTTGGCTCCCCATTGGTGTTGCACATTACACAACAACTTCCTTGGGAGCATTTCCATCTGGAGCCTCTAAACAATTAGATTATACAATCTCCAAGGAAGAGTATGACCGTCTCCTTCCAGCAACCCAACACGCTTCCCTTGGCTCCTCCGTCAATCTAGTTTCAAGTACAGGTAACCATGAGGCTTCACTTGTTGTCTCCCATCCGTTTTCTACACGGGTGGTGGATTCTGAGGCCTCTCAGCATATGATGGGTATATGATCTATGCTTCTATCTTCTGACTCGTATATTTCGCATGCTTCTGACACTTGTTGATGGGTCTATCAGGCGGGTCCAGGCGTGTGGGACAGCACAAGCATTATTTGATTTGATTTTACAATCTGTACATTATGTAACAGAATTTCCTTTTAACTTAATGTACATTGCTAAGTTGGTTGATTATTTGAAATGTCTGGTAATATTTGGAGACTCTTTCTTTGTGGTACAGGATCCCAAGAGTTGGGAGACAATTGGTGCAGGATCTAGGAAAAGTGATTCTCTACTTCTTTGAAAGTGATCACCCAGCTCGCCAAACTCCACCTACAGCATCTACTGTTTTCAATTGCTCTGCCTTACAATGGCATTGTCGTTGTGGGCATTCGTCCTTGCAGGGTCTTCAAAAGCTTGTTTCAGGCTTAGCATCAATAAAGTCGTTAAGAGTTGTCATTCACGTCAACTAGGCAAGCATCATCCCATTTCTTTTTTGAGTCACACTGCGAAACGCTCTAAGCGTCCTTTTGATCCATTCATAGTGATGTTTGAGTCTTGTTAAAGAGCCAAGTTATAATGGCTTACGATATTTTCTCTCTTTCATTGATGATTTAACATGCATGACTTGGGTATACTTGCTTAAGTCTAGGGAGTCGGGATGAAGTTTTGTCACCGGCTCATGGCACGCAGCGCATGACGGAAGGTCAACCTAGCAGCTGTCAACCGCAATCGCTGCTCCGGCCGTGCTCCCAAGTTGCTCCCCGCCATCAGTACGCATCCAGTCGGACCAGTCCCCATCCTCGCGCCACCCTTCCCCAGTTCCAACTGGTTCCGCCTGCCTCCAGGTATGTCGTGCGCCGTCCGCCTCAAAACCTTGCCATGCGCCGCCGTCCCTGCTTGCACCGCCATCTGTACTTGCGTCGCTGTAAATACTTGCGCCGCCGATCTTGTGCCCAATTTCTCCTACCTCTTTCCTTTTCCTCTATTTTCAGTCCCTATTTCACATTGCAGGCCCCAACTCAACCCCACTGTGCTAGACGCCGCTAGCTTTGTGACTCAGTGGAGAGGGCAACATATTCCGATCAACTAACGAAGGTGTCCGGTGTCCCAGAATAGAATCTCGGCTCTAGCCTACTTCTACGGTTCACCTGCAGGTAAATAATCCTTAACTAATTGTTGATTTTAGTTCTCTTTCATACATTTTTTGTTATACATTGTTGCATGCTATTTAATTACTGTCTTGATTTCTTTGGCAAATGAAACTAGAGTTACATTCAACTTGTTTCATTTCTTATTGTCTGAAATTTCGTTTCTGGTTTGTGATATATGTGTTTCAGTGGACAGTGGTAGTTTGTTTTCACTTTATAACAATGTTGGTTACATAATTTTTTATTGAAATAGAGATTGTTTTTGCTGCAATTTCTTGTGGGCCGATGACCATCATTACGGATTCGTCTACAAGATTATCGTGCAATGTAAGATTTCTCCTCAGATGTACTTATATTATGCGTTCACCATATTTGGGTAAAATATTTTAACTACATGTTTTAATGTCTATATGTACAGATCATGAGCTCCCAATCCAAAAGGCCAAATGTTAGGTCAGGAGAGACAACAACTACAAATGAACCATCACCTCAAATGCTGATTGAATCCATGGAAAATCCTTATGTTGATGAAGTATATGGCTCTGCAGAAAAAGGAGACTTTGAAAAAGAAGATGTGGGGAAGCCAAGAGTAAAGAAAAGATCTCGCAAGAGGTCGGAGGTTTGGTTACATTTTGATGAGTTCATTTCTGATGATAATGCAATTCGAGCTAGATGCAAGTATTGTAGTAAAACTTTTGTTGCTCACTCTTCTAAGAATGGAACTAAAAACTTGAACTTTCATCTGCCTAAGTGTGAGAAATATCCTGAAAACAAGACTAAGGGGATACAAACTCAAATAGTATTAAGAGGGACGAGGGAAACTAAAATGTTGGGCATTAAATCAGGGAGATGCTAGAGATGCTCTAAGCTATATGATTATTGTGGATGAGTTGCCATTTAAATTTGTTGAACATCCCGGATTTCAGCATTTTATGCCTATTGTTTGCCCAGATTTCAATTTGCCATCTCGTTTCACTCTTGCCCGTGATTGCTACCAATTGTATCTTAATGAAAAAACTAAGTTGCAAAGTTTTTTGAAACACTCATGTCAAAGAGTCTGCGTAACAACTGATACATGGACCTCTATTCAAAAAATCAACTACATGACTTTGACTGCTCATTTTATTGATAAGGAATGGAAGTTAAGGAAGAAAATTTTGAACTTTTGCCCAATTTCTGGTCATAAAGGTGAGATCATAGGAAGAGCAGTAGAAAGTTGTTTGATTGATTGGGATTTAGATGGCAAACTATACACCGTCACGGTTGACAATGCAAGTTCAAATGATGTTGCATGTAAGTATGTGAAGCAGAAAATGGCACAAGGGGGGGGGGGGGTGTTATAAGTGATGGGAAATATCTCCACATGAGGTGCATTGCACACATCATAAATCTTGTAGTTGTTGATGGTCTAAAAGAATTTGAGACTTCTGTAGATCGTGTGAGGGCAGCTATAAGGTTTGTAAGGCAGTCTCCTGCTAGGTTGAAGAAATTTAAGGAGTGTGTGCAAATTGAGAAAATTGAGAGCAAGGCACTCCTATCTCTTGATGTGGTAACTAGATGGAACTCAACATACCTAATGTTAAACTCTGCCTTAAAGTTTGAGAGGGCTTTTGAAAGATTTGGGGAGCTAGATCCATACTTTAGGTTGGAGTTAGATAATATTGAAGGTGGAAATGTTGGAGTTCCAATAGAAAGTGATTGGGCAAATGTGAGACGTTTGTCTACATTTTTAGAATCTTTCTATGAAGTGACTCTTCGTGTTTCAGGGACATCATATGTTACTGCAAATTCATTTTTCTTTGAAATTGCTGCTGTGTATGATCTTTTATGCTCCCACATGTCTAGCAGTGATGTTGAATTGTGCAATATGGCCACATCAATGAAACTTAAATATGACAAGTATTGGGGAAATATTGATAAAATGAATATGATGATCTATATTGCAGCATTACTAGACCCTAGAGTGAAATTAGTTGGGCTAAAGTTATCTTTCATTAGGATGTATGGCACAGAAAAAGGTGAGGTGATGACCAATAAAGTAAAAACAGCCATGTCTGCATTGTTTGAAGAGTACAGGAAATTGTATGCCCCAATTGCTTCTCAATCTGGTCAAACAGAAGGAACATCTTCTAGTGGAGCAAATAAGACACTTGCTTGTAGAGGTGTTGGTTTTCAGAAGAATATCATGGAAGATATTAGGAGGATGAGAAATGGAGCAGACAATGGTTTTCTGAGGACTGAATTTGATAGATACTTGAATGAAGAAATGGATGAAGATGAGTCTGATGATTTCGATATCTTGAAGTGGTGGCAACTTCATGGGCCGAGATTCCCGATACTTTCTTGTTTGACACGAGATGTTCTAGCTATACCTATATCTACAGTGGCTTCAGAGTCTGCACTTAGCACAGGAGGTCGACACCTTGATTGTTTTAGGAGCTCTCTCACTCCTAAGGTAGTAGATTTTTAGTTTCTCTATTTTTTTGGTCCATCTTTGCACTTTTATTTTTTATTGACCATATCAAACATTGTCAGACTGTCCAATCTCTTATATGTGCACAAGATTGGCTTAAATCTACCCCTCACATGATTAATGTGGAAGCTGATCTTGAAGAGTTAGATCAACTTGAGAAAGGTAAATGGATGGTTGTTAGACTTTTTTAATTTTAGAAGTAAAGATTCTTACATCTAACAATATTTGTAAAATCTCTGTGCAAATGACGTTGTCATTGATGTTTAGAGTTAACACTTAACATGTCTATTATATTTCGACATGTAAGTGTATTTCCTTCTTAATACATTTTTTAAATCAAGGCTATACATGTCTGTTACATTGAGTATTGATGCATATTATGTATTTTCAGAGTTGGTTAGCTGGATTCAAGATAACATGATCATTTTTTTTTCTGTTTGGGGAGTTACATCACATGTAAGTGGCCTAATTATAATATTATGTTGCTTAATCTTAATTAAAAATTCTTTCTATATTTATCTTTGTTGTGTTTGTAGTTTCTTTATTTTAGTTGTAGTGCTGACTTCTATTGTTTCTCCTTGCAGAAAATTGCTGCCGTGACTCGTGAACATGTCATTCAATATACATCCAGAAGTCATTGACACGTCTTGGTCAAGTGAAGTAATGGACTATGAATTGTGACTTGTGCACTTGATTAGAGTCTAGTAATTGTTACATTGCTCATGTTTTTGTTGTAGTCAATACAAACTCATGTCATGTAGATATTAATGTTACATGTCTTTGAAGTTTAATGTTGGATTTATGTTTGTAGTTCCAAACAATATTTTGAATTTGTTGTATAACAATATAAGCATGTATTTATGCTGACCAAGACAAAATTATTGACTTGATTTTGGCTTTTTTTACTATTTGATATTCTAATAAAGCAGGTTATATATGCTAGCTTTCGTTTACGTTTTCAGATCTGCATGGACTATTACGTTTGGACTTTGGAGAAATACTTGGACTGTAGTGTTGGACAAAAAATGTTGCCCCATTAAACAAAAGTAATTGATCCCCAGAAACTTGGGGATGAAGAACTGTGCTGCATGACTCGTAAACGTATTATCGTTGAGTGAAAATATTAATGAAACAGAAATTTTGCACAATGGTACAGCTGAAATTTAAAACAGCAGTAATGTTCTGCAATTTCGGTCTGAGCGGTCCGATCCCGGTCCGGTCCAAATATTAAACGGTCTGGGTCGGTCTGGTCCAAGCCAGAAGCGGTCCGGTCTGCGGTCCAAGTTTTTTACATTTTCGGTCTTCGGTCCGGTCCGGTCCGGTCCGGGTTTGGACCGATGCTCAGCCCTACTTCCAGCTCATTAATGCAATATTATGATGTCTGGTGTATTATATGTAAGTGATGTTGTTGAGCCTTGTTATAAGGCATGGAAATATAATGATGATCTTGGAGGGAATAGTATGATGGTCTTAATGACCTTTGGGCATGGTTGAGCCCTGAATGAGGTGTAATCCTCTTGTGTTGATAAGGGTTGATACTCTGTGATATTGTGAAAATGATTTATATCCAATGATAGTATGATGACAAGTGTAGTCTCATGAATGGCAAAAGAATAATACCATGTAATGGTGATGTGATGAATAGTATAGTCTCTTTATTGGCATGTGAATATTGCCCTGTGATTTTGAGATGAGAAATTATGTCTCATATGTTTAAAATCAACAAGTTTGGCAACTCTAACATCAATAGTAAGGAAATTTCGGTACATAATGGACAGAAGATACACTGATTGGGAAAGTAAGTGGGACAGAGTCACCTTTCAACAGTCTTGATATATCTGTCTGCCAACGTAATGCATAAGTGAAGAATATGGGAAACAGAATTTCTAATGAAATGTGGCATGCCCGTCCCGTTATCTATTGGGTAGCACCATATTCCACAGTCCAATTGGAGAGTAAAACGGGCATGGAAGACTCAATGTTACCTTGGTTGGTGATTCCAAGATGAGTCAATGAGGAGGTCGTTTAAGGATACTCAGGGAGTCAGGGGAGTCACCAATCTGCTTATCTTATAGTGCAAGGTATCCATGCGGAGGAGAATCAACAACTTGTTGTTGAGGCTCCAAGGAGGCAGTTATATTCCTCTATGGTGAGGGGACGTGGGTAAAGCTTGATGGCAATGCTCCAGGAGCAATGGTAAGAGTCGTTGAGGCCTGGATCAAAGAGCCAAACACCTGATGCGGTTGCGGCCATAGTGTATAAGGAGTCATGCTCGGAGTGACACACGTCCTTAGTGTGACCGATCTTGTGACAATACATACATTTAAGGCATAGGCCCTTCCACGACCTTGAACTGTGACGACAAGGGTCTTTTGAAACTCAGATGGCTCTATGGAAACTGCACGTCTGATGCATATCTGATTGAGATAATCTCATGTAACTTCGTTCATTGAAGTGTAGTGAGTCTACACCAAGAAGCTGCCAAATAGCAACTTAGCGTGGATGTAGTTTGTTTATGAATTTTCCTAGCAAGATGGAGTCACATTCTTTGGAGACGTCAGTCGACGTAGTGGGAGAGGAGCAATTAAGTTGTTTGATGAGGGCCTTACGGCATCATAATATGCCTCTATAGTGTGATCGTTGTGTCATTCGGAGAAGGTTTTGTCCATGTTAGGAAGCGAGAAGGACTAGGGAATAGAAGAAGTTATTTGTGCCTTTTCATCTAACCTTTACAAACACTATGAGATTCCATTTTTATAGATAAAGGTCGTTCTTCTCAAGCATGTAGAATTGCTTCATTTTATCCCAAATTGCTTTGGTGTGAACACATATTTGACAAAGATGTGGGGTTCCATAGTACCCCACATAGCCAACAATATACTTGACTTTTTCCTAGTGCCCTTGTTGGATTGTCTTCGGGATTGGCCAATATGGAGCCTAGGTGATGAATTTTGACTTGTTGTGGAACTCCCAGAAGTCATAAATGCATTCATCGATAGCAATTGGTTGCTGCGGTTTAATTTAGAAACATATTTCATTGCATGTCATTGCAAAAGAGAGGCATTTTCATCTTTATCATCAGCCATATTCAACGCAGATATAGTGCATTCATCGATAGCAATTGGTTGCTGCGGTTTAATTTAGAAACAGGTTTCATTGCATGTCATTGCAAAAGAGAGGCCTTTTCATCTTTCTCATCAGCCATATTCAACGCAGATATAGCGTGCCAAAGTTATGCATGATTAACAGAAGAATAAATTATCGGTGTGTATGAATGATAGTAACAAGAACACAATAATCCTACAAAGTAGAGCAAAATAGAGAAATAAAATTATTGATGTTAAGCACTATTGGAAATGTTACGTGGAAGGAGATAGGAACAAAGCATTGTGATTAAAGAACCATAGTCATCCCAATTTAGAAAAAACACCCAGCCATGCAGTTTAAGGGATCCACATAGAGAGGGGGAGAAATTGTTTTACCTCTCGTTTGTTTAATTTATATTGTGAATGGGGTCTTTTCACATTATGAATGGGGTCTTTTCGCTCGACTTTTTTTTATTAGAGTAGTAAGAAAAGAGAAAAGGGGCGAGAAAGGAGGCAAACACAGTTCACGCCATGCAGTTTAGGGGTTCCATACAGAGAGGGGGAGAAATTGTTTTGCCCCTCGTTTATTTAATTGATATTGTGAATGGGATCTTTTCACATTATGAATGGGGTCTTTTCGCTCGACTTCTTTTTTTATTATAGTAGTAAGAAAAAGAGAAAAGGGGCGAGAAAGGAGGCAAACACAATTCACGCCATGACCCTGTTCATCGATGCCTCAATTAAGGCCCAATGTTATTTTTTAAATAAACATGATTATATGAAATCAGAAAACCATATTCCCTGGCAAGCGTGTATGCACGTAAACCAAGTCAAGGATGTATAGATACCTTAACAACCATGAGGCATGAATGAGGATTATTGAAACAACATTTTGGTTCTTATAGGATGAGATAAAGTATTGATCTCTTTAAGGTTATTCCAAATGCTATACCTACATATGCAATATTCATTTTTAGGTGCAAAGTGGTAAACAGATCAAGGATATATAGATACCTTAACAACAATGAGGCATGAATGAGGATTATTGAAACAACATTTTGGTTCTTATAGGATGAGTTAAAGTATTGATCTCTTGAAGGGTATTCCAAATGCTATGCCTACATATGCAATATTCATTTTTTAAGCGTCAAGTGGTAATGATTTAGGAAATCTATTGAGTAAGAAAGACCTTCTTGCACACAAGAGAATTAGTTACTAGGTAATATCATTTTAACTTGAAGTGTGTTGGAAAGGTGCATGAAATTATGTGTGGTGTGTTATTTTCTCTCTTAGAGTTCGTATATCGAGTTGTTCCAAAGGTTTTAGGGAAAGAGGAGAAAGGATGATATTATATAAGATGGTGGATTTGAAATATGGGCACAATTCAAATTGCATGTATATTTAAATTACAAGTGTCCATAAAAATATAGACGTATAATATATTTAACTATTCACATGTGTACACATAAATAGCATATGTGAAACATGCATTCTTATTATATGTAGATATATACATATTGACATGTAAATGTATCTACAGTATATGCATATATGTGGAAATGTGCATGTAGATGCCAATATATATCGTATATACATGTCCATAACGTATCAAAATGCATATACATAACATAGAATAGTACACATTTGATGATGTTTGTGTATTATATGCAAGTATGCCATTGAAGTATTGCTATTATATACATAGATACAGATAGATATTGAAAGGTATTACTACATACACATATATAAATATGCATATGTACATGTGAGCATGGTACTAAACATCCTTGACATCTGGCGATATATCCTCGATGTTACATATGTCTATGCTTGTCGATGTCAAAACCTAGTAAACTTCCATGCCCCATTGGTAGCCTACTTGTTGACATGTGTCAATCACTTCAGCCTAGTTGGTGATGAAATTGACTCAGGTAGCTCAAAACCTCCCATTTTCTCGATGATCTTTATAGTTCATTAGTTATTATTGTTGCACACATACTGAAGGCATAAAGAAACTTGTAGGAAGCCTTGTTTGACATTAAGATGACCATTTCCTTGGTTTCTAACTAGAGAGAGTAATGATAAGTTTATTCCTCTACTAGATTTCCACAAGGTTTGCAAAATTTGGTGTAGACCTAATCAGTGTTTTCAAAATCGGTCTATGCAGCCGCATAAGCGGCCGCATACAAGGTGCGGACCTCCAAATAAACGCATAATGGAAATCCCTCGAAAAAGCAGACCAAGCCGCATAATCGGTTGTACGGCCGCATACAAGGCCGATTAAACCCCGATTTTTAGTTAAGAGATATTCTGATTTCTTCTTTTATACATTTACATTCATCTATGTTTGTTTAAATTTAGATTATAGTGCATGTTTGTATTTATTTAAGTTGTGATGATGATTGCATATTTGCATAATTGCATCCTTTATTCTTGTAATTGTACTCTTTAGATACACAATTGCACAAATTAAATATGTAAATCATGATTAATATATATATATAATAATTAATTAAAAAATCCAAAACCGCATATACTTCCGAATATACTCCCGCATACCGCATATACTCTACAAGGTGACCTCTCCGAACGCATATCGCATAACGCTTTTTAAAACATTGGACCTAATACATTTCACCTCTTTTACTTTTCTCCCTCTTTACGAATTGAAGTAATCGGAAATAAGCGCTTGTTTTTTAATTCTAGAATGTGATCCAATTGGGATTTCTGTAGATACTAAACACCACAAATATAGAACAGATTTAAGTTGTAAACATTTCATATAGAAAATTATAGATGGAGTATGTGTTTACCAAATATTTGATATATTATGCTAAATTCCCTCACAATCGCACTATCTTTTAGCTTCTTTGCGAAGTGTTAGTCCAAAACTTCCTCAAAGTTTCCCTACATTTTCCAAAAAATTCCATGCCTGTCGAAGTTGACACTAAGACGTCTTGTACATTTGCACATGACTGTGCTTTTCTACATATAGAAACATGTATGGATGGCTATACATAAACATACATTTAGTTTTTAAGATAGATTTAATGAATTCTATCAATTTTCATCATGAAATCACTATTTTGAGCTCAATTTTTGTCAAAGATGCGTCGAAGTTCGGTTGTAAAAATCCTTGAAGTTTCCTTGACGTTACCACAAACTTCCACTTCCACAACTGTCGAAGTTATGTTCCATGCATGTGGGTGTGTGGGTAAATAAGTAGTTTGAATTATATTGAGACAAAGTTTGTAGAACTTCTAATAAAAAAAAGTAGTTGCATATACCCCGCTTATGCCCTGCATAGGACCGCATGTGCGGCCATGACCGCATACTGGGCCGCATATGCACATGTGGTCTGACAAAAGGGGCACACCGCATATGCCCCGCATAAAAATGCTTTTTGAAACACTAGATGTTGGGATTAGGTTGGCATGGTTTGGTCTAGTTTGGGTTTAAAACCAAAGCCCACACCACACCTAGTGGTTTGGAAAATATTCAAGCTAGACTAGACTGTTGGTAAGTCTAGAACGGACCAAACCTTATTGTGTGGTTTTGTTGGGTTTGGTATGGTTTCAAACTACATACTATTCAATATAATTTTCTAGCATAAATTCGAGAACAGACCAAACCATATTGTAACTTTGTGGTTTTGATCGGTTTGGTTTGGTCATATGCCCCGCATAAAAATGCTTTTTGAAACATTGGCTGTTGGGATTAGGTTCGCATGGTTTGGTCTAGTTTGGGTTTAAAACCAAAGCCCCCACCACACCTAGTGGTTTGGAAAATATTCAAGCTAGACTGGACTGTGGGTTAGGGGTGAGCAAATTTCGGTCCAGACCGCTAGACCGGACCGGACTGCACATTCGATCCGGTCTGATCCTGGACCGAATACGTAGTCAGTCCGGTCAACGGTCCTTAAAATTTGCATTTTCGGTCTCCGTTCCGGTCCGGTCCAAAATCGGAAAAACCGTAAACCGGACCGCAGACCGGTTGGCTGAGCGTTTTTTACCATATTTGTTAGATCGGCCCGGTGAGTCGACCCTTCCAGTATCCCTGACCCTGAATCCTAATTTCGTTGGTCTCCGTCTCCCTGTGGGTTGTGGCGACTAGGGCATGAAGTCTGAAGCGGAACCAGCGCGGCGAAGGGCATGAAGTCTGAAGCGGCGAAGCAACCAGCGCGGCAGCGACTCTACTACAGCGGGATACGGCGCACAGTGCACGGCGACGGCGGGCTCACCGGCTCATGGCACGCAGCGCATGACGGAAGGTCAACCTAGCAGCTGTCAACCGCAATCGCTGCTCCGGGTGCTCCCAAGTTGCTCCCCGATCTCTCTTCAACCGATCACGCGCCAGTCCTTGCCGCTTGCATCCAGCCGATGCGGCGCGCCATCAGTGCGCATCCAGTCGGACCAGTCCCCATCCTCGCGCCACCCTTCCCCACTTCCAACTGGTTTCGCCCGCCTCCAGGTATGTCGTGCGCCGTCCGCCTCAAAACCTTGCCATGCGCCGAAGTCCCTGCTTGCGCCGCCGACCTTGCTTTGCACCGCCATCTGTACTTGCGTCGCTGTAAATACTTGCGCCGCCGATCTTGTGCCCAATTTCTCCGACCTCTTTCCTTTTCCTCTATTTTCAGTCCCTATTTCACGTTGCAGGCCCCAACTCAACCCCACTGTGCTAGACGTCGCTAGCTTTGTGACGCTGTGGAGAGGGCAACAGATTCCGATCAACTAACGAAGGTGTCCGGTGTCCCAGAATAGAATCTCGGCTCTAGCCTACTTCTACGGTTCTACCTGCAGGTAAATAATCCTTAACTAATTGTTGATTTTAGTTCTCTTTCATACATTTTTTGTTATACATTGTTGCATGCTATTTAATTACTGTCTTGATTTCTTTGGCAAATGAAACTAGAGTTCAATTCAACTTGTTTCATTTCTTATTGTCTGAAATTTTGTTTCTGGTTTGTGATATGTGTTTCAGTGGACAGTGGTAGTTTGTTTTCACTTTATAACAATGTTGGTTACATAATTTTTTATTGAAACAGAGATTGTTTTTGCTGCAATTTCTTGTGGGCCGGTGACCATCATTACGGATTCATCTACAAGATTATCGTGCAATGTAAGATTTCTCCTCAGATGTACTTATATTATGCGTTCACCATATTTGGGTAAAATATTTTAACTACATGTTTTAATGTCTATATGTACAGATGAGCTCCCAATCCAAAAGGCCAAATGTTAGGTCAGGAGAGACAGCAACTACAAATGAACCATCACCTCAAATGTTGATTGAATCCATGGAAAATCCTTATGTTGATGAAGTATATGGCTCTGCAGAAGAAGGAGACTTTGAAAAAGAAGATGTGGGGAAGCCAAGAGTAAAGAAAAGATCTCGCAAGAGGTCGGAGGTTTGGTTACATTTTGATGAGTTCATTTCTGAAGATAATACAATTCGAGCTAGATGTAAGTATTGTAGTAAAACTTTTGCTGCTCACTCTTCTAAGAATGGAACTAAAAACTTGAGCTTTCATCTGACTAAGTGTGAGAAATATCCTGAAAACAAGACTAAGGGGATACAAACTCAAATAGTATTAGAAAGAGGAAGCAATGAAGAGGGACAAGGGAAACTAAAATGTTGGGCATTAAATCATAGAGATGCTAGAGATGCTCTAAGCTATATGATTATTGTGGATGAGTTGCCATTTAAATTTTTTGAACGTCCCGGATTTCAGCGTTTTATGTCTATTGTTTGCCCAGATTTCAATTTGCCATCTCGTTTCACACTTGCCCGTGATTGCTACCAATTGTATCTTAATGAAAAAACTAAGTTGCAAAGTTTTTTGAAACACTCATGTCAAAGAGTCTGCGTAACAACTGATACATGGACCTCTATTCAAAAAATCAACTACATGACTTTGACTGCTCATTTTATTGATAAGGAATGGAAGTTAAGGAAGAAAATTTTGAACTTTTGCCCAATTTCTGGTCATAAAGGTGAGATCATAGGAAGAGCAGTAGAAAGTTGTTTGATTGATTGGGATTTAGATGGCAAACTATACACCATCACGGTTGACAATGCAAGTTCAAATGATGTTGCATGTAAGTATGTGAAGCAGAAAATGGTACAAAAGGGGGGGGGGGTTATAAGTGATGGGAAATATTTCCACATGAGGTGCATTGCGCACATCATAAATCTTGTAGTTGTTGATGGTCTAAAAGAATCTGAGACTTCTGTAGATCGTGTGAGGGCAGCTATAAGGTTTGTCAGGCAGTCTCCTGCTAGGTTGAAGAAATTTAAGGAGTGTGTGCAAATTGAGAAAATTGAGAGCAAGGCACTCCTATCTCTTGATGTGGTAACTAGATGGAACTCAACATACCTAATGTTAAACTCGGCCTTAAAGTTTGAGAGGGCTTTTGAAAGATTTGGGGAGCTAGATCCATACTTTAGGTTGGAGTTAGATAATATTGAAGGTGGAAATGTTGGAGTTCCAATAGAAAGTGATTGGGCAAATGTGAGACGTTTGTCTACATTTTTAGAATCTTTCTATGAAGTGACTCTTCGTGTTTCAGGGACATCATATGTTACTGCAAATTCATTTTTCTTTGAAATTGCTGCTGTGTATGATCTTTTATGCTCCCACATGTCTAGCAGTGATGTTGAATTGTGCAATATGGCCACATCAATGAAACTTAAATATGACAAGTATTGGGGAAATATTGATAAAATGAATATGATGATCTATATTGCAGCATTACTAGACCCTAGAGTGAAATTAGTTGGGCTAAAGTTATCTTTCATTAGGATGTATGGCACAGAAAAAGGTGAGGTGATGACCAATAAAGTAAAAACAGCCATGTCTGCATTGTTTGAAGAGTACAGGAAATTGTATGCCCCAATTGCTTCTTAATCTGGTCAAACAGAAGGAACATCTTCTAGTGGAGCAAATAAGACACTTGCTTGTAGAGGTGCTGGTTTTCAGAAGAATATCATGGAAGATATTAGGAGGATGAGAAATGGAGCGGACAATGGTTTTCTGAGGACTGAATTTGATAGATACTTGAATGAAGAAATGGATGAAGAGAGTCTGATGATTTCGATATCTTGAAGTGGTGGCAACTTCATGGGCCGAGATTCCCGATACTTTCTTGTTTGACACGAGATGTTCTAGCTATACCTATATCTACAGTGGCTTCAGAGTCTGCATTTAGCACAGGAGGTCGACACCTTGATTGTTTTAGGAGCTCTCTCACTCCTAAGGTAGTAGATTTTTAGTTTCTCTATTTTTTTGGTCCATCTTTGCACTTTTATTTTTTATTGACCATATCAAACATTGTCAGACTGTCCAATCTCTTATATGTGCACAAGATTGGCTTAAATCTACCCCTCACATGATTAATGTGGAAGCTGATCTTGAAGAGTTAGATCAACTTGAGAAAGGTAAATGGATGGTTGTTAGACTTTTTTTATTTTAGAAGTAAAGATTCTTACATCTAACAATATTTGTAAAATCTCTGTGCAAATGACGTTGTCATTGATGTTTAGAGTTAACACTTAACATGTCTATTATATTTCGACATGTAAGTGTATTTGCTTCTTAATACATTTTTTAAATCAAGGCTATACATGTCTGTTACATTGAGTATTGATGCATATTATGTATTTTCAGAGTTGGTTAGCTGGATTCAAGATAACATGATCATTTTTTCTGTTTGGGGAGTTACATCACATGTAAGTGGCCTAATTATAATATTATGTTTCTTAATCTTATTTAAAAATTCTTTCTATATTTATCTTTGTTTTGTTTGTAGTTTTTTTATTTTAGCTTTAGTGCTGACTTCTATTGTTTCTCCTTGTAGAAAATCGCTGCCGTGACTCGTGAACATGTCATTCAATATACATCCAGAAGTCATTGACACGTCTTGGTCAAGTGAAGTAATGGACTATGAATTGTGACTTGTGCACTTGATTAGAGTCTAGTAATTGTTACATTGCTCATGTTTTTGTTGTAGTCAATACAAACTCATGTCATGGAGATATTAATGTTACATGTCTTTGAAGTTTAATGTTGGATTTATGTTTGTAGTTCCAAACAATATTTTGAATTTGTTGTATAACAAT
Organism: Alisma plantago-aquatica; assembly: GCA_963693085.1. Classification (NCBI taxonomy): domain Eukaryota; kingdom Viridiplantae; phylum Streptophyta; class Magnoliopsida; order Alismatales; family Alismataceae; genus Alisma; species Alisma plantago-aquatica. The sequence goes on along the minus strand of OY856413.1, from coordinate 978,065,224 downwards.
ATAAGCATGTATTTATGCTGACCAAGACAAAATTATTGACTTGATTTTGGCTTTTTTTACTATTTGATATTCTAATAAAGCAGGTTATATATGCTAGCTTTCGTTTACGTTTTCAGATCTGCATGGGCTATTACGTTTGGAGAAATACTTGGACTGTAGTGTTGGACAAAAAATATTGCCCCATTAAACAAAAGTAATTGATCGCCAGAAACTTGGGGATGAAATGTGCTGCATGACTCGTAAAAGTATTATCGTTGAGTGAAAATATTAATGAAACAGAAATTTCGTGCAATGGTACAGCTGAAAATTAAAACAGCAGTAATGTTCTGCAATTTCGGTCTGAGCGGTCCGGTCCCGGTCCGGTCCAAATGTTAAACGGTCCGGGTCGGTCCGGTCCAAGCCAGAAGCGGTCCGGTCTGCGGTCCAAGTTTTTACATTTTTCGGTCTTCGGTCCAGTCCGGTCCGGGTTTGGACCGATGCTCAGCCCTACGCGTCGGACCAAACCTTATTGTGTGGTTTTGTTGGGTTTGGTATGGTTTCAAACCCATACTATTCAATATAATTTTCTAACATAAATTCTAGAACAGACCAAACCATATTGTAACTTTGTGGTTTTGCTCGGCTTGGTCTGGTCTCAAACCCATACTATATAATATAATTTTCTCACATATCATTAAAATCATACAGCCAATTTGGTTCGCCTGGAAGATCCAAAAAAGATGTTATTTTTCGAACAAGGAGGCTGATGGAGAAGCACAAAGAAAATATAACAGATCTCACATGGTTTTTATTGATTTAGAGAAGGCTGAGGATCAAGTACCTAGGGAAGTGCTTGGAGGATTTTGGAGAAAGGAGTGTTCCAATGCGATACATTGACTTGATAAAAGATATATTTGATAGCTCAATTGCTAGTGTTAAGACCTATGTACGGGACACACCATGATTTCCTACCACAATTGAGATATCAAGGATCGGTAGTGAACCCATATCTATTTAATGTTGTTATGGATGAATTGCCGGAGTTTTCAAGATGATATTCCTTGGTGCAAGTTATATGTTGATGATATTGTGTTGATTGATGAAAACTAAAGAGAGATTGAATGATAAAGTTGACAATTGGAGAAATGTGTTGCAATCAAATGGATCTAAAATCAATAGAGCCAAAACCAAGTATATGCATTGCAATTTCAACTAGTCTAGAGTTGTGAATAGCAGTGTCAAGTTAGATGGATTGGATGTACTAAAATACGACAAGTTTTGTTACTTGGGTTCAATTATTTATACGGATGGCAATGTTTAAGATGGTGTTCATCACGGGATCACCATAGGAAGGTTGGAACAAAGTGCAACTAGAATAGATTAAGTTTATCGAACAACTATATAGCCTGCCAAGCTGTATGGGAGTGGATGTTTGGTAGTGAAGAAACAATGTCTCAACAAAAAGAATGTGCTCAAAATGCGTATAGTAGGGTGGATATGTGGGAAGATAAGCAAAGATCCGTTGAGAAATGACTACATTGAGAACAAAGTGAGGGCGGCGAGTATTGAGGATGAGTGTTGTGAGGGTCGTCTGAGATGGTATGCACATGTGCAAGGTAGACCCATGGAATGAGGTATCCGATTTTGATGTCGTTTTGACATCGTAGAAATAAAATTTATGGAAATTTCGAAAAAAAAATTGATAAATGCAACCGTGTCCGTTTCAACGCCAAAATGAACGAATTAAGTCATGAAGTTTTACATGTGTGATCTCTACAACTAAAGCATCGTTTTATGCAATAAAAATTTTGTATATGGGTAGGATGGGGGGCCTCCTTCATGTGGGAGGTAACCATACTTGTCAAGGCGCTCGCCTAGGCGGCAAGGCGTCCCAGGGTTGTGCCTAGGCGATGACGCTTTATTTATAATGCTACAGTGACCTAGTTTTGTGGGTCTAGTTTTATATTCACTTATTTTAATATTTGATATGGCTACACCAATGTTCAAAATTAATAGTGTTGCCTATTTTATGTGCCAAATATCACTTTTAATTGGATCTCATACTCTTTTTTGGGTTTTCCAGGATCTAATACTCTTTTTTTGTTTGACTAGATCTAATACTCTTAGTACACATTTGATTTTTCTTAGTTTGCACCTTCAATTCAGATTGTATTAAGTAGTTATGCTATGAAGGATAGTGATTACAATGCTTAATACTTGTAGCTATGTATGACAACAAATATATATTAATGTGTTGATCACTCTCTTACATTCTTTATAATAATTCTTTTCGTGTCCTTGACATTATTGTCAATGATAGTATATTAGAAATGTAATTGGTTATTTTTTTCATACAATAAAATATATATATATGGGGAGATCAACCATAAACTTGTAGATACATATATAACCATACAATGTGTGTATATGAGTGGGGAAAAGCCATGACACGTATATATACATAAAATATATCCACAAATTATTTTTTTAAAGGTCTCTTAGGCGACGCCTAGGCGTGCCTAGTCGCGCCTTGGCGCAAGGCGTCCAGCCCCAACGTCGTGTCGCCTTGCCGCCTTAACAAGTATGGAGGTAAGGAAACTTTCATGTTTCCAAGGGATTTTGATGAAGTGTTTCGATGACAAAATGTAGGAATTAAGTTGTGTAATTTTGCAAGTATGAGCTATACACATGAATGTACTAATTTGTATTATAATATCAAATATTGGATATGCAGGGCATCTCCACAAATTTTACTTGGTTGATAGTTTGTTGTTGATATTGACTCAATCGTCAATCATTTTATTGGCCCCAAGAACACTAGTGCAATGCTTCCAAACAAAATCATTATTTGCTGGTTTGGTCGGTTTCCTAGCACCATTATTGTCTACTAAACCACCACTAGGATGCATGTCGTCCACATTGAAGAAACTAAAAAAGCATGCATTGCATAAGTACTTAATAATTTAAATAGCAAATATTATGGAACGCAATGCAATTATGACATACAAAAAAAACATGCAATGCATAAGTACTTAATAATTTGAATAGCAAATATTAGGGAATGCAATGCAATTATGATATACTATAGGTATATATTGTATATATTAAATGGTGAAATAACCCCAATCCCCCTTTGCTCCTCTTCAAAAAACAATAATAACACCAAGGATTGCAACTATCAAAATTTCCATCGAAATTTTTGAGTTATACACAAAAATATCTCGAAATTCGTCAAAATTTGGCGAAATTCATCGAAATTATCGAAATTTTGGCAAATGCAATCATGGTAGCAGTTTCGACCAAAATCGACACGGTCGCATGTTTTGATACCAAATTCTATTGAAATCAAATTTTTTCGTGAAATTTCGCCAATTTCCACAAAACCTCATTCCTTGGGTAGACCGACTAATGTGCCTACATAAAGCAATGCTATTGAGCTAACCACAATTTCAAGAAAGTCTAAATAACTCGAGAAAAAGTTATATGGAGAAAATTTGAATCTTTGTCTTGATCGGAATATGACCAATGACAGAGTTCATTGGAAAAGAAGGATCCATGTAGCCACACCCAACATGGTTGAGATTGAGGCTTAGGTGATGACGGAGGTGGTGGTGGTGGTGGTGGTGGTGGTGACACTAAAAGGTAGGCAGTTTTATAGAATGATTTAATTATTAAGTTTATTTGATGTGAGATTATCGGCGATAGTCAACTATAAATTTACAAAAGTTAAATCATAAATACATACTAATTGAGTATCTTTTATATTTGAAAAAATAAGAAATGACTAGATCCAAAAAAAACTAGTAGATGCAGTCACAATTATATAGTAAATCTAGAAGGCTTGGATTCAGAAAGTGCAATATTTTAAGACAGGAAAGATTTACTTGAATAGTAAAAATAACTTCCTAATCTATACCATAGTAACAAGTCTCCGAATTTTATGAAAAATCGGCGATTTTTCACGATGTTATAGGCTCCCGAATATTCATCACGATTAATACGCCAATCGCCGATTTTTCACGACTTTTCACGATTAATCCCGTTTTTTTGCGATTTATACGATTTTTTACGATTCTTCATGACTTTTCACGATTTTTCTCTTTTAAGTCGCTTGCTCTTTTTTTACCAAACCATGTACACAAGATTCCTTATACACACTAAACCTCAAACTCTCCACTCCTCTGGACAGTTCATGTTATTACTCAACTATTTTTTACTTTTTTTCCTACTTTTTCACTCACTAAGATTGTATCTCTTGTGGCCGTAGCAGTTACATGCATCATATATTTATGTACATACATACATTTATCTATATATATACACATACATACATACATATATATATATATACACACACACACACACACATATATATATACTTATATTGCCGACTTATTCTCGATTATTTGTGAATAGTTGACCGAACTTTGACCGAAATATATCGATCTTTTCACGACTTTTCTCGATTTTTTCCGAATTCCGATTTTTTCCAGCCAGCCGAAAAGTTGCCGAATCCCGAACTTGTTACTATGATCTATACTAGGGCGTGCCAAATGGTATGTGACAATAAAGCCATGGAGTGTGTGCACCAATATCACAGGAACCAAGCTTCTTTTAGGATCTGAATAGTTTATTTAGTTTAATTTGAATAGTCATGTCATTTTTTATTCAATTATGTTTGTTTCATAATATTGTACTTTTATTGGCATGTAGACAACAGATAACGTATAAGCAGAGTGCCTTAGTGATGTAAGATATTAATAATATGTATGTTAATGTATATAGAAAATTACATGTACATAGATAGATATACATATTAGTATATTATATAGTATTGTAGAAAATTATATTATCAAGGTTTTGTTGTGTCTTAATGGTCAGACAAACTCCTCAAACTGATAATGAGACCACTATATAGTCTGAAGAGTTTTAAGACCAGATCAGAGCACATATCATGCCAAAACACACCATAGTAGTCAATTTGGTTGGGTTTGGTCTGGTTTTCTGCGCGAAAGGAGGGTTCTTCAGGTCTGAAGGCCTCCCGATTGTAGCTCGTGTTGGCGGTCACTGTCATCACTCCGACAATAAGGCCGAGACAGTATCGGACCTAACTTCTTGATGCATTTAGGGTGATCATCGACTCCACACCTTTCCTCAGTTCTACACTTATATCTTTCACTTAAGTGTTGTATTACAATAGAAAAATGGTTTTATTGGAGTCCTTACATCACCATGGCTATACAAAATTACAAACGTGAAGGGGGGAAGGAAGCTGAAGGTTATTCTTGTCCAACATACCCATTTTGGCTATTCCCACCATAGGCATGCTATTCTCTTCATTGTTATATGTCGTTCATCCATATACAGGTTTATGGAGCCCAATCATTTATCACCAACACTACTACCCATTCCAGAGAACATCAGTTTGTAAGAAAATTATGTGATGCTTCTAGACCTACATCGTGATGAGAAGCCTCACGTATAGATGCCCCTTCATCGCCCCCAACAACGTCACAATGATATACTTTAAACGATCTTCTCAGAAACTGAATGAACCAAGGTTTTCCATCTGTATTCTTTTTCAAATAATTTAATTAATGTTCTCCCTAATGAAAAACTAACCAATACGGTTCTTGATGGTTGCCATGATTCCATTATCCACGCCGTGATCCCAATATCATGTCCTCAAATAGCACTCCTCTATCCTTTCTATGTTACCTCTTCTCTCTCACCAAGCCCCACCAATCCAACAAATTGAATGCAATTCCTAAAAGTGCTCAATAATCTTCTCAAATCAGTTTGTTAATCACTCAATCACACTCTTTACTTTCTCTCTCTTAATTCCTAATGACCACTTCATTACTTTACGACAAACCTTCGTACATTAACCACATCCCCAAAAAATACTCCATCTTTCTCTATGTCACTCCCTCTACTCTCTCTCTCCCATATTTCTAATCATGGCATATTTATTTTTGTACGGGCGCTCGCCCAATTATGAATTTGTTGTATATGAACTTGTGTTGTACGGGCGCTCGCCCAAGCGTTCACCTAGGGTTCAAATCCCAGGCACCCAACCTAGTAAAGCCTCTGGGCGGCTTGGGCGGACTGGGTGGACGCTTGGGCGGTGCCTAGGCATGCCTAGTCTGCTAGTGGACTTTTTTTTGTATTTTTTGCTTTATCAAGCTGATATGTGACTGGCTTACTGTTGCAGTGTTGCTCCCTACTATAACTAATTTAGTGTTGCTCTTCTATTACTCATCTACTACATGCTCCATGATTTGTTTCCCTTCACCAAGCAACAACTTTAATAATTGACCAATTTACTGCTGCCCTCTATTACTAATTTACTGCAGCTCCTCTATTACTAATTTACTGTTGATCCACTAAGTTAAAATATAAAATGTCTACTTTTTATCATCTATGTAGACTTGCTGCAGTTTTATTTTTGTTATTTCTTCTTTCCCCTCCCATTTTTCTGTATTTGTCTTCTTTTTCCTTCATCAAGCAGCAATGTAGCTGCTATGCAATTATTTTTTCTTTCTTTTTTTTCTTAGTTGTCCCTATCACAAATCTCAGTTGTATTTTCTTATTGCTCCACTAAGCAGCAGATTGGTTGCTACATTCTTCTTCTTCATCCCAATGTTCCTTCTATTCCCTATTTCTATTTCATCCATCTCCTTCCACACTAATGCTCCTCCCCACTCCTCTTGATAATTCCTACTGATTCAATATTGCTTATAGTTATAGGTTAATATATAACTATGTGTGTATATAATTATATTATATTATATAGTATTTATTTGTTATAAAATTAAAAAAACCTAGAAACACCTAGGCTGTATGGGCGTCCCAGGCAACGCCTACCCGCCTATACAACCATGATATGAACCGGTTGATTTAATTGAGTCAATGGATGAGCCAGAGACTCCTCATCGTTCGACACTCATGAGGTAATTTTTTCTACTGAGAGTTCTCTTGATGCTTCTATTTCAGATTTACACCTTTCAGTTGCAGCTCGTAAAGGTGTTCGATAATGCACTATTCGCCATCCACCTTCGAGTGTGTGTTGCTTGTCTCATCTGTCACCAATAGCCCGCACGTTTGCTCTTAAGCTTGATTCTACAGTTGTTCCCCGCTCTTGTACAGAAGCAGCCAACATGATGGATGGATTCAAACAATGGACAGTGAGATGGCAGCTCTTCATGAGAACTCCATCTGGGACTTGGTGGATCTTCCTCCTCGGAAGCTAGTTGTAGGTGTTTTGAGGTTTATACTATTAAACAGAAACCAAAAAGTTCCACTGACCGTTTGAAGGCATGCATGGTGGCAAAGGGGTACACTCAGACACATGGCGTAGACTTCTTTGAGACTTTCTCCCAAGTGGCTCGGCTCAACTCTGTGTGGATCCTTATTTCTGTTGCTACTCATTGTGACTGGCCTCTTCTTCAATTGGATGTCAAAAATACTTTCCTTCAAGGTGATCTCATTGAAAAGGTATACATGGACCAACCTCTTGGGTATGTTGCTCAAGGGGAGCGTCAGAAGGTATGCATATTGAAGAAATCCTTGTATGGCCTGAAGAAGTCACCACAGGCATGGTTTGATAAATGTAGTGTTGCACTTATTCGATTTAGGTTTCATCAGTCCTCTACTGATCATTCTTTATTTGTGTGTAAATCGTCAAGTCACACTATTATTATAGTTGTCTATGTATATGATATTGTCATCACAAGTGATGACTCTACTGGCATTCTATAGCTCAAGGAGTGGTCGCAAAGGAGCAAACACAGTTTCAACCAAAAGATTTTGGCAATCTCCACTATTTCCTTGTTATAGAAGTTCTACGTTCCAAGAAGGGCACAAATCTCTCTCAACGGAAATATGTTCTAGACCTTGCAGAGGCAGGCATGGCACAGTGAAACCAGTCTCCACGCCTATGGATTATCATACCAAGGCATCCATTTATGATGACTGACTTCTCTAATCCGGCAAAGTATAGAAGGATTGTAGGGATACTGACTTACTTGGCAGTTACTCTTCCGAATATCTCATATGTTGTGGGAGTGTTAACCAGTTCATGAGTGTGTCCAAGGTGTCACATTGGATGGCAGTCACACGAATTCTACATTATGTTAAAAGATCGCCAGGGATAGGTCTCACTTACTTTATAGGGAAGATCCCGCACACATCTCCTTGAAACTTACTAGATATACTGATGATGATTGTCATTGGAGATAGACGCTCTACCTCTGGCTATTGTGTGTTTCTTGGGTCACACTTGGTGACTTAGAGGAGCAAGAAACAAAATGTGGTAGCGCAGTCTAGCATAGGGACTGAGTATGGAGCAATGGCACAAGCTTGGTGTGAGCAACAGTGGGTTATGTCCATATTGTCTGAAATGGGAGTGTCTGTTGAGACACCAATCTCTCTTATGTGTGATAACCAGACAGCCATTCACATTGACAATAATCTGGTATTCTATGAGCGGACCAAGCATATTGAGGTGGACCGCCACTTTGTTCGTGATTTACTGTTCTTCAAAAAGATTCAAACTCCTCATGTTCAGATTGGGCAGCAAGTGGTAGATACCTTCACCAAGCCACTATCATCTTCAGCTTTTAATTATATGAGTTCCAAGTTGGGCATGCATGATGTGTATGCTCAAGCTTGAGGGGGTGTTAGACAATAGTTTCTATTCATGTATCTCTTTCTTATTTCCTTTATATGTTGGCTCTATTATGTAAATGTTCACACCTTATATAATAAAGGAGAACCTGCTCCAATTGGGCATCGTTCTGGGCCAATTCCTTTCATAGTATGAATATAAGCGTAGAGTATGTATACATGTGCATTACCTGTATGTAGTGAAAATTGTGCAAGGGTAACATTTTTTGACGGAGGGAGGTAAAGAAGCAAATTCAACAAAAACGGATTAGAGTGGGATCTTAAGAGTTGGCTCTTTGACAAGAAAGTCTTTGAAGATAGTGGATATCATGACTAGAAGAAAAGTTAGCATTATTTGCTTGCAGAATACCAAGTGGACAGGGGAACGATGCACAGAGATTGGAGACACATGGTACAAAATCTAGCATACATGTATTGATAGTCATAGAAATGGCACTGGAATTATTGTTGATAAGATATTGAAATATGATGTTGTCAACACACACACAGATGGCTGATAGAATCATAGCTATCAAGGTTGTTCTTTTTTTTTGGGGGGGTGGGGAGGGGGGATTTTTATTATTATTAGTGCTTATATCCTCCAAGTATATGCAAGTATAAGTATGAATATAATAAAAGGTATGCATATAAATGTACAACTATGTGTTTGGTAATTTGTTCATCATCGTCATCATCTAAGCCTCAAATCGCAACCATGTTGGGGTTGGCTATATGGATCTTTTCTAATCAGCTCTGTTATGGGTCATATTCTATTTCAAAATTTATTTTTATCAGCTCTTCCCCATGTTAATTTAGGCATGGCTCTTCTTTTAATTGTGTTGGACTCAATAGCATGGCATCCTACAAGTGTGTGTTGATTTATATATATATAAATGAGCACATACAAAAATGACATTTTTAATTATATATAAATGTGCATATCCATATAGATATATATGTACTTGTAGGTGTGTCTGTGTGCATGTAATTATGTATTCATGTATTATGTATGTATGGGCATCAATAGTGGCCTATTCAAAAAGCAGAGCGTAATCAGCCACTTAATCAACATAGGTGTAAGCTGGAGTATATGCGGTCACGCGGGGCCCAATGTATACTACTATAAGAAATAACATATTATTTTTCCAATTAATCTTTCACCGAAAATGATTGTTTAAGACTTTATCTCACTTGCTTCTTTTCTGCCTACTTTAGTATGGTCTTAGTTGGCATTTTATTGATGGCAAATATTAGTGTGTAATTTTGTTTTAAAATTCATATTTTTATTTAAAAATTATAACAGTTCATGAGCTAATTATCAAATTCAATTTTGCTTTCCAAACTTACTTCCATTTGCTTCACAATATCAAATGCGATAAAATTAACAAGTTTTGTTATTCTCCTATTTCTTACAAGAATGAATATTACCTCTAAAAATGCAATGTATTATATCTCAATTTTTAGCCTAAGATGAATGTTACTTTTTTTTTAATTCAAATAGTTGTAAGGTCACTTTTAATTCATTTCACAATCATCATCATCATCATCTAAGCCTCAATCCCAACTATGTTGGGGTCGGCTACATGGATCCTTCGTTTCAATTCAGCTCTATCATGGGTCATATTCTAGTCGAGATGTAGAGATGCAAAATCTCTCTTTATAAGTTCTTCCCATGTTAATTTAGGCCTTCCTCTTCTTCTATTATTTGTGCTTGACTCAATAGCATTGCTTCGTATAGGCGCATCAGTCGCTCTGCGTTGCACATGTCCATACCATCCGAGTCAGTCCTCGCGCAACTTGTCCTCAATGCTCACCACCCCCACATAATTTAGGCCTTCCTCTTCTTCAGAATACTTTCTAAAATGTATTAACAAGTTATACCTTAATATTATACTTTTTACCTATGATTATCAGTTCAAAAAAGATATATCTAGTAATCATTTAGGATTTTTAATCTTTTCAAAAATTGTTAACTTATAACTTAAAATCATACCTTTTACCTATGATTATCAGTTCAAAAAGATATATCTAATAATGATTTCGGATTTTTTAAGATTGTCAAAAATTGAACCATCTTAATTGTAGTATTGTACATGTGCATGGCATGTGTGTGGCTACCAGCATAGTAACAAAAGTCTCCGAATTTTAAGAAAAATCGGCGATTTTTCACAATGTTATAGGCTCCCGGATATTCATCACGATGAATATGCCAATCGTCGATTTTTCATGACTTTTCACGATTGATCCCGCTTTTTCGCTATTTATACGATTTTTTACGATTCTTCATGACTTTTCACGATTTTTCACGATTTTTCTCTTTTAAGTCGCTTGCTCTTTTTTTACCAAACCATGTACACAAAATTCCTAATACACACTAAACCTCAAAGCCCCCACTCCTCTGGACAGTTCATGTTATTTCTCAACTATTTTTTACTTCTTTTCCTACATTTTTACTCACTAAGATTGTATGTCTTGTGGCCGTAACAGTTACATGCATCATATATGTATGTACATACATACATTTATCTATATATATATATACACACATACATACATGCATATATATACATACATATATATGTATATACTTATATTGCCGACTTATTCTCGATTATTTCCGAATAGTTGACCGAACTTTGACCGAAATTTATCGATCTTTTCACGACTTTTCTCATTTTTTTCCGAATTCTGATTTTTTCCAGCTAGCCGAAAAGTTGTCAAATCCCGAACTTGTTACTATGGTTACCAGTGCTTTACGACAAAGCTATTTCGTTACATGTTATAAAAGGACTATATACATAATAGCATACATTGACCTATAATAATACAAAGCTATGTGAATTTAATAAAAGCAAGCATATTGAGTGATATATGTGTACTATAAGCCATTGGTCGGGTAGAATTTTCTTGAAATTGAATCTGCATAGGAAATTATGTTGTGTCATTCTGGTCTGAAGCCCAAATACCGACCCGGTATTTTAATTTTAGATCCTAACCCACTTCAATTTGGGCTAAGTTTGTTAGATCAGCTCTGAGTTTACCACCCTAATCGGCATGAAAAATAAGAAGTTCATTAGTCTTTCATATGGGTGGAACAAAAAACCTAGGTTTGTCCATAGTAACAAGTTCGGGATTCGGCAACTTTTCGGCTGGCCGGAAAATTCGCAATTCGGAAAAAATCGAGAAAAGTCGTGAAAAGATCGATAAATTTTGGTCAAAGTTCGGTCAACTATTCGGAAATAATCGAGAATAAGTCGGCAATATAAGTATATACATATATATATGCATATATATGCATGTATGCATGTGTATATATATAGATAAATCATAAATGTATGTATGTACATACGTATATGATGCATGTAACTGTTACGGCCACAAGACATACAATCTTAGTGAGTAAAAATGTAGGAAAAGAAGTAAAAAATAGTTGAGAAATAACATGAATTGTCCAGAGGAGTGGGGGCTTTGAGGTTTAGTGTGTATTAGGAATTTTGTGTACATGGTTTGGTAAAAAAAGAGCAAGCGACTTAAAAGAGAAAAATCGTGAAAAGTCATGAAGAATCGTAAAAAATCGTATAAATCGCGAAAAAGCGGGATTAATCGTGAAAAGTCGTGAAAAATCGGCGATTGGCGTATTAATCGTGATGAATATTCGGGAGCCTATAACATCATGAAAAATCGCCGATTTTTCGTAAAATTCAGAGACTTTTGTTACTATGGGTTTGTTTGTCTAGGCAGCTAGGTGGTTCACCTATCCCTAGGGACATCTATGGGGCCTGGCGGAAGCCTAGGCGTCCCTATATATATTTTTCAAAAAAAAACTTTTTATATATATTACTTTGTAATTACCCAATGCACATTATATGAATCAGTGGGAAGAGGAGAAATTTTGGAGAAAGAAGAATAAGAGTGGAGCAGCAGTAATGGGAAGAGACTGAAGAAAAATAAGACAAAATACAGCAGCATGAATGTGGGGCAAACAAAAGAAGAAGAATAAGGTAGAAACATTACCAGATGATGGGAGGGATGTAAGAAAATGAAACGGTAAAACAAACGGCAGGAAGCATGGGAGGAACATCAAGAGGGAGGAAGAAACCCAAGGGGGCGTCTAGGCCGTCCAGAAGGCCTAGTTGGACAACGTGCCTAGGAGATGGAACCCACAGGGCACCTGTACAACATACCAAAAAACACACATCGCCAAACCTACAGAACCAAATCAAGACAGCCAGCTTGGTCTCATTTTGAGTTGAGAAGTCATGCTGTCCTACTAATGACCACTATTTTAACTTAACTAAAAGGCAGGTTTGAGCAACATGACGAATGTGATATGTTGTGTATGCTTATAGAGAAAATATAGTACATTCTTTTTCTTTTGTGTGTGTGTGTGTTTGTGTGTTGTTGTTTGGGGGGGGGGGGGGGGGGTTCAACCATATTTCTGTCCAAATATATTAGGTAATAGCTCATTGGAAGAAAAAAACCAGTTTAGCACAATTTTGCAAAAATATTTACCAATATAGCACATTTTGCAAAATATTTCCTAAAATAGCACACTTTGGTCTGAAAATGCCACTTTGTGTGGAGTTTTTTGTAATCAGGACTGAAAAGCGCCATAATAATTGGCGTGTGTTGTTCATCCATATTTCTGTCCAAATATATTAGGTAATAGCTCATTGGAAAAAAAAATCAGTTTAGCACACTTTTGCAAAAATATTTATTAATATAGCACACTTTGCAAAATATTTACTAAAATAGCACACTTTGGTCTGAAAATGCCACTTTGTGTGGAGCTTTTTGTAATAATGACTGAAAAGCGCCATAATAATTTGCGTATCTACTTTTAAATAAAAAAAATTGAAAGAAAAAAAATATTTAAAAACGCCACATGAAGTGGCACTTCCAATTTTTTTTCCAATTTTTTTATTCAAAAGTAGACACGCCAATTATTATGACGCTTTTCAACCTCGCATATAAAAACGCCACTAAAAGTGGCGGGTTCCACACAAAGTGTGCTATTTTGGGAATTATTTTACAAAGTGTGCTATGTTGGTAAATATTTTTATAAAAGTGTGCTAAATTGATTTTTTTTCCTAGCTCATTTTTATTGCAATGGTGCCCATACTAGTCTCACTACTACTTAGTACTTTCTTTGCTTCCTAAATCTGCCAATAATTTATTCTGGAGAATCCAGTTCTACTTTATTGTGAAGTAAACCTCTTTCCTCAAATCAAGACAGCCAGCTTGGTCTCATTTTGAGTAGAGAAGTCATGGTGTCATACTAATGACCACTATTTTAACTTAACTAAAATGCAGGTTCGAGCAACATGACGAACTGTGACATGATGTGTATGCTTATAGAGAAAGTATAGTACATTCTTTTTCTTTTTCTTTTTCTTTTTTTTTGTGTATGTATGTTTTTTTTTTTTTGGGGGGGGGGGGGGTGGGTGGTTGTTCAGCCATATTTCTGTCCAAATATATTAGGTAATAGCTCATTTTTATTTCAATGGTGCACAAACTAGTCTCACTACTACTTAGTACTTTTTCGCTTCCTAAATCTGCCAATAATTTATTCTGGAGAATCCAGTTCTACTTTATTGTGAAGTAAACCTCTTTCCTCAAATCAAGACAGCCAACTTGGTCTCGTTTTGAGTTGAGAAGTCATGGTGTCTTACTAATGACCACTATTTTCACTTAACTAAAAGGCTGGTTTGAGCAACATGACGAACTGTGACATGACGTGTATGCTTATAGAGAAAGTATAGTACATTCTTTTTCTTTTTTTTGTGTGTATGTGTGGAGGGGGGAGGGGGGTTGTTGCTCAGCCATATTTCTGTCCAAATATATTAGGTAATAGCTCATTTTTATTTCAATGGTGCACAAACTAGTCTCACTACTACTTAGGACTTTCTTCGCTTCCTAAATCTGCCAATAATTTATTCTGGAGAATCCAGTTCTACTTTATTGTGAAGTAAACCTCTTTCCTCAAATCAAGACAGCCAGTTTGGTCTCATTTTGAGTTGAGAAGTCATGGTGTCATATTAATGACCACTATTTCAACTTAACTAAAAGGCAGGTTTGCGCAACATGACGAACTGAGACATGACGTGTATGCTTATAGAGAAAGTACAGTACATTCTTTCTCTTTTTCTTTTTTCTTTTTCGTGTGTGTGAGTGTGTGTGTTTGTTTTGGTGTTGTTTGGGTGGGGGGGGGGGGGGTGTTCAGCCGTATTTCTGTCCATATTAGGTAATCAACGGTGCACATACTAGTCTCACTACTACTTAGTACTTTCTTCACTTCCTAAATCTGCCAATAATTTATTCTGGTGAATCCAGTCTACTTTATTGTGAAGTAAGCCTCTTTCTTCATTAACTAAGCAACAGACTGCAGATGTATTTCGTTGACCAACTTGTGACTACAAGCACAGTTCATAGCATAATAATGTATCAATTGTATTCAGCCCAAGTCTGGTGCCTGTTTTTAAGATTCGTGCAGGACATAGGGAACGAGAGATCTTTCATGTGAATGTTCATACCATTTATTTGCAACTGAACTAACGTTGCCAGCCTATGAAAATTCACAGCTTGGTTTATCTCTGCTGCCATACACTGCTCTCAGTCTTGGTTGTTGGTTTTAGGAAGCATTTGAAATGCCCCCTACTCCTACTGGGCTGAGAGGTGAAGATCTGATGTCATGGTGCAAAGGAGGTATTGGGGATTTGAATGCTGGTGTCATTGTGATTTATAATGTAAAATTGTTCCTTCACTTGGTGAAAACGATGTATATTTCTCTCTGGGAACCCTACATCTCTCACATGTAAGCAGCAAACAAGGACCAGATTCTTATACTAGGTATGAATAATCCAAAAATGATTTACACCTTAACACGTATCACTTTCTCTAACCGTTGAGGTGGATTATTTTAAACAGCTTATATTGAAAACAGAATTGATAAGTATTGGGCTGAGCAAGTACCATGTGGGGATATTTGTCTTGGTCAACGACTCTAGTATTTTCAAGCTTTATATTCAGGTACTGATCAACTGAATGGAGCGTCCCTCGTATGGCAAGGTCATTCTTCAGCTCCACGGTGACTTCCTTGCCCACCAGCTCTTTGAAGTACGAGAAGAAAAGCTGGTAGAAAACCAAACCAGAGCGTGATCTCAAGTTGCTGCAATTTACAAAACTGAGTGGCAAAACACTAAGAGGATCGTTGCCACAAAACACACTTTTCAGGAATATGCCGATCGGAGTAGGATGAGTTGTAAGACAATGCTATGAATGCCAGGTCAGGGGATAGAGCTTGATTTCATACGGGGAGGAATTTAAAAAGAATTGCCGATGATATACAAGAACGCGGGACAATGGTGATTAAGAATGAGCGAAAGGTACCATTTTCTCGTGTCTTCGGCGGACCCAATCGCCCGGGAAAATATAAAGAGGGAATCGTCGCCGCCTGGCGTTGACAGAAACGCGAGGCCGAGGGGTAAAGGACTATTGGTGTTGTTGCCTGGCGACCGCACCGCTCTTGTAGTCGGGAAAGACCGGCGATGACGCAGTGGATTAGGGTAAGCTATGGGAACTGTACCGGGTGTTATTTGGTTTATCAATACCTGTAACTCTATTTAATTTTTCCACAGTACACGTTTGATCCGTCAGTAAACAGCTTGGAAATCACATTTTTGATTAA
The DNA here is from genome assembly GCA_963693085.1 of Alisma plantago-aquatica. Taxonomy (NCBI): domain Eukaryota; kingdom Viridiplantae; phylum Streptophyta; class Magnoliopsida; order Alismatales; family Alismataceae; genus Alisma; species Alisma plantago-aquatica. The sequence continues at coordinate 978,048,891 of OY856413.1, read as the reverse complement.
GTTACGTTATTAGGCTCCGATTGCTTTGTTGTTACGAAAACATATGAACTCGAATTTCTAAAATGTGTTTTTCATGATTGGTTAATTGTAATACAGAGCAAATAGTACATGTATGATGTATTGCATGAGCACCTATGTCCATGTCTTTTGTAATTTTGTTGTTACGAAAACATATGAACTCAAATTTTGTAATTTTATCTTTTGATCCTATATCCTATCTTTTCTTTTTATTTCTATCCTTATTGGCCTTCTATTTAATTAGTGGAATTTATAGTGGTTTAGTGAACATTTATTCACTAATTATACCAATGGAAGGTTTATGCACAAATACCTCAGTGAAAACTTAATTACCATAATTAAGTGCTCTAAACCTTAATCTAACTTTTTGATGTGATTTGAAAATATAAAATATGTCACATAACTCATTTTAGTGGTAATATGAAGATAAGAAACTTAATTGGATGAACAATTTAGATAATGGGTTGTTAATGGGTCATATGACATATCTCATAAAAAGAATTCTCAAAAGAGGAAACAAACTTCAAATTCGAAATCTACATATCAAAATTAGCCTACATTTCAAATTTCATCTGATTTGGACTCCTTGAAATATTAGGATAAGTTTAGGAGAGAGAAAATCAATAAAAGGCATAAGTAATTAATAATGTGATTTTATAAATTCAAAATATGGAAATAATGGAAAATTCATATTCTTCAAAGATAACTTGTGGATGAAGTTTGGTTCGATTTGGATGTTGTTTGTGCAAGTTATGCAATTTTAGGTACATTCTGGACTTTTATGCAATTTACCCAATTGAAAGGTTTTCTTTGCAAATTATCAACTGAATTTTAATCCTTAGATATTCCCTTACCATTAATGAGATTTTAAACCATTGGAGATCCTAGTTTCACCTTGGTTTGATGGTATTTCTTTCCAAGGGCATTATAGGGATTACCCTCTTTATAAAGATGCTTATCCTTAAAAGCTATCAACCAATGAGGTTATTTCTTTCTTGAAAAATGGTGGGGATGGCCTAGAATAAACTATGGGCTCTTAGAACTGACTTTTGATATGCATGAAGCCTCTATGAGCTATCCCCTTGCATGGCCATCAATCCCTAGGCTAAAGACACATGAAAAGTCCCTTAAGACTCCTCATTCTTCACCTCTTTCTATATATAGCCATGTATACCCCTTCCCAACTCACAATTTGAAAACTCTTGCTCTCCTTTTCTTTCCTCTAGCTTAGATAATAGTTCCTTCTGTATTTGGCCACGAAGTTGCTGCCCCAAGGAAATAGAGGGAGCCTACCTTGGTGAAGAAGGCTCCTAGGGCTTCCAAATTGCTCTATTAAGGTTTCTAAAGCTCCTCCTTGGTAATTTGGACCAAAACTAGTAAGTTTCCTCCCTTAATTTCCTATTTTCATACTGATAGTATTCATTACACCTTCTTCTAGGTCGGAACCATGACCATACATGGTAAAACTCTACCTAAAACCCTAAAACATGTCATCTCCTTGCTCTTTTGCTTGGGTTTGCACCTCTAAAGTGGAGAAGGTGATATTTGCTCAAGAAAGGAGCTTGTCTTGGAGCAACCAGACCTTCTAATCTCGGAATCCTTTCTGTTTGAACATTATTACCTTCCTATAGGCAAGTTTTGTTAACCGCCTTCTCATACATTGCTTAAGTACATGTTTAAAACCTATACTTCTATGTTGATAATCGATGATTTCCATCTCTTTTCACCATGTTCTTCTAAGTGTTGGCTAAATTGACATTAGCATAATCCCTTTTATTTTGATAATGACAAACATTTCATTCTTGTGGTTTTAACGTGCTATTTGAGTATTTCAGGAACAAGCATATAAGTTGGTGGATAACAAAGACTTGGAAGAAACAATTTGATAAAATCGCTTTATTTTCATGATTGTAATCAAATGTAAATGCTTGTACAAGTATATAATGTACAAGTAATTAGATATCATGTAAATCAAGCGTTTAGATCTTCCCTATCCACTCACAACACTTAGATAGGCCATTCCCCAAGATAGTATCACAATTGCACATTGATACACACACTTAGTAAATGAATACATTGAGTCAGTAATATTCTCGGTCGACAAATCGTCGATCGAGAAAATATCGGTCGACAAATCTTCGACCGAGAAACTCTCGGTCGACAAAATCTTCGATCGAGAATAGACCCTACTAGCCGTTAGACCCAGCAGACAAAGTGGTTGGGAGTTGGAAATGAATGTTGTAAACACTTGCTCCAGGAGGTCCCTCGGTCGACAAATCTTCGACCGAGAAGGACTCTCGGTCGACAAATTGTCGATCGAGAAAAGTTCTGTCTGCACTTTTCAGGGTCAATTAACTAGCCGTTGCAAATGCAATTAGTGGACACATAACGGCTAGTTGAGCACTAAGAACCCCCTAGAAAGTGTCTAGAATGTCCTTAAGCACTTGTAGGTCATTCCTATAAATAGGACATGCCTTAGGACACCTAAACTCACCTAAGCTACACGTGTGCTACACTTGAGATTGAATACTCATTGGCAATCTGTTTTGAGCAATAGAGCAATTCCTACATTGGCTATTCATTCCCATTGCTCCAACTTCGTGTCCTATAGGCTAGTATCTCCTATCCACAACACTTACAATTCTACATACATTGGTTAGGAGATCAAAACGCTTGATATAGGAAATCAAGCCTTGAGCTACAAGTGGTATTGTAATTTCTATTTTCTTTCTTGTTCCTTTGTATCTTTTGTATTCTCCTTGCTACTCCTAGGGTTGGAGGCTGCGGATTGGAGAAGGTTCTTCTCGGAGGAGAAGGTGGACTTCAAGCTATTTCAAGAAGGCTATCGCAACGGGAAGCTACTTCAGGAGGAAGGCTGCTTCAAGGTTGGTGCAATTGCTTCTAGGTGAAGGTTGCTTCAAGGTTGGTGCGATTACTTCGAGGTGAAGGCTGCTTGAAGGGTTTAGGGAGAGAATTGTAATTTTATGTAAAGTCCTTGCGAGGTAATAAAATTAAATTCTTTCCAAATCCCGGTTGGGTAAGCAACCGGGTAGTGGTCTGACTGCCTTAGTATTTGCTAAGGTAGGAACCACTCTAAATCCTTGTCCCCTTGTCCAATATTTTTGTGATTGGTTGTTTGAGTTAAATAATTGTTTAAAATTGTTTAAAACTCTATTCACCCCCCCTCTAGTGTTTTTCACTAAGGTTTTGGTTTCTTGCTATTTTATATTCTCTAGAATCTCTAGTTTGGTTATCTAAGAAACTTCAAACCTGATCTTGGGTTAAATGGTGTTTTCTCCCTCTCCCTCTCTCTTTAATTATCTCGATCAGTTTGATGATGTGGCAATTTCCTATTGGTCAGTATTGAAAAATTCATATCTTCTAAACCGCTTATCCAAATTTGACAAATAAATATGTTTTAGAATTGAAAATTTAAACTCTATCTAATAAAAATATTTTCAACGTCTGATTTCATGTTTTGATGAAGGGTGATTTTTGTAAAATGAATTTAATGCATAAAATTCATAAAAATTACATCTTAATCATCATAACTCCAAACTTAACATAAATATATGTTTTCTTGATCAGGAAAACCTAATAAGTTTATTGGTGATATTTTAAGAGTCTAAATCCGAATTTTGCTAAAAATCTCTAAAAATAGGGTTTCTATATATTAATGTGCATTATGTACTCTAATACATGTTAATACATTGAAAATAGGCAAAGTGGAACTTGGACTCAATTAAAGTGGTGAAAGTTAGTAATTGATATCAGTAAGAGAGGTATGTGCATTCCTTACACCCTATGTTGGGATAATTGCATCCAAATCCTATATTTCCCTAATGAGGCTTAAATGAACCCTAAATATCCTATTCTTGAATCCTAATGTTGTTCATGCCTCAAATTAGATTATAAATTCTTCTTGTTTGGGTCTTATACCCCACTGCCATGCTTATTGAATATTATGACTACTCTTGCCATGACTACTTTTCTAGCATGTGGATTTATGTTCTATTTAATTTAAAGTAGCGGTACTTATGTACAACCACCCACAGAGGGCATGTAAATAATCGCCCTGGGGAATGTCTTATTCTCCCCATAATATTGTAGGTGACTGGGAATGTCTTATTCTCCCCTCACCTAAGGTTAGAGGTCTGGTAGGTGCCTCAACCCTACTTAGTTAGGTAGGTATAATTATCTTATATGCAAATCCTTTTTGATATAATTGTCAATGGCAAGTTTCTTTTGAATATAGCCTCATACTCTTGTTATCTTAATCATATGATGAACCCTAGCCTATTTTTATTAGTTGTACTTATCTTGATATCCCAGATTAGTTTTGTCACACATACTTTTCTTCCATTTCCCTTTTTGCTGGGTGCCTTCCCAACCACCCAGGTGTTGAGCAATGTGATGGATAAGACAAGGAATATCTTAGCTTTTGGCTTGGACTCAGTTGATGGAGATGTTGCTTGGAGACAAGATTGTAGTAGTCTAGACTTCCCTCTATCTACATCCTGATTGTGTGTCTTGATGTAAACCCTAATGGGAGAATTTGATGTATTTTTGTAAACCTTTTATGAAATTGAATATAGTCAGTTATTTTTTATTCGGCTACTTTCTAATGGTGTTTTGTTTACCATATTTTAGTAAAGGGGTGATTTCACCTCCTTACAGCATGGTATCAGAGCCCATGGTAGTTGAAATCTGACTATTTTAGTTTTGTCTCCCTAATTAGAATCCCTGCCTTACATAGTTCCTTTAGGTGACATGGTTGCCCTACAGTTGATCTATAAATGATGAAAGGTTGATTTAGGACCCTATAGTTCCACATTAATATCATGATGAATAAAACTCTAAAATACTCATAACTAAAATATACATAACCTAATGTTGTTTAGGTTTGCCTTTAGGCAACTATTAGGGCATGAAGTTGAAGCAAAGGTGTCTAGAAAGGATCAGGTTCTCGGGGTTGGTAATATTTTCCTCCGTGCCACTTGCTTGGTTTATGAGGACTCCCGGATCCATATGATATCGGCCTAGCCTAAGATGAAATGGATTGTCTGAAATAGTTTGCTTTTAGGCAATAGTGACCTTCGGCATCTATGTTGTATATCTTTGGGAACCCAAAGTTTTAGGTGTATGATGACTTGTTTGAGGATGGATACCAAGATAGTCTCCTTATGTCCCTTGGGGTCACATGTTTGGATAGTTTATCCCTAGAACCTAGACTATAAAGTTTGGGCACTACTAAAAATATGGTCTTTAACTATAAAAAAAATTGTAGCGAAAACCCCATATTTTGTAGCCAAAGGCTTTAACTACATATTTCTTTACACATACAAATTGTAGTATATGCTCGTATAGCTAAAGCCTTTAACTATATTTTTGAAATATGTAGTTAGATAATCCATTCGCTACAAATTTATATATAGCCAGAAGCGTAGCTAGATATTGTCCTTACATATTTAAATATAAGTACAATTATAGCTAAATGTATGACTACAATTGCATATATAGTCAGTATGTAGCAAAAAGATGAAGTTAATACATTTTATGTGTAGTTAATGTGTAGGGAAAGGCATTAGTTACTATATACATATATATGTAGTTGATTATGCATCTAGCTACATATGTAGTGCCATTTAGTACACATACATATATGCTTAGTTCGACTATATATATATATATATATATATATATATATATATATATATATATAGTGTAATTTGTTAGTATACAAGTTCTTTTAGTAACAAAATTGTAGTATCTAGAACAAGTGATGCTCACTATGCCAACAATCTTACTTTCATTTATAATGAAGTGTCAATTGTACATGGGGAGGACGTATACCTTGCCCCTATTACACAATGTGCACAAAAAAAGGTATATACATATATCAATGATTCAGTGGTCTACTAACATCTTTGCCAAAGAGTTGTGTCTTTCTCGGCCAGTTTTAATATCCTTATTGTCTTCTTCTTTTGTTCAAGCTCTTGTTCAGCCAACATCGTCCAAAAGCACCCGAGATAAGAATCTGAAAGGAACTCTCCAAGCAGAGATAGAAGGAATATCGTCACTATGTTTGCAGCTGTTGACAGTGACTATTCAAATATATGCATAGGTCTATGCAATGCAGCCTTCTCATAGTAGCAAAGAGCCATATCTCTTCAAGAAAGGATACAAGTGGACAATCACCCAGAAAGCAAAGAAGAGTCTACTGAACAGAGGTCCCCATGACTCATATCCATTGTTGATTGCATTTGAAACACCAGCAACAACCCCAATGATGTTCAATAGAAGTAGTGTGGTAGGAGGAATGAGGAGTGTAGTCCATTTGAATGTGTAAAGCTCTGAGAAATCCTCATCGCCACTTGCTTTTGATGTCACAGTAAAACTTGTGTCTATACCAGCCAAAACCTTAAACAGACCCTGGAACACGACAAAGAGATGGGCCGAGACACCTCCAATAACCCAGAACTGCTCGTTTCTCCACCAGTTATCTATGCCAACACCACTCCATCTCATTTCCAATATACCCGTGGTGAAAATGCAAATGAAGACCGACATAAACCACAAACTGGCAACGTTGCTAAGCTACAGAAGTGAAAGCACCAACCAAAATTATTAGTATTTGCTGCCAGCAGATGTATTGGGTGTCTACATTTAGATCAGAGTTCTGAGCACATACCTCTGGAGTAATGAATTTCCCGGTGAGTAGATAGACGGCGGGCGGTGTACAATAAGCCAGAAGTGGAAATGAAGTCATGGGATACACTATGGAATTGATGTAAGAAAATCATTCCAACCATTTCAATCCACCACCATATCCATAACAAAGTGGACAATGTATGCTCAGCAAAATTTCAACAGAACTCAAAGCCCACCGAAGGACCTGGTGGAGACGATCTGAAAGATTCAATGGTGCAGACCCCTTGAGAGAAGGCCTCTTAGGATTACAGTATATCGACCGCCATCCATGACAATGCATCTCAAAACCAGTGAAAATATCATCTGTAACGGAACCGTAGATCCATGCAACCTACAAAAAGAAAATAGCACTTAGCATACACATGTTGAAATAGTCCTTACATAGTACCAATAGAAGCAGGTTCCAAGTAATAATACCTCTTTCCTCTGGTCTGTTTTGTCCTCATAAGTCATAACCACATCTAATTACATGGATAGCTTCTTTCAACAGGGAAGCCGGATCAGCATTTATAGAGTTCCACCATTTTCAAGAAGGGTGGATGCAACAAAGACAGGAGACTGCCCTAATTTCTTTTCCAGTTTCTTCTCCAAGGACAGATTCGATTTGTCCTTTCAACCTGCACCAGCTCCTGTTAGCAAGATGAAAGATACTAAAGCAATGCCTCAAAAAAAAAATATTCATGCCAGTCATCTGTACGTTTCTCTCTTCTTATTTTGCCCTTATTTCCCCTCAGTCACACTAAGGGCACGTTTAGATTGCTGTATCTTGTCGGATATATGCAAATTCTGCATTAAGAGAATCCATGATACTATGTCTACACATAATTACTAAAATCATGTATTCCTACTATAATTATAACTACTATGTGGATAGAGTGCACAACGTTGGACATGTAAGATTGTAATTGTACACAAAAATTAATCATTACATCACACCATACTTATGCATATTACTATCAAATGGAATCAAGATTCTAATTGTACTCGCAACTGTTTAGGTTTCACTCAGGGATGAATTGTAAACTGGGATAGTATTACTTAGTAGTTCCTACTGACGTTGTCCAAAATGGGAAGCACAATAATGATATGATCTATTTAGACCTTAAAATTATGGGTGATATCTCATGTGATCTGGGAAAGTGAACCTAACTACTGTCATTCTCCACTGTGCATCACCCACTCTAATGTTTATTTGCCATTCCGCTAACTGTGATATTACACATGCAGGTTGTATGTACGATATATAAATCCTTTTGTTAATACTATAAATCACGTAAACAAAGATAAAGAAAATTAAAATGGAGGAAGATAACCTATCTACTGAGAAACTTCTGAATACTATGCTCAACTCTTGGTAGATAGCATGGACTGACTAGGGACCACAATTCTGATCGGAAACCAGAATTGTGTACATTCAGCATGAAAGAAATTCTATATTCATTTGGAGATATAGTTAATAAATATGTACAATTTCCTTTGGGAATAAATCTAGACAAATACTAAATTGTTCTCTCAATTTCCTTTAAATTCAGCACTATTGCTCCTAATCTATTGACTACTTCACTGAAACAAACTAACCAAGCTGCTGAGATTAGTGCTAAACCTATTATGTTGAACTCTTGAATGGAACTAAGTGGTCAAACTTTTGATATCATTTGTGAAAAAATTTCATTAGAACCAAGTTGTTGAGAAACTATCTACCAAGATAGCTTTGATGGTGTGTATCCAGAAAATAATGATTATCCCATGAATCAAGAAAATAAGATTACCTTCAAAGACGATGACAAATATTTGAACAATTTTTGTTTGCTTACGAACATGGAGGGCATGAGAAGGCATATTGGTTTGTTCTCAACTTGGAAAATGTGTGAAGAAGAAGATGAAAGCCTGATCCGCTAAGTTCAAGACTGCAAATGGAGCAAACCAATTTGGTAGCAACTAATTCAAGGTTATGTCATGTGGATTCTTCATGGAAAACTGAAAAGTTTGGATCAAGCTAAACCGGACCTCAACAAATTCTGAACCGTAGTGATCTATAATATCCTCTACTTCCTGCTGGTCCATCTTGAGAATGAGAAACAAAGTAGTGCTCCAAGACCTTACACACATTAATGAATATAAAACCCTAGCTACATTGTTTTCATCTAAATCAGAAATTCTACACCTACGTCTCATACTACTATGTAATGGATTTCTGAATTGAGCATAGACACATACAAATTGGTTCCTTGGTGACATCCCCTGAAGCACGTACATTGGTTTCTTGGTGACAATGTGGAACAGAGGCACCAATGCTGGACATGGATGAAGACGAGATAACAGCAAGGAGAGGATGAAAACAAGAGTTATAAAAGAGAAATGATAACAAACATTATTTTTAGGATGTCTGACTCAATGCCCACTAAGACCTTTGTAAATGGCCTACAATTATGTTATCATCACAAACTATGGTGCACCTAACATTGAAGTGGTACGAGGGGCAGAAGTTTCGAGCAGTAACATATATACCATATGGAATGAAGCCAAAGAATAAAACATATCAGACTCATGGAAAGATTAAACTTCAAAGCTCAAACCAATGACTTGCCTACTGCCCTATAAAGTATTGACTATTTTCATTGGCCTAGTAGTCTCTGAGGTTGTCATTTCTAGTAGAACTCGATGTTCTTGTTGTAGACATGCAGGAGAGGGATTATACCTGTTCAGCCCATTTTGTTTCCTTGTGTGCTTATTATCCTTTACCACCATAAATGGGAAGCATTTATGTATAGTAGTAGCTGGAAATCTGTTTGGAAAACTGACCCTCTAGTTACCTGTAGCATATTAAAGGCCCTTCGAATGACAGCGGCTCCTGACGAAGTGTGCTGGACCAAGTCCATGGCATGTATAGGGAAATCAAAGTATGAAAATCATTAGATAATAGACTACTGGAATCCAAGATAAGTAATATAATCATTAAGATAAGGAATATAGTAAACTAGTATGTCATTCACATTATTCAAGCTAAGAATCAGGGAAGTTAGCATGCAACGTTAATGACAGCTATATGTAGGAATTTCACACACGACTTCAAAGTTTTAAAAGGTGCCAACGTTCATCTATAAAGAGAGAATTTTCAACACTCAAATATATATTTTCTACTATAGTGTGTGAATTTAAGGAAACAAAATGTTAAATAACACATTTAAGATAAAAAGATGTCAAGTTGAACAAATAACAAGATGTTGGGAGAAAATACCTCCTTGTGTGGATACACTGGGTAGGAGCAAGGTTTTGCTATTCCTGAAATGAGCCGGAGCACGCTGCTTCGTACTGCATCCACATCCACGTGTATGGGTAGTTACAAACAGAAGGTGAAGATAAAACTTTGCTGACACATGGCATTATATGCTGCTAGGAGCAGCCTGCACTTCACAAAAAGCAGAACAGCAAATCCGCTGGCATTGGGTAGACATTGGTACACACACACATGAGCAAAACGCAGAAGCATGGTGTAATAATAGGTTCCTAACATCCTATAAAAAACACAACTAAGAAAACAGAGCAGAATAATGGAAACGAACACAGTAGACATGTGACATAACAGATGAAATTTGACATTAACTGTATAAAGTATAGCCAACACAAGGTCCACTGCATACAAAGCACAAATACTTCTATACCATGTTTGCAGATTTATAGCAACCACCGGAAAGAAAAACCATAGCCACTAAATTGAAAGATCCCTAAGGACAAATATCCGGATAGGATGGCTAACATGGTGACAAGAAAGCTATACAAAATGACAATACCAACTTCATATGTCCTGCAAGATAGGCCATATATCACGCTGCAACACATACTCAAAATATCATTTTACATTAAGTTGCATGTCAACATAACCTCCAGACTGAAAGATATACAAGAACAAATGTCTTGATAGTACACTATCAAAAACTGTCCAGATACTCGAATTGCAAACACGGAATTTAGAGGGACTATAGACAAGAAACCAAGAAGGATAATGTGGTGGCAAGAAAATTAACCAAACAATCTACCAAAAGTACAAGTGTGTTGAGCAGTGAGGCAGTACCAGTTCCACTACTAGGCGGGTGACAAAATGATGCTGGATTTCACCCATGTCTACTTTGGACATGGTCTGAACACTAAACAATGTTGGATGTTCTCACCACTAAATCGGAAATGGCCTGGTATAGATGAATATTGAATGTCTTCAACTTTCAAACACATGTCAGACAAAATAAACTCAAAAGAACAACTAGAACGTACAGCATGGAAACAACATTCTACACAAAAGAGGCAATAAAAGATTTCTCCACTACCAGCCAGAATATCCAACTATTGTTCAGCCATTGATCCTGACACTGAGAAATTTGTCTACAAAATACACACATGCCTTCTCAAGTAGCAATAGAAAATTTAATTAAAACAATCTTAATTTATACGTAGAAAACATGCTCTCCAACCCATATTGTATAGCTGAAAATAGGACAAAAGCACTCTGCAAAGTGCAGCATGAAACCAACATTATAATCACAAGGGGAGATCCGCAAAACAAATTAGTCCAAGAATCATTGCATTAATGTTTTGCTGGTAGGTATGACTAGAACTTTACCTGCAAACACCCAAATGCCTCCCCGTGTACCAGTTGAAAGCTGCAATTGAAAGGAATTATTCCAACTCCGGAAGCATATAGAATCATGGTTTTGAGACATATGTAAATTCTCACACAACTAATCAAGCAGGGAAGTGCCTAAAGCCGGCAAATGAGGATTGAATTTACCACACAAAAGATAGCAGGAGACAGATTTAACCAGACTAGTGGAACATAATGAAAAAAGGTAAAACAGGACATAGAGGCTTGCATAACAAAATCAACCATGTCATATGATATTGCAGAGAGGAATATGCTTCAGAACAACTCTTTCGGACCGCCATCGATCTAACTCTAAATTGTATTATATTCCTCTCTGCTTATATGGTCGTATCATATCAAAGGAATCAATATTTTTGCTTCACAAGTGCAAGAATTGTAATGTCATCACTTACAGCACGCAAATTCTCAGGAAAAATTCAAAATCAGCTTGTCGGTTTTTCAATACGAGGGTGAGTAGGAATGCAGCAAATAGGAAGCACCTGATATCAGATCACTGACAGCATGATAAATAGACTATGGGCGGGGTATAGCGGGAAGTCAAAATAATTCTGCTCAAAGATCTGCAAATTATAGACCACCGCCAAGTTTTTCATATTTTGATAATGCTGCAACTTCATCTGAGGCAGTTCCAAGGCATTCAAGGCCTCTTTTTAGTGGTGAACCACGTGGTACTGAGAGGAGTGGAAGAACAAGATATAGTAGATTCCAGTCGCTCCCTACTGAATTTATGAGCCATGGCAGATGGACGCCTGAGGTATGAACGTTTTGATCTGAGTGATAATTTGTATCCTTTGAAAAGTGAAGTACTAAGCTCTGGCTATACATGCAGGCTTGGGTTGCCTTGGACCGTTCGGTGATTCCAGGAATCTGTATGACATGAGACTAGGCATAGACAATATGAGCTATGAGGTTGGTATACTTCGTGTTCAGTGTTCACAATTCTGATTTTTTACTGTTGGTGCTGGTTACATCGTTTATAATGTTTCTTCTTTTGGTACAGGAGCTGCTTGCACTGGAAGAAAGGATTGTAACCGTAAACACAGGTTTAACAGATTACTGCACAAGGTTGCTTGTATGGATAGATAGAGTCGTGATATATCCACTAGGATCCTCGTTTGGTGCAGCTTGTGTAAACAATTTGCAGAAGATATTGAAATTTAGTTTTTATATGTACTACTCAGGAACACCATCTCGTATGGGTTAACATTTAATAAACCATTTAAAATTTATGTTTTCATAACTCCTATACAACCAAATATGTCATAATATATCATACATCCATATATGACAAGGTATAGTATCCAGCAACGTCAACTAAGGAACAACACACATATAAGCTAAATCTCAAAAATTATGAGTTCTGTAAACTAGTGTTGTCAATATGCTAGAACAATATCTGCATTAAGCAGCAAGCACATCAAAGACCAAATGTGCATATAGCCAGTTCACATGCTCAGAAAAATGTGCTTTTTGTAGTAGTTGACAATCACCATGAAATTACCACATAGCGTAGACTTGTAACCATATTTTATTAAGGTGTCTTTCTAGAAGCATTTAGTATTCTTGATATTTTGAACGATGATAAGATAGTAGAAGTCAATAGGTATCTGACAATTTGGGATTTTGCTTTGTTCGTAGACCTGTGAATCGACTACATAAAGGATTGTAAGTTGAAAATTTCAAATCTTGAGACTTACTTGACTCGGGCGTAAGGTACTAATGCTTTATGTATGTTCATGCAGGCTAGATCAACGAGGGTTGTGAAGGATGTTCCCAAGTAAGTAAAGGAATTGATGTCTTTGGTGTAGCAACTACTTTCTACTTGCATGGTAGCCAGACTGGCGATGGAAGTTGGACTGCATGACCTCCATAAACATGAAGGATGTACATTTGACATACTATGTAGTGTCTTGTTCCTGCACACCAAGACAAAGCACGCAACAAAGCACCTATCAGCTCCTCTACACTAGGTTTTTTGAAACAGCCAGCTCAAGTGATCAATGAAACTCCTAAGCTACCTTCTACATCCTTCATGTTTCATTAATACAAGTTATCAAATGGACTTACAATTATCTGAATGAACAAAAATAAGTGCTCTTTCCATGAAGCAGACCTGAGGTTGGCATAATACAAGTATTGAGACATTTCACTATCATTTTGAAATTATATTTAACCTGCTTGGTTCCTGCGCATTTTATGAGCATTTCACTATCATTTTTAAATTTCACATGACTCCAATATATGAGAGTCCACAATGACCTTTTCAAAGTTAAGGATGATTGGGCCGGTCTAACATACAAAGAGCAGATTACAAAATTTCAGGCTAGTAAAAGTGAAAATATACATCAAATAGATTGGATGGCAATGGAACCATAAGGCGTTGAAGGACTCCATGTGCTCGATCTATACTAGTGTTGCATCTCTCAAAAAGCTTATGAATTTTTAAATTCCTACTTGGAATGAAAACTCATAAGATAAATCAAAGACTGACCGCAAAGAGTGGCAGCCCACTTGCTCCTTGTTGCTCCACATCCCATGCTCCTCACCTACTATCCTTGGACACCTCCACGATCTCATAACAACATCTTCAATCCTCTGTAAAATCAAGGCAAATAGAAATCATCTCTTCTCTTTGTACGATCCATATAACATTAAGAAAAAAGAATAACTCTAGGATGTTTGACATAAAAAAATCTCGTGTCTCGTCTTAAATGGTCCTATTAGATTTATATATGCTAGAATATGATGGTTGATGTACAAATGGATTAGAAAGTTGCACTTTCTGTAAATGAAGTAGAAACTGCTCAGGGATTCATTTTGAAAGTATAAAAAGAAAGAAGTGCGACAAGGGACACACTACAAGTGAAAGAAAATAGTGAAGAATTTTCCGTTTAAAGTCCATCAGTCACTTGAAATCCTCATAGATACTAATATCGATGCTTAAAATTGATGGAGAAAGTCCACCATGCACACAAAAGATCATGAATGCCACCTACACAGAAAGAAACAAAATATGTCATGGAACATAGCAAGTACTCTAGTTTTATCAACATTAGGTTCCTGGATCCAAAGTGCGACAAGCAAGAGTCACATAATCATAGTTCACAACCATCTTAGAGCAGGATCGCAACAAAGACAGAGCCTTCTGTTAGAGCCAATAGGGGAAAGAACTAAATCATGTCATACAACATAGCAAGAGAGAGTTTATTTAATTAGTAGGAACATGATCACAAGTTTCACTTACAAGCATATCATTTCATTGTCTACAAGTTGAACATTTTTTTGCCACAATGATGAAACTCAAAAAGATATGGATTTCATAATAATACTCGAATCTCATATGTGAAGAAATGTCCCAGTGGTGTTCAATGAAACCTGTTAGAAGCATTCAAACAGAACCTACTATTAGAACATTCCAAATTTTTCTTCTATGAATTTAGTAGCAACGTTGATGTGTCTCTTACTCTCAAAAGGAGGCAACACCCCTGTTTATCTCTTCTGTTGGCATGCTTGTTCCAAGTCCATTGAAGTTTCATCATATACTTCATCTCTCACTTTGCAAAAAGCATTTTCCTTGGCAATGAAGGGCGTTGCAACACTAACTAAAGAGTTGATGGCAATTTAGAAACCTAAAAGATCATTGCAATGGGTACATTTACTACAAGTTCAATCTGACCTGAACAAATGTGGGATAGCATTAGATAGCGCTAGTTGGTGCAGCAAACCAATCACCACATTGTAGTGTTGGTAAAAGGAAAAATGAATTTAGATTGTGCTGAAGAAGTGAGGCAAGTTCTTTTCTTATGAAAATGTCGTGATGGTCTAATTATTGATATATTAGCTAAACTATGTTGGTGTCATACCTGCATATGTCTGCCTTGCTTGGTGGCAAGAATCGTGATGATGTGTAAAATGGTGTCATAGGCTCATAGAACTGAAACCTTGGAGGCTGCATTACACTTCTTGTCACTGGGTAAGTCAGCAATCCAGTCAATTGGTTAATGGTATTACGCATTACAAAGTTAGAGTATTCCCTATGAAAATAGTAAATGTCTCACTCTTTATCTCAATGGATAAACAAGTAGGACATTTCCAAAAACCGAGCAAGTAAGCCATGCAATTCAAGCACACAAGAAAGCTACGATTACAACTACAACATGAAAGACTGACCTGAATATGGTCAGCTCCATGAAATCTATGTCCACTTGCATGTAAGGACATGTACATCACAAACATAACTATGGAAGTGTACTTATCAAAGTTTACAAACCATGATTCTAGAAGTGGTCGATGGGTTATTCCATCCTCATGTTGTAGAAGTGGGGTGCTTACTGGTTCAGAGATGTTGGAGATTGAATGCAACTGGACACCTACAGTCATTTAGAGAAAAAGTGGAGGCAAACTAGTAGAAAACACAATATGCAACACCATAAGTGTTACTAGAGATGAATATTCTAGAAAGAAATGGCAAGAACTGATCTTGGTCTATTGGCACCTTGGGCTGGGTTGTGTGGCAAGGAATTCCATCAGCAATGCTAGCACATGATCAAAGGTGAAAAGATAAGTCGTAAGCTAATTAACTATCATCTTACTCATGATTTCATAAGTGGAATAACAAAATTATGCTACAGATGGTTATAGCAGGCCATGGTCTGGACGCGTTCACTCTTGTATGTTCATCTTTTCATTTAATAAACTAGAATTCAAGAGTCATAAGATCAAGTATATTACAGAACCAATGTAATGGAATAGAATTCAAATGGGAGCCATATCAGTAACTCTCTGCAAAAATTATAGAATGGTTTTCCAAGTCCATTAGATAAATACATGCAATGTATGCAATAAATATTGCAATTATACGATTCAGCTCATTCACCTAACGCTAAATACATCTTTGGACCAGAGAATAAGAGCATAAATTAACAATAACAAACACAAAAGTTGGTGCTGTTGATAACTACCTCATTAAACTACCCATTTTTTCCTTGCGTTACAGTCCACTCTGTTCTTCAGTGTTTTTTGTTACTGATCATTTGCTAGTTATTGACAAAGAAAGAACCATGTTGGGAGTCAATTTCCGCAATCATAGAGGTATGACATTGGCTATGGAAGATAAAACTTTTATAGAGGATTATCTGAGAAGAATATAGCATCTAGTTGGTGAGAAATGTGACTGGCTATGCATTTATTCATTTTACTGTTTCAACAACACAAAACAGAATTAAAGAACATGAAATTGACAACAACAATAGAGTTATAAGTTCAGTATCAAGGCTCATGAGGTGCTCACCTAATGCTACCTTTTCTCAATTACATTCCATGTTTCAGTAACCATCTATATAACTTCGAAGAGCCTTGTTCTCCTGGTTGAGCAAGGCTGCCCTCTTGTGGAGGACACTGAATCTTCAAATGAGAAGATGAGGAAGCAATCACAAAAATCTAAAACCATAGAGCAGCAGAAACATGCTAAGCTCGCCATGCTTCAATTACAAGGTCCAGAACCAAACAACAATGGAGTCAGATTGGTTAGAATTCAATTGAGTTGTACCATTAGTGAACTAATCTTTCTACTACCAGCCAAGCAGCTCCACCAGAACCTCATCTGAAACCAAAGTCACAACTAGGATGGGTAAAGCTTGGAGTTGGCGTCAAAAGGAAAATGCACAACACCAAAGCTTGTGAGAAGAACAATAACCATTCATAGGAGAACTTTACCATAAAATGAACATCAAGCATGATAGAAAAGTAAAAAACCCCTAAATACAAGGAATGAAAGCTAAACCATGTTATAGGAAAGCTTGTTGCAGCAGTACAAAAGTTAAGAGTTCAAAATGGTGAGATGCATATATGACCTTTGAATCACCTAGATAAGACCTGCAATCAGCAAGGATCACGCCGCCTAGAGAACATCTGGTTGTGGCTTGAAGGGGCGGTTGCGATCCTGGCCACGGGGAAGAACAGAGGACGTCGGGGCACAAGACAGTAGCATGGGGATAGCAAAGAGGAGTTGAGGATCAACGAATCGAGGGAGACCTCCTGGACACCAATCAATAGTTAGCCGATGAGAACAGGTACCAATCGACTCCTCTGACGATCTGCTGATGCCTTCAACGATTTGCTGACGCCTCTGATGACAGCCGTAGGGCGCATGACGGGAGAGGGCGCACAACGGTTGTGGCTGTAGGGTGCATGACGAGAGACGGACAGAACGGCCAGGGCTGAATGGGGATGCGGTGGTAGGGCACGTCACGGGAGAGGGCACAGAACGGCCGGTCGGTCTGAGTGGGGAGTAATTGATCGATCACTTGTTTGGTTGGGAAAGAAGAGGAGTGCGGGAGAGGGGCGGGAGAGGGGGTGGGAGGAGTTAGCGCTGAAATTGTTAGGCGCTAAAATTTGTATTTTTAGCCTAATATGTTAATATGTTCCAATGCTAATATGTTCCAATGCTTAGCTACATAAACTTTTTTACAATTGAAATTTAGAAGGGAAAAGTGTAGCTAGGTAATTATATGAATTGACTACATTTTATTGTTTATACTTTTAATTTTTGTAATCAAAACTAGCATTGGCTATAAATAAATTAGATGTAATTAAAATAAATGTAGCTAGAACATCATTTTTTTGTAGTGGGGGTTGAGTGAGCTATCAGAGTGAACGGTGGAAGTGTGATGGATCTTGTACATGGTTTAGTTAGACTCATCCTTTAACCCTAGTGTAGTTTGGCTTGATAGGTTGAACCCTTTAAGGGGTGGAGTATAGTTAGTTTGACGATGTTGGGTGGTTAGATTTCAAGGACAAAATCCTCTTTAGGGGGATGGAGCCCTATGACATATTGAAATCTATCTACACTATCTTTAGAAACCCTAACCCCATACTTAGGAGGTTGTTGTGCTTGAAACCTTAGTGGGGTCCAAACAAGTTATAGTTATAGCCTAACGTGCTTGTTTATATATTAATGAACATATAATGATCATCTGATGAATAATTTATAAGTTCAAACCCTAATGAATACCTAATGCACATAATGTGAGTAACTCACATATTAATCCTAATGTATATGCATGGTGTTGTCCATGTCATAAACCAATAAACCCTAATGAAATGATAAGTAAGATAATTGTAACCTAATCTTAGACTTAATACATGCCAAGTAAAATTTAGTGATCACATTAATCTGAACCCTAAGTTGTAATCATCTAACCTTAACATATACATCCTTATTGCCTTTCATGATACATTAATGACATTAGGTTTCATAATCAGTTAACATATTGTGATGCACATAAATGATATATATAATCATTTAATCACATATTAATCAAGTCATCAATATGAAATGCATAGTATGTTACCTTGTTATCTAATACACACACGATTAGTCACTTAATGTGAATCAATTCGTCATATGCCTCACCTTGATCATTAAAATACATGGAATGGCTTCGATATGAATATGAAGTGATTTGATTCACATAAATGTGCAAATCAATAATATAAATAAATATGAGAAAATGATTAATGATGACATTAATGTGAGAAATAAAAGATAATGTGGTAATGAGATAACATTTAATATAAATATATGTAATTGATGTAACATAATTTGTGTTGAATGAAGACTTAAAGACAAATTGAATGTCTTGCAAAATAATTCGTTATAACTTAATGTGGTGATAGTATAAGGATAATGAATTCGAAGTTCAAAATATTAAGGATATGATCAAGTATATTGAGGGAATCAAGTAACCCATAATTTTACTAAAATTCTTAATAAGATAAATGATATATATATACAATGTTTCATGGATAATAATGAAATATAACTCTTTTGGAAACAAAGTAAATATGACATGACACAATTAAAAGAATAATAATGATAATGTGATATCATAATAAATATAATCTTAATAAGACAAAAATGTAAATAAAAAGAATATCTAAATAATGGAACCTAGGTGATCCTTGAGAACCTATTCTATGTTGAAATGCTTGTGGAGTATATGTTTATGAATTGTTTGGTGGAAGTTAAGGTTGGAGAAATAACTTGATGTTTTGTGATGAGATGTTGCACACTCACCCTTCCCTTCTTACTTGTGATTTCGGGGACGAAATCCTCTTTAAGGGGTGGAGTGTTGTAACATACCGAATTTTGTAATTTTGTCTTTTGACCCTATTTCCCATCTTTTCCTTTCATTTCTATCCTTATTGACCTTTCTATTTAATTAGTGGAATTTATAGTGGTTTAGTGAACATTTATTCACTAATTATACCAATGGAAGGGTTTATGTACAAATAACTCAGTGAAAGCTTAATTACCATAATTAAGTGATATAAACCTTAATCTAACTTTTTGATGTGATTTGAAAATATAAAATATGCCACATAACTCATTTTAGTGGTAATATGAAGATAAGAAACTTAATTGGATGAACAATTTAGATAATGGGTTGTTAATGGGCCATATGAGATATCTCATAAAAAGAAGTCTCAAAAGAGGAAACAAACTTCAAATTCGAAATCTACATATCAAAATTATCCTACATTTCAAAATTCATCTAATTTGGGCAACCTTGAAATATTAGGATAAGTTTAGGAGAGAGAAAATTAATAAAAGGCATAGGTAATTAATAATGTGATTTTATAAATTCAAAATATGAAAATAATGGAAAATTCATATTCTACACATCAAAGATAACTTGTGGATGAAGTTTGGTTCGATTTGATTGTTGTTTGTGCAAGTTATGCAATTTTAGGTACATTCGAGACTTTTATGCAATTTACCCAATAGGGAGGTTTTCTTTGCAAATTATCAACTGAATTTTAATCCTTAGATATTTCCTTACCATTATGAGATTTTTAACCATTGGAGAACCTAGTTTCACCTTGGTTTGAAGGTATTTCTTTCCAAGGGCATTATAGGGATTACCCTCTTTATAAAGATGTTTATCCTTAAAAGTTATCAACCAATGAGGTTATTTCTTTCTTGAAAAATGGTGGGGATGGCCTAGAATAATCTATGGGCTCTTAGAACCAACTTTTGATATGCATGAAGCCTCTATGAGCTATCCTCTTGCATGGCCATCAATCCCTAGGTTAAAGACACATGGAAAGTTCCTTAAGACTCCTCATGCTTCACCTCTTTCTATATATAGCCATGTATACCCCTTCCCAACTCACAATTCGAAAACTCTTGCTCTCCTTTTCTTTCCTCTAGCTTAGATAATAGTTCCTTCTATATTTGGCCATGAAGTTGCTGCCCCAAGGAAATAGAGGGAGCCTACCTTGGTGAAGAAGACTCCTAGGGCTTCCAAATTGCTCTATTAGGGTTTCTAAAGCTCCTCCTCGGTGATTTCGACCAAAACTAGTAAGTTTCCTCCCTTAATTTCCTATTTTCATACTGATAGTATTAATTACACCTTCTTCTAGGTCGGAACCATGACCATACATGGTAAAACTCTACCTAAAACCCTAAAACATGTCATCTCCTTGCTCTTTTGCTTGGGTTTGCACCTCTAAAGTGGAGAAGGTGATCTTTGATCAAGAAAGGAGCTTGTCTTGGAGCAACCAGACCTTATAATCTCGGAATCCTTTCTATTTGAACCTTATTACCTTCCTAGAGGAAAGTTTTGTTAACCCCCTTCTCATATATTGCTTAAGTACATGCTTAAAACCCATGCTTCTATGTTGATAATCGATGATTTCCATCTCTTTTCACCATGTTCTTCTAAGGTTTTGGTTTCTTGCTATTTTATATTCTCTAGAATCTCTAGTTTGGTTATCTAAGAAACTTCAAACCTGATCTTGGGTCAAATGGTGTTTTCTCCCTCTCCCTCTCTCTTTAATTATCTCGATCAATTTGATGATGTGGTAATTTCCTATTAGTCAGTATTGAAAAATTCATATCTTCTAAACCGCTTATCCAAATTTGACAAATAAATATGTTTTGGAAATGGAAAATTAAAATCTATCTAATAAAAATATTTTCAACGTCTGATTTCATGTTTTTATGAAGGGTGACTTTTGTAAAACGAATTTAATGCATAAAATCCATAAAAATTACATCTTAATCATCATAACTCCAAAATTAACATAAATATATGTTTTCTTGATCAGGAAAACCTAATAAGTTTATTAGTGATATTTTAAGAGTCTAAATCCGAAATTTTCTAAAAAGCTCTAAAAATAGGGTTTCTATATATTAATGTGCACTATGTACTCTAGTACATGTTAATACATTGAAAATAGGCAAAGTGGAACTTGAACTCAATTAAAGTGGTGAAAGTTAGTAATTGATATTAGTAAGAGAGGTATGTGCATTCCTTACACCATATGTTGGGATAATTGCATCCAAACCCTATATTTCCCTAATGAGGCTTTAATGAACCCTAAATATCCTATTCTTGAATCCTAATGTTGTTCATGCCTCAAATTAGATTATAATTTCTTCTTGTTTGGGTCTTATACCCCACTGCCATGCTTATTGAATATTATGACTACTCTTGACATGACTACTTTTCTAGCATGTGGATTTATGTTCTATTCAATTTAAAGTAGCGGTACTTATGTACAACCACCCACAGAGGGCATGTAAATAATCACCCTGGGGAATGTCTTATTCTCCCCATAATATTGTAGGTAACTGGGAATGTCTTATTCTCCCCTCACCTAAGGTTATAGATCTGGTAGGTGCCACAACCCTACTTAGTTAGGTAGGCATAATTATCTTACTTGCAAATCCTTTTTAATATAATTGTTAATGGCAAGTTTCTTTTGAATATAGCCTCATACTCTTGTTATCTTAATCATATGATGAACCCTAGCATGTTTTTATTTGTTGGACTTATCTTGATATCCTAGATTAGTTTTGTGACACATACTTTTTTTCCTTTCCCTTTTTGTTGGGTGCCTTCCCAACCACCCAGGTGTTGAGCAATGTGATGGATAAGACAAGGAATATCTTAGATTTTGGCTTGGACTCGGTTGATGGAGATGTTGTTTGGAGACAAGATTGTAGTAGTCTAGATTTCTCTCTATCTAGATCCTGATTGTGTGTCTTGATGTAAACCCTAATGGGAGAATTTGATGTATTTTTGTAAACCTTTTATGAAATTGAATATAGTCAATTATTTTTTATTCTGCTACTTTCTAATGGTGTTTTGTTTACCATATTTTAGTAAAGGGGTGATTTCACCTCCTTACATAAGCTACTTGTACACCTCATGCTTGCTTCCATCCTTATCCATGGGCTATATTTACCTCTTCCTTGCCCAAGTACGAAACTTTGCTTGCTTTATCTTTCCTCTAACCTTGAGCAAGACTCCACTCTATTTTTCTATGGAACCAAGTGCTATAAGGTAGAAGACAACCTATTTTTGGAGAAGAAGGTCTCCTAGAGCTCCATCTAGCCCTACCTGGGGTTTCCAAGGTCATATTCTAGGGATTTCGATGAAGGCAAGTTGTTTTCTTCCTTCCTTCTCCATTTCTCTTGCTCTTCTTCTTCCTTAGACCTTCCTCCAGGTCAGAACTTTGTTGTTCCATGGTAGAAGTTGCTCTAAAGCTCTAAAACCCCACCTTTCTTGCTCCTTATGCTTAGGGTTTGCTTCTTTGATGGGGAAAGGTGTTAGATGGATGAGTTCAGAGCTTATGCTTGGATTTTTAACCCTACCTGCTCGAGTTTTCTTATGTTTGAGATTTTATCTTCTCATTAGAGGCAAGTTTTATAACTTGCTCCACGTTTATTTCTTACCATAAGCTTGCTAGCTCATGTTCTTGCTTTAAAATGATGATCCATGCACTAAAAAACTATGCTTGACTTGGATTTCAATTTTTATGATGTTCCCTATTCTGATTTCAGTTCTAGATGAACTTGTAATCATGTGTACATTCCTCCTAAGATATAAGATGACTTGGATTAGGTTGTTTTGACAACCGGTGGTGCTAAGCACCCATCAACCAATGGTCAATTTTAGTGTTTAAAGTTGATTTCTTCTATAAACACATGACCCAGTGGTAGTACCATTGCAACAATCGATGGTGTTATCTTCATGACAATTGTTGATGGTGACCAAGGGTGTCAACTGAAGTTCACCCCTTAGGTCAGGTTTTGGCCTAATTAGAATCTTAATGATCAACAACTAAGTACCCTAATGATGCTATTAATCAGGGGTGACATTAGCTTGATATCTGATGATGATTACTGAATATAGTGTTGATCTAATAACCTATGGTGACTTAATGGTACTACTGATGGTGGATCTAGACTCCACAAACTATGGCGAGTTAAGCATGTGGTTGTATTATCAATTAAGCCTTAAACCAATGGTATCTTGGGTCATTTGATGCAATGATTGGACCTATACTCCAATTGATGGTTCTAATACATGAACTTGATCCAATGGTTAAATCTAATGATTCTTCATCCAATAAATTGGAATGATTCCTAATGTAATATTTTGGTCCAAATAAAGTGATTTAGATGGTTTCCTTTATGAGATCAACTTAAGAAGCTCATTTATTGACAGTTTGTTTTAAATAAACAATCGCTTGTGGCTTTTACCCTACTCTCAATGGAACTTTTTATGTTGTTAATCAATGAATGTATAGAGTTAAATGGTGAATCTTTGTAGATCACAATTCAATGACTTCATAGATGGTTTATCCAAGGTGTTTATTTATGTAAACAACCAATATTCTTACCTTCTCAATAATCTAATGTTTTGGGATGATTCTTATGGTAAGTTTGTATGGTTTGAGTGATGTTGAAACCTAATGGAGGTTTACCTTAAGAATATAGTCTTACCTTTTCCCTCATATGATTAAAATTGATGATAAATATAATGAGTTAATGGGAAACCCTGATGAAGTATATTTCATTATACTTAGCCCTAATATTACCAAGTGATGGTAATTGATTATGAACAACCCCTTCAATGATGAATGAAATCATGGAGTACTCTCTTTTGTGGTTGAACCCTAGTATGCTATGACATGATGGTTACACCTTGAGTTGTGTGTGGATTCATACGTGAGAAATGTGATGTTGATGCTTCACCTTATGCATCCCCGATCCAATGGAGATTCCATGAGTTAGGGTTTGGGTATGAGTGTTGATTAGTTATATTAATATAATTTATCTTGTCGAACCTAACTATAATGCAAATAGTTAAATATGAGTATTCATGCTTAACCTTCTTATATGATGGCATGATGGTGGAATAATCACCTTAATATGATCATAACCTTAATGTGTTAATTGGTGGTTATCATAGCCACATGGTTGATACTTTCTTATGCTAAACATGTGCTTTATGAATATGATGAGGGTTAATCATATCTAGATTCCTTGCATGTTGATGTAATAAAGGAATGTTTTTAAGGTTAATATAACCCTGCTATGATTATTTATGAATATCTCCCAGCTCATTAATGCAATATTATGATGTCCGGTGTATTATATGTAAGTGATGTTGCTGAGCCTTGTTATAAGGCATGGAAAGACAATGATGATCTTGTAGGGAATAGTACGATGGTCTTAATGACCTTTGGGCATGGTTGAGCCCTGAATGAGGTGTAATCCTCTTGTGTTGATAAGGGTTGATACTATGTGATATTGTGAAAAGGATTATATACAACGATAGTATGATGACAAGTGTAGTCTCATGAATGGCAAGAGAATAATACCATGTAATGGTGATGTGATGAATAGTATAGTATCTTTATTGGCATGTGAATACTGCCCTGTGATTTTGAGATGAGAAATTATGTCTCATATGTTTTATATCTTTTGAAGTTTTTATATAGCAATGTTTGCTAGAGATGAATTAGGGTTTGTATGTCCACTTATTTGATGCAGCCTTGATTCACCCAAATGGGGAATAACTAATCAAGTGAAACTCTAATCATGTAGTGCCATGTGTCGTAGAACCATGTCAACGTCAGCTTGCTGGTGGTGAAATGAGTATTCCTAAGGGAAACTCGGAGCGCATACATAACATTGTTGAGTATTCGGGGACAGCTTGGTACCCTAATACCAAGCAATTGAGGATGACTGCGGTCATGCCTCAGATATTGTGATATTGTGATGTGTGAAAGGTAGTTGTATAATTGTAGGTGCCTCTTATAGAATGACCATGCGTGAGCATGTTCTCTAGTGTCGTGACCTGTACCAAGGACAGACTAGTTGTTAGTAGTTTGACTATATGTCACTGTAGTGGTAGCATTGACTGATATGTCACTACCTTTTTGGCCCATACTGACTGGGTAGAGGAGAGATCTTAGGATACCGGCCGAATAGCCCTTCGTAGGGGTTGGTTGGACTTTGAATGGTACGATTCAAATTCCCCAGGGCATAATAAAAGATGTAAGACAACCATGTAGCATATATGTTTATGGTTATACACAACGCTTCATATTGGATGATAACCCTTGTTTGCTTTCTTTTCACTGAGACCATATATAGTACAATAAGAGATAATATATATGCTTATGTTGTAGTTATGATCATGTTGTAGACCTTCTTATGTTGTCTGTAACATACTGAGTTCTGGGCATTTTGCCTTTTTGGTCCTCTTTTCCATCTTTTCCTTTCATTTATATACTCTTTGACCTTTCTGTTTAATTTGTGGAGAATATGATGGCCTAATGAACATTTGTTCACCTTTTATTCTAATAATTGGGTTTATGCACAAATACCTCAGTGGAAGCTTAGTAATGGGTCAAATATGCAAAATATCTACTTAAGTGATAAAAAAAATCATCCTAGAACTTTCTAGTGCTTTTTAGAATATGAAAAAGAAAATAAATCCCAAAATATATACAAAGGAGATGATAAATGTAATAATTGGAGATAATATGGAATATTTTGGATAAAAGAAGATAATGAGGAATATATTATTCCAAAAATCCTAAATAGAAACCCAAGAAAATAATTTGGATAATAAATATATCAATTTCGTTTTCTTGACTTAAAAGTTTCTTAATGGCCAAGTATCATCTAATTTGGATAATAAATAAATATATAATGCCTTTAATACAAGAAAATAGGAAATATGCCAATAAAGTGAAATAAAATACTTAGTGCTCTCAAATCAAAAAAATAACTTCAAATTCGTATTCTAAACACAAAAATAATCCTTTGGGCAAATTTGCATTTAATTTGGTCAATGTTTAATATTTTATTTTTTCAGGAGAGAGAAAATGACTCAAAGACCAAAAATATTAAATTGATAAAAATTAATTAATCTCAAAAACGTGTTCCTAACGTTTATTATTACTTGTAGACCAAGTTTTATACTTTTAGAAGGTTTCTAGATGCCTCTAATAAATTAAAAGGTTAAATAAGTGATAAAATTTAAATGAATTAAATAAAATAATAAAAGTCTTCAAAAAATATATTAATGCCAAATTCGTGTTCTACATGTTAAAATAGACATTTGGATGATTTTTTAATCAATTTGGAAAATATTTGTTGAGAAGATAAATTAAGGAGAGAGAAAGTGTACAAAACTTTCAAATCATTATTTAAAATAACAAACGACTTCAACAAATGGAAATAATACCAAATTCGTATCCAACATACTTAATATGAGTTATGGGTAAAGTTTTGTAATTTTTGGATAATCATAGAGTTGTAAATAAAGGAGGAAAGAGAAAATGTGTTTTGAATTATTTAACACAATATAGATTTCAAAATGCAAAATTAATTCCATATTTGGATTCTACGCGTCAAAATAAGTAAGAATATAAAATTTGGTAATTTTTGGACAATGTTTGAGCCTCCAAACGAGGAGAGAGAAAAACATTTAAATGTATATGCTCTTTTAATCAATTTTGAATAGGAATATCGCGATGATCTTTGACCGTTGGATTTCAATCTGAGGGTCCGCGATCTATCTTCTTCCTCTGTCCGTTTTGGGCAACAGGTTCCTTGTTTTCCAAGTTTCGAATCCATATATCTCGAGATATACTCGATGGAATTCGATGATTTTTGGCTCTACGAGTTCCTCGCAAGATTCTGCACCACCCTATTCCAAAAGTTTTGCGTTTTGATGAAGATTCGAGAAACCCCCAAAGCTTGCTCCCCAAGTTTCGACAGCACGCTATGAAAACCCTAACCCACGTCTCCTTACTTATATATACCCATACCCATACGTGCGCCGGCACCTTTGCAATTCAACCACAATGTTAATTTCAAGTTTCGTAGAAGTTTGGACCATCATCTAGCCACCGTAGGCTCCTGACTTTGCGGCACCCTTTGCTCCCTCCTCACTTTGTCTCCGGTTGAATTGAAGAGACCATCAAGTTCAAATTTCTTCAAGCTTTCTTTTGCATATCTTAACGTCAGATTTGGTCTGGTATTGTGGTTTTGCCCAAAACCGTAGCCAAGCAGCAGTAGTTGCTCGGCGCCATGGCGATGGGGCTGGGAGGGAGATGACTCCCCACATTTTTACCTTTTTACCCCGACCGGCTTTGTTTTGTTGTGTTTTACACACAAGGGCACTCCGATCTTTTGGTTTGCTTTTGTTTCAAATGATTTTGCCTACGTGACACTTTCCGATTGGCTGATATTGCAAAATTGATATCCTTTTACTCGTTTGTCCAAAAATAAATCTAAAATATGTTTGGAGAACGAGTTCTATCCAATAAAAATACTTTTGTTGTCTGATTTTGAGATTTTCAAATATGTATTTTTCGAGTGGATTTAATTAACTAATAAATATGGAAAAAATACTCTAAAAAGTCAGTAACTCGAAAATATACAAATATATATGTTATTTTGATCAGAAGAATGTAACTAAGACAGTAGTGAGGTTTTTAGAGTCTAATTCGATCGTTTTTGGAAAAATTCGATGGTTTTGAGGTTTTAATCCTTTAATGAATATACATATATCTAATACATAAATATGATGATCATATTAGGGCAAGTGGATCTGATCTCGTATAAAGGTTATGAAAAGTGGTTTTATGACTCTAATGATAAGGTATGTGCATAATACACTTCAGTTGGGAATTATTTGTTCCATTACCTATGTTTCCATAATGAGGCTTATTTGCACCTTATATCCTATCTTCATGATTCTCTTGCTATACTTGCCTCATGATCAGTTTGGAATATTATTCTTGGGTCTTGGTACCCCACTGCTTTGTTCTATTTGATATTGATGTCACTTGCCATCTATTCTAGCATGTTGATTTTATTAGACTAATTAACTAGTGTAGTGGTACTTGTATGTACAACCACCCATCGTTGGGGAATGTGTTATTTCTCCCCTGGGAATGTGATACTCTCCCCCGCACACAAAATGTGTGTAGGTGACTGGGAATGTGATACTCTCCCCTCACCCTTTAGGTTGAAGGTCTGGTAGGTGCCTCAACCCTACATAGTTAAGATAGTCAATATTAATCATACATGCAATGTTGTTATTTTACTTTGTTTATGGCAAGCATATATTGAAATATTCTTTTATATAAATGGCCTCATTCTTTTGATGTCTCATCTTATGATGAACCCTAGCCTACTTTCACATGCTTTTCTTATCTTTCCATCTTAGAATAATCTTGTAACACATACTTTTTATTTTCCTTCCCTTTTTGCTGGATTCCTTCCCAACCACCTAGATGCGGAGCAAGGTGTTGGATATGGAATGAAGATCATAGTTTGGGCATGGACTTGGCTGATGAATGTGTTTCTTGGAGACAAAAGTGGAGTAGTCTAGTTTCCCTCTACTTAGATCCTCTTTTTATATAAAGCATGTACACCCATATTGGGGAAATTTTTATGTACACTTTATTTAAATTGAATATAGTTAAAATTTTATCTTCCGCTGCTATCCAAATTGAGTTTTGTTTACCATTGTTATTAGTAGAGAGGTGGATTGATTTCACCTCTTTACATTGTCAAATATACTGACATTGGTGGTTAAGATGATGTTGTCAGCTATGTTTAATATTTCTAGCCATGCCTATGTAATTAGAAATGCTTAAACTACTAATCATGCATATGTAGTTAATTGTTCTATGATGTTAGTTCTACTTATGATATAGATTTGTTCCCTTTATTTGAGATGCCAATATTGATAGCCATGTTATATTACTAGACATATTCATGATGTCAAGGATGCTTATGCTATTAGATTGCTTGTGTTGTTAGCAAGGAATATGATGATAGTCAGATTAATGATAATGATTGTTATTAGATGTAATTTGATGAAATTTGAGTAGATATCTATCCAAAGAAATGGATTTATTTGTTACCTATATATACATTGATAATCATACTTGTTGTTAAGATTATTTGCTTAATCTATTTAGCATACTTGAACTGTTTAATTTGTTCAATTGATTATTAAATACTCCAACTGCTCAGTTATCTACTATTTAAAATGTTGTAATCAATAAGTATTGTTGGAGGTTATATCTCTTATTGGGACATGGGTCTCACCCTTGTAGTTTGCCACATCTTTTTAAGTAATTGGCAGTGACGACAACATAACCGTGAAAGTAAATAGGAACTACAATAATGAATCTTTGGGAAAGTTGATTAGATGTCTATTGTGTCCTATAGTCATCCTTGTACTCTCAGGTCCAGGCAGGAAAATTTTGTATATGGTGTTTCAAACAAATCAGACTTTTGTTAGTATGTTAATGCTTGTTTGTGTGGCATATATGAATATTGTTCTCCTGTGTATATATGTTGTGGCTAAGGTGATAAAACAATTTGTATCAAATTCTTGGCATAGTATGGATACAATAAAGATGTTGGGATCTTATGCAAACGTTTATGAGTGGGTGTTGATGTTGAAATTGTTTTTAATTGACCCATATTTTTGGGTATGTGATTAATTAGTGATCAATTGTGTTTTGTGTTTTGAGTAATCTCATTTAGTGTAACATGTTCTCACAAGTTGGTATCATAGCTTTAGGTTCACTGAGTTTACAGGGACATTAGGACTTAGGACTAGGATGATGTTTAAGTAAGGAACATAACATGAAAATATAGTGCATACTACTTTATCTCAGCACTTGGATTCCCTGACCATGTATTCAATTATTGAATAAAAGGTAAGTATGGAGCTCTTAGAGTGTTATCTTTCTTATTACTCTGATCAAGTAGTCATTTTGAGACAATCTAAAGAGCATAATGAATCAGAAATCATGGTGCAGATAACTCAATATTACCTCAAGAGAAGGTGAGAATTACATCATCATCTATCAAAACTTGAATGTTTGGTAACTATAAGAGAAAGATACAACACCATGAAATCTAAATCCAAATACAAATAAGAAAAAGAGGAGTTCTTGAAGATGTGATTCAAGAAGATAATAAAGTAAAAGATAGATAATTCTGTGCTTATAAAGTGAATCAAGGTATAAAATCCACATAAGATGGAGATAACTCCTATAATAAGTATAAAATGAGAAGATGAATGGGAATAATGGCAAAGGAATTACGAGGAACCCGAGTTAATCTCAGACCAACCTATGTGTGTATGAAAGTGTTAATGTAAAATAAGCATGACATGCGAAAGAAATTAAGGGAGATGATCCTTGTTTAATGAAGAAAATGTGGAATATGATGATTTACCTGTTGATAAGTGGTTGAAAAACATAATAAAATAAGAGAACATACCCAAGTGTGATAAATAGTCATCAAGGAAGGAGTATTGAGCTATCTTAATCACAATGATTCTTATGCTAATGGCAAGGAACCCAAAATGAAAAGGGTAAAATGATACACGAGAAGTTGTAACCTGCATAATGAAAATAGAATTGGTTGCCTTTTTGCTAGTGACCCTTGAACAATGTTGTTATAAAGTGGGAAGTGTGCTTCCCTTTGTGTCTTTTCTTTCTAGAGCACAACTTTCAAGTGGATTATTGACACTTGGTAGGTGTGAATTCATTGTAAACATGAGGGTGGATAGCATATTATAGCATAAGGTTGCTTGGACTATGGTTCCAAGATCATAATAAGTTTGCTTTTGAGCCTTTCCAATAATTATGGAGAATCCTTTTATATGTCTTGAGATTTTTATGTTGGTAAAAGTAGATGAGATAAGGATGTGATCTCCTTATAGCACATGAGGTGGATACTAAGGTATTGAATCCTAGTATCCAAGATGTATCAACAGTATGGGAAGCATGTGAAGGTTAGAGATGTTTATTAAATGAACATTCCAAGTATTCCTCTCCCTTAGAGAGAGAGAGAGAGAGAGAGTTTATGATGACCCTTTAAATGTTGTTTGGAAGGAAAAACAAAAGTGATTCTATAATGTTGTGTATGGTTCAGTGATAGTTGGGCAAGACCACTATCAAGGATAGATGGTTTGTTGATCAGTAGACATGTGCTATCATGTTCTTTTAAGATAAAATATCCTTTAGACTTAAGAGGTAGAATGAATGACATAAGTTACATGACCATGGTGAGTTTCGAGTTATGTCCTTTAGATGTACCAATAGAATTTATGAATAGGAGGAACAAAGTGTTCAAGTCATGTCTTACAAGTTGTAGCAAGCTTTGAATGATGACATCTTAAGGTATTTCAAAGATGATCAGTAACATGGTCAACATATTCGCTAAACCTTAAAAATGTTGAAGTAATTGTACTTATGTGTGACAAGTCTAGCAAGAATGAGTTGGGGGTTGACTAAAGTAGCCCTCTTAGAGTTATGATACCTCTATTAAGTACGTTGTGTGAATCCTGATAAGATGAAGACAATGTCGTTGCTCTACCCCCAACATTGTCAATCAAGAAATTATATTTGTTAAAAGTTATAGACAATTTATGATTCTTCAAACAAATAGATGGTCAGTCCACCATTGAGATTATTGGATAATCCTCTAAAAACATATTCCTCATAGTTCTTGAAAATTATGGGATGCCTACCTAGTTGATTGAGTTGTTAATTACAACAATCATTAAAGGAGCATAGAGATGAAACCATGTAAAGTTACATATGATACGAGATACATGATGTTTCATGTTTGATAAGAGCCATAAAGTATGACCTATAAATGATGTGTGGTAAAATAGATAGAATAGTTTAGGACAACAGTTGGAGTGCCAAGTTGAAAGGTGCTACCAGACCAGTACAGGTGGCACAACAATTCTTATGTTGAACCAAGGTGACACATGCAAGAGTTGAGGGAGAAGAATATGTCTTCTATGATAATGATGTGACATCATCATGTGACGAAAGTAACAATGTGGAATATTGAGGATGAGGTGCATGATAAGTATCCATCTTTGTTTACCTTGGATTTTGGGGGCGAAATGTCTGTAAGGGGTTTATGGTTGTGAGACCCCTAACCCCGCTTAAATGGTTTAACATGCTTAATTACCATGATTTAATTCTTATAACTATAATATAACCTTGTGATATGATTTGTAATCATAATACAAGCTCAAGTTTCAAGTTTGGTTCAATTTGAACAATGTTTGTGCAAGTTATGCAATTTGATGTACATTTTGGCATTTTCTACAATTTACCCAATTGGGAGGTTTTTCTTGCAATTTATCACTTTAATTATGTCCTTTTGATGTTATCTCATCATTATTGAGCTTGTTGATCCATGGGGAAGCTATTTGAACCTTGTTTTGGAGGTATTTTCCTCAAGGGTATTTCAGGGTTTATCCCTTTATGGACGAGCTACCTTTATGAGCTCTCAAGCAAATGGTTTATTTACTTTGCCTGCAAAATCAAGAAATGAGGAATAAGTAGGTCTCCATGGATGGTGGGTTATCTGCTTATGTGTCTTCTTGTATATCCTTAATAGTTTAAGGCCATGGACACATGTGGAAGCTACTTGTACACCTCATGCTTGCTTCCATCCTTATCCATGGGCTATATTTACCTCTTCCTTGCCCAAGTACGAAACTTTACTTGCTTTATTTTTCCTCTAACCTAAAGAAATGACTCCACTCTATTTTTCTATGGAACCAAGTTCTATAAGGTAGAAGACAACCTATTTTTGGAGAAGAAGGTCTCCAAGAGCTCCATCTAGCCCTACATGGGGTTTCCAAGGTCATCTTCTAGGGATTTCGATGAAGGCAAGTTGTTTTCTTCCTTCCTTCTCCATTTCTCTTGCTCTTCTTCTTCCTTAGACCTTCCTCCATGTCAGAACTTTGTTGTTCCATGGTAGAA
Organism: Alisma plantago-aquatica; assembly: GCA_963693085.1. Lineage (NCBI taxonomy): Eukaryota > Viridiplantae > Streptophyta > Magnoliopsida > Alismatales > Alismataceae > Alisma > Alisma plantago-aquatica. Next base: position 978,015,365 of record OY856413.1, on the reverse strand, counting down.
GTTTCTCTAAAGCTCTAAAACCCCACCTTTCTTGCTCCTTATGCTTAGGGTTTGCTTCTTTGATGGGGAAAGGTGTTAGATGGATGAGTTCAGAGCTTATGCTTGGATTTTCTACCCTACCTGCTCGAGTTTTCTTATATTTGAGATTTTATCTTCTCATTAGAGGCAAGTTTTATAACTTGCTCCACGTTTATTGCTTACCATAATCTTGCTAGCTCATGTTCTTGCTTTAAAATGATGATCCATGCACTAAAAAGCTATGCTTGACTCGTATTTTGATTTTTATGATGTTCCATATTCTGATTTCAATTCTAGATTAACTTGTAATCATGTGTACGTTCCTACTAAGATATAAGATGACTTGGATCAGGTTGGTTTGACATTCGGTGGTGCTAAGCACCCATCAACCAATGGTCAGTTTTAGGGTTTAAAGTTGATTTCTTCTATAAACACTTGACACAATGGTGGTACCATTGCAACAATGAATGGCGTTGTCTTCATGAAAACTGATGATGGTTACCAAGGGTGTCACTGAAGTTCACCCCTTAGGTCAGGTTTTGACCTAATTAGAATCTTAATGATCAACAACTAAGTACCCTAATGATGCCATTAATCAAGGGTGACATTAGCTTGATATCCAATGACGATTAATGAATATAGTGCTGATCTAACAAATTATGGTGACTTAATGGTTACTATTGATGGTTGATTAGGTCTCCACAACCTATGGTGAGTTAAGCATGTAGTTGTAGCATCGATTAAGCCTTAAACCAATGGTTTCTTAGGTCATTTGATGCAATGGTTGGACTTATACTCCAATTGATGGTTTTAATACATGAACTTGACCCAATGGTTAAGATCTAATGATTATTCATCCAATAAATTGGAATGATGCCTAATGTAATATGTTGGTCCTAATAAAGTTATTTAGATGGTCTCCTTTATGAGATCAACTTAAGAAGCTCATTTATCGACAACTTGTTTTAAATAAACAATCGATTGTGGCTTTTACCCTACTGTTAATCAAGGGATGTCTAGAGTTAAATGGTGAATCTTTCTAGAGCACAACTCAATGACTTCATAGTTGGTTTATCTGGGGTTTTTACTTATATAAACAACCAATATTCTTACCTTCTAAACAATCTAAAGTTTTGGGATGATTCTTCTGGTCAGTTTGTACAGTTTGAATGATGTTGAAATCTAATAAAGGTTTACCTTTATAATATAGTATTCCCTTTTCCCTCATATGATTAGAATTGATGATAAATATATGATTTAATGGGCAACCCTAATGAAGTATATTTCATTATACTTAGCCCTAATATAACCAAGTGATGGTAATTGACTGTGAACAACCCCTTCAATGATGAATAGAATCATGGAGTACTCTCTTTTGTGGTTGAACACTAGTATGCTATGACTTGATGGTTACACCTTGAGTTATGTGTGGATCCATACGTGAGAATGGTATGGAATGTGATGGTGATGCTTCACCTTATGCATCCACAATCCAATGGGGATTCCATGATTTAGGGTTTGGGTACGAATGTTGATTAGTAATATTAATATAATTTATCTTATTGAACCTAACTCTAATGCAAACAGATAAATATGAGTATTCATGTTTAACCTTCTTAGATGATGGAATGATGGTGGAATAATCTTCTTAATATGATCATAACCTTAATGTGTTAATTGGTAGTTATCATAGACACATGGTTGATATTTTCTTATGCTAAACATGTGCATTATGAGTATGATGAGGGTTAATCATATCTAGATTAATTGCATGTTGATGTAATAAAGGAATGTTCTTAAGGTTAATATAACCCTGCTATGATTTTTTATGAATATCTCCCAGTTCATTAATGCAATATTATGTTGTGTGGTGTATTATATGTAAGTGATGTCGTTGAGTCTTGTTATAAGGCATGGAAAGATAATGATGATATTGTAGGGAATAATATGATGGTCTTGATGACCTTTAGGCATGGTTGAGCCCTGAATGAGGTGTAATCGTCTTGTGTTGATAAAGGTTGATACCCTATGATATTGTGAAAAGGATTTATATCCAATGATAGTATGATGACAAGTGTAGTGTCATGAATGGTAAGAGAGTAATATCGTGTAATGATGATGTGATGAATAATATCGTCTCTTGATTGGCATGTGAATACTTCCCTATGATTTTGAGATGAGAAATTATGTCTTATATGCTTTATAAATTTTGAAGTTGTTATATAGCAATGTTTGCTAGAGATTATTTAGGGTTTGTATGTCCACTTGTTTGATGCAACCTTAATTCACCCAAATGGGGAATAAGTAATCAAGTGAAACTCTAATCATGTAGTGCCCTATGCCTATAACCATTTGAATGTCAAAACTTGTTGGTGGCAAAATGAGTATTCCTAAGGGAAACTCGGAGTGCATACATAAGATGTTGAGTATGCAGGGACAACTTGGTACCCTAATATCAAGCAATTGAGGATGGCTGCGGTCATGCCTCTGATATTGTGATATTGTGATGTGTGAAAGGCAGTAGTATAATTGTAGGTTCCTCTTATAGAACGGCCATGTATGATCCTGTTTTCTAGTGCCATGACCAGTACCAAGGGTGGACTAGTTGTTAGCAACTTGACTATATGTCATTGTAGTGGTAGTATTGACTGATATGTCACTACCTTTTTAGCCTGTACTGACTGGGTAGAGGAGAGAACTTAGGATACCGACACTCCTAGATCTTGTACGGGACTGAATATCCCTTCACAGGGGTTGGTTGGAATTTGGATGGTATGATTCAAATCCCCCAAGGCATAATAAAAGATGTAACATGTCCGTGTAGCATATCTATTTAAGGTTACACACAACGTTTCATATTGGATGAGAATCCTTGTTTGCTTTCTTTTCACTGAGATCATATATAGTACAATAAGAGATAATAGATATGCTTATGTTGTAGTTATGCTCATGTTGTAAACATGCTTATGCTGTCAAATATACTGACACTAATGGTTAAGATGATGATGCTAGCTATGTTTAATATTGCTTGCCATGCCTATGTAATTAGAAATTCTTAAACTACTAATCATGCCTATGCAGTTAAATGTGTTGTGATGTTAGTTCTACTTATGATATAGATCTGTTCCCTTTATTTGAGATGCCAATATTTATAGCCATGTTATGTTACTAGACATATTCATGATGTTAGGGATGCTTATGCTACTAGATTGCTTATGTTGTTAGCAAGGAATATGATGATAGTCAGATTAATGATAATGATTATTATTAGATGCAATTTGATGAAATTTGAGTAGATATATATCCATAGAAATGGATTTATTTGTTACCTATATATACATTGATAATCATACTTGTTGCTAAGATTATTTGCTTAATCTGTTTAGCATACTTGAACTATTCAATCTGTTCAATTGATTATTAAATACTCCAACTACTCAGTTATCTACTATTTAAAATGTTGTAATCAATAAGCGTTGTTCGAGGTTATATCTCTTGTTGGGACATGGGTCTCACCCTTGTGGTTCGCTACATCTTTTTAGGTAACTGGTAGTGACGAAAACAAAACTGTGGAAGTATAGAGGAACTACAGTAATGAATCTTTGAGAAAGTTGATTAGATGTTTAGTGTGTCCTAGAGTCGTCCCTGTACTCTCAGGTCATGTCAGGAAAATGTTTGTATATGGTGTTTCAAACAAATCAAACTTTTGTTAGCATGTTAATGCTTATTTGTGTAGCATATACAAATATTGTTCTCCTGTGTATATATGTTGTGGCTAAGGCTATAAAACAATTTGTATCAAATTCTTGGCATAGTATGGATATAAGAAAGAAGTTGGGATCTTATGCAAATGTTTCTGAGGAGGTGTTGATGTTGAAATCGGTTTTAATTTACCCATATTTTTTGGTATGTGATTAATTAGTGATGGATTGTGTTTTATGTTTTGAGTAATCTCATTTAGTGTAATGGGTTCTCACAGTTACTTCCCATTAGAAATGGTGAGAGGATGTAATGGAGGAGCCTTATCCTGGCATCTCGAAATTGGTGACAACATTTGAAGTGGGTTGTGGTCTAGTTTTAGGTCATAGTTCAGGACCATATAGGTTTGGGAATGGAAGTAATGTGGTGTTATACTTTTAGTTCATAGTCCAGGACCTTGGATATAGACATGAAAAGAAGGGGATGGTCTAGTTTTAGTTCATAGTCCATGATTGTAACAACCCCTCCCCTTATTATCCCCTATTCAGGCGAACCGAGAGGGCAAGGGCCATTACTATATTTATAGGATCGAGGTTCATCAAATAATCATAGATAATAATAAAATTTCACTAAATATAAAGAGTTTGGTTACAAGATAAAAATAAAACTCTTCACACAAGAGTTATGTTATATGGATATCCAATGTTTGCAATTGGAAATAAAACTATCTAAAAATCCTCTGAAATTACTTTAGTTCTTTTCCTTTGTGCTTTTATCTCTGGATGTCCATTTTCATCATATTCATAGAATAATAGCAGTTATACCTAAAACACCATGAAACAAAACACGGTCAGTATATCAAGATTATTTGGTATGTGGGGGAAGAAAAATATTTGTATGTAGGTGTAACAACATATACAATCCAATTCTTGTTACAGATCACAATTTATTTTTCATCATATCTCCTCAACCCTTATTTATTCAACCTTTGGGATACCCTCTCTCATGTTTATGTCCCTATAGTGGACTTAGGCCACCTTCAAAATCTGGGGCTTGGTGCCATGTTGGTCTTCCCTGTCTGGGGCTTGACCTCATGTGACCTTCCCAATCTGGGGCTTGGTTCTCATCTGACCTTTCAAACCTGGGGCTTGGTTCTCATATGACCTTCCCAACCTGGGGCTTGGTTCTCATATGAACTTCCCAATCTAGGGCTTGGTCCTAGTCATCTCACACATTCGGCCTCTAATGTCACTTTATTTGATGTTTGTTACACTAAAAATTGACGTTTGATACCTAACAATGTCGGGTTTTTAGCACAAACATCACATAGATGAAGTCCATCCGATTAAGAAAAGACACAGGTACCGCCTTTTCATTAACGTCAGTTATATTCCATGAAAATCGACATTTAAAGTAACCCACAAAATACAAATTTTTAGGGGAAACTATTTGCCTCCAAAAATTTTAAGATGGGTGTCGATTTTCTTTGAATCGACAACAAACATCATTGCGTGTAATAAATTTTGCCTCCAAAATACTTCTGGTGTCGGTTTCTTCTCCACAAAACTTACACTAATTCACATGAAAACCGTAATAATTTGCACAATATCTATCGGGTTTTTTTGTCAAGAAACTGACTTAGTGTTCGCACCACGTCTCCACAAAAAATCCCCCCCAATTGCATTCTAGTGTCAGTTTTTTCATATACAACTGATGACTATTGCCATTACTGAGGTCGATTTTTTTTGTTCAGATTATGGCCTCTTGCATCGATTTTTTTGGAATAAACCCATGTTTAAGTCGCTATGTGTGGTGTCAGTTTTCTGAATAGAACTGACGACTTTCACCATTACAAAGACCGATGTTTTTCATTTGAGTAAAGACCTTTTGCATCATTTTTTGGAATAAATCGACGTTTAAGTCATTATATGTGATGTTAGTTTTACTCATCCAACTGATGACTAATGACTTAGTTGTCAGTTTTTTTATACAAACAATGAACAAGTCCCACTTAAGACCCACGAAATTTCTTTCCCCTTCCCCCATTCTCTATTTCATTATTCGCCCAACCTAGATTTTTCTATTCTGACCTCCGCCACCGTGCTCGCTGTTCATGCTCTCCGTTGTTGCTGTCATGCTCTCTACTATTTCTTCTCATGCTCTTTGCCTTATTGCTTCCCTGGTGCTCTAGCCATTGTGGCTACTACTCTATCAGAGCACTCTACTTTGACGTCGCAACTGTCGGAGCCAGCCACCACCATTGTCACTTCTCTCATACTGCTGCTCATCACCGTAGTTGTCTGCCAGAGCCAGCCACATCTAGGGCCGCTACTACATCCAGGGCCACCACCACTGCCCTTGTCGCCACTGCTATAGGTAAAGTTGTCATTGACTGCGCTGATATCGAGCCACTACGTGTTGCCACCATCGTATCATAGGGCTTATATTGTGTGCTTCTCTCTCTACCATCAAAGGTAAGAAACAAAATGTTAGTGTGTTACATTCCCCCAATTGGTTGGTTGTGCACCCTCTATTCCTCCTTAATATATGCTAACAATAATCCCTACAAACATGTAATGTTTATTTAATACAATTGATTATCAACTTGATTGTTAATAATATATGACAAAAATAAAATGCTATGTGACAACATGTACCCTAGATAAACCTTGTATATATGTGTGTGTCCCGACAACCTTATTTTGGAGCCCACAACATTATTTAGTACAAATGATGTTAGTCTTCTCTTTGATAGTTAATTGTGTTTTGATAATGCTAAATGTTGATGATATCCTTACATTTTCTAGTTATCAGTATTTTGATAATGATTAAACATTTGTGAAGCAATCTGTACAACACATAGTACATGAACCTGATCCAAAAACCCTCATAATATAAAATCATAGATTCACTCCTACAGTGGGGGCGATGTGAAGTACATGATGCCACTAAGATCACAGGTATATAAATGACAACATTGTATTATGGCCTAGAAACTCGTCCGAGATTTACTCTTTAGGAGTAAATCTTAGATAATCCCCAGTTTCAGACTATTCTTGAACACTTAATATCACTTAGGATGTAAGTGTGTAATGTATATTCGGTTATCAAGATGTTTCGTCAACACTTCCTTGTTTTTTCTCTAAGTACATATGTTGGTGGACATTTACCCATCTACATCGATGTACTTGGAGAACTATGGGGAAATGTTGTTGAAATTTTCTTAAATAATGAATGCACATTATACGCTTACTAGTGAGATTAGGTGTTCAAGAATGGGATAGGTTGTACACACATTCATTACTAAACCCTAAACCCTAATCTGTAAACCATAAACCATAGTATGTAAACCATAAACCCTAATCTAGCTGACCCTTATCCCTAAATCCAAAATAATAAACCCTAATCTATTTGTAAATCCTAAACCATAATCTTGTAAACCCTAAATCCTAATACTTGTTTTTTCTTTGATCATAGAATGGATAGATCATGGATGTCCATTGCATATTGCTGCACTCTGGAGTTTATTGCTGGTCTTGACCAATTTATAAGATTTGCATAACAACATAGGAAATAACTTGGAGATAGGTTCTACTGTCCATGTAGGAAGTGTGATTTCGGTAAAAAAAAATAAAACTACACAGTTGTGCTAGACATCACGGCCTCACTGGGTAGCATGTCATAGTTGTTTGTATATTTAACTGTCAGTGTACATCATAGTCATTGGTTGTTTGGTTTGCCACTGACATTGAACATCATGATAGGTGTTGGTTGTTACCAAACCGACGATGTAGGGTCCTTTACCAGTTACTAATGTGACCTAGTATGGCACTTGCGATGTCATTTTTTGGAATGCAACTGACGCCTAAGACTCCTATCTATGTTTGTTTCTTTTATCCACACAACTGAGATTGGATCTCTGGTGTCATCTTTGTCTTCCCCAAAGAACTGACGTCTTAAACCTATGGTTGTAGTGTCACCCACTTAAGTGTTGATCTACAATAGACATTATAGGGTTGTTTTAACATACGCTAGAGATAGTTTATATACTATTGTCAACGACTTTCTCTCTCTTTTTGCTTCTATTTTCAAATTTCCAGAGTTGGTATGGGGGGTTTGAGCAAGTTATACATATAGCATGTGATACTCATAGGGGCTTTATAGATTGCAGGAAGTAAATAAACAAGCAAGCAGTTAATTTGCAAATCCATTTGGAAAAGCCTCGAGAAAACCACGAGAGTCAATTAAGTCAGGCAGTAATAGGTAGGGCTGGCAAAACAAAACCCGACCGAACCTGAAATTTTAAGTGGGTTTAGGTTCTAAGGTTTTTTGACCCAACCAGAAATCGACCCAAACCTAAAGAACCCAAAATTAATTTAGGGTCAGGTTTGGGTTTGGATTTTAGACCCGAATTGACCCAGTTGATCCAAAATTCAGAATTATATTTTCAAATAAAATTACATATAATATATTTTAAGACACCTAATGGCCCATTAAATTACTAATCCGTCAATCATGAAGTTTATTTTGACAATTCTACATAGTTTTGTATTGATTTGTATGATTTATTATACTAATTATATTATGAATTTGTGTTTAAAACTCTTGAACAAACTACAATAGGCTTTATATGTGTTTCTCAATCACATTGTAAGTTTATCATAATGAAATTTGTTAATTACACTTGGAAATTATCAATGACTAAAAAAATCATAGCATTTTTTAAAACTATTGTCTTGGCATTGGATTTGTAGGTCAGGCCCAATAGACCTGAAATTATTGGGTCGGGTTAGGGTCAAGGGTTTCAACCTAAAAATCCATCTTTTGCAAGTTTAGGGTCTAGCAAAAAAAGTGTTGACCCAAAATTCTGAAATAAAACCCACTCAATTCGAACTCAATTGCCACCCCTAGTCATAGGAGTAACCACATACATTTCTTAGAAGAAACTTGATGTATGAGAAAAGGCACAAAACAAACCACTCAATCTACCTTTAAAATAAAGCACAAAACCCAAGTATTACTATTTCGTTCACAAACTATCATTAATACTAACTTGGGATCAAATTAGGGTTTTGGGGTCAACTTAGGGTTTCATTAGGGTTTTGGTTTCCCAAATCCTGAATCAATTTTAGTGTCCTTTAAACTTACAAACCCTAAACTTGATGTTTTATGCATCATTAAACCCTAGTTAGCTCAAAGATGTCTCTTTTATCCAAAAATACCCAACTTTACCCAATTAAATCATTTAAAATGAGATAATTATTAAAGTCAAGAAATTAGGGTTTTTATACATTAAACATCTTAAAGATAGAAACTTTAGGCACTTTTAGAATAGAGACAAAATTAGGCATTGAAACTATTTTTATTGCATTCCTTCCATTTTTTGATCAATTTTCATATATTACATGTTATTATCAGACCATCCTACTAATTACTACAATTTTAGCAATTTTAATTGGTTTGTGACCAATCGCAAGTTGCCACCTAGGCATCGTGCCCGGGCCTTGACCTTGCCAACTTGGCTGGGCCAAGAATGGGCTTGCACCACCTAAGTTGGGCACGCTCATGTGGATCTGTGCTAGCTAGAACGAAAACAAGGGAAAAGGACCATATGTCCTTACCTACTCTGAAGAGGAGACAGGCATAGGTTGGTCTTTTCACCACAACCTATCTTCAACTTCACTTCTTTACAAACAGGTCTGGAGTGAGTCAACTTCATCATTGAATTTGAGTTCCTATCCTCTTGGACGTTGAGTGAGAATACCACGACCTTTGCCTCACCTCGACGAAGCTACCAAGGGCTTCAATTGCTTCAAGAGTGATTAAAGTCATGAGAACAACGACAAGGGAACTCTGGAGAGGGTTTAAAAGGGCTTGAGGCAATGGGCAAGTCTAGGAGAGGAATTGAGATCAGGGGGAGAAGTGTGAGGTTAAGCTGAGTCCCTTGAACAATCTTGTAGTCTCATAGAGGGTCCCTAGACCTCTATTGATACTTAACCATGGCGGCAGAGTTGCCTCTAGGATGGTGAATCGGGTAATCCTTCGAGATCCCTCCAAGCCAGGAACACCCTAGGGTAGGTGGGTTGGTCTTGAGTTTGTGAATCCAATGGGCAACTTTCTAAGATTGCTCGATCATTGATAAGAGAGAGAGGAGAGCAATGAAAAAAGTTGGGTTACTATTTCTGACTTGCCTATTTTGGCACGAGGTAGGTGATGATCAAAACACCATTGGATCTCGATCTGATAGCTGCTAAGCTGTGTCACAAAACTAATTATCTAAATTATATAAAATATGAAAAATATTTTGTGACATTTAATGTTTATTTACATTAAACCACTCACTTCATGAATTCTTGAAAGTTTTATATCTCTCACCCCTTTAGTCCTTTCAATCTCACATTTTGAGGGAAAGTTATTAATGACATTATCTAACCATGGGCAAGATTGGAGACCAAATTACCAATGTTAAAGATACTTTTCTTAATCTCCAAGTCTCCATCTTCATCTTATTATTTAAGGCATCAAATCTATTCCTTTTTCTTTATACTTCATCCATATCCTTTATTTTGATTACTTTTCTTAATAAAAATCAAGTGGAAATGAAACCAACCCATTAGTGGCCTTTAATACCACTTTTCTAGAGAACTCTACCTACTTCTAAAAGTACACTATTTATTATCCATTATCTTTTGTATTTCTCTTAATATTAGATTTTCTTTCTTCCTTTTTCCCTTATATTTGTTATCGGACTAATAAAATTAGTAGAACCCATGAAATCCATAGCAAAGGGAAATTTGCAAAAGAAACCCATAGTTAAAAAAAGCACATGAAATTTCCAATACGACCTTGTTATTAAAATAATTGCATTTTAGTTTTAAATACATCTAAAAAAATCATGTTATAGCATCATTTACCTCTTATAGGAATTTTATCCTCAAAATTTGACTAATATACGAACAAATCAAGACGAGACTTTTCCTTATCAGTCTTTAGCTCCCATGTGGCTTCATCCTCTCCATGGTTCTTCCAAAGAACCTTTACCATATCTATCTTTTTATTCCTGAGCTCTTTCACCTTGGTATCCAATATCATCACAAGTGACTCATGGTATGTCAGCCTCCCTTGGAGTTCAATCGGTTCAATGTTCAACACGTGGCTAGTATTCTTCATATAGCACTTCAGATTTGACATGTGGGATACATCATGCATCATGCATGTGGTGGCAAAGCTAAACGGTAAGCGGCCTCACCAATCCATTCTAAAATCTCAAATGGACCTACATATTAGGGACTCACTTTTCCTCTGCTCTTGGCTATAGCTCGGAGGGGTCAGATTTTCAGAAACACATGTACACCTAAATTGAAGTGCAAAGTAGTCCGTTTCGCATCAACATATGACTTCTTTTGATCCTGGGTTCACTTTAGCCTCTACTTGATCAAAGTGACTTTATTAGCATATAACTACAGTTCTTGTGACCTGAGCAAGGGCCTCTCACCGACATCATCCTAGTGAAGCAGTGACTGACACAACCTCCCATAAAGAGCTTCATATGGAGGCATCCTAATACTAGATTGATAGTTATTATTGTAAGCAAACTCAACTAAGGGTAGGTATTATTCCCATGATCCACCCCAATCGAGCACACATGCTTTCAAGATATCTTCTAATGCCTAAATTTTCCTTTCTGACTGACCATCGACTTGGGGGTGATAACTTGTATTGGATTTTAGTCTCGTATCGAGTTCCTCTTGAACTTATTTCCACAACTTTGAAGTGAATTTAGGGTCATGATCAGAAATAATTTAACGCAGAATATATGGACTATTTCTCTGATATAAAACTCATCTAGGTTTAACACCTTAGCAGTAACTTTTAGGGTAAGGAAATGTGCTGACTTGGTTAGATGATCTACCATGGCCCGTATAACATCATGTCCTTTTATCATCTTAGGAAGACCCACTACAAAATCCATAGTGATCTGATCCCATTTCCACTCAAGAATATCAATCAACTATAGTAACCTACTGGGTTTCTGGTGTTTCGCCTTCACCATGAGGCATGTGAGAAAACTAGCCACATATGTTGTTATGTCTTTCTTCATCTGGGCCACCAAAAGTATTGTTGTAGGTCTTTAAACATCTTTGTGGTGCCATGGTGTGTTGTACACTTAGATCCATGAGCCTCTTGTAAGATATGAGTCTTTAAGGGTGAATCCTCAGGAACCCAAATTCGACTTTTATACTAGATTCCACCATCAACACCTACCAAGAGGTGCATTTGAGGTTTCTCCATCAAACCTTTCATCTTTTCTAGCTATGGGTTGGCTATCTGGGTAGCTAATGTGATACACTAATCATACCAAAGTGTGATTACTTAAAACAGAACATGAAATTATTAGCTAACAACCACATTACCAGAAAACACGGTAAATTAAAACCAATTACATGTTATCATGTCAAGCAGAAACATATACACCAAGGTCCACCAAACGATGTCATCTGTATCACATACCATACCATAAGGGTATACACATTACTATATAATGGCCATCTTGCCACAACCTGAAACCTGTTACAAGGATAACATGTCATATATATATATATATATATATATATAGAGAGAGAGAGAGAGAGAGAGGTATTGTTTTTGTTACCCACACTGGTACTTTTGTTATGCTACTCGTGCTTTGAAAACATGGTGGCACATTGTAAATATTGACCAAATCTTAGCGTCTGTCTCGTCTCTGCAGTCCCAAGTCCATTGAGCAAGGAGGTCTGACCTCTTTCACAGCTGTCCCAAGTGATAGTATCCTTGTGGGCAGAGTAGTAGTAATCAAAAGCCTAACCAGTAACACCAAGAAAACGGTAGGAATCAAAAGCCCGACCAACAATGTCACATGTGGACGAAGAAGGACCTATAGAATGGTCATGGCAGATTTCGTCACCACCACCATAGTGGTCGCGGACCTCGCCAAAGGTCGGCAGATTGCAGTACATCTAGGCGGTCTATGGGTAGTGGGAGTGAAGCGGGTAGTGATGCATATGTAGTTTGTGGTCTCATCTAGCAAGCTGCATATTTTCAGGATCTTCCACCTGAAACCATGACATACCTTGTCAGCAGGTGGTCACTTGTTCTAGCTTGGAGCCTCTAGCTCTCACTATCACTACTCCATCATCCCTGCGGACCCATTAATCGGATCCTAGAGAGTCCTCCTTATCCTTCAAAGCTTGCGCACCAGTGCATGGCTCCATGCCCACCTCATCTCGACAGTGTAGGCCATGGTCTATGGATGCAGGGACCTATGATTTCAATTTGAAGGCCTCATATAAATATTTCCTAAAGTGCATCAAACTCACTAGGCACTGCTTTGGTGGAGGATGATGCTGGCATATTGACCACTGAAAAATATGGAAGTCCTTCCGATTGGATGAAGAGGTAAAAGTTGCATGAGACGTATTCGACAAAAAGTTCAGCCTCCCAAGCAAGTAACCTTATTTATCCAAAATGTCTAGACAATTTAGTCCTTGTGTTGTTGTATTTGTGCCGATCAATGAGATGTGTGAGATGTCAGAACACGAGATGCCTTGGATGTATATTCCAGCATCCAATATTTATATGGATTGGTGTCGTGGGAGGAAGAGGATGATGACTTACACACTCCTGCAGCCCCTAAGTCATCAAATCATGTCCTTATTTGTGCCTATCCATTGGGCTCTTCAAGACGTTTAAGCATGAATTTAACAGATCATGAATGGTAACTATTACAGATGATGTCAACACACTTAGAATATTTAGGATGATAATCTTGCCACATTTCATGTGAAGTTCTTAAACCTACATAATCTTCCCTTGTCTTGTGTTCACATAGAATTCTCTAGTTATCAGAATCTTGATTGTTAGTGTAAATACTACTTGTAAATTACAATATCGTAACGTAATAAGAAAGTATCATATGTAATATGGATAGTCACATTGTAATAGGCAAGAGTGAACTGTAATGTAGGTGACAATTTTGTAATATGGATACTCATATTGTAATAAGCACGTGTCATCTGTAATATGGACAGTCACATTGTAATAGACAAGAGCCAACTGTAATGTAGGTGACAGTTTTGTAATATGGATACTCATATTGTAATAAACAAGTGTCATCTGTAATATGGACAGTCACATTGTAATAGGCAAGAGCCAACTGTAATGTAGGTGACAATTTTGTAATATGGATACTCATATTGTAATAAGCAATTGTCATCTGTAATATGGACATTCACATTGTAATAGGAAAGAGCCAACCGTAATGTAGGTGATAGTTTTGTAATATGGATACTCATATTGTAATAAGCAAATGTCATTTGTAATATGGACAGTCACATTGTAATAGACAACATCCAATCATAATGTAGGTGATAGTTTGTAATATGGATAGTCATATTGTAATAAGCAAGTGTCATATGTGATATGGACATTCACATTGTAAAAGGCAAGAACCAACTGTAATGTAGGTGATAGTTTTATAATATGGATAGTCATATTGACAAGTGTCATATTCCATATGGATAGTCACATTATAATAGGCAAGAGCCAACCATAATGTAGGAGACAGTTTGTGATATGGATAGTCATATTGTAATAAGCAAGTGTCATACGTAATATGGACAGTCACATTGTAATAGGCAAGATCCAACCACAATGTAGGTGACAATTTTGTAATATGGATAGTTAGATTTGAAATGAGTGTGAATGTATTGTTGTATTCTTTATATAAAGATAAGCATATTGCTTATAATAATTGGAGATAAGATGTATCAAATATGTCTACATTTAGAAACAATTGTAGCTAGTCGACAACCCAACAACTTCCAACTGAAGGAGAAAATTATAAGACCACATTAATGTCTTCTCAGAGCACACATGGCCACAATAGCTCTATCTGTCTATGTCACCTTTGCATGAAACAAGTTGTCTAGAGAAGTGTTCGTTACATGAGATCCTCAATCAAGAAGCTAAAATCCGTCCCCATGTACAGTAGCTTTTGTGGCTGTATCCTCATGATTTGGCACTTGAACATCTTCACCTCAGTAAGAATGACAACATGCTGGTGCTTAGGCACCCCCATCACACCTTCGGATCTGGTGTGACCACCGTACGTGAACAGATGCCCAAGAATCTGCAATATCGGCAATGCATGATAACTCGACAGATGACTATATGCTCTTGAGGACCTTCTCCCGCCATGACGTCTGTCTGAGCACAACATCGATGGGTTTTGAGACACCGTCCAATAGATCTTGGCTCTCATGTTCCAGAGCTATGGTGCAACGGCTTTGAAATTCAAAGGATGTGTACCCAACACACTCTTCAACCTTCTGCTGGAGGACATCTTCGTCAACAACAACCAGTTTCGGACCATGGGCATTGTGATCAGGCATGACAAGAACGACCTTCCACATGCATCAAGAGAACATGCCAGTGGCTAGTTTGTCATTGTCGTAGAGGGTAGCTGCTTTCCAAGTCCCACGTTGCAGTGTGCCTAGTATGTGGCATCAGACGCTTGAAGCAGAGATACTTGCATGCAGAAGAAAGTGATTGACCAAAGAAAGCAATTATTTTGACTATTTACAATTGATGCCATCATGTCCAGGGCACGGGTAGTCAAGACAAGATACCTGCATGGGTATTAAAGACATTCTCATATATATATATATATATATATATATATATATATATATATATATATATATATATATATATATATATATATATATATATATAGTCAGGCTAGAATACACTCGAGTGTACAGATCATGTTGTACACCCCAATGGTGTTTGTCTATCTAGACCATGTTTTTCTAAAATTTAATCCATTGATCTTCATGGTTATAATAATAATAGGCCACATACAAAATTTGAGCTCATTTGGATGAGTGTAAGTCACTCATCCAAGGACAACAAAATCGACACACAAAACTAATTTAAAATGCATGATTTTTGAATCCTTTAGATGCACTACCTATAAGTGTCCAAATGAGCTGAAATTTATTATATAGTATGTTCTTAAGATATTTAAGAAGATCAATGGTTTAGATTTTCCAAAAAATTACCGCATCTTTAAAAATTACAGAGGTGTACGGTGCCTCCGGTACACTCGAGTGTACACTAGCCTGACTCTCTCTCTCTCTATCTCTCTCTCTCTATATATATATATATATATATATATATATATATTCACTACCCGCATGGGTAACTAACTTTAGTTACCCGTGGATCTATTTTGTAATATAAAAGTACCTGTTTGTAATGATACACACAACATTTGTAATGAGATGACCAAATTTGTAATACAAACACTCATTTTGTATTACACGTCTGATTATAGTAAAATTAATATTTATGATAGCAGTTTGGGATGTAATACAAAACGAGTGTTTGTACTACAAATTTGGTCATCTCATTACAAACGATGTCTATTTCATTACAAACAAGTACCTTTCTATTACAAAATAAATTCAGTTACCCATGCAGGTAACAAATGAATGGCCATATATATATATATATATATATATATATATATAGACACACACACACACATATATATATATAGACACATATATATATATATATATATATATGTATATATATATATATATATATATATATATATATATATATATATATATATATATATATATATATATATATATATAAAGGGCCCTGACCCATGAAACCTTATTTGTTTGGATTAAGCATGTTGCTTAGCACCTTGTTCTAATCATCTAAGATGTAATTAGGGCATGTTGCAAGCTTGAAGTTTCTTGTTTGAGCTTGTTTGGTTGATGCTTGTGTTTTGTGGTGAGGTTTTGGTGCAAATGGATGGTATCCTGATCTTAACAAAGCCTTCACTTGTAGATGTGCCAATAAACCAATTAGCAAGGAGACCTCAAACTTAACATTCATATGACATAAGGAGACCAACAAGTATCGCTTGTGGCACATCAAAGAACTCAACTGACCTCTATCCATGGGCAAAGATGAAGACTTCCTACTCAACGCATCTGCCACGACATTCGCCTTTCTCAAATGATAATAAATCATGCAATCATAGTCTTTGATCAACTCCATCCAACAACATTGCCTCATATTCAACTCCTGTTGTGAAAATATGTACTTCAGGTTCTTGTGATATGTGAATATCTAACACTTCTCCCCATACAAGTAGTGCCTCCAAATCTTCAAAGCATTGTCTACAACTGCTAACTCCAGATCATGGGTCGGGTAATTATCCTCGTGTTTCTTAAGCTACCAGGAAGCAAAAGAAACCACTTGCTTGTCCTGCATCAACACACATCCCAAACCATTCTTGGACGCATCACAAAAGACTATGTATCCTTTTCCTTGCTCAGGTAAGACCAGAACCGGTGTGCTTGTCAAATTCTCCTTCAACATATGAAAAACACGTTGACATTTTTCATCCCAAACGTACGAACATCCTTCCCTGTTAACTTAGTTAGGGGTAGGTTGATAGCAATGAAGTTCTTGATAAATATCCTATAATAACCTGCCAAACCTAGAAAACTGTGCACTTATGTCGACATCTTAGGTTGTTCCATCTATGTCACAAACTCCACTTTTTTAGGATCCACATGTACTCCTTTGGCAGATATAATATGCCCTAAGAAAGCTACCTTCTTCAACCAAAACTCGCACTTGGCATAAAGTTGGTGTTGTCTTAGTACGTTCAACGCCTGATGAAGGTGTTCTTCATGTTGTTGATTGTCACAACTGTATATAAAAATGTCATCTATGAATACCACCACAAACTTATCAAGGAATGGTCGAAACACTCTGTTCATCAAATCCATAAACGTTGTTGACGCACATGTTAGGCCAAACAGCATAACCACAAACTTGTAGTGACCACACCGCGATCTAAAGGCTGACTTAAGTGTGTCATCCTCCTTGATCCTCAACTGATGATTGCCTGATCTCAGATCTATCTTTGAGAACACCGTCGCACCACACAACTGGTCAAACAAGTCATCTATCCTCGGTAAGGGATACTTATTCTATATCATCACCCTTTTCAATTGTTTGTAGTCTATTCACAACCTCATTGACCCATCTTTTTTATTCATGAACAACACTGGAGCACCCCAAGTGATGTACTCGGCCCGATGAAACCTATGTTAAGAAGTTCTTGTAGCTGTCTCTTTAACTCTACCATCTTTGTTGGTGCCATCCTGTACGGTGCCTGAGCTATCGGTTGCATTCTGGGGGCCAGATTGACCTCAAAATAAAACTCTCAGGGTGGGGAACTCCTGGAAACTCCTTAGGGAACACATTCTTGAACTCTCTAACAATCAAAACCTCCTGAATACTAGGACTCCTTGCCTCGGTATCCATCGCATGTGCCAAGAATGCCTCAAAACCTTGTCATAAAAGCTTCCTCGCCACCATGGCTGATACCAAACATGTCGAAAGAATCTTCCTATCTCCTTGGAAGATCCATGTCTCACCATCCACAAACGTCTCCTGCTTAGATCTGCAATCCAAGACCACTATGTACTTCTCCAAAGTATCTATTCCAATAATCACATCAAATCCATGCATATCAAGTGGTATGAGGTCCACTTGAATGTTGTGCCCTGAAAAAGAGAGGACACAGGATGGACACACATCCTAAAACATTGCAGAATCGACTAATGAGGTTTCTAACAAAAACTATTCTTCTTACGACTAACAGGCAAAAGACAATCGCGTAGCACATCACGAGCGATAAAAGAGTGCATTGCACCCAGGTCAACCAAAATAGATACAAAGCAAGAAGAAGACAAATCAGAATGAAATAACTCCATTGGACCTATCACCACTCGTGGGTTGACCATTGCCTCTGTCTGACTCATAGCATAGAATCTAACCATTGCTTGTTGTCACCCCGTCCTCTACTTCCCTAAATAGACGATCTAGCCTGTGACGCTTGGCTATGTCCTTGTCCTCCTGTACCACTGTTCTGTTGTCTCTACAAGCCCTGGTGGCTCTGCCTCGATTGCTGGGTTACTTCATCACCTCTCATTAGACATTCTCACCTCAGATGTCCCATATGTCCACATTTGTGGCAAGCCCAGTTCCCATACTGTGGCCTAGATGGCCCTGTCATCAATGCTGACGTGACACTCTAGGCTCCTGCATGTGAAAAACTATGGCCCCTTCCCTTTCTTAGTGACCACTGGGTCGAAGTACTGAACCTCTGCGATGTTGGTGGTGCAGAAAATCTTAGCTTCTTAAAGCCTCCTGACAACTGCCACTAAGACTATACATACCTCTTCTTGGCACTTGCCTCTCTCTTCTCATTCACAGATTGCTCTATCCTCTAACCAAACTCCATAAACATAGAAAACCTCTCTTGATTCTCCAAGGAGGTAACTAGGGTAGACTACTCAACATTCAACCCCTTCTCAAAATGATGAATCTGCTCATCCTCCGTGCCAGTCATGTGAGGACAGAACCTCAAAAACTCCATAACCCTTGCCTCATACTCATTGATCGTCATGGATCCCTATCAAATCCTCTCAATCTGGAGGATCTTCTCATCAAGATATGTCTAAGGAAAGTACCTACTAACGAACTCACATCAGAACTCCTACCAATCGATTACAGCACTTGGCCTCTTATCCTCCTCTATGGCCCAACAATGGACAACACTCTCCCTCAAGAGGTATACCACATGCTTCACCTTATCCTCTTCAGGGATACTCATGATCTTGAAGGCTTTCTCAAGCTCAGTAAGCCACAAATCCGCATTTGTCAGATCAACCGTCCCATCATACTCCACCACTCAAACACAGAAAAGCCACTCAAAAATCTTCCCAGTACCTGAAGATTCAGTATGGGGAACCAGTGCGCTAGCCTAAGGTGCAGCATCTCGTCCACCATATGAGTCATAGTAGCCATAAACTAACCAAAAAGAGATTGAAAGGCAGGGTTTTCAACCATGGCTGGGTCAAACTAGGGGACTTTGGGCACCCGATCTTCTCGTGCCCAATTCCTTACACCACCACCTGGTACAACAACACTACTCTCAGCAACATGTTCTTCTTATTCTCTAGACATCTTTAAGCTTTCTTCTTCTTCTTCTGCATAAGTAGAACTCACTATAAGACAGACTGGAGGATATAAGAATAGACACAAACCCTAGTCCTAGGTCCCTGTAGACTTAATGAACCTAAAGCTATAATACCAACCATTTGTGACACCCTTTGCAAAACAAAGTGAGATTACTCAAAACAAAATTGCAGAAGATTAACGAACAGATTACTGGAAAACACTAGAAATTTAAACCATTTTGATAAAATTGTCAAACAACAAGAACCTTTACATATAGGGGCTTTCATGCCTCAAAGCACTTACTACGTGTGCCATCAGCCTGTTACCAGAGAACTTATTCCAGAACATATATACATATATCCATTACAGCTATACACAAAAGAGCACACAAACCAAACACAGATCGAAAGCACATCCACAAAAAATCTACAAAACATCTTCATGGACCTGAGTGTACAGGGACGACTCTAGGACTCTATCCACAAAAGACATCAAGTAGCACTTCAACCTGTCGACTACTACTTGTCTTGCTGTTGCTCAACCTCCACTGCACAATCTCTACCTCTTTGTGCATGCCCACCTAAAAAGGGTGTGGGAAACCACTGGGTGAGATTCCAAATCTCAGTGGGAGATATAACTCTCCACTAATTCTATTATTATCATAGATAAGATAAATAAAGCAGCAATAAAGTTACAACTATAAGAACATGTAATCATTAATATCAGGAAGAGCAATTACTATTGAATTATGAAACATCTTAAAATTTAAAAGGAATATGAAGAACATGTATATTTCCTATCAACAACATTGTGTAAAGATCAAACCAGGCTTCATCCAATGTTTTCGTATTTGGATCCCATACAATTATACTACACGACTGATTACACATTTATCATACCCTGAGGATTTGAGTCGTACCACCCAAATCCCACTGACCACTTGATAAGTCAAAATCGGTACCATACAAGGTCTAATGGAAGAGCCAGAATCTACAACCTCACCTTCCTCAATCAGTATGAGTGAACATGTAGTGACATCATAAGTCAGCTGCTTCCAGCGACATATAGTCTAGCTGTGCAGATTTATCTCACCTCGTTATAGGTCACGGTGCTAGTGAAATTGAGCTTTGGTTCACAACTGTATTCTTCCAGGGTATGGCTTGCAGCCAATCCTGTGTCACATTTCATGGAGCTACGGTACAAAGCCATACTCTTCTAGATATGTCTCATAGCCAATCACGTGTTACATATTCCTGGAAGTAAGGGGATATTCTTCCTCACCCCCACATATTTAAAAATATACATTCCGGGTTAAACTCATTTCTCCATTCAATAAGTACTAACACACTGAATGGGTCTATGACACAAGGAAAACTACAACATTAGGTTCCACTTGATTAATTATCTTATTTAAGCATCTTTCAGAATCAATCAAGTTACAACGTACAACCTCTAAATAAATATTCTATATAAATAAGGGCATAACACATCTCCAGAACATATTGGAGCACATAGGGTGTGATCTGATCATGTATGATTGTCATTCACCATAATACTCATTACAAGGATCATATATCTTAGGGTAACAACCCCTCCTCTTATCACTGAGGAAATCATCATCACATATAAGGCAATAAGCTTTGTTATGCTACTCGTGCTTTGAAAACATGGTGGCGCATTGTAAATATTAACCAAATCTTAACGTCTGTCTCGTCTCTTCAGTCCCAAGTCCATTGAGCAAGGAGGTCTGACCTCTGTCACAGCTGTCCCAAGTGATAGTATCCTTGTGGGCAGAGTAGTAGTAATCGAAAGCCTAACCGGTAACGCCAAGAAAACGGTAGGAATCAAAAGCCCGACCAGCAATGTCACATGTGGACGAAGAAGGACCTATAGAATGGTCATGGCGGATTTCGTCACCACCACCATAGTGGTCGCGGACCTCGCCAAAGGTCGGCAGATTGCAGTACATCTAGGCGGTCTATGGGTAGTGGGAGTGAAGCGGGTAGTGATGCATATGTAGTTTGTGGTCTCATCTAGCAAGCTGCATATTTTCAGGATCTTCCACCTGAAACCACGACATACCTTGTCAGCAGGTGGTCACTTATTCTAGCTTGGAGCCTCTAGCTCTCACTATCACTACTCCATCATTCATGCGGACCCATTAATCGGATCCTAGAGAGTCCTCCTTATCCTTCAAAGCCTGCGCACCAGTGCATGGCTCCATGCCCACCTCATCTCGATAGTGTAGGCCATGGTCTATGGATGCAGGGACCTATGATTTCAATTTGAAGGCCTCATATAAATATTTCCTAAAGTGCATCAAACTCACTAGGCACTGCTTTGGTGGAGGTTGACGCTGGCATATTGACCACTGAAAAATATGGAAGTCCTTCCGATTGGATGAAGAGGTAAAAGTTGCATGAGACGTATTCGACAAAAAGTCCAGCCTCCCAAGCAAGTAACCTTATTTATCCAAAATGTCTAGACAATTCAGTCCTTGTGTTGTTGTATTTGTGCCGATCAATGAGATGTGTGAGATGTCAGAACACGAGATGCCTTGGGTGTATATTCCAGCAGCCAATATTTATATGGATTGGTGTCGTGGGAGGAAGAGGATGACGACTTACACACTCCTGCAGCCCCTAAGTCGTCAAATCATGTCCTTATTTGTGCCTATCCATTGGGCTCTTCAAGGCGTTTAAGCATGAATTTAACGGATCATGAATGGTAACTATTACAGATGATGTCAACCCACTTAGAATATTTAGGATGATAATCTTGCCATTTTTCATATGAAGTTCTTAAACCTACATATTCTTCCCTTGTCTTGTGTTCACATAGAATTCTCTAGTTATCAGAATCTTGATTGTTAGTGTAAATACTACTTGTAAATTACAATATCGTAATGTAATAAGAAAGTATCATATGTAATATGTATAGTCACATTGTAATAGGCAAGAGTGAACCGTAATGTAGGTGACAATTTTGTAATATGGATACTCATATCTTAATAAGCAAGTGTCATCTGTAATATGGATAGTCACATTGTAATAGATAAGAGCCAACTGTAATGTAGGTGACAGTTTTGTAATATGGACACTCATATTGTAATAAACAAGTGTCATCTGTAATATGGACAGTCACATTGTAATAGGCAAGAGCCAACTGTCATGTAGGTGATAGTTTTGTAATATGGATACTCATATTGTAATAAGCAATTGTCATATGTAATATGGACATTCACATTGTAATAGGAAAGAGCCAACCGTAATGTAGGTGACAGTTTTGTAATATGGATACTCATATTGTAATAAGCAAATGTCATTTGTAATATGGACAGTCACATTGTAATAGACAACATCCAACCATAATGTAGGTGATAGTTTGTAATATGGATAGTCATATTGTAATAAGCAAGTGTCATATGTGATATGGACATTCACATTGAAAAAGGCAAGAACCAACTGTAATGTAGGTGATAGTTTTATAATATGGATAGTCATATTGTAGTAAGCAAGTGTCATATGCCATATAGATAGTCACATTATAATAGGCAAGAGCCAACCATAATGTAGGAGACAGTTTGTGATATGGATAGTCATATTGTAATAAGCAAGTGTCATACCTAATATGGACAATCACATTGTAATAGGCAAGATCCAACCACAATGTAGGTGACAATTTTGTAATATGGATAGTTATATTTGAAATGAGTGTGAATGTATTGTTGTATTCTTTATATAAAGAGAAGCATATTGCTTATAATAATTGGAGATAAGATGTATCAAATATGTCTACATTTAGAAACAATTGTAGCTAGTCGACACCCCAACAACTTCCAACTGAAGGAGAAACTTATAAGACCACGTTAATGTCTTCTCGGAGCACACATGGCCACAGTAGCTCTATCTGTCTATGTCACCTTTGCATGAAACAAGTTGTCTAGAGAAGTGTTCGTTACATGAGATCCTCAATGAAGAAGCTAGAATCCTTCCCCATGTACAATAGCTTTTGTGGTTGTATCCTCAAGATTTGGCACATGAACATCTTCACCTCAGTAAGAATGACAACATGCTGGTGCTTAGGCACCCCCATCACACCTTCATATCTGGTGTGACCACCGTACGTGAACAGACGCCCACAAATCTGCAATATCGGCAATGCATGATAACTCGACAGATGACTATATGCTCTTGAGGACCTTCTCCCGCCATGACGTCTGTCCGAGATCAACATCGGTGGGTTTTGAGACACCGTCCAATACCTCTTGGCTCTCATGTTCTAGAGCTATGGTGCAACGAATTTGAAATTCAAAGGATGTGTACCCAACACACTCTTCAGCATGCTGCTGGAGGACATCTTCGTCAACAACAACCAGTTTCAGACCATGGGCATTGTGATCAGGCATGATAAGAACGGCCTTCCACATGCCTCCAAGGAACATGCCATTGGCTAGTTTGTCATTGTCGTAGAGGGTAGCTGCTTTACAAGTCCCACGTTGCAGTGTGCCTAGTCTGTGGCATCAGACGCTTGAAGCAGAGATACTTGCATGCAGAAGAAAGTAATTGACCAAAGAAAGCAATTATTTTGACTATTTACAATTGATGCCATCGTGTCCAGGGCACGGGTAGTCAAGACATGATACCCGCACGGGTATTAAAGACATTCTCATATATATATATAAATATATATATATATATATATGGGTGTTCATTCATTGCACGCGCGGGTAGCATGGATTTTCGCTACCCTGCAGTCAAAAAAGTAACTCTCCTAGCTAAGAAAGTAACTCTGTTGTAAAAAAAGTAACTATGGTGTCAAAAAAGTAACTCTGCTGGCCAAAAAAGTAACTATGTACAAAATATACAACATATATATATAAGGACGGGTTTTTTTATTTTGGAGGGGCAAATGATATTATTTTTAGCTCAAATTTTTTGGAGAGCTAGACAAAATAGTCCTCTACAATTTTGAAAAAAAAAATTGAAAAAAATGATCGGAAGGGTGGACGGGTAGCTACCCGCACGAGCAATAAAGATGGGCCCTATATATACATATATATATATGTATATATATATATATATATATATATATATATATATATGGTATATCTTCGCTACCCGTGCGGGTAACTAAGATTCACTACTCGTGCATCAGTTTTGTAATGGGAAGGTATGCATTTGTAATGAGACAATCCAAATTTGTAATGAGACGACCGAAATTGTAATACAAAGACTCATTTTGTATTACATCGTTGTTACAGTAATAAATATATATTTATTACTGTAACAGCATTGTAATACAAAACGAGTTTTTGTATTACAATTTCGGTTGTTTCATTACAAATTTAGTTGTCTCATTACATATATGTGTCATCCCATTACAAATTTGATGCACGGGTAGCGAAATCTTAGTTACCCGCACGGGTAGCGAAGATATACCCATATATATATATATATATATATATATATATATATATATATATATATATAGTCAGGCTATAATACACTCGAGTGTACAGATCATGTTGTACACCCCAATGGTGTTTGTTTATCTAGAGCATGTTTTTCTAAAATTTAATCCATTGATCTTCATGGTTATAATAATAATAGGCCACATACAAAATTTGAGCTCATTTGGATGAGTGTAAGTCACTCATCCAAGGACAACAAAATCGACACACAAAACTAATTTGAAATGCATGATTTTTGACTCCTTTAGATGCACTACCTATAAGTGTCCAAATGAGCTAAAATTTATTATTTAGTATGTTCTTAAGATATTTAAAAAGATCAATGGTTTAGATTTTCCAAAAAATTACCGCATCTTTAAAAATTTCTAAGGTGTACGGTACCTCCGGTAAACTCGAGTATACACTAGCCTAACTCTCTCTCTCTCTCTCTCTCTCTCTCTCTCTCTATATATATATATATATATATATATATATATCCCGCATGGGTTACTAACTTTAGTTACCCGTGGATCTATTTTGTAATATAAAAGTACATGTTTGTAATGATACACACAACATTTGTAATGAGATGACCAAATTTGTAATACAAATACTCATTTTGTATTACACGTTTGATTACAGTAAAAATGATATTTATGATAGCAGTTTGGGCTGTAATACAAAATGAGTGTTTGTACTACAAATTTGGTCATCTCATTACAAACGATGTATGTTTCATTACAAACAAGTACCTTTCTATTAAAAAATAGATCCAGTTACCCATGCGGGTAACAAATGAATGGCCATATATATATATTTATTTATATATATATATATATAGACACACACACATATATATATATATAATATATATATATATATATATTGTAAGGACCCTGACCCATGAAACCTTATTTGTTTGGATTAAGCATGTGGCGTAGCACCTTGCTCTAATCATCTAAGATGTAATTAGGGCATGTTGCAAGCTTGAAGTTTCTTGTTTGAGCTTGTTTGCTTGATGCTTGTGTTTTGTGGTGAGGTTTTGGTGCAAATTGATGGTATCATGACCTTAACATAGGCTTCACTTGTAGATGCCAATAAACCAGTTAGCAAGGAGACCTCAAACTTAACATTCATCTGACGTAAGGAGACCAACAAGTATCACTTGTGGCACATCAAAGAACTCAACTGACCTCTATCCATGGGCGAAGATGAAGACTTCCAACTCAACACATCTGCCACGACATTTGCCTTTCCCGAATGATAATCAATCATGCAGTCATAGTCTTTGATCAACTCCATCCAACAACATTGCCTCATATTCAACTCCTGTTTGAAAATATGTACTTCAGGTTCTTGTGATATGTGAATATCTAACACTTCTCCCCATACAAGTAGTGCCTCCAAATCTTCAAAGCATTGACTACCACTGCTAACTCCAGATCATGGGTCGGGTAATTATCCTCGTGTTTCTTAAGCTACCGGGAAGCAAAAGAAACCACTTGCTTGTCCTGCATCAACACACATCCCAAACCATTCTTGGACGCATCACAAAAGACTATGTATCCTTTTCCTTACTCAGGTAAGACCAGAACCAGTGTGCTTGTCAAATTCTCCTTCAACATATGAAAAACACATTGACATTTGTCATCCCAAACGTACGAACATCCTTCCCTGTTAACTTAGTTAGGGGTAGGTTGATAGCACTGAAGTTCTTGATAAATCTCCTATAATAACCTACCAAACCTAGAAAACTGTGCACTTATGTCGACATCTTAGGATGTTCCCTCTATGTCACAGACTCCACTTTTTTTAGGATCCACATGTACTCCTTTGGCAGATATAATATGCCCTAAGAAAGCTACCTTCTTCAACCAAAACTCGCACTTGCTAAACATGGCATAAAGTTGGTGTTGTCTTAGTACGTTCAACGCCTGATGAAGGTGTTCTTCATGTTGTTGATTGTCACAACTGTATATAAAAATGTCATCTATGAATACCACCACAAACTTATCAAGGAATGGTCGAAACACTTTGTTCATCAAATCCATAAACGCTGCTGACGCACATGTTAGGCCAAACAGCATAACCACAAACTTGTAGTGACCACACCGCGATCTAAAGGCTGACTTAAGTGTGTCATCCTCCTTGATCCTCAACTGATGATTGCCTGATCTCATATCTATCTTTGAGAACACCGTCGCACCACACAACTGGTCAAACAAGTCATCTATCCTCGGTAAGGGATACTTATTCTTTATCATCACCCTTTTAAATTGTTTGTAGTCTATGCACAACCTCATTGACCCATCTTTTTTATTCATTAACAACACTGGAGCACCCCAAGTGATGTACTCGGCCCGATGAAACCTTTGTTAAGCAGTTCTTGTAACTGTCTCTTTAACTCTGGCATCTTTGTTGGTGCCATCTTGTACGGTGTCTGAGCTATCGGTTGCATTCTGGGGGATAGATTGACCTCAAAATAAAACTCTCAGGGTGGGGGAACTCCTGGAAACTCCTTAGGGAACACATCCTTGAACTCTCTAATAATCAAAACCTCCTGAATACTAGGACTCCTTGCCTCGGTATCCATCACATGTGCCAAGAATGCCTCAAAACCTTGTCACAAAAGCTTCCTCGCCACCATGGCTGATACCAAACATGTCGAAAGAATCTTCCTATCTCCTTGGAAGATCCATGTCTCACCACCATCCACAAACGTCTCCTACTTAGATATGCAATCCAAGACCACTATGTACTTCTCCAAAGTATCTATTCCAATAATCACATCAAATCCATGCATATCAAGTGGTATGAGGTCCACTTGAATGTTGTGCCCCGAAAAGGAGAGGTCACAGGATGGACACACATCCTGAAACATTATAGAATTGACTAACGAGGTTTCTAACAACAAACTATTCTTCTTACGACTAACAGGAAAAAGACAACCGCTTAGCACATCACGAGCGATAAAAGAGTGTGTTGCACCCAGGTCAACCAAAATAGATACAAAGCAAGAAGAAGACAAATCAGAATGAAATAACTCCATTGGACCTGTCACCACTCGTGGGTTGACCACCGCCTCTGTTTGACTCATAGCATAGAATCTAGCCATTGCCTGTTGTCACCCCGTCCTCTACTTCCCTAAATAGACGATCTAGCCTGTGACGCTTGGCCATGTCCTCGTCCTCATGTACCACTGTTCTGTTGTCTCTACAAGCCCCGGTGCCTCAGCCTCCATTGCTGGGTTACTTCATCACCTCTCATTAGACATTCTCACCTCAGATGTCCCATATGTCCACACTTGTGGCAAGCCCGGTTCCCATACTGTGGCCTAGATGGCCTTGTCATCAATGCGGACGTGACACTCTGGGCTCCTACAGGTGAAAAACTATGGCCCCTTCCCTTTCTTAGTGACCATTGGGTCGAAGCACTGAACCTCTGCGATGTTGGTGGTGCAGAAAACCTTGGTTTCTTAAAGCCTCCTGACAACTGCCACTACGACTATACATACCTCTTCTTGGCACTTGCCTCTCTCTTCTCATTCACAGACTGCTCTATCCTCTAACCAAACTCCATAAACATAAAAAACCTCTCTCGATTCTCCAAGGAGGTAGCTAGGGTAGACAACTCAACATTCAACCCCTTCTCAAAATGATGAATCTGCTCATCCTCTGTGGCAGTCATGTGAGGACAGAACCTCAAAAACTCCATAACCCTTGCCTCATACTCATTGATCATCATGGATCCCTGTCAAATTCTCTCAATCTGTATGATCTTATCATCAAGATATGTCTAAGGAAAGTACCGACTAACGAACTCACATCAGAACTCCTCCCAATCGATTACAACACCTGGCCTCTTATCCTCCTCTATGGCCCAACAATGGACAACACTCTTCCGCAGGAGGTACACCACGTGCTTCACCTTATCCTCTTCAGGGATACTCATGATCTTGAAGGCTTTCTCAAGCTCAGTAAGCCACAAATCCGCATTTGTCAGATCAACCGTTCCATCATACTCCTAGCTATAAAATTTAAACCATTTTTATAAAATTGTCATACAGCAAGAACCTTTACATATAGGGGCTTTCATGCCTCAAAGCACTTACTACGTGTGCCATCAGCCTGTTACCAGAGAACTTATTCCAGAACATATATACATATATCCATTACAGCTATACACAAAAGAGCACACAAACCAAACACTGATCGAAAGCACATCCACAAAACATCTTCATGGACCTGAGTGTACAGGGATGACTCTAGGACTCTATCCATAAAAGACATCAAGTAGCACTTCAACATGTCAGCTACTACTTGTCTTGTTGTTGCTCAACCTCCACTGTGCAATCTCTACCTCTTTGTGCATGCCCACCTAAAAAGTGTGTGGGAAACCACTGGGTGAGATTCCAAATCTCAGTGGGAGATATAACTCTCCACTAATTCTATTATTATCATAGATAAGATAAATAAAGTAGCAATAAAGTTACAACTATAAGAACCATGTAATCATTAATATCAGGAAGAGAAATTACTATTGAATTATGAAACATCTTAAAATTTAAAAGGAATATGAAGAACATGTATATTTCCTATCAACAACATTATGTAAAGATCAAACCAGGCTTCATCCAATGTTTCCATATTTGGATCCCATACAATTATACTACACGAATGATTACACATTTTATCATACCCTGAGGATTTGAGTCGTACCACCCAAATCCCACTGACCACTTGATAAATCAAAATTGGTACCATACAAGGTCTAATGGAAGAGCCAGAATCTACAACCTCAACTTCCTCAATCAGTATGAGTGAACATGTAGTGACATCATAAGTCAACTGCTTCCAGCGACATATAGTCTAGCTGTGCAGATTTAGCTCACCTCAGTATAGGTCACGGTGCTAGTGAAATTGAGCTTCGGTTCACAACTGTATTCTTCCAGGGTATGGCTTGCAGCCAATCCTGTGTCACATTTCATGGATCTACGGTACAAAGTCATACTCTTCTAGATATGTCTCATAGCCAATCACGTGTTACATATTCCTAGACGTAAGGGGATATTCGTCCTCACCCCCGCATATTCAAAAATATGCATTCCGGGTTAAACTCATTTCACCATTCAACAAGTACTGACACACACTGAATGGGTCTATGGCACAAGGAAAACTACAACATTAGGTTCCACTTGATTAATTATCTTATTTAAGCATCTTTCAACACCAATCAAGTTACAACGTACAACCTATAAATAAATATTCTATATAAATAAGGGCATAACACATCTCCAGAACATATTGGAGCACATAGGGTGTGATCTGATCATGTATGCTTGTCATTCACCATAATACTCATTACAAGGATCATATATCTTAGGGTAACAACCCCTCCTCTTATCACTGAGGAAATCATCATCACATACAAGGCAATCAGCTTTGTTATGCTACTCGTGCTTTGAAAACATGATGGTGCATTGAAAATATTGACCAAATCTTAACGTCTGTCTCGTCTCTACAGTCCCAAGTCCATTGAGCAAGGAGGTCTGACCTCTGTCACAGCTGTCCCAAGTGATAGTATCCTTGTGGGCAGAGTAGTAGTAATCGAAAGCCTAACCAGTAACACCAAGAAAACGGTAGGAATCAAAAGCCCGACCAGCAATGTCACATGTGGACGAAGAAGGACCTATAGAATGGTCATGGCGGATTTCGTCACCACCACCATAGTGGTTGCAGACCTCGCCAAAGGTCGGCAGATTGCAGTACATCTAGGTGGTCTATGGGCAGTGGGAGTGAAGTGGGTAGTGATGCATATGTAGTTTGTGGTCTCATCTAGCAAGCTGCATATTTTCAGGATCTTCCACCTGAAACCATGACATACCTTGTCAGCAGGTGGTCACTTGTTCTAGCTTGGAGCCTCTAGCTCTCACTATCACTACTCCATCATTCATGCAGACCCATTAATCGGATCCTAGAGAGTCCTCCTTATCCTTCAAAGCCTGCGCACCAGTGCATGGCTCCATGCCCACCTCATCTCGATAGTGTAGGCCATGGTCTATGGATGCAGGGACCTATGATTTCAATTTGAAGGCCTCATATAAATATTTCCTAAAGTGCATCAAACTCACTAGGCACTACTTTGGTGGAGGTTGACGCTGCCATATTGACCACAGAAAAATATGGAAGTCCTTCCGATTGGATGAAGAGGTAAAAGTTGCATGAGACGTATTCGACAAAAAGTCCAGCCTCCCAAGCAAGTAACCTTATTTATCCAAAATGTCTGGACAATTCAATCCTTGTGATTTTGTATTTGTGTCGATCAATGAGATGTGTTAGATGTCAGAACACGAGATGCCTTGGGTGTATATTCCAGCAGCCAATATTTATACAGATTGGTGTCGTGGGAGGAAGAGGATGGTGACTTACACACTCCTGCAGCCCCTAAGTCGTCAAATCATGTCCTTATTTGTGACTATCCATTGGGCTCTTCAAGGCGTTTAAGCATGAATTTAACGGATCATGAATGGTAACTATTACAGATGATGTCAACCCACTTAGAATATTCATGATGATAATCTTGCCATTTTTCATGTGAAGTTCTTAAACCTACATATTCTTCCCTTGTCTTGTGTTCACATAGAATTCTCTAGTTATCATAATCTTGATTGTTAGTGTAAATACTACTTGTAAATTACAATATCATAATGTAATAAGAAAGTATCATATGTAATATGGATAGTCACATTGTAATAGGCAAGAGTGAACCGTAATGTAGGTGACAATTTTGTAATATGGATACTCATATTGTAATAAGCAAGTGTCATCTGTAATATGGACAGTCACATTGTAATAGATAAGAGCCAACTGTAATGTAGGTGACAGTTTTGTAATATGGACACTCATATTGTAATAAACAAGTGTCATATGTAATATGGACAGTCACATTGTAATAGGCAAGAGCCAACTGTCATGTAGGTGACAGTTTTGTAATATGGATACTCATATTATAATAAGCAATTGTCATATGTAATATGGACATTCACATTGTAATAGGAAAGAGCCAACCGTAATGTAGGTGACAGTTTTGTAATATGGATACTCATATTGTAATAAGCAAATGTCATTTGTAATATGGACAGTCACATTGTAATAGACAACATCCAACCATAATGTAGGTGATAGTTTGTAATATGGATAGTCATATTGTAATAAGCAAGTGTCATATGTGATATGGACATTCACATTGTAAAAGGCAAGAACTAACTGTAATGTAGGTGATAGTTTTATAATATGGATAGTCATATTGTAATAAGCAAGTGTCATATGCCATATGGATAGTCACATTATAATAGGCAAGAGCCAACCATAATGTAGGAGACAGTTTGTGATATGGATAGTCATATTGTAATAAGCAAGTGTCATACCTAATATGGACAGTCACATTGTAATAGGCAAGATCCAACCACAATGTAGGTGACAATTTTGTAATATGGATAGTTAGATTTGAAATGAGTGTGAATGTATTGTTGTATTCTTTATATAAAGAGAAGCATATTGCTTATAATAATTGGAGATAAGATGTATCAAATATGTCTACATTTAGAAACAATTGTAGCTAGTCGACACCCCAACAACTTCCAACTGAAGGAGAAACTTATAAGACCACGTTAATGTCTTCTCGGAGCACACATGGCCATAGTAGCTCTATCTGTCTATGTCACCTTTGCATGAAACAAGTTGTCTAGAGAAGTGTTCGTTACATGAGATCCTCAATGAAGAAGCTAGAATCCGTCCCCATGTACAATAGCTTTTGTGGTTGTATCCTCATGATTTGGCACATGAACATCTTCACCTCAGTAAGAATGACAACATGCTGGTGCTTAGGCACCCCCATCACACCTTCATATCTGGTGTGACCACCGTACGTGAACAGACGCCCAAAAATCTGCAATATCGGCAATGCATGATAACTCGAAAGATGACTATATGATCTTGAGGACCTTCTCCCGCCATGACGTCTGTCCGAGATCAACATCGGTGGGTTTTGAGACACCGTACAATACCTCTTGGCTCTCATGTTCTAGAGCTATGGTGCAACGACTTTGAAATTCAAAGGATGTGTACCCAACACACTCTTCAGCATGCTGCTGGAGGACATCTTCGTCAACAACAACCAGTTTCGGACCTTGGTCATTGTGATCAGGCATGACAAGAACGGCCTTCCACATGCCTCCAGGGAACATGCCAGTGGCTAGTTTGTCATTGTCGTAGAGGGTAGCTGCTTTCCAAGTCCCACGTTGTAGTGTGCCTAGTTTGTGGCATCAGACGCTTGAAGCAGAGATACTTGCATGCAGAAGAAAGTGATTGACCAAAGAAAGCAATTATTTTGACTATTTACAATTGATGCCATCGTGTCCAGGGCACGGGTAGTCAAGACAAGATACCTGCACGAGTATTAAAGACATTCTCATATATATATATATATATATATATATATATATATATATATATATATATATATATATATGGGCCCATCTTTATTGCCCGCATGGGTAGCTACCCGCCCACCCTTCCGATCACTTTTTTTCAAAAAACAAAATTCGAAATTGTAGAGGACTATTTTGTCTAGCTCTCCAAAAAATTGGAGCCAAAAATAATATCATTTGCCCCTCCAAAATAAAAAAACCCATCCTTATATATATCTGCTGTATATTTTGTACAAAGTTACTTTTTTGACACCATAGTTACTTTTTTTACAGCAGATTTACCTTCTTAGCTAGGAAAGTTACTTTTTTGGCTGCAGGGTAGTGAAAATCCATGCTACCCGCATGGGCAATGAATGAACACCCTATATATATAAATATATATATATATATATATATATATATATATATATATATATATATATATATATATATATATATATAGTCAGGCTAGAATACACTCGAGTGTACAGATCATGTTGTACACCCCAATGGTGTTTGTCTATCTAGACCATGTTTTTCTAAAATTTAATCCATTGATCTTCATGGTTATAATAATAATAGGCCACATACAAAATTTGAGCTCATTTGGATGAGTGTAAGTCACTCATCCAAGGACAACAAAATCGACACACAAGACTAATTTGAAATGCATGATTTTTGACTCCTTTAGATGCACTACCTATAAGTGTCCAAATGAGCTGAAATTTATTATATAGTATGTTCTTAAGATATTTAAAAAGATCAATGGTTTAGATTTTCCAAAAAATTACCGCATCTTTAAAAACTACTAAGGTGTACGGTGCCTCCGGTACACTCGAGTGTACACTAGCCTGACTCTCTCTCTCTCTATATATATATATATATATATTCACTACCCACATGGGTAACTAACTTTAGTTACCCGTGGATCTATTTTGTAATATAAAAGTACCTGTTTGTAATGATACACACAACATTTGTAATGAGATGACCAAATTTGTAATACAAACACTCATTTTGTATTACACGTCTGATTACATTAAAAATGATATTTATGATAGCAGTTTGGGCTGTAATACAAAACAAGTGTTTGTACTACAAATTTGGTCATCTCATTACAAACGATGTTTGCTTCATTACAAACAAGTACCTTTCTATTAAAAAATAGATCCAGTTACCCATGCGGGTAACAAATGAATGGCCATATATATATATATAGAAACACACACACACACACACACACACACACACACATATATATATATATATATATATATATATTTATATATATATATATAGGGTATATCTTCGCTACCCGTGCGGGTAACTAAGATTCGCTACCCGTGCATCAGTTTTGTAATGGGAAGGTATGCATTTGTAATGAGACAATCCAAATTTGTAATGAGACGACCGAAATTGTAATACAAAGACTCGTTTTGTATTACAACGTTGTTACAGTAATAAATATATATTTATTACTGTAACAGCGCTGTAATACAAAACGAGTTTTTGTATTACAATTTCGGTCGTCTCATTACAAATTTGATTGTCTCATTACATATATGTGGCATCCCATTACAAAATTGATGCACGGGTAGCAAATCTTAGTTACCCGCACGGGTAGCGAAGATATACCCATATATATATATATATATATATATATATATATATATATATATATATATATATATATATATATATATTGTAAGGACCCTGAACCATGAAACCTTATTTGTTTGGATTAAGCATGTTACGTAGCACCTTGCTCTAATAATCTAAGATGTAATTAGGGCATGTTGCAAGCTTGAATTTTCTTGCTTGAGCTTGTTTGGTTGATGCTTGTGTTTTGTGGTGAGGTTTTGGTGCAAATTGATGGTATCCTGACCTTAACATAGGCTTCACTTGTAGATGTGCCAATAAACCAGTTAGCAAGGAGACCTCAAACTTAACATTCATCTGACGTAAGGAGACCAACAAGTATCGCTTGTGGCACATCAAAGAACTCAACTGACCTCTATCCATGGGCGAAGATGAAGACTTCCTACTCAACGCATCTGCCATGACATTCACCTTTCCCGAATGATAATCAATCATGCAGTCATAGTCTTTGATCAACTACATCCAACAACATTGCCTCATATTAAACTCCTGTTGTGAAAATATGTACTTCAGGTTCTTGTGATATGTGAATATCTAACACTTCTCCCCATACAAGTAGTGCCTCCAAATCTTCAAAGCATTGACTACCACTTCTAACTCCAGATCATGGGTCAGGTAATTATCCTCATGTTTCTTAAGCTACCGGGAAGCAAAAGAAACCACTTGCTTGTCCTGCATCAACACACATCCCAAACCATTCTTGGACGCATCACAAAAGACTATGTATCCTTTTCCTTGCTCAGGTAAGACCAGAACCGGTGTGCTTGTCAAATTCTCCTTCAACATATGAAAAACACGTTGACATTTGTCATCCCAAACGTACAAACATCCTTCCCTGGTAACTTAGTTAGGGGTAGATTGATAGCACTGAAGTTCTTGATAAATCTCCTATAATAACCTACCAAACCTAGAAAATGGTGCACTTATGTCGACATCTTAGGCTGTTCCCTCTATGTCACAGACTCCACTTTTTTAGGATCCACATGTACTCCTTTGGCAGATATAATATGCCTTAAGAAAGCTACCTTCTTCAACTAAAACTCGCACTTGCTAAACTTGGCATAAAGTTGGTGTTGTCTTAGTACGTTCAATGCCTGATGAAGGTGTTCTTCATGTTGTTGATTGTCACAACTGTATATAAAAATGTCATCTATGAATACCACCACAAACTTATCAAGGAATGGTCGAAACACTCTTTTCATCAAATCCATAAATGCTACTGACGCACATGTTAGGCCAAACAGCACAACCACAAACTTGTAGTGACCACACCGCGGTCTAAAGGCTGACTTAGGTGTGTCATCCTCCTTGATCCTCAACTGATGATTGCCTGATCTCAGATCTATCTTTGAGAACACCGTCTCACCACACAACTGGTCAAACAAGTCATCTATCCTCGGTAAGGGATACTTATTCTTTATCATCACCCTTTTCAACTGTTTGTAGTCTATGCACAACCTCATTGACCCATCTTTTTTATTCATTAACAACACTAGAGCACCCCAAGTGATGTACTCAGCCCGATGAAACCTTTGTTAAGCAGTTCTTGTAACTGTCTCTTTAACTCTGCTATCTTTGTTGGTGCCATCCTGTACGGTGTCTGAGCTATCGATTGCTTTCTGGGGGCCAGATTGACCTCAAAATAAAACTCTCGGGGTGGGGGAACTCCTGGAAACTCCTCAGGGAACACATCCTTGAACTCTCTAACAATCAAAACCTCTTGAATACTAGGACTCTTTGCCTCGGTATCCATCACATGTGCCAAGAACGCCTCAAAACCTTGTCACAAAAGCTTCCTCACCACCATGGCTGATACCAAACATGTCGAAAGAATCTTCCTATCTCCTTGGAAGATCCATGTCTTACCACCATCCACAAACGTCTCCTACTTAGATCTGCAATCCAAGACCACTATGTACTTCTCCAAAGTATCTATTCTAATAATCACATCAAATCCATGCATATCAAGTGGTATGAGTTCCACTTGAATGTTGTGCCCCGAAAAGGAGAGGACACAGGACAGACACACATCCTGAAACATTGCAGAATCAACTAACGAGGTTTCTAACAACAAACTATTCTTCTTACGACTAACAGGAAAAAGACAATCACTTAGCACATCACGAGCGATAAAAGAGTGTGTTGCACCCAGGTCAACCAAAATAGATACAAAGCAAGAAGAAGACAAATCAGAATGAAATAACTCCATTGGACCTATCACCACTCGTGGGTTGACCACAACCTCTGTCTGACTCATAGCATATAATCTAGCCATTGCCTGTTGTCACCCCATCCTCTACTTCCCTAAATAGATGATCTAGCCTGTGATGCTTGGCCATGTCCTCGTCCTCCTGTACCACTGTTCC
The DNA here is from genome assembly GCA_963693085.1 of Alisma plantago-aquatica. Lineage (NCBI taxonomy): Eukaryota > Viridiplantae > Streptophyta > Magnoliopsida > Alismatales > Alismataceae > Alisma > Alisma plantago-aquatica. Next base: position 977,977,603 of record OY856413.1, on the reverse strand, counting down.
ATTGTCTCTACAAGCCCCGGTGGCTCTGCCTCGATTGCAGGGTTACTTCATCACCTCTCATTAGACATTCTCACCTCAGATGTCCCATATGTCCACACTTGTGGCAAGCCCAGTTCCCATACTGTGGCCTAGATGGCCCTGTCATCAATGCTAACATGACACTATGGGCTCCTGTAGGAGAAAAACTATGGCCCCTTCCCTTTCTTAGTGACCACTGGGTCGAAGCACTGAACCTCTGTGATGTTGGTGGTGCAGAAAACCTTGGCTTCTTAAAGCCTCCTGACAACTGCCACTAAGACTATACATACCTCTTCTTGGCACTTGCCTCTCTCTTCTCATTCACAGACTACTCTATCCTCTAACCAAACTCCATAAACATAGAAAACCTCTCTCGATTCTCCAAGGAGGTATCTAGGGTAGACAACTCAACATTCAACCCCTTCTCAAAATGATGAATCTGCTCATCCTCTGTGGCAGTCATGTGAGGATAGAACCTCAAAAACTCCATAACCCTTGCCTCATACTCATTGATCATCATGGATCCCTGTCAAATCCTCTCAATCTGGATGATATTCTCATCAAGATATGTTTAAGGAAAGTACCGACTAATGAACTCACATCAGAACTCCTCATAATCGATTACAACACCTGGCCTCTTATCCTCCTCTATGGCCCAACAAAGGACAACACTCTCCCTCAGGAGGTACACCATGTGCTTCACCTTATCCTCTTCAGGGATACTCATGATCTTGAAGGCTTTGTCAAGCTCAGTAAGCCATAAATCCGCATTTGTCAGATCAACTGTCCCATCATACTCCACCACTCCAACACAGAGAAGCCACTCAAAAGTCTTCCCAGTACCTGAAGATTCAGTATGGGGAACCAGTGCGCTAGCCTAAGGTGCAGCATCTCGTCCGCCATATGAGTCATAGTAGCCATAAAATGGCCAAAAAGAGATTGAAAGGCAGGGTTTTCAACCATGGCTGGGTCAAACTAGGGGACTTTAGGCACCCGATCTTCTCATGCCCAATTCCTTACACCACAACCTGGTGCAGCAACACTACTCTCAGCAACATGTTCTTCTTATTCTCTAGACATCTTTAAGCTTTCTTCTTCTTCTTCTGCATAAGTAGAACTCACTATAAGACAGACTGGAGGATATAAGAATAGACACAAACCCTAGTCCTAGGTCCCTGTAGACTTAATGAACCTTTTTTTTTAATTAAAGCCTAGGGTAGCTCTTATTCATCCCACACCCCTCAGGTGGGCCAACATCATAAAAGGATACATCTCCCGCTCTTATAACTCGGGTATAAGACCAACCAAACACCTAACAAACATCAAACAAAACACAAAAAAAGGAAGTCCTCGGCTCTATGAAGCACAAAATCTGGTCCCAACATATGGAATCCCTCTTCTATCTAGATTGACCAAGCTTCTAACTCTCATGGGAAGCAAGCTCTGCTCAGTGGTAATGTAGGTACCCGCCAAAGAAGTTCCCCAAACGCCTAGCTCAATAGCCACAGAATTAGCCAATCTGGGAACACAGAAACCGGTAATCCCTTGATCAGTCATCAAAACTCAAAGATCTCTGGTAAAATGAACGGCTTTCCATGGTTCACTCTTGCCTCTCCACAAAATATCATGTGTGTGCGTGTCATCTACCTCGATCACCGCAACATTGAGATTGTGGCTGTCTGCGATCTTGAGTGCTACTGCACAAGCAGCCAAATATGCAACCTGGTAATCATCATCTTTCAGCCAAACACGAAATGCAAGACACACTCTACATCTCGAGTCTCTGATTAGGCCGACAACCCATCTTCTAGCGTGCCCGACAGGATCATTGCTTCGACCAACAGAAACATTGAGTTTAAGAGTTAATGAACCTAAAGCTATAATACCAACCATTTGTGACACCCTTCGCAAAACAAAGTGAGATTACTCAAAACAAAATTGCGGAAGAAGATTAATGAACAGATTACTGGAAAACACTAGAAATTTAAACCATTTTTATAAAATTGTCAAACAGCAAGAACCTTTACATATAGGGGCTTTCATGCCTCAAAGCACTTACTACGTGTGCCATCAGCCTGTTACCAAAGAACTTATTCCAGAACATATATACATATATCCATTACAACTATACACAAAAGAGCACACAAACCAAACACAGATCGAAAGCACATCCACAAAACATCTACAAAACATCTTCATGGACCTGAGTGTACATGGACGACTCTAGGACTCTATCCACAAAAGACATCAAGTAGCACTTCAACCTGTCAGTTACTACTTATCTTGCTGTTGCTCAACCTCCACTGCACAATCTCTACCTCTTTGTGCATGCCCACCTAAAAAGGGTGTGGGAAACCACTGGGTGAGATTCCAAATCTCAGTGGGAGATATAACTCTCCACTAATTCTATTATTATCATAGATAAGATAAATAAAGCAGCAATAAAGTTACAACTATAAGAACCATGTAATCATTAATATCAGGAAGAGCAATTACTATTGAATTATGAAACATATTAAAATTTAAAAGGAATATGAAGAACATGTATATTTCCTATCAACAACATTGTGTAAAGATCAAACCAGGCTTCATCCAATGTTTCCGTATTTGGATCCCATACAATTATACTACACGACTGATTACACATTTTATCATACCCTGAGGATTTAAGTCGTACCACCCAAATCCCACTGACCACTTGATAAGTCAAAATTGGTACCATACAAGGTCTAATGGAAGAGCCAGAATCTACAACCTCACCTTCCTCAATCAGTATGAGTGAACATGTAGTGACATCATAAGTCAACTGCTTCCACCGACATATAGTCTAGCTGTGCAGATTTAGCTCACCTCAGTATAGGTCACGGTGCTAGTGAAATTGAGCTTCGGTTCACAACTGTATTCTTCCAGGGTATGGCTTACAGCCAATCCTGTGTCACATTTCATGGAGCTACGGTACAAAGCCATACTCTTCTAGATATGTCACATAGCCAATCACATGTTACATATTCCTAGATGTAAGGGGATATTCGTCCTCACCCCCGCATATTCAAAAATATGCATTCTGGGTTAAACTCATTTCACCATTCAACAAGTATTGACACACACTGAATGGGTCTATGGCACAAGGAAAACTACAAAATTAGGTTCCACTTGATTAATTATCTTATTTAAGCATCTTTCAGCATCAATCAAGTTACAACATACAACCTCTAAATAAATATTCTATATAAATAAGGGCATACCACATCTCCAGAACATAATGGAGCACATAGGGTGTGATCTGATCATGTATGCTTGTCATTCACCATAATACTCATTACAAGGATCATATATCTTAGGGTAACAACCCCTCCTCTTATCATTGAGGAAATCATCATCACATACAAGGCAATAAGCCATCAATAGGTCATACGACCATTCACTTCTTCTTTCAAATATACCAACATTACATATGCCTCACAGGGCTCATTCAATCATATCATAACTACCATAGCTCATCCCTGGCTATGTACATCAACTGGTGTTACCTGCATGGTTAGAAACTTGTAACAAGAAGAGAAATACATGCTTAACACTATCATCTTATAAGATCCATGTCATACACATTACATTTTAGGGTTAGGGATTCTCTTTACACGATTAGGGTTTACAAGGTTGGATCAACAACCACCCTTGAATCATCACTTCCATCACCATAATAAGGCATGTTAAGAGATAAAGACTATAGAAAACAACACTTCCTCTTTATTCATACAACAATCCCATAGGGTGTCACATATTAACATGTAACTTTATCATCAGCATGGCGTAGCATAACTGCCACCATCAAAATCTTGGTTAAAGCTAGCATATGGTGCAACAAATTAGATAAACTTGAGAGGGTATCAGTTTAGCACCATAGATGTGTCATATTAGCTCTAAGTGTGTCAGGCAACCACATCAAGATATGTGTATCAATTTGGATCAACCTAGGAGTGTATCAGTTTAACCTTTCTTATAAGGGTGACATGCATCACCTCCTCCTGGGTGTGATGGGCAACAAGGCATGTCGGGCAATGCCAACCGAAGGCATGATAAGCATTAGCATGCCAGGTATCACACATCATGATGGGCTATCAGGGTTATGGGTAGTTGGGCGTTATGAGTTGGATATGTTGGGCATCATATGGATGGATCGGGTAACACCGTCCTAGGGTGTGTTGGCCTTTGCCCAAGTAGGGTGTCACCATTGCCCTCGACACAAACCAACCCCACTAGGTTCAACCATAGTCATGATGGCTAACACCCTTGTGTAATGATTGGATATAACAGTTAAACACCATATCAGTCTAGGTGTCTCAAAGTCACAATGGGCTATCATCACCAAGGTCTCTCCACCATGTTGTTTAACAACCACATGCCAATATAACCATCTCAACTCATAAAATCCTACTCATGCACGAGGCATGATGACCTAGACGTTACCAAGGCGTGTCGACCTAGGCCTCACCAAGGTCACGATGACCTATCATGAGGTGTGACGGTCTGTGGCATCACAAGTCATGATAGCCACTACTTGTTTGTATTCTACTCCGAATATACTCGAGTGTATTCTAGCTTGTCTCTCTCTCTCTCTCTCTCTCTCTCTCTATATATATATATATATATATATATATATATATATATATATATATATTGTAAGGACCCTAACCCACGTTTTGGGATAACCTTATTTGTTTTGATTAAGCATGTTGCTTAGCACCTTGCTCTAATAATCTGAGATGTAATTAGGGCATGTTGGAAGCACGAAGTTTCTTGCTTGAGCGTGTTTGGTTAATGCTTGTGTTTTGTGATGAGGTTTTGGTGCAAATTGCAATTTACCCAAGATAAGGGTTGATGTGCAAGTGTGCTACCTCTAATGTGTTCCTTCTCTCTCTTGGCATCATCTTCAGGATAGAGAGAGAGATGGACACCTTGTTTTGGGTCTTAGTTGTGTGGTGACATCCTTGGAGATGTTTTGGGATACATGTTTGAGGTGTGCCTTGCACCTAGATGTGTTATATCGTACTTGAGAGCCTTGGAGAGGCCTTGTATCAGTTTGAGGTTGTCTTGAGTCACACCCTATTGGTTTATGGGTATGTGGAGATGTGGCATCGGGCATGACCATGATGGGTGACCTAGTGGGTGAGACCTTTCCTAGACCTTGTCACCTCGTTTGCATGGTGTTGTGCATGTGTCTCTTTCTCATGGACAAGTGGAACCTAAGCTCCTAAGGTGGTGACACCTCTTTCATGATCTGTCTCTAATCCCTCTTGTATACATAGCCCTTTCTCTCCATGTAAGAGAATCCTTTTGGCTATCTTACTTTCTCTCTTGGTGTACAACCTTGAGCTAGAAGATCTCTTTTGGAAGCTTGGTGGATGAGTCCCAAGCTTGTGGTGTTCCCTTCATCTTCTACCTTGGTAAGCCATGGTTTCTGGCTCTCTTTCTCTCCTTTCTTCTTATCAGCCATGGATCTTGGTTATCTTCTTTCCATCCTAAACCCTCCTAACCTTGGTTCCATCTTATTCCTTGGAGGTGTTGTGGTGACCAAGCTGGGAAGATCATCTTCTGCCTTGAGCTCGTGGAGCTTGGAGCTTGACCTTGGAGCTTGGAATTTGGTGGTGATCTTTCAGGTGGGTTATATAACTTTAAACCTTCTTTGTTATTATCACTCCTTACATGATATCTTGTTCTTTATCTCTAGAATGTTACCTCTTGCATGTTAGTAGTTCTTCTTGATGATTTTGAGATCTATTTTGAAGAAAGGAGTTACACTTAGTTGTTGCCCTTGTGCTACACCTTCTTGCCTTGCTATAGATGAGCGACCTTAGGTTGAAGATGACTAAGTCGATATGTTCTGGTCAATTTTTTTTTCAAAAATATAATCCATTGATCTTCTTAAACATCTTGTGAATAGCTCATACACAAAATTTGAGCACATTTGGACATTTATAGGTCATGTTATAAAGACTGCAAAAATTATGTGTTTGAAATCAGTTTCACGCATTGATTTTGTTATCCTTGGATGAGTGACTTACACTCATCCAAATGGGCTCAAAATTTGTATGTAGCATAGTTATAGTATGACAGTGAAGATCAATGGTTTACACCTTTTTAAAAATAGTCTTAATATGCAAACACACTTGAGTGTATTCATGTGATCTGTACACTCAAGTGTATTCTAGCCCGACTCTCTCTCTCTCTATATGTGTGTGTGTATATATAAATAAATAAATAAATAAATAAATAAATATATATATATATATATATATATATTATCCTTGTAACATGTTTTAGGTTGTGGCAAGATGGCCACTATACAGTAATGTGTATACCTTTATGGTATGGTATGTGATACATATGACACAGTTTTGTGGACCTTGATGTATATGTTTTTGCTTGAGATGATAACATGTAATTGGTTTTAATTTATCGTGTTTAATAGGTAATGTAGTTGTTATCTAATAACCTATCCACACACACACACACACACACACACACACACACACACACACATATATATATATATATATATATATATATTCAAGTGGTCAAGCATGGTGTCCCCTAACAAAGGGACCCAGTTTTGAATCCCAGCTGCCACCTTAATTTACCACCCTCCCAGGCATTCGGCCTCTGCCACGGGTGTGGGAGAGGGGGGATAAATCTTTCTCTCTTAATCCCATACATACATACAAGCCATACATGTACAACCATGGCATATTGCCAAAAACCTCCTATCGATGTACAACATCTACAAAAGCACCTCCAAGGATATGAGAGCACATGGATGACACATAGGACTCTACTACAAAACACTATCATCATATCCAACCTTCAACAACTATTGATCTCCCTGCTGCTCTTCCTCAATCGCATGATCTCTATCACACCACACACGTCCACCTAAAAAGATGTGGCAAACCACAAGGGTGAGACCCGTGTCCTAGTGAGAGATATAACTCTTGACCATCAACTATTGTAAACACAAATAGATATGTAGCAGGTTAAGCACTAAGAGCATATTCAACTAAATGAATAAGTAAGACTGTTTATATGGATAAGTAGCTACAACTAATTTGTAGAACATCGTGTACTTTTATAAGGAATATGAAGAGCATGTATAACCATTACCAACTAAAAAATATAAGAAATAAGGCAAATCATCAACCAAGGTGAGTCACATTTAGCACTAAGCATATATACTACATGACTGTGTTACACCTTTTATTATGCCCTGAGGATTTGAGTTGTACCACCCAAATCCAACTGACCACGGCTAAGTCGAAATTAGTTCCATACAAGATCTATGGAAGATTCGAAATCCACAATCTCACCTCCACCTCCAGATCAATATGAGAGACACCGCACAAAAATAACAGTCAACTGCCACCAATGACATATAGTCAAGCTGAAAACACCTAGCCCACCTTGGTACAGGTCATGGCACTAGACACCAGGGTATGGAACCCTACCACTGAGGTACAACCACATTTGTCCTCCAGAATCACATCACATCATATAATCACCGAGACACGACCACAACCGTTCTCAAAACACTTGGGATCTGAATGACAAGGATATTCTCCAAGCACCACACATACTCAATAGTATGCACTCTGAGTTTCCCGTAGGAAGACTCGTTTCACCATCCAGCAAGTTCTGATAGTGGAATGGATCTATGGCACATGGCAACTACATAATTTGGGTTTCACTAGATTAGTTATGCCAGTTGACTATCTTTTATAGTGCATCAATCAAGTTACAGCGTACAAATCCTAAATGAATTCTACAAAGATAAGGGGGAATTGCAGCGTCAGAAGATATAAAATGTCTTAAGCATTAATATAATCACATTATCACATGATATGTCTCACTTCCATACACAAGTCTATGACCATTATCACATCACCATTGGATAACAAATCCCTCATCGCATCACTAGAGGATATCACTTCAAAATAGGCACTAAACCATCACTAAGGGCATTAGACCATTCTCATAGTTCTTGTAAGAGAGCATTATCATTATATCACCACGCCTCATTAAGGCTCATAATCACCACATATGTGTCATACAAATGACACCACATTAATCATCAGTCATGATGCTTATTCAACCCGCAAATTAGGTTACAATAAGTAGAGAGAGGAATACTTCATTACATGCTAGTCACTTAAGAAAGATAAGCATTACATAATGTATACAAGGATTAATAGGGTTTCTCATAGTTAGCCAATTAGGGTTTCCATAATGGGCACCTACCATCACTCCCTATTGATTACCAATTTCCACATTCTTGGAATACATAGACCAACATCATCGTCATAAACAACCACACTTGAAAACAACAACATCATCGACCATGTTAGGGGGGAAAACATCTAGTGACCGCAACACATTACCATGTGTAGCGAGCATCACCATGTAGCGACCATATCAGATGAAACCATTGTGACCTATTAGGACCAAACTTTCCTTGTGACCACTAGGCTTAGGCTACCATAGAGACCATTAGGGTTAAGCCCTTGTATAGACCAACCAAATTGAAACATATTTAGCAACCGTAAGAGAGACCAAGTTTAGCATTTTTTGTGACCAAACCACCATAGCCTAATGACCATCCATCAAACTAGGGTCATTTCAACTGCAAAAAGTGCACATGTGTAGTGACCATTAGAGTGCAACAATCACAATGAAGCAACTCACTTCAGCCATCCAAACAACTAAGGCAAAAATAGGGAAAACACGACGCCTAAGCAAGGCTAGCAAACACTAGAGACCGCATAAAGACATGGTGTCAAAAGGAGTTAGGGTTAGGGTTGCAGCAACCCCAACCAAAACCCAACCGTCAACGTCCAACATGGACTTAGGGACCACCTAAAAACATAATGCCAGTGTCTCAAAATAGAGATAAAACACCATGAATCGGAAACATCACCAAGGTGGAAACCTCAGGAAGATGACGATCATCACAACCCTAAAATGACCATAAAAAAGATCAGCAAGGAAACCATGCTATGGGAGAGGAAACCAAGCGTTAAGCTCATGCATGTGAGAAACAAAACCTCCTCCTATCACTTAACAATTGAACCATGATTAGGGTGATAAAACCAACATTCAAGATGCATGTAAGAATAAACACTCCACCATCTATCCATTCTCGGGTACAAGGATTAGAGTTTAGGAAAAACAATTAATCTATGCAAAGATCAACACATAGTCATAAACCCTAAAACAAAATATCATCACTAAGAAACTTAGAAGCATGTCTAGAGGTATATAAACTTGCATGTAAGATATGTACACCAATAGTAGAGGAGAGAGTTATATAACCCACCTTGAGGTGAAGATCAACTCCCAAGCCACAAAGCTCTGAGAGTGAGGGAAATGCCAAGCTTGGATAAACTTTGTGGCCAAGCAAGACCACCTCAAGAGAAGAAGAACGAACCAAGGTCAAAGAAATCTCAAAGGAGAGAGTACAAACCCTAGGCCGAAAAAGAAAGGGGAAAAAGGAGATATTTGTCTCACTCAGGTACTACCATGGAGAACCATGGATTTGACCTTTGTTGGAGAGAAGTCCCTCAAGAAAACCACCATGGAGAACCATGGTTCAGCCAAGAGAAGAAAGAGAGGGGTAGAGTTCAAGAAAAATGAGATCAAGAAGGATAAACCACTTACCAAGCACAAAGATCACCAAAGGATCAACAAAGGAAGATTCTCCAACCCTAGATCACCACATGCAAGGGGAAAATGGTCACCTTCTTCAAGCTCAAGCGCCTCCACTTGCACCACCAAGAAAAAGGTCAACTCCAATCAAAAAGGGAGAAAGAATATAGAGCTAAATGGGTTACTTGCATGTGAAAAGAAGGGTATAAATACCCAAGGGTAGGAGATAGGTGAGGGATATGAGGTGTCAAGATACTAAAACCTCTAAGGATGCTTGTCCCTCAAAAGCTTAGCCATGCAAGCACTCAAGATGTACATGCAAGAAAGATCATTAAAACCAAGGTCATGTAGAGACCACTTGGTCCACTACACCCTTTTGGTTGAAATAAAACCAAAGGTCATCATGGTAATGACCGCTACCCATGGAACCTAAAGTAAAGGGTCGCTACAACACTAATACAAGCCAAACCTTAGCGATAAAAAAAGGACAAAGCATGTTGGTTGCTACAAAAACATAGATAAGAAGGCACTTGAGTCACAACACTTCAAAGGGTCAACATCAACATTGTCGACAACACTATCAATTCAAGCACCCATACAAACCATGCAAACCCTATCACCAACACATGATGCTACCTCATCAACCAAGGTCCAACAAGGTGCCCCTATGTATCATTCTCTCTCTCATGATGCCAAAACATAGGAGGCACAACCAACATATGAAAAATTGTAAGATAAACCCTCAACATGGGTAAATTGAAATTTAGCCCGAAGCAACACATATATAACATAACTTGCTCAAACATCATCCAAACATGACCAAACCAAAAACCATAAGCACGTCACACGTATCATTAAATCACATCACATGATTAAATTAAGGTTTTTAAGCATCTCATTATGCAAAGAAATCAAAATCAAGCTCTAAGCTAGTCCAAGTTTCTTACAACCACAAACCCCTAATAAAGATTTTACCCCAAAAATCCTACGCAAAAAGATACATATACTTCCTACACATCTCATCCTCAAGCTCCCACGTGACTTCCTCTACACCATGATGATGCCACAAAACCTTAACCATCACTATATCCTTCTTCTTCTTCTTCTTCTTCTTCAACTTCTTCACCCTCCGATCAAAGATCAATACAGGACCTTCCACATACCACACATCCTCGTCTAACTCAACCTCCACAGATTGCAAACCACCTTTGTGTCAGGATGACACTTCCTCAACATCGATACATGAAAGACTGGATGCAACCTGCACAACTTGGGTAGTAACTCCAAATTGTACGCCACCTTCCCAACATGTGCTACCATAGGGTAAGGTCACATAAACCTGGGAGCCAACTTACCCTTCTTCCCAAACCTAAACACAACTTTTCAAGGAGAAACCTTAAGATACACCTTGTATCCTACTTAGAACTCTAAAATCCTATGATGATTATTAGCATAAGACTTATGCATGTCCTGGGCTGCTTTTAACTTTTGTTATTTCACTTTGATATTCTCTGTTGTCTGTTGTACAAGCTTAGGACCCAAAAGTTGATACTCACCAGTCTCATACCAAAAAAGAAGACACCTACAACACCTCCCATATAAGGCTTCATATGGTGCCATGTCGATACTTCTCTGGTAGATGTTATTGTAAGCAAACTCTATCAAACTGAGGTGCACATCCCAACTGCCTAAAAACTGTAGAACACAAGCCCTCAACATATCCTCTAGGGTCTGAATAGTCCTCTCAGACTGGCCATTTATCTGTGGGTGAAATGTTGTGTTGAATCTCAACTGCGTACCCATAGTTGTATGCAGACGTTCCCAAAAGTGACTAGTAAACTGAGGATCTCTGTCAGATACTACTATAATTGGAATACCGTGCAAGCAGTCTATCTCATCCATATACACATGTGCCAACTTCTCTGTTGTATACATCATCTTTACGGGAAGGAAGTGCGCTAACTTAATCAACATGTCAACAATCACCCAAATGGAATCATGACCTTTGGCTGTCCTAGGGAGACCAACTACAAAGTCCATAGTGATATGTTCCCATTTCCACTACGGTATAGGCAATGGTTGCAAAGTGCCTGCAAGTTTATGATGCTCAACCTTGACATGTTGACACAAATGACACTTTGCCATGAACTCAACCATGTCGCACTTCAACCTGGGCTACCAATAAAGATCCTTCAAATTGTAGTATGTCTTGGTACTTCCTGGATGCATAACATACATAAAGGAGTGAGCCTCCTCCAAAACCATATTCCTCAGACTGTCAACATTAGGAACCATTGCCCTACCATGGAATAACATTGTTACATCCTCCGATTCATGAAACCCATCACTCTTCTCGCTGCCAAACTCTACTCAAATCTACTGTATCACAATATTGTAACATCTTTGACCCGGGTTTAGGGATAACCCTATTTTTTTAGCCTAAATAAGTTGCTTATAAGTTTAATATAATCCTCTAAAGTGTTTTGTTATCAGGTGACAAACTTATGTTTCAAGTTTGGTCCTGTTTGAATAATGTTTGAGGAATGTTCTCTTATTTTGGACCAAAATGCAATTTACCCAACATGAGGGGTTATATTGCAATATGTCACATTTTAAACATACCTAATGTGTTTTAGCATCATAAGAGAGAAAATGATGCAAGGTGGTGTCTTGTGGAAAGCCTAAATTCCAAATTTGAACTTGTTTGAATAATGCTAGTGCCTTGTGTATCTATTTTGGTACAAATTGTAATTTACCCAAAATGGAGGGTTGATATGCAAATGACCACCTCTAGAGTGTCCCTAATCCCTACTAGTATCATTTATAGGAGATAGAAATAAGGATACACCATGTTTGAATCATGTATAAGTGATAGTGTTCTTGGTGATAGAAAGACCAAGAAAGGGGTTGAATGTGAAACCCTAACTTGAGTTGTATCGAGTTGTCGAGTCCATACGAGAGTGCCTACCAGCCAAGGAGCCATAGGGGGAGTCTCATATAGGTTTGTGAACTCTTGTAAAAGGACATGATGGGAAAAGAACATCAAGGAGGTGAAGTGTATCGATTTACAACTTCCTTGGAAAAGTTGTATCAGGTTGTGAATAAAGTGGTGATTAAGTTGAGATATCTTATCCAACAAGATAAGTGATGCCCAAAATATCATCTCTAGATTATCCTCAAGTGTTTCACATATCAAGATAAATGTGAGTGCATGCATGTACACATGTCAAACATGCATGGACATGTGGCACCTAACAGTTTAAAATGATGACACCTCATATACACACTTTTTCATGAACCTCAAGTATATATACCACTCCTTTCACCCATTAGTGGAATTTTTCGAATCTTACCACCCCCTTGATCTTATATATCATGCATATAGTATTTGTATCGTGACATAATTTAAGGATTATCATGCATATAGCCTTGGTATCGTCCATAGCAAAGTGATATCGCTCATAGCAAAGTGATATCGACCAAGTGAAGGATATCAGCCACAAGTGAGGGATATCGACCACAAGTGGTGAGGTATCATGCATAGTGCTGAGGAGCTCAAGTCTTGAACCTTTGATAAGTTCATCTCAAACCTTAGGCATGTGAAGATTTGGAGCTTGGATCTTTGAAGTTTCTCTTGATGCGGGTTATATAACTTGAACTCAATTATGTTATTATTTACCATCAATCTTGCCATAGTTGATGATTTACTTTCAATTCGAATTTTCTTGCATAATTGATGAATCCATGAGTTCTATTAGTGACCAAGGACTGTTTTTCATGAATTATAATAGTAAGAATAAGAGTCTAGAGGTTGATGATGACAATATCATCATGGTTCAACCCGATATTGGGTTGAAGCACCTCTAAACCGATATGGTGAAGTAAACATATCACTAAAATGATACAATGGGGATACATACACCTTATACATGATATGATGATGAAGTATACACCGTGTGCACGATATGGTGTCAATAATACACCATGTGCACAATATGAGGTCAAGTATACACCTCATGCACGAAATGGAGTCAAGTATATACTCAAACCCGATATGACAAACCCTAGATGAGGAGTAACCTGATATGGTGACATGAATACACCACTAGCATGATATAGTGATGAGTTTATACCTCATGAATGATATGAATGACACATACATACATCTTGTGCACAATATGTAGTCAAGCACCCACCTTATACATGATATGGTATCAAGAAGATACCCTAACATGATATGGTGTTGAAACCCAACATGGGATAGTGAAACTCGATATGCATTGTAACCTCACATACCTATCGGTTTGTACACTTGATCTAGTTGTGACTAATAAAATTTTTAGCCTATTACTCATCACATGATGAAAGGTAGGACAATACCATGAAGGTTTTGAAGGGATATGAGTATAAGGGTTAAACCCAATATGCAAACCTAAAGGTTGAGTAACCCAATATGAATGCATGATATGGAGATAAGGTGATATCTCATGCATGATACGGTGATGAGGATACACCTCTATACCCGATATGGAGGAAGTACCTCAATATAATACACTTGATTGAGTGAAACGTGTAGTGAGTTATGTCCAATGATACATTAAGACATAAAGAGTTTAATGCATTTTGATAAGTATGGGCCAATGTACCGTGAGAGAAGGATTGAGACAACCTAATGGAGTATGATGTAATCAACATCCTAGTGAGGATGAAAGAGAAAATTATAGTTGTATAATACTCATGTAATGAGTATACATTGATACTCCTAATATGTGTGGAGTATGAATTAGGGTTTTGATTCTTGATGAACATACTGAAAACCCTAACCGGTTAATAAAGGGAAACCCTAACTCTAATTATGGGAAGGTTGTATTTCTCTTGAATTGAATGGTGATGATAGGTATGTGATATTGAAACCATGTTTATATCATGAGATAATGATCATAGCTAAGTATGAGCTATGATGTTTCATATAATACATATTATATGAGTCTTGTAAGACATGTGAAATACTTATACAACAAGTATGATGTTTATATAGGTCTTATGACCTAGAGATGGATGTTGCCTAGTGAGAGGTGACAAGATGTTTATAAAAGTCTTATGATCTAGAGATTGATGTAAGAGATGGCAATGTTCAAAATGAACTAGGGAAATGGAAATCGAGTAACATAATAATAATAATAATAATAAATAGTTATAATAATAATGAAATCTTGGTCATACATGCTTTATGATTATAGCCAAATAAGGGCTATAGTGTTTTGAATATACTTAAATGAGATGTGAGGAATACTTGTATCACATAAAGGATGTGAATGGGTAAAATACCTAATGTTCATGCTCTGATACCAACTGTGACGTCCCCAGATTTTGATTTCTCCAAACCCTATTGGGAGTGAGATGTCAGAATCCGAAAACATCATCCAATCATATCAGAGAGTGATGCGGAAGCATAATACGCATACATGAACATACAACCATAACATTTCTCAGCATTCAACATGTATATTTATACAAATGAGTTATTACAACACGATTACAATTACATATTGAATGAAAATTCTACAGTCTAAGAACATGTATGCTAAACTAGGATCTACACAAAAGGTACAACCTGTACAACTTGCTCACATCCTATTCTTTTATCCCATTCTAGCTCTGAACCTAGAAAATACGAGAAACAAAAACATCAACAAAAGTTGGTACATGGAATTAAAGAGCTATACTATACTGGCATATTGAAAATACTTGAAAAAGAAGAAATAGAGAAAGAAACATTATTTAATGGTAAATAATCAGGTAAACCCAAGTTATTAATCATATTTCAATGGACATGTATTACTATGGTGGACTTAGCACAAACATATATTATTGGACCCTATCCCAGCGTACCTTGTACCATTAGGGATCTCCCTATGTACCTTGTACCATTAAGGAGGTGCTAGTCAACATTAATACTTTCCCTCTCTAATAGGGAGATTAATGAACCATCAGTAACTACATTCCATTTTCCTTCCTTAGTGATCTTAGTGTTCAAGGCAGAAACAACAATACATATAGATGTACATCCAACAAGATATTCAAATACATGCAAGCAATTACTCATAATTATCATCCAACAAAAACTATTCATATACTTATATCCACGTACCTGAGTTCAGATATTCCTCACATATACATGATCATCTAGATAACTGGTCATCACCTGATAATAACATTTAATCATCATTAATACAACATTCACCATTATTAATGATATTTTAGGTACATATTAGGGTTTTGGTCAAATCTAGATCAATCTGATGTAAGGGAGGGTTTCCAATATTTTTAGTCTGATATATATGTCATTATTAAGGTCTGGTACGAATTTCATAATTTTCTGGTACTTTCCCTATTTTCTACAATTAATATAAGGATTAAACATGTAATTAGGTAATAATGAGAAAAGGCCTTAAATTACTCAATAATATCAAGATAGGAGTCCACATATAGATTCTAAGTGATTCTGGGGTTCAAAATATTTTTCTCGTATTTTATATCCATCATTTGTTATTTATACAAATTAAATGAACCCTAAAAGAAGCATTTCACCCTAAATTGAATATCATTAATAGGTGTTCTTAAAAAGCTTGATCTAAGGGTCCAGTAATGTAGAGTATATTTTTCTGAGTCTACGAGTATTTTTGGGGAATTTATAGGATAAGGGGTCTATTTATTAGGCATTTTATGGATATTATGAGTATTTTTACTTTGCCATTGACTGAGGTGGCGGCACTTCATTGGTCCCTACTGGCAGGCTCAACTCCTTGGCTGGCACCCGGGCTGGTTTTCTTGTAATCAGAATGACCGGTTTGGAAGGGTAGATATCTAAATGAATTAGTTAGCTCGGTTAGGTTGGAAGTCTGAACCGCCAACCTCTCGTGACTTTCGCATCCTCAACCTCGACTCTACGTGTGAGTCCTCAGTAACGGCGCCTCTGTGGCCATGAGCTCCGATCGTGTTTGCAACGAGGAGCCTCGTGAGTGGCAGCGCCTTCCTCAGATAAGTAGTACCCCATCTCCATCAAAGATCTAGGATAGTTGTCGGCATCTCAGCTCAGCGGGCATATCTGCTGGATAGGTCTCCTACTGGAAGAGGTACCCGCTCCCAGCACCTCCGCAAGGAATCATCTTCGACGAGCGATGGGAGTACAAAAGAGCATCCATGGTTGTATCTATAACTCACCCGGATCCACCCACGATGGAGCTCCAGGCGGCGTTGTCCTATGGTGAGAAGGAGCACGGATGATCCCTATCAGGCCGCAGCAGGGCTTGCCGTAGAAATTGCCGGCAGAAAAGGGGTGCTTGTACCTCTGTGACTGCCTCTCCTATCTGAGATCACCAGAAGCTTCGAGCGGCTGACCCAAACTTGGGGGTGGTACCCTCCTCCATCCATGGCTGGTAGGGTGAATCTGAGAAGGCCAGACCTGGGTTTGGCATCCTCCTCCATCCATGGCTGGTACACTCCCGCCTCTACTTCTCCTCCTTGAAGACGTTGAGTTCATCTGGTGAGCTGGGGCCTCAGAGGTGCTTCTCAAGCGTCACAAAGGATCTACCAACCTCCCTCATTGGTTTCCCAACCATTACTCTTTCAATTGGTCCTGGCAGCACTGGTCAATTCCAGGGAAACCGATCCGTCAGCTACTGGGCATCTGGGGAATCTTGTGGTCGCAGGGGATATCTCTCGCAAGATCTGGAACCCACTCTCCCTCCTCCCTTCCTACTATCACCTATTCTCGACTCCTACAAACCATGGTGGAGAGGGTAGTGAGGAAAATCATTTGACCTCTCTTATCATTCCACGGTTTAGCACGAGGGAGGGGTTGTTGAGATTCTGGGAGTGAGGTGCTGAGGATTTCTCAGTTAGGAGATCACGCTGATCTGTTGTTTGTTCTCTCTCTCCGGTGCGACTGATTCATAGTCTGGTCATATCCCTCTGATCCGTAATTGATGGAGGTTGGGGATGACCAGTTCCCTGGATCAAAGGCTCCCAGCAAGTAAAAGGCAGCGCGACATTCATATGTCACATATCTAAAGACCAAAGTCTGATCAAGAAAAATATCATTAATGTCCCCAATTTCAAATAATTCTATCTCTTTGTAGCAACAACCAAAAATCTTGAAAT
This sequence comes from Alisma plantago-aquatica, assembly GCA_963693085.1. Taxonomy (NCBI): domain Eukaryota; kingdom Viridiplantae; phylum Streptophyta; class Magnoliopsida; order Alismatales; family Alismataceae; genus Alisma; species Alisma plantago-aquatica. The sequence goes on along the minus strand of OY856413.1, from coordinate 977,959,729 downwards.
TTGTAGCATAGGCTCACATTATCCTAAAGTGTCTTCCAACAAAGTTTGAGACTCAAAGTCCATTATTTGTTTGTGCAAATAAATTCTTCGAACAACCTTATAAATTGGTGCACAAACCTTGAATTCAATTCGAATAATCATCAAATTTTGATCCTACATGTCCATAAACATGTGTTATGATACTAACATACCTCAAGGCTCATTTATTGGCTACTTGAGTTTGGTGTGACTACTAATTAGAACTTTTAGCCTCATAAGTACCCAAGCTCACTAATAAAAGTTATTCATCATAATTGAACTCAACTTGGTCTGGTAATCATCAATTGCATATCTAGTTATTTTGGGGTGAAAGAGCTAGTAATTAAATAACCATTTCTCAATTTGGGATCAATCATCTAAATGACACACATGGTCTTAAAATACTATATTGGTTATCAGAGCCCTAAAATACGGTTTATCACAATAAAGGTGAAAAGAAATGCACATGCAACTATTGTGGTAGAGAGCTTAATTCAGACACTAAGTTAAACGACACATCTTCATTAATCTATCATAGAGACCACTGCAAAAAGGCCCCCTAGTGACACAAAAATACAACAAGAACTTCATTTTCAACTATTAAAGGTCATGGTGGCATGGGAATGTTGTATAATTGGAAATTTGATCAAGAAGTAGTAAGAAAAGCTTTATGTGTCATGATACTTAGGGATGAACTTCCATTTAAATTTGTTGAGGGAGAGGGGTTTCAAGACTTTATTTCTGCTATATGTCCAAAGTTTCATATTCCTTCTAGGTGGACAATTGCTAGAGACTGTTTTGACATATACTTTAATGAAAAGATTAAGCTCAAGTCTATTTTAAAAAACACATGTCAAAGGGTTTGTCTAACTACTGATACATGGACTTCTTTACAAAAAATGAACTACATGTGTCTCACGGCTCATTGGATTGATCCTACTCTGAAATTGCAAAAGAGGGTCTTGAATTTTTGTCCCATTTCTAGTCACAAAGGGGAGGAGATAGGGAAAATGATTGAAAAATGTTTACTTGAATGGGGCATTCATAAAGTTTTTTCAATTACGGTGGAAATGCAAGCTCTAATGATGTTGCTATCAATTATCTGAAGAGGAGACTAATTAATTGGGAGGGTTGTGTTTTGCAAGGGAAATTGCTTCATATGCGGTGCATTGCTCACATTATTAATTTAATTATTTCTGATGGGCTTAAAGGGATTTCTATTTTTGTTGATCGTGTACGTGGTGCTGTTAGATATGTTAGACAATCTCCTGCTAGGCTGCATAAATTCAAAGAATGTGTCGAAGTTGAAAAGATTCAAAATAAAAGTTTGTTATGCTTAGATGTTTCTACTAGATGGAATTCCACCTTTCTCATGTTAGACGCAGCACACAAATTTGAGAAAGGTTTTGATAGATTTGATTCTCAAGATCCTCATTTTCGCAATGATCTTGAGCATTAAGATGGGGTGCCTACTGATATTGACTGGGAGAATGTTAGACGATTGAGCCATATATTGTCACATTTTTATGACTTTACAGTATGTGTTTCTAGGACATCATATGTCACTTGCAATGCATTTTTTGATGAGATAAGTGAAATGGATTCTACTTTACAAGAGTGGAAATCCAGTGATAACTTTGAACTAAGTATTATGGCTGATAAAATGAAATAAAAGTATAACAAGTATTGGGGTAGTTTTGACAAAATGAACATGTTGATCTACTTAGAAGTTTTGGTTGATCCTCGCCACATAATGGAATATCTAGATTTTGTTTTGAAACATATACATGGTGAAGAGAAGGGTTTAGTGTTGATAAACAAGATTAGAGAGATAACATATTCTATGTTTAATGAATATAAGAACATGTATGGATCTCTCTATGGACAATCTACTGGGAAAAGTCAGGATCAATTGGTTGATGTTTCTCTTTCTCAAAAGCATGAAAATAAGTGGAGAATGGAGTATAAGAAATTTAAAGTTGGAAGTAGTTCTGAAACTAAGTTTGAGTTAGACAAATACTTGCAAGAAGATAATGATCTAGACAAGTCACCATTTGCCATCTTGAAATGGTGGAAAGAAAACAGTGCAAGATTTCCTATAATGTCACACATGGCCCGTGATATCTTAGCTGTGCCTATTTCAACTGTAGCTTCTGAATCCACTTTTACTACTGGCGGTCGGGTTCTTGACTCATTTAGGAGCTCATTAACTCCTAAGATTGTTGAAGCACTTATATGCACTCAAGACTGGTTACGTGGAGCTTCAATTGACATTGGTGTTGAGGAAGAGCTAGAACAATTAGAAAATTTTGAAATAGGTAACTTATATCCTTGTAGTCTCTTATTATACATTGTTGTATGTTGTTTTGTATCTATTTTTTAAATCTTGTTTATTTCAGATTTGTCAAAGTCATGCTCATCTAAATCTTCTTAAGGAATTTCAATTGATTAAAGGGCTTTAGAATTGTAGATGTAAGTATCCACATGAACTTATATTCATTTCTAATTTTTTGTATACCAATATGTTGATTAAATATAATATTTTTTTCTTTTCTTTGTAGGAACATGTTTGAGTATAGGAGAGGACCCCTCTAAGAGTTTCCACTTGAAATCAATCATAGAGGATGCTTTGGATGGAGTCTATTTGGATTTTTTGCCACTTGGAAGACTAGATGATATCAAATAGATTGATTTGATTAAAAGTTGTTCAATCTTCTTTCTTGTCATGTGACTACAAAATTTGTTATTCTACGTTTGATGTGAATTGGGGATATTGATTTATGTTATGGTTTGTTTATATTTAAGTCATCATATGTGGTTGAATAATAGTTTGTTTTAAATTCTCATATGATTTTTCTATTGACCTTGCACTTGTACATGTTTCATAATTCATCCTTCATTTTGTGGTAAACATCTAGTTGGGTTTCCTCTAGGAAAGGAAGAATAACATATATATGGTACTATTGTTAATCATTCAAGGTGTATTCTATGTAAGCATAGTATGTGAAGTAATTTATGAACGTAAAAATGATAGTATTGTTAATTTTGATGTACGAGCTTGGTGTTTAGTATTATTATTTGACTTGATTATATGTCACATTGATTTCATATGGAAATAATATATATATATATATCAATTATATTTTAAGAAAGTAAAAGCTCGTATAACAAGTCTTTAATATAATCAACTTATATTTTGTTTACTATAATGGTCAGCAAAATTATGGTGATTGTATGTATCAACTATCAAGTGCACCTTTTTATAGAGTACACTTACTACTTGCAATGAGTGACGTAAAAGAATTATGGTTAATCGATCTTTTTAATTAACTGAACCGAAATATTTGGTTAACTGAACCACATTAACCGCTGAATTTTGGAACAATTAACGGTTAAATTCTAAAAGTTAGATTAATTGACTTAACCGAACCGAATTAACCACAACCGATGGAATTAACCGAATGCTCACCCCTAGAGAGAATGATGTTGCTGCTCTTCATATTGATAGATATTCTTATTTAAGTAAATCTCTTTGCTTAAAAAATGATCTTTTGCATGCTAGAGATAATATCAATCATTTGTCTTCTACTATTGCTTCTCTTAAGCATGATAATGATAGTTTGAAATCTTCTTTGAAAAAATTCTTAGTTGGTAAAAAGAATCTTAATGACATCCTACACCATATTACTAAAAAAATTGGTAGACATGGTTTAGGGTATGATAGTAGTCAAAGGAACAACAAAGATAAAGGACCTCCAATATTCCATGGAGAATCCTCTAGTTCCAAGACTATGGGCACATGCAACTATTGTAATGAAATTGGTCATTATTCTAGTTGTTGTCCTTTTAGGAAAGAACCCAAGAGCAATAGGATTTGGGTTGCCAAACTAACCCCTCCGGACCCAAAAACATGATTGGGGACCATTTCATCTTTCTTCTTGCAGGTATACATGCGAATGGATTGACTTGAGCCACATGAAAGAAGAAAGGTGAGATGTGTAGAGGGTGACAACAAGTGGAAAAGGAATGATAAGAACAAAGGTAAAGTTTTTATTGCTTATAACCATTTCTAACTTGTTTTTGTCAAGTTAGTGTGCACTCTACATATGATTTTTGAGTCAAAAGTGGTATTTTATGCCTCTCTTCACACTCTTGCTCAAAAACTTTTTCCAATAATTCTATAGTGCATTACTAACTTGTTTAGACATGTTTGGATATGGTTTGTATATTTAGCATACCTTTAAATATGTTTTTATGAAATATATGTGCTTTCTGACATCTGCTCTGTCGGTCGAGTTTGTCATGTTTGAAACTCGACCGATAGGCACCAATGGGTGTTACCAACAACTGTCATCGGTTGAGTTGTCAATGCGCAGAACTCGACCGATAACACTGTGCGTAGAATGCACGGTTGGCTTATTGAATGAGAATTTCCCTCTCAACTAGATTTTCACAACCACTAGCCTTATTCTTTGGCACTCTCATTTGGTACCATTATATATGCAAATTGCCATGTTCTAAATTTCCTATCATGCTTACAACTCTATCTCTCCAATTGCTCTAAATTGGTATACCTATATCTTGCAATTACTTGCTTTGAGTTGTTTTGTAGGTTTTGATGATGACCTCTTTGGATCTCTTGGTTGTGTCTTAAATTGCTTCCATTGTGCTCTAACTTGCTACATCTATATAGGTGTATATCTTGTGTTGATACAACCTTGAGGTTCTTAGTGGTGATCATCTTTTGGTAATGATGCATATTTGTTAGTGAGTTATATCCTTCCATGCTTCTAAAATTGCATATCTCTTTGTTTGGATATATCTCAACATCTACTCATAGCTTGCTTTATCTTGTGTATCTTTTGGTATGTCTTGCTATGATCTAGATCCTACTAGTAGTCCTAACTTGTGATAACATCTACTAGTAGTTCATATACATGTAGTTCTAGCCTTGTTTATAATTGACATCTTTGCTCATCTATATGCTATGCTTGTATCTTGTCTCATCCATGCTCAAGATTGTTCCTTGAATTGCATATCTATTATCTTGAGTTGCTTGCATGACATTGTGATGCAGAGCACATATAGCTACATTATATGTAGAAATTGGAGTTTTTTTTGGATTTTATGCATATTTTGCTCCAGTTTCAGTTTTTGGTGCAAGACTAGTGTTTTTTATTCAGAAACGACCTTTTGAGAAAGGCTCATCGCTATGCCATGAGCCCTGTCACATCTTGGACAAATTTTGTCATCTTGAGGGTCAAAATTGTGATTTATTGTTTTTCTACAACACTTTATCTTGCATTTGGGGTTGTTCAAGTATATGCTCTAACTTGCTCTTCTTTCAATGCTTGGACAAGCCCCTATCTGTGCTCTTCTACTCTCATATATATTTGTGTTATCTCCTTTCTCTTTAACAATCGATGTTTCTTATTTCTTCATAACCCCACTTTTTGAAATGACAAAGGGGGAGAAAGGTATGTCTTCTTTTAAAAGAGGGAGAAGGCATGTCTTACATGAAGAAGAGAAATATGTTCATGTTAAGGGGATAAGGTAAATGGGAGAAGACATATATTTGTAACATATACGAGCAGAAGACATAGTATTCTATAAATGTTATGAAAGCTAACCATGCAGGGGAAATAGCATCAATTGAGGGGGAGTATGAGAACTCCATGTGCATCAACTGAGGGGGAGCATATGAGCTCAATAATATCGAAACCCCTAGGTTTCTCCGAAGGTATGATTTTACTTAAAATCTTTCAATACATTTATGGAATGGCTTGTCATCTTCAAAAAGGGGGAGAATGTTGACTCAAGGTCAATTATATCAATGTTAACTCACGTCTAAATTGACTAAACCCGTGTTTTGATGATGACTAACCATTCCACATATTGGTGTCTAATTTCTGTACTTGAGTGATTTTAGATTAGGTATAGACACACTCCAAATGCCCTAACTTACACATATCAAATTGGAGAAAAGACAAGTCAAAGTCAATACAAGTGCACATTTTTGTAATATGATGTAAATCCATTAGAATCATGTTGTAAATCACTTGTAATGATTGTATGACTTGTAATTAAGCTTAGAAAAAATCAGGAGCACTTAGATCGAATGTTTAAGCACTCAAAAGCTATTTTCCAAAATTCACATCAGGATGTTCATCTGTCGAGTTCTGTGAGTTGCAAACTCGACCGATTCTGATTGGATCTTGAAAATGACTTTTGATCAGTCGAGTTTATACTACACAGAATTCGACCGATGGAGTACTAGACCAATTCAATTTTCATTGGTCGGTCGAGTTTCCCTTGGACAAACTCGACCGATGGTATGAATATCGGCTTTGTCTTTTACTCTATCGGTCGAGTTACCCTTATAGAAATTCGACCGATGGCACTGTACGAAAAAGTGCAGATTAGTGCTTCTAGCCGTTGTGGAGTTGCAACAAGTGAAAATATATCCGTTGCAAGCCAAAAAATGACTAGTTTTCATTCTCAAGTGTTCCCAAAGGCTAAGAGGCATCCCCAGCTACAAATAGGACCCCTTGGGCTTCATTCCAAGGTTGAGCATTCAATGCAAACTCTATGTGAGGTTCCTATTCTATAGTTGAATGCTTGTTACAACCTCCTCTCTCTCTCTAAGCTTAATCACTTGCTACATCCATTATAGTGAGTAGGAAATCTATAAGAGAGCTAGTCCTACATGTATTTCTTGTGAGGCTCGTACTTCCACCACCTCCCCATCTCTCTTTTCAACCATGAAGATGAAGGTTATCTCTCTTAGCTGAGAGAGGTGAAGAAGAACAAGGGAAGGCATCCCTTGGTGAAGATCAAGGCTGAAGACTCGGAGCAAGAGTGGGTAAGCCCTTGGTGAAGGAAGAAGACTCCTTGCTCAAGTGGGTAAGTCCTTGGTGGAAGCTTCTCCAAATGAAGGTGAAGTCAAAGGTGGAAGATTCAAGAAGAGTGGGTAATGCCTACAAGGCTGAAGACTTGTGAAAGAGTAGGTAAGTCCTTGGAAGAAGGCGGAAGACTCCTTGCAAAGTGGGTAAGTCCTTGGTAAGGTTGAAGACTCTTTGTATTGGATAGGTAAGTCCTTTGTTTGGTCATGTATTGTAAGTCTTATGAATGAATATAAGAATGCAATGGTTAGGAAATCCTAGAGGTTGACCTCTCTAGGTAAGTGTATTGACATACTTCTAGTTTGAAGTATGGAACCACTCTAAATAGCTTGTCTACTTGTGTTTGCTCAATCTCTCTCATCCTTGCTATGCATGTTTTAGTTGCACTCAAATTACCTATTTAGCAACCTTATATTGTGATATATCTTGAAGGTCTGATAAATTTTGTTTAAGTGCATTCAACTCTATTCACCCCTCTCTAGAGCATCTAATCACCCATCTAGGATCCAACAATTGGTATCAGAGCAGGTCTTCTCCAAGTATACTTCAACAAGTAGGAGAAGATAGGTGACTACCAAGGAGGGAGATACTTGATCATCCTACCAATCTTTGATGGGAGCAATTTCCTCTATTGGAGATGAAGGCTTCAATTCTACATCCAAGGATCAAGCTCAAGCTCTAGTGATGAAGGAGAATTCCATTTTGCTCTTATGGAATCAACAAGTAAGGACTCAAGTGAGGTAAATCTAAACTCTTTAGATAAAGAATCTTTGATTGCTATTATTCATGATACTTGTGCCTCTTTTAAGTCTTCTAAAAGGAAAAGGAAAAAGCTTGCTATAATTGTTGATAATTTGCATGTAGAACTAGATGATCTTGAACATGCTAATTCTTGCTTGCTTGATGATAAAAATGCTTTTCTTAGCCAAGTAGACTCTCTTAAACTTGAAAATGCTAGTTTGCTTGATAAGATTAGATTTTTAGAAGCTCAACCTCTCATGCCTAGTTCTAATGAAGAGCATACTTTAATTGTTGATTCTCTCATGCATGATATTGATGTTCTAAAATCTGAAAACATTGACAAAAATTTTGTTTTGCAAGAATTAGAAATAGAAAATGCCTCCTTGATTGCTAAAACCAATGTGTATTAATCTTGTTCGAGTTCTACTAGTAGAGAGAATGATGTTGCTGCTCTTCATATTGATAGAGATTCTTATTTAACTAAATTTCTTTTTTTAGAAAATGATCATTTGCATGCTAGAGATAATATCAATCATTTGCCTTCTACTATTGCTTCTCTTAAGCATGATAATGTCGGTAAAAAGAATCTTAATGACAACCTACACCATACTACTAAACAAATTGGTAGACATGGTTTAGGGTATGATAGTAGTCAAAGGAACAACAAAGGTAAAAGACCTCCAATATTCCATGGAGAATCCTCTAGTTCCAAGACTATGGGCACATGCAACTATTGCAATGAAATTGGTCATTATTCTACTTGTTGTCCTTTTAGGAAAGCACCCAAGAGAAATAGAACTTGGGTTGCCAAAATAACCCCTCCAGACCCAAAAACATGATTGGGGACCATTTCATCTTTCTTCTTGTAGGTATATGCAAATGGATTGACTTGAGCCACATGAAAGTAGAAAGGTGAGATGTGTAGAGGGTGACAACAAGTGGAAAAGGAATGGTAAGAACAAAGGTAAAGTTTTTATTGCTTATAACCATTTCTAGCTTGTTTTTGTCAAGTTAGTGTGCACTATACATATGGTTTTTGAGTCAAAAGTGGTATTTTATGCCTCTCTTCACACTCTTGCTCAAAAACTATTTCCAATGCTACTATAGTGCATTACTAACTTGCTTAGACATGTTTGGATATGGTTTGTATATTTAGCATACCTTTAAATATGTTTTTATGAAATATATGTGCTTTCTGACAGCTGCTCTGTCGGTCGAGTTTGTCATGTTTGAAACTTGACTGATAGGAACCAATGGGTGTTTCCAGCAGCTGTCATTGATCGAGTTGTCAATGCACAGAACTCGACCGATAACACTATGCACATGATACACAATTGGCTTATTGAATGAGAATTTCCCTCTCAACTAGATTTTCTCAACCAATAGCCTTATTCTTTGGCACTCTCATTTGGTACCTTTATATATGCAAATTTCCATGTTCTAAATTGCCTATCTTGCTTACAACTCTATCTCTCTAATTTCTCTAAATTGGTGTACCTATATCTTGCAATTACTTGCTTTGAGTTGTTTTGCAGGTTTTGATGTTGACTTCTTTGGATCTCTTGGTTGTGTCTTAAATTGCTTTCGTTGTGATCTAACTTGCTACATCTATATAGGTGTATATCTTGTGTTGATACAACCTTGAGGTTCTTAGTGGTGATCATCTTTTGGTAATGATGCATATTTATTAGTGAGTTATATCCTTCCATGCTTCTAAAATTGCATATCTCTTTATTTGGATACATCTCTACATCTACTCATAGCTTGCTTTATCTTGTGTATCTTTTGGTATGTCTTGCTATGATCTAGATCCTACTAGTAGTCCTAACTTGTGATAACATCTACTAGTAGTTCATATACATGTAGTTCTAGCCTTGTTTATAATTGACATCTTTGCTCATCTATATGCTATGCTTGTATCTTGTCTCATACATTCTCAAGATTGTTCCTTGAATTGCATATCTATTATCTTGAGTTGCTTGCATGACATTGTGATGCAGGGCACATAGAGCTACATTATATGTAGAAATTGGAGCTTTTTTTTTGGATTTTATGCAGATTTTTCTCCAGTTTTAGTTTTTGGTGAAAGACTAGTATTTTTATGCAAAAATGACCTTTTGAGCAAGGCTCATCACTATGCCATGAGCCCTGTCACTTTTTGGACAAATTCTGTCATCTTGAGGGTTAAAATTGTGATTCATTGTTTTTATGCAATACTTTATCTTGCATTTTGGGTTGTTCAAGTATATGCTCTAACTTGCTTTTCTTTCTATGTTTGGACAAGCCCCTATATGTTCTCTTCTACTCTCCTTATATATATTTGTGTTATCTCCTTTCTCTTTAACAAGTGATGTTTCTTATTTCTTCATAACTCCACTTTTTGAAATGTCAAAGGGGGAGAAAGGTATGTCTTCTTTTAAAAGAGGAAGAAGGCACGTCTTACATGAAGAAGAGAAATATGTTCATGTTAAGGGGAGAAGGTAAATGGGAGAAGACATATATTTGTCTGAATATCAACTTTGTCTGAATATCAGCTTTGTCTGAAATATGTTCCCCAGGACAAACTCGACCGATGGTCTGAATATCAGCTTTGTCTTTTACTCTATCGATCAAGTTACCCTTATAGAAATTCGACCGATTACACTGTACGAAAAAGTGCAGAAAAGTGCTTCTAGCCATTGTGGAGTTGCAACAAGTGAAAATATATCCATTGCAAGCCACAAATTGGCTAGTTTTCTTTCTCAAGTGTTCCCAAAGGCTAAGAGGCATCCCCAACTATAAATAGGACCCCTTGGGCTTCAATCCAAGGTTGAGCATTCAATGCAAACTCTATGTGAGGTTCCTATTCTATATTTGAGTGCTTCTTACAGCCTCCTCTCTCTCTATCTAAGCTTAATCACTTGCTACATCTATTAGAGTGAGTAGGAAATCTGTAAGAGAGCTAGTCCTACATGTATTTCTTGTAAGACTCGCACTTCCACCACCTCCCCATCTCTCTTTTCAACCATGAAGATGAAGGTTCTCTCTCTTGGCTGAGAGAGGTGAAGAAGAAAAAGGGAAGACATCCCTTGGTGAAGACCAAGGCTGAAGACTTGGAGAAAGAGTGGGTAAGCCCTTGGTGAAGGCAGAAGACTCCTTGCTCAAGTTGGTAAGTCCTTGGTAGAAGCTTCTCCGAGTGAAGGTGAAATCAAAGGTGGAAGATCCAAGAAGAGTGGGTAATCCCTGCAAGGCCGAAGACTTGTGCAAGAGTAGGTAAGTCCTTGGAAGAAGGCGGAAGACTCCTTGCAAAGTGGGTAAGTCCTTGGTAAGGTTGAAGACTCTTTGTATTGGATAGGTAAGTCCTTTGTTTGGTCATGTATTGTAAGTCTTATGAATGAATATAAGAATGCAATGGTTAGGAAATCTTAGAGGTTGACCTCTCTAGGTAAGTGGACTGACATACTTCTAGTTTGAAGTGTGGAACCACTCTAAATAGCTTGTCTACTTGTGTTTGCTCAATCTCTCTCATCCTTGCTATGCATGTTTTAGTTGCACTCAAATTACCTATTTAGTAACCTTATCTTGTGATATATCTTGAAGGTCTAATGAATTTTGTTTAAGTACATTCAACTCTATTCACCCCCCTCTTGAGAATCTAATCGCCCATATAGGATCCAACAGATTTTCCACAAGAGTTAAGTCTGAGTATAGTTAAGTTCAGTCGGTCCTTGTAAAGAAATATGAGAGAGTTGTAAATGATGGTGTATAACATTATTCCTCTTTTAGCAATATATGAGAATCAGCAAGTCTTATGTGCTTAAAAGTATGAGAAACATAATGAATGTTCATACATGCATTTTTTTTTACTTTTAAAATCGGATTAGAGAAATCAATGCTCAGACTCCCTTGTAAAGTTAGTTCATGTGATTCAATGTGAGAAAAAAAAGAGTTTAAAAAAGAAGAAAAAATTAAGGGTGATCTTTGTATTACGTTAGATCCTCAATTTATTCCCTAATCTCATGATAAATGGTAATTGTGAGATCGGGGTGTAACAACTTGGTATCAAATCTGAGGCTGAGTTGTCAGGGACCATTAAGTTAGTAAGTTAGAGTCATAAGTATGGCAGATAGGAGATGTTACGATGTTAGCTCTGAGGATTTGAGTATTTGGATATCCTGGCCCGGTATCTGAGTACTTGGATCGACCAGTATCAAGCTACTCTATCTATTCTTTCATGTATACCTTAGACAGGTATACAGTGGAAGGATGGTCTAGAGAGGAACCCTAGAAATATTAGGGCTAGAAACAAGACAAGTAACATAAATTAAGAGCATAAATATAAAATGAGATAGAACTTTCATTTTATATTGTTGTTTATTGGAGATGAATAGAAAATCTCTTATATGTTTGAATTCAGATATTCAATATTTTGAAATATATATGGGTCTTTAAGATTTTTTGTACACTATGCAATTGTAGCATTTATTGATTACATTCTTTGTATCAAGTAGACTAGAAATGATCTTTGAATGAGCTTTCCTAAGTGGATAAGTTTTCTTCCACACATTTGAGATGAATAAGAGTTGAGTAATCCTGAGTAGCTCTTGGCTTCTGGACTGCAGGTTGGGCCTGGTCTGGCTAGCAGGATGCATTATTAGGATCTAATGACTCCTATTAATAACATAACAAGAGTAAATTCTGGATAGATTAGATCCAAATTCTAGTATGAATGTATATACTCTAAGATTTTGAAGTATAAGGGAATGACTGGGATAACTAAAAATCAGTTGGAACTGATATCTGAGATCCAACTTTGGGGCCTCATATGAGAAACCCTTAATTGGGAATAAAGGATCATGACATAAGGTTTAGATTAAGTTTAATTATTAGTATTATATGAACTCTAAATATGAAATATGGAAAAGATATGAGAAAAGTATGTAAGGGGGCAAGATAGTCAGAATCAATCATAAGGAATGGTACATATAATCGAGTAAAATGCTTTTGTGTACTCCAAAGAAAAAATAAAATAGAAGAAAAGAGTTAAATATACAATAAGTACATAGAAGTGAAGAGTCTTCAGAAGAGTTGAAGTGAAGAGAACTGGATGAGCATGTAAATCATAAAACTAGGATAAGAAACTTAGTTGAAACAAAGAGAAATGTTGGGAAGAATGAGCTTAATTAAGGAATGAGGGTTATGATATAATTGAGAGCATGGAATGTATACCTTTATTAATAAGTTTAATACGTTCATCCTTACTGCCTTTGGATTCTAAGTCTCTATAGAACAACAAACTAGCTTCTAAAAGAAGAACAAAAGTGTAGCTAAATAAATGAATAAGTAATACAAAGGTAGACTATATTTAGAAGGGAAAAAGTTGATTAAAAGAGATACTAAGTTTGACCCATGCATGAGCTGTTTGATTTAAAATGAAGGATATGTAATGTATTAAACATGATTTGAAACTAGTAGAGAGATTATTGATTTAGAATTTCAACTTCACATTAGTAGAAGGATAAAAAGAAATATGTGCAACATGGTATACATGATCATACACATGAATAAGCAACATGATCATAAGAAAAAAAAATTAGAAGTTAAAGATGACATGTGGAAGAGTAGTATATGGTAAGAGGATTATGGAAAGTAAGGAAGGGTTTGAAACATGGTGGAGTAATATAGATTATAAATGAAAGGGGTTAGGAGATTCAATCAATTGATAATTAGTCAAGTATCCTTGTTGATAACTAACTAAACATACATATGAGAAATGTATTAAGGGAATGTTTGAAGACAAGAATTATAAGTCACAGAATCATCTTCTCTTTCATATCTTCCTTAATGAGAGCAATGTGGGAATGAAGTGATAAGAAAATGAATCATATATGATGCATAGACACCATGGTAGAGACATCTAGTGAATGTAATAATGACACATAATATGATGATGAAACCCTAATAGGGTAACTGAGAATGCAATCCATCTAAATGGCCAAGTAAGAGAAAGGAAATTCAATTGATAAGATAAAGAAGACTTTAGTAAAACTTGTGAGATCAAAAGTTTGAATTTCAAATTAAGGGATCAAAGTCACATAACAATAACGCCATGCTACTGATAAGAACCAAACCCTAGAATGTTTAGAGTTGTAGTAGTTCAAGGGATGTCACTAGTGATTTGACCTTGAATACTAGCATCTTTATAAAACAAGATCATGAGATTTGCACTATGAGAAGTAAACTAGCACTGATAGTAATCTCGGGTTTAAAGATAGCTAATCTGAAAGGTAGATAAATAATATGGAAATGATTCAAAGTAAAGAATAAGATATAAATTTGAAATGTAACACGTGTGTTTTGAACAAAAGGAGAAATACAATATGAGTGAAGTGCAATATGAGATAAATTCTTGCAGTGATAGCAAGAATGATGAATAATCTATTTGTATCTTGTATGTTTCAATTTTAGGAATGTTTAATCTACATGATTAAAATGAGATGGATAAGTAGCAAAAAGTAAGTTGTAGTGAATGAGGAGAGAGATAAGAGAAAACAATGGCTTTTAGTAATATGTGAATTTGTTTTTAGAAGTATAATTTGTTGAAGGTATATTAAGGGATGTAAATTGGTTCTACATATGATTTCAGTGTACATGTGTAAGCAATATGTTAATTAAAGGTGTCTGATAGTTGTAGTCATTCATACCAGTAATCCATCTTAGTATTGTACAATTTTGGTATGGTGATATGGGTTGAATAATGATGGAACAAATGAAGGGTTACCCTGAATAAGGTAGTCTTACATATTCACTCATATGAATAGAAGGGATGATAACCATATTGTATTGATATGTAACCCTAATGAGGTATAGCTTGTTATACCTAGCTTTAATATAACTAAGTGATGGTAATTGGGTATAAATAGTCTTTGAATGACTAATACAATCATGGAGTACTTTGTTACTGTTGTTGAAACCCTAGTATGCTATAACCCGATAGTTACACCTTGAATTATGTGTGGGGTTCATACGTGAGAATAATATGGAATGTGATGGTAATGCTTCACCTTATGCATCCATGATGCAATGGGGATGCCGTGAGTAGTATTGTACAATTGCTGTTGAATCTAGTCTTCCAACTCAAGACTGTTTTGCTATTTGAGTAGCATAATAGTAATATTCAAAACAACATGGTGAACTCTTTTTTGTGACACAGAGGTAATATAAAATAATAGTACATATTGAGCCGTATGAATTGAGACGGTTGGATCAGATTATCAATGTTGAGGTAACACCTCAAGAGTATGAAAATATTGAAATGGTTGCTTCTCTATCTACTCTATGATTGATTGTGGCATAGAGAATTTGTTTGTTATCATTGAGAACTATTTTAACATGTTGTGATTAGAAAAGAAATAAAGGACTTGACGTCGAAAACTACATTCAAGTATAAAATACAATAATGTAATGATATGTAAGATATTAGAAACTTAAAATAAACTTTGAATATACTTTTTTTGTGTATTTATGTTTCTGGGACGAAACGTTTTAATGGGGTGAGAATTGTAATGACCATATTTGTGCTTAATTGGTAAACTAGGGTTTACCTGAATGATTACATACTTGATTAGATTGAACATCGTTTAGACTTGATTAATGATAGTAGATCAATTGTGATGTTTCAAACCTAATAAGAAACTATAACTATGATTTTAGTTTGAAAAATTAGGGTTTGAGAAATGTAAACCCTAATCGGCAAAAATTAGGGTTTTGATAGTACATGAATATGGAATTTGATCAGGATAGCAGTGTGGTAAATAATTTTTCATATTTTATATAAATTTTTATTTAATTGAATTTTGGATATGATATGGATAGCTCAATCATGTATATTGGAGAAAAATTTCATAATATTTGAGTGTTCTTTGAATGTGGTTCTCGGTCAAACTATACTTCGACCAAAATATTGATAGAGTGCTTTTTAGCAGTGTAGTGTTTTATTTTTATTTATTTATTGGTAACTCCAAATGATCTAAAAATTTAACTAGAGATATGAAACTAAATCATAAACAAAATGTAAAATTTTCATAATTTTTGGATACGTTTAGACCGTATGAGTAGACGAATTATAGTAATATTTGTATTACATAAAATTCAGCTGAAATAAGAGAAAGTATAGTGAGGGGTCAATGTGCAATTGACCCAAGCATATAAATTGCTATATATGATCAAACTAACACACAAGGAAATCTCATAATTCATGATTCAAACCAGAGAAACAAAATCCTAGAGAGAGGGGGAGTTAGGGTTTGAGAGGAGAAATTGATGGAGATGTTGACCTAGGGTTTTGCGGTCCGAGGAATGATGAAATCATGTAAGTTTAGCTTCTTTGGATATAGTTTCATGGTGAATCTTCTCTCAGATGTCAAGATTCCATTCATCCCTTGATTGGATTCGAAATCATATCAAATCAAGTCCTTTTCTCACTCTTTCTCTCCCAATCTTCATTTTTAGGGTTTCCGAGTTGAAAGGAAAAAGTATCGGGTGAATTGCTAGGGATTTGATACGATATCGAGATTTTTAGGGATAAGGTGAGTTTTTAAGGTGTTTTCATAGCTTAGGGTGAGTGGGAACTTCCTTTAAACAATATATTGCACGGAAATTGGTTAAATCATCCATAATCTTTATTTGCTTAGTATGCGACTACAAACCCTGAATTGTGTGTTTGATCTAAGTTGTTGCAAAATGATATGAAACAGATTCTTTCTCTATTTGGATGAATTTCAGATGATAAAATCATATTAGAAATGTATACAATACATCCTAATGAGAATTCCCTAAGTATTCATAGAGGTTATAAGAGTAAACTGAAATATAGGGAATTTGTCTATGACTGAAATTACTGTACATCAAATAGAGAAATTTGTTTATCTGGATTCCCTTGGTTATGAATGGTTGTTTATCTGAATTCATAGTACATATGTGTCAGATATTATCTTGGATTTCATTTAAGGTGAATAGTGTTTGTTTGATATCTCAGTAAAGAGGGTGAAACCCTAGATGCAAGGAAAGTTGGACATTTGTGAATAGATATCGTGAAATCCATTTGAACAGATTTTCTTGACATGATAGACTTTATTTATTCAATTTTATTGTTGATGCATGTTATCTTATTGAATGGCATGGAAACCCAAATCCAGCTCAGTTCCTAGGATTCATTCATATATTAATTGTATATGATTTGTTGAAAGTAGTCTTTATTCAGTGAATGTTTATGTCACATGAAATCCTTATGAGAGCCATGTGATAAGTGAATGAGGTAAATGAAACCCTAAGGATAGTGTATTCAATGAATCAGGTATTGTGATATCAATGTTCTCAGTATGAGATGTCATGATGCTTAACAATACAGTTGTGGTAAATGTTATCAGATGGTCTATGAAACGAATAGTTTACAGGTGCTAATGATGATTATTCATATGTAAAGTAATTAACTCTTATAAGTGTATTAAGAAGTTAAATTTCATGATTCTAGTGTATAAAGTATCAAGTGGACATGTATTCTGTTTATTTGAGAATTTTAGTCTGCCTGCAGGTATAAAATGTTTTTTTTTGTGGAAAATTGGGTAAGTATATTCCAAAAATCCCCTAAAAGGGGACAAAGTTACAAGCTACACCCATACATGTGACTACACACATATAGGAATTGGTTACGACATATCCCAATTCCTAGCTATAATAGTAGGTATAAAATGTTGATTTCTCATTATATTACAGTTTTTTAGTATACTGCTTTGCCAAGTTTAGAATGATATACATGTTGTGTTATAAACTTCAAATAAATAGACATGGTACCACAGAGATACCAGTGTCAAGTATAAGTAAGGAAAAGATACAATATAGTAAGAGCTTTCCAAGAATAATATAATAATAGACATATGTGCCCTGAACACCGTAGATTCCCTATGAATGTCTGCACTATAGGGAGGAAACAATCCACCTTGGAAGAGACCAGTATACGAGGATCAAATCGCACCCACAGAGCGTGCAGAGAGACGAAGCCCTTGAGAAAGTCTCCTAAGAGAAGATATGTTACCCAAAATGAACTGGAGATCCCAGTGGTAACCCAGAGGTACCCACAGAGCGTACCAAGATGAGGCCCACAGAGCGTCTCAGACCCTCCGCCTGTATACTCATCCTAGAAGGAGAGGTCCAGTTAAAGGCCATATATTTAGTCACCTTAGTCAGACGTGACAGTTTGAGTCAAGTAGACCAGGATTTAGATCTAGGCTTAGCTTCTCGGGTTTTAAGCTAAGTCTTGTATGGTGAGATCATAGTTCACGATGAGTCTTCATATGTACTGTACACTGCATATGATCAGGGCGTAAGTTAAAATATGATAGTATAAGTTTAATAGAGTTTCTTATAAGTAAGAAAGGCTAAGAAAGATTTGAGTACAGTTTCCCAACAATTATTCTTTGTATGTTTTGAATTATTAGTTCTCTTTGAAATTAATCAAGAATGCTCATATATTTATTTACTCATGTTGATATCTAGGGTATCCTGCCATATTTATGATTTTTCAATGATAAGTCTCTTTAAAGCTTCCTACTGTTATAATTGATATAAATTGCTCAAAAGTATATCTGTAATTATATCAGTGCTTTAAACTGTTTCTTTGAAGTACTCATTCACTAAGCGAGTAGGCTCACCCCCTCTACTCAAAATTTTTAGGGAAACCATGGGGATTGAAGATATCATTGCTTCAGAGTAGATATGCCACAAGAGTTAAGTCTGAGTATAGTTAAGTTTAGTCGATCCTTATCACTCTAGGTCCTTGTAAAGAAATATGAGAGAGTTGTAAATGATGATGTATAACAATATTCCTCTTTTAGCAATATATGTGAATCAACAAGTCTTATGTGCTTAAAAGTATGAGAAATATAATGAATGTTCATACATGCATTTTTTTACCGTTGAAATCAGATTAGAGAAATCAATGCTCAGAATCCCTTGTAAAGTTAGTTCATGTGGTTCAATGTGAGAAAACAAAGAGTTTGAAAAAGAAGAAAATTTTAAGGGTGATCTTTGTATTATGTTAAATCCTCAATTTATGCCCTAATCTCATGATTAATGGTAATTGTGAGATTGGGGTGTAATAGTCAACCTGTAAGATTTCTTAACCATTGCACTCTTATATTCCTTTATAAAACATACAATACATGACCCAACAAAGGACTTACCTATCCAAGTCAAAAGTCTTCAACCTACACAAGGACTTACACACTTTGCAAGAAGTCTTCTGCCTTCACCAAGGACTTATCCACTCTCACACAAGTCTTCGACCTTGAAAGAGTTACCCACTCTTCTTGGATCTTCAACCTTTAATTTCACCTTCGCCAAAGTTAAGCTTTCACCAAGGACTTATCCACTTGAGCAAGGAGTCTTCTTCCTTCACCAAGGGCTTACCCACTCCCGCTCCAAGTCTTTGACCTTGTTCTTCACCAAGGGACTCCTCCCCTTATTTTTCTTCACCTCTCTTAGACAAGAGAGAGAACCTTCATCTTTATGGTTGAATGAGAGATTGGGAGGTGGTGGAAGTGAGAGCCTCACAAGATATACATGTAGGACTAGCTCTCTTATAAATCTCCTACTCACTCCAATGGATGTAGCAAGTGATTAACATTAGAGAGAGAGAGAGAAGGCTTCAAGATGTACTCAAATATAGAATAGAGACCTTCATAGTGCTTGGCTAACCATGGAATGAAGCCCAAGGGGTCCTATTTATGGTTGGGGATTCCCACTATCCTTTGGGAATACTTAAGGACGAATACTAACCCTTTGGGATGTTGCAACAAATATTTTTTTTGAGTTTTGCAACATTCCAACAACTAAAAATACTTTTATGTACTTTTTTGTATAGTGCGATCAGTCGAGTTTACTTTTGAAAAACTCGACTGAATGTACTATTCGACAAAGATGATTTGAACAATCAATCGAGTTTGTCATGGATGAAACTCAACCGATCACTTAAATCAGTTTTGTCCAGTGCAAGGATCGATCGATTCTGTGAGTGGTAAACTCAACCGAACCATGACATTCTCAAAATTGATCAAATGATCAATCGAGTTTGCAGCTTGACCGAAAAATAACATGCAATGAATTTTGGAAAATGTCATTAAAGTGCTTAAATATTCAATTTGAGTGGTCCTAATTTTTTCTAAGCTTAATTTACAAGTCATATAATCATTACAAATAATTTACAACATGATTGTAATGCATTGACATCATATTCCACAAAAGTGCACTTGCATTGATTATGACTTGTCTTTTCTCCAAATTGAGATGCGCAAGTTAGGACATTTGGAGTGTGTCCATACCTAATCTGAAATCACTCAAGTAAAGATATTAGACACAATTAATTGGAATAATTTAGTTAGAATTTGATCAATTTAGATGTAGAATCTACATTGACCTAAGTCAATAGTTATAAGAAAAATAATTTATCTTTCTTCTTTTTTCTTATTGTCATATACTCATTTTTATATTCCACACCATTTTTCTCTAAGTATGTTGACATTAGCTTTGTTTGATTTTATCTTTTGCAAAGAATTTAAATATTTTAATTTTGTAAAAATTCACTATGGAATAAAAGTTATAAACAAAATATTTTTTTCTCATATTTTTATTTTTGTTGTCTTTTTTATACACCCCATGTCATGTGATTAAAAACACAAATTGGGGCCCAATCAGGGAAAGACCACCCCAATTGAGCGAAAAACCACTCAACAACGTCACAATAGTATTTTCGTTCTCATTGTCACCTTCTCTCCTTGTCCTTACCATGATCGATCATAATCTACAAGGAAAGAAAACAAATTCCCTTCCCTCGTTGCTTCCTATCAAATGCCATCCCCGCTTCTAATTTCCTATCAATTGAACCAGGCACAGGAGTAGCTAATAGGGGATATGTATGATGGACTTGAACTCATTCCACTAAGAAATTGCACACCATTGGTGTCAAATCTGCAACAAATTTGTAAAACATAAAATTATATCCATAGTAGAAAAACATGATGCATACACCTATTTTCTTCTTTCTATTCAGCATGGAAAAAGCATAAGTAACAATATCACAACACAGAGTTCTGTGAAAGGCGTCATAATTAAATAAGTGAATGTCCAAGTATTCGACTCAGTTTTAAAAAGACATACAATGACAATATTTTAAAAGAAAATACAAACACCTATACAGTTATACAACTAGATAAAATTGTTTTGTAGATACTTTTAGATAAATGTTTTCATTGTGAAAAAGAGAGGTCCAGTCCTATTAGAAAATTACAAAAGAGAGTCTTTAGTTGCTGCTTTGTCACTAAAAAAAGATTGACAATCTAATTTATAACTTGCCAATGCATTTTTTATATGCTTCATATGTAATTTGATGATCTATTTACTGCTTAATTTAATCCCAGTTGCTGCCATAAGACTCCTCTCCGGATGCTCTATTTGAGTATCGGACATGCAACTTACGCAAATAAACAATTGTAGACAACAACCTAGTCCTAGGATGGAAACTTGCGCACCCTAGATCAGATGGAAGGTTGCTTGGAATTCAATCTGGTTTCGGCCTGAATACCAAATAGAGAAAGCTAATCCAGACAGATCCTCAAAATCTTACTGAAGTTCGAATGAGTTTGAGTCCAATTTTATATGTGTTGCCAAATGCCATGTCCCAGTAGTTCTACACCTAAGAAGCACAGACACTTCTCAGAGGTTGTCTGTTTGTGTCCGGCATGTGTCCAACATGGACCCACCTTGGACACTACCAGACACGTGGCAGACATATCTACATTGTATCTGTTTTGAATTTTTTTTATTGTAATGTTAGACACGGCTAGGACACTCTGTGGACACATCTAAGACATGCCATCCAAACCCATTTAAGAACAAGCATATAAAAAGAAATCCAAACCATCTCTAAATTCTATTTTTAGTCCTCCACTATTTCTTTCCCTACTAACATTAGGTGGTTAAGCTTCAACTACTACATGCAAGTTGATGATGCGCATCTTTAAAAACTGAAGCAAATATCATTAGAGATAACATCTCCAGATTCTTCACCAACTATTGCAACATTTAGAGACTGCCACATCAACCAAAAGGAGGAAAATAGTTGGTTTCACCACCTTCTCTTCCAGTTCTATGTAATTCTTCTTCCTTTGTGTACTCCCTTTCTTCCCGCTTCTTCTTGTCCACTCTTCTTTTTTTCCTACTTTTAGCTATAGTGGCTGCAAAAATGTCCTCCACCTCCTCCCGCTTCTTCTTGTCCACTCTTCTTTTTTCCTACTTTTAGCTATAGTGGTTGCAAAAATGTCCTCCACCTCCTCTATATCCTGCTTCTCTATTTTTTCTTTTTCCTCATCTACTTTTCCCTCTTCCCCTCTTTTCCCTCTTCTCATTCCTGCTCATTCTTTTCTTCCAATTTGAATGTGGCAGAAGCCACTCTCCAACCCATCCTCTTATTTCACGTTGGTCCTCTACTTCTTCTACCTTCACCCGCCACTCCTCTCCCTACACTTTTCTTGCTTCTTCAGGCAAAATTAGCATAGTATTGTCCTCCGTATGTGATTTAGCCCTATTTTAGGGCTTCATCTTGTGTCATTTTGTATTTCAATCACATCTACAACTGTTAGATTACATGTTATTTCCCTCAATACGTGTTTTATTGTCAAATGCACTTATGGATGGTTTTTGTATGTTTTATAGGTACTTTAGCCACTACTTGATGGATTGGAAAGAAGATGGTTGAATCTAGGGTTTTCCTAGGCTTAGAGGAGCCCAAAATGAGGCCAAAGGCACTCCAAACCTACCCTAAGTGGTCAATGGATGTATTGAAGCAATAACCTTCATGGATGGCCAAGTTCAACACTCAAATGCAGGGTAAGGACCCCAGAACGGCCGTGCTACCATAGAATGGATATTTTGGGACATGCCCCAATCAGCATAATCTTCAAAAATTGACCCAGTTGGCCAAAACGACCGTGTTATCAAGAATGGCCATTTTGGGAGTTCCCAGCATGGGCCAACACGACCGTGCTACCAGTCCTAGAAATATAAAATTCCCCTATTCATTCCAATTTTTCACCATGGCCATTCCCATCCACCACGATCGTGCTACCCATTTCCCACTACGGCCGTGCAGCCCCGCACGGCTGTGCTACACACAAAATTACCTGATTTTCTACATTGTTCTACCCACTTTGCCCCCACTTAACCTAATGCTTCCCCCACACCTATATATACCTAGGTGGTGGCTGGGACACGAGGTTATCTACCCCGCAACCACTCTAGCCTCCCCATTTTCGTCCTCCATCCATTCCCACCCATTCCACCTCCATTTCAACATTTCCACCATCAAAACCCCACTTTCCTTCCATTTCCACCCTTTTCCATCGTACACCCATGCCATTCACCTACCTTGGAGGAGGGAGATCGAGCTACAAATGCTAGGTGGTGAGAAGGAGGAGTCTTAACTGAGCTTATCATGGCTTTTCACTCCTTTACTCATTCTTTCTCCTCTCTTTTTGTATTTTGCTTTGTTATGAGTAGCTAGGCCCCTTGGGTGGGCTGTTTGGGGGAAATTATGTTACTTTGATACCATGTTGGGGTAAAATGACATGTAAACTTTGTAATTCCATTTGTTAATGATTATGTTCTATTTCTATCTCTTTCTCCATGAATTACTTGTTGGTTTGTGTAGGGCTGAGCATCGGTCCAGAACCGGACCGGACCGGACCGAACCGGACCGGACCGCAGACTGAATTTTAACAAATATATGGACCGCCGACCGGACCGTTTCGAGGTAGGACCGGACCGGGACCAGACTATTTTGTACTAGGACCGGACCAGACCGTTTGGACCGTAATCATCCTTTTTTACATATTTTACAACTTATTTAATTGTACAAAGTTGATAATCTTAGTCACTTCTAACAATTATATAACTTTAGTATCAAACATTTATACTAGTAATGATTATATATGTACTTTATTTGTAATTATTATAGAATACACCTTCAAATATACATGAATTTTATATAAAAGTCAATCTGCGGTCCAGACCGGACCGAACCGATTTTGGACCGTACCAGACCGAAGACCGAACTCATCAAAATTCCCGGACCGCGGATCGGACCGAACACAATATTGGATCGGACCGGACTGGACCGAATTGAGCAGTCTGGTCCGGTTTTGCGGTCTGGACCATTATTTGCTCACCCCTAGGTTTGTGTGTGAAATCACCTAGGAATTTAGGTAAATTGCTTATATGTGTGAATTTTGGGACTTGCCCCTAGGTCTAATTCTTGGATTCCTAGGTTGCCTCCCATCTTCCTACATCCTAATCAATCTCCCTAAACCTAAGTGAGAAATCTAAGTATCTAGATTGGATAATTCTAGTGCAATTAGCATGGAGCCTTCTCAAGGCTAGAATGTGGGGGAATCGGGGTCCAAAACCCTAGTTTCACCTCCCCATTACTACCCTCAGCCCATAATTGCCCAAGGAATGCCTAATCCAAAAGCCTAGACTTGATTAGACTCTAATTGAATTGAACCTAATCCCTAACCCAATTGAGCTTCGTAAGGGTAGTAGGGGGTGTTAGGAACTAGTTCCCCTATACACAACCTAGCATATCAATGGCCAGTTAGTAGCTTAGGTTAATTCATTAGACTCTAACTTGTTGTTTGGTTTGAATAATTTAAATGGAATCATAATGTTCATATGTCACCCCCAACTTAAGTGATAAGTCATACCCCTAAAAAACCCATACACCTCTTTATTGCTTAAAACCCTAGTTTTGTGCTTGCTTAGCTTAGTTTGCTCTTTCCTTGCTTAGCTAGATTCTTGTCCTTCTCTTGACTTATTCATGTTAGTTTAGCTCTTCAATAGCTCTTTTGCTTCTCTATTTCTTGCCTTAGTGTAATTTGCCTTTTCATACCTAGCTTAATCCTTTCTTGCTTGTTTAGCCTTACTCTAGCCTAGGGTTAACTTAGATTTCATTCTTGCCTTTCATTGCTTGTTTTTCCATAATAGTTCAACAATCAAAATAACCTTCAAACCCTTAACCCTAGTCTCCACAGTAGGAACATAGCGAAACTAAAGCTAGCTCTATTACCCCCTATTTTCCCTATAGATCGACCCTATACTTTCCACCTTCCTATACTATGACATGACCCCGTGCACTTGTGGGTATAGTTGTCTCAGTGTGAGTAACAAAGGAGAAAGATCCAAGAGGAGAAACAAAGTCCTTCAAGGAAGAAGACTTGAGCTTGAATGGGTAAGACCTAGTTGAAGGCTGAAGATTCAAGCTAAGTGGGTAAGTTCCTTATTAAGGTGGAGATATCCTTGTGGTTTGATGGGTAAGTCCTTTGGTGGTCTATTGCTGTAAATCTCTATGGTGATATAATAGAGAAAAGCACTTGCAAAGTCCTAGAGGTTGACCTCTCTAGGTAGTGGACTGACTCACTTCTAGTTTGAAGTGTGAAACTACTCTACATCTCTTTGTCAAATGCTTGCTATCAATCTATCTCATCCTTGCCATGCTTGTTAGATAGGACTTCAAATTGCCATTAAACTATTGCTCCTAATTGATATAATTTGAAGGTCTAATATGTTTTGTGAGAATTTTTGTAGCTCTATTCATCTCCCTCTAGATCCCTTAGATCCAACAAGTGGTATTAGAGCTAAGGATCTTCTCCAACATTCTCCCGCAAGACAAGAAGATGGGCGGCAACCTACTTGGTTCACTCAACCTACAGGGAGGCTTCTCCATGCATCCTCCGGTCTTTGATGGTGCCAACTTCCTCTATTGGAAGAGAAGGATGCAGTTCTACATTCAAGGGATGAACTTTGATATGTAAAAGGTGATGGTTACACCTTACAAAGACCAACATGAGTTGTTGTAACATTGAGTGAAGCTGCTCTCAAAGAGGCTCAACTCAATGCAAAGGACATTAGCATTCTCTATGCAGCCCTCACTCCCACGGAGTTCAACCGGATCTCATCATGGGACACTGTCTATGAGATTTGGAACAAGCTGTTCATCACATATGAAGGCACAAAGCAAGTCAAGGAGGCAAAGATCTACATGTTGGGCAGCCTCCTAGAGAACTTCAAGATGGGAAAGAAAGAAGGCATTGCGGAGATGTATTCAAAGCTGAATGTCATCATCAATGGGCTGGTTGCTTTGGGCACTCCTTTAGAAAGAGGTGTCATCAACTCAAAGATCTTGAGAACTCTTCCAAAGAGATGGGAGTCAAAGGTTACCTCCATTGAAGAAGTGAGGAGCCTTAGTGACATCCCAACTAAAGAACTCATTGGCAATCTTCAAACCAAATGAGCCTAGACTTGACAAGCAAGAAGAAGAAGCTAAGCGAGAAGAGAAGGAAGCTAAGAAGATCAAAGATAGTGCTTTCAAAGCACAAGTGGAGGTTGTCATCCTTCAACAACAACTTGCTTGCCGAACTTCTTCTCCATCCTCTAGTGAAGATGAAGGCCCTAGTGAGCATGAAGCCAACTACACCAAGGGCAAGCACTTCAAGGAAAACCAAGCCTCCTTCTCCTCTACTCCGAGATGCTACAAGTGTGGTCAAAAGGGGCACTACAAGAGTGAATGCCCAAAGTCAAGAAAGTCTCACCACAAGAGCATCTCAAGGAAAGAAGAGGATTACAAGAAGGAGAGCAAGCACAAGAGGAAGGACAAGAAGGAAAAGAGACACAAGAATGTAGCTAATGTATCTTGGGAAGCTTCATCTTCAAGTGACTCTAGCTCTGAAGAAGATAGAGAGTGCCACCTTGATCTCATGGCCTCTACAAGTGAAGACATTGGTAAAGGTAAGTGAGGTAAGCTTGCATGAATTGCCTAAAAAGCTATTATTGACATGCTTGTTACTACCCATTCTTATTTTGCTAAATGTAAATCTAAAAGAAAACAGTTAGGAAAAATCATTGATGATCTTTATGCTAAGCTTAAAATTTTGGAATTGAATGAGAAAATCAACCTTGAGAGTATTGATAATTTGCAAGGGCAATATCTTGATCTTGAACTTTGCTACAATGGGGTTGAAGTTGAGAATGGTATCTACCTTAAGAACTTTGAGAATCTTAAGGAAGAGAACCAAAAGTGCCTAAAAGAACTTGAATTTCTTAAGACTAAAAAATCTGAATTTAAGTTGCTTATTGATGCTCGTAGAGAAGAGAGAGATGTTTATCTCAAAGAGATTCAAGTGCTAAAATATAAAAATGCTAGGTTGTTTAGTCAAATAAATGATCTATCTTCTAGACCTTTGTTGCCTAGTGTTAATGTTGCTTCTATATCTCTTGAAAATGATTCATATCTTACTAAAGCTTTATGTCTTGAGGATGATATTGTGCATGCTAGGGATGATATATCTAGTTTATCTTCTACTATTATTTCTTTGAATGATGATAACCATAGATTAAGAGCATCCCTACAGAAATTCCTCAAAGGGAAGAACTCCCTAAATGAAATCTTTGATCATTCTACCCAACAAAGTGGTAGAAGTGGTTTGGGATTTGTAGGGGGATCCTTAAAGGGAAAGAGTAAGGCCAAAGGTAAGAAAAAGAGCAAGGAGATCTCTTTCTTTGTAGGAGAATCTACAGGCACTAAGAATCCTATGATTTGTTCTTATTTCAAATGTGATGATCATTTTTCCATTTATTGTCCTTATAAGCCTAAGGGGACCAACCCAAAGATGAAATGGGTCCTCAAGCTAACTTCGGATCTCAAAGTTTGAGTTGGGAACCAACATTCTCCTTTCTTTCAAAGAAAAGATAGATGGATTGTTGATAGTGGCTGCACAAAGCACATGACCGGTGACGTAATACATTTCAACAATTTCACATAGAAGAAAGGAGGATCCGTCACCTTTGGGGACAACAAGAAAGGTAAAGTCAAAGGTGAGGGTGGTGTAGGTGAATCCTTATGCATCAAGAATGTTCTTTTTGTGGATTTCCTACATCACAATTTAATAAGTGTTAGTCAACTTTGTGGTAATGGTTACCTTATTCTATTTATTTCTTTTGAATGTTTGATTCTAGATTCCCTCACCTACCAAGTTATATATAAGGAAACTAGAAGTGGTAATCTTTATATTATTGTTCTTAACTCTTTTAAGCATGTGGTTGGTAGATGCCTTGTAGCCAACTCGAATGATATTTCTCTTTGGCACCGCCGGCTTGGTCATGTAAATATGCATCAATTAAAGAAGTTGACCAAAAAGGACTTAGTCAAGGGACTTCCTAAATTTGATTTTGAAAAGGATGAGGAATTCCAACCTTATACATAAGGAAAGAAAACCAAGTCCTCCTTCAAATCCAAAGGAGTCCTTAGCACTAAGAGAGCTCTTAAGCTTCTTCATATTGATCTATTTGGACCAATGAAAATGCAATCGTTTTGTGGTTCCAAGTATTTCCTTATTATTATTGATAATTTCTCTAGATATACTTGGACCATGTTTCTCGTTTCAAAAAGTGATACACTTGATGTTTTCTCTAGTTTTTGCAAACGAATTGAGAATGAAGCTTCTTGCTGGATTGGTTCCATCTGTAGTGACCATGGGGGAGAATTTGAAAATGAGCTTTTTGAGCACTTTTGTGAAAATTAGGTTATGCACACAACTTTTCTTCACCTTGAACACCCCAACAAAATGGGGTTGTAGAGAGGAAGAATAGGTCTCTACAGGAGATGGCTAGGACCATGCTTCTTGAGTTTGATACTCCTAAGAAATTTTGGGTTGAAGCTGTCAGTACCTCTTATTATGTGTAAAACTGTGTTTTCACTCATCCCTCGCTAAAGAAAACCCCCTATGAACTATGGTGTGGTAGGAAGCCTTCTATTGAGTATTTCCATGTTTTTGGATGTCCTTGTTTTGCTTTAAATATGAAGGATTCTCTTGACAAGTTTGATCCCAAATCATATAAGGCTTTTTTTCTTGGCTATAGCACTACTAGCAAGGCATATAGAGTTTATAATGTTGATCTTGCTAAGGTAGAAAAATCTATTAATGTAAAGTTTATTGAGACTTATCCCTTTATTCTCAAAGATAGTATTTCAAATGATAATGTTGCGGATGAAGTAATTCTTATTCTTAAAGAACTCAACATCACCCAAAAAGGAAAAGAGGTGGCTGATCAAGAAGAAGAAAAAGATGATGAAATGAAGGATCCAACTCCCCGATTTGCAAAGAATCATCCTAAGGAGCTGATCTTAGGTGATCCATTTGAGAGAGTAAAGACGCGGTCTACATTCAACAAAGAATAAGCCAACAACGCCTTCATCTCACAACTAGAGCCTAAATACGTCAGGGAAGCTCTTGGGGATGAAGAATGGATCCTAGCCATGCAAGAGGAGCTGGAACAATTTGAGAAGAATAAAGTTTGGACCCTTGTGCCAAGACCAAGTGATAGAAAGATCATGGGCACCAAATGGGTCTACCACAACAAGCTAGATGAAAGCGGCAAAGTGGTAAGAAATAAAGCAAAGTTAGTGGCTCAAGGCTACAATCAACATGGAGGTATTGACTTGAGTCCATTTGTATGTTGCTTGCTTTTTCTAGTCATAAAAACTTTCTTTTGTATCAAATGGATGTTAAAAATGTGTTTTTAAATGGTACAATTGAGGAGGAAGTGTATGTTACACAACCTCCGGGCTTTGAATATGATAATCTACCTAACCATGTGTACTTATTGTAAAAATCTCTCTATGGACTCAAACAAGCACCAAGGGCTTGGTATGAGAAATTAAAGAACTTTTTGTTAGATCATGGCTATATCATGGGCAAAGTGGATTCTACCTTGTTTCTAAAGCACACTTATAACAATTTTCTTATCATTCTAATATATGTTGATGATATCATTTTTGGAAGAACTAACCTCGATCTTTGCAAAGAATTTAGTGAATTTGAAATGAGTATGATGGGTGAGATCACATTCTTCCTCAATTTTCAAATCAAGCAAACAAAAGATGGGAACTTCATCAACCAAGGCAAGTACACAAGTGAACTACTTAAGTACTTTTGGATGGAGAATACCAAGCCGATGGACACACCCATGTCAAACACCGCCAAACTTGATAAAGATGAAAAAGGTGAGAAGGTAGATTAGAAGCTCTATAGAGGCATGATTGGATGTTTACTTTACTTTACTACCTCTAGACCTGACATAATGTTTAGTGTTGTCTTGTGTGCTAGATTTCAATCAAATCCTAAGAAATCTCATCTTATAGTTGTTAAGAAGATTCTAAGGTACTTAGCCAAAACTCAAAACTTTGGACTATGGTATCCCAAGTCAAGGGAATTTACTCTTACTTCCTATAGTGATGCCGATTATGCAGGCTGCTTGATTGATAGAAAGTGCACAAGTGGCACTTGTTTCTTCCTAGGACCATGCTTGGTGTCTTGGTTCTCTAAGAAATAGAGCACTGTGGCATTACCAACCACCGAGGCTGAGTACATTGCAGTCAGGAGTTGTTGTGCCCAGGTCCTGTGGATGAAGCAAATGCTCCAAGACTTTAAAATTCATTTTGATGCTTCTCCTAACTATTGTGATAATACTAGTGAAATTAACTTGTCTTACAATCCTATATTTCATAGTAGAGATAAACATATAGAGGTTCGCCATCACTTTCTTCATGATCACATTGCCAAGAAGGATATTTATATCACACATGTGGACACGGAAAATCAGTTGGCAGACATTTTCACTAAACCTCTAGCTAGAGAGCAATTTATTTTTATTCGATAAAAATTGCTTATAACTTCTTTGTATGAATCTGATATGCCTTCTATCTAGTAGTCATCTATCCTATATATTTTGCATCTATCTTGATCATCTTTAAGTGCTAATATGCTTAAAATTGCTTTTTCATGTTCATTTTGCCCTTTTTCTCTTGTTATTGGGTATTTTTCGTAAACACTTGTTTTTATCACAAAATAGTACCCAATGATGAGTGATATGTGCCTAAGTATGTTTAATATACATAATGGACTTGAAAAATAAATTTAATTAGCATTCAAATGGCTAGAAATTAAGTTTGATGGTTTTAGGTCAAGTTGACCATCAGTCGAGTTTCTCCCAGGACAAACTCGACTGATCCATAGCTGAGAGCTTTTTAAAAAATGACCAATCGATCGAGTTTTAGACTCACAGAACTCAACCGATCGGCAAGCTGAAGCCAACTTAAGTTGGATTCGGCCAACTATTCTCCCTCTCAACTAGAGAATAGATGACTGATTCCCCTTCTTCTAGCCCTAAGCTCTCAACCCCAGTTACCTTCCCTAACCTAGTCCTAATATGACCTAGAGAGACCTTCCTAGACCTCCCCCCTTGCTCCTCTTTGGTGTGTGAACATTTTTGGTGGATTGGTTTGTGCGTTTGATCTCTTCTTCTCCTTCCTTTAGCCTCCATGGCTTCACATAGAAGAAAGAGACCTGCCCCTAGCAATGCTCCATCCTCTTCCTCATCTTCTCACTTGATTCCATTCGATGATACCCTCTTTGTCTCAATAGAGGCTGTAAATAGGTATAATGACCTTCTTCCTAGGAGTTCTTTTCCTTTTAGAGCCCTTTTTTAGCCTAACCCTAGGCATCAAGCTATCATTGATCAAAGCTTTTCGTTCATCACCTATCCGCCCTGACCGTTGAGCGTGATTGCTTTCACAATTCTATGTCAAGCACGAAAGCAGTTCATGAATTCTACATAAATTTGTGTTGGAATTACAACTGCCTTGTACCCCCTCTGAATACTCAAGTGATCCTTACTTCCACGATCTCCGGGAAGAAATTCCAAATCTCTGAGGATATCCTAAATGTTTCCTTTTCAGGAGCCGATGAGAATGATACCTGGCGTAAGGATTATGGTAGTATTTTGACCTTTTGGACCCTGAAGGTTTCTACAAGCAGAATGAGATTACTCTTCCTGATATCCATCACTATTTGAAGAAACCTAATGTTCCCTACAAGAAGAAGAGCACCCTACCATCCTCCTCCTTAGATCTCAAGAAGCATATATTATCCCTAGTGGTCAACTGCAACATCCATCTAAACAAAAATCAAATGGATATTGTAGAGAACACTACGGTGATAATGTACTACATCTTAGAGAATGCCAGAGTCAAGTGGTCTAGATATATCCTACATCACATGACTTGCTTTGACTCTAGAAAAAACACCCGTGGCACCCATCCTCCTTATCCTACCCTAATATGTGGTATTTTCCAGTTCACCATTGAGAAATCACTCTTCTCTGACTTCCACTACAGACCTTCCAGGAAGGGAGTGTGTATCAATAAGACCACTATTCAGAAATCCATGCCTATCCTTTCCTCCACCACACCCGGTGCCTCACCCTTAGCTGCACCTGCCTCTACCTCCACCCAAGCTCCTCCACCTCCTCAGCCTACTTGACCTAGCCGTGCCTCATTCCGTGTGTCCAATGAAGCCCTCATGGGTTATATGATGCACCAACAAACATACAACCTCCAGGTCCAGGAGCATCTGCACCAGGATTTATGTTCAATCATGTCAACATGAACTTATCATGTGCACACCCATACCCCACCTACCAGCCATAACCCGGTAGTGATTATGCATCCTATGCATACAATCACTTCTACCCTGCCCGTGAGCCTTCTGCTGTTGCTCCCACACCCTCTACTATTGGTGGACCTGCTCCTGTCTTCCTACCATTATCTACTAACCCCTTGGCCACTCTTCTTGCCAATATGGGTGATTTTTCTCCCTCCTTCCCTCAGGCCAATGAGCTTTATACCCTTAGTATGACTTGGGATGAACAGAATACTCATTGGCCCAATCGTGGCTTCAGTCCTTCTATGGATGAGGAGATGTCTGGCCAGGCTGATGTTGAGACTTCTGATGTTGATGAAGATGTTGGTGATGGTGAGGATGCACCTAATGATGGTGATGGCTCTAGTGGTGACTCCAGTGATGATGACTACGAGCCTGATGTCGAGGATGATGATGATGCTGTGGACATAGATAGCTTAGATGTCTAGATGTTTCTTAGTTTTTAGTCTAGTTTGTTGATCATATATATCTTTCTAGGCTATTTTGTATTAAAAACATCTGGGTACATGATCTGAGATGTACTATTTTATCTTTATCTTTCATCTATTATTGCTTGTAGTTACTTTTATGAGAACATGGTTCATGAGTTGTAATATATCTTTTATGCACTCTTACTCTTTGATCGGTTATATCTTATGAGTTGGTTCCATATTTCACCATATTTTGATTATGAACTAGCTTGTGTGTTTCTGTCATCTCTGTTTGATAAATGTTATGAGATTGCATGTTTGTACATCTTCTTGATTGTGTTTGTAGAAGACTTTGTGTATGATCTTGTACCCCCCCTTCCTTTTTGACAATGTCAAAAGGGGGAGAGAAATTTCAATGTCTTGAAACTCAATCATATTGCTTTTATTGCTTATGTAATCCTTTTCTTGTTCTCTATATGCTTTATCATGTGACTTGCTAAAGGATCATGTAGTACATGCATGTTATATTGCTTTGTGTAGAAAGACTAACTATGCAGGTTAAAGTAAGCATAGATTGAGGGGGAGCAATTCACATTGTTTAAATATTGAATCCCCCTAATTCACAAGGAAAATGTATACTTTCAATATTCTTTTCAATATGTTTGAGGAATGGTTTGTCTTTGTCAAAAAGAGGGAGAATGTTGACCTAGAGGTTATACATTGTCCATATTTTGATAATGACTCAACCATTCCATTCATATGTATCTAATATGTGTATTCAAGATTGATCTCGGGTTTTAGGGAGGGGTGACCAGACCACACCCTCTCATGCCTCGAGAGTTTACCATGTCAGCTTCGCCCGGGGTGGGTTCTCTCGGTCATCAAAAAAAAAGATTGATCTCAGGTTTTAGGTAAATGAAAAGAATCAATTTACACAAGCCCTAGCTTGTCAAAGTTCAAGTCAAATGCAATGCAAGTGTGCTAATAAGGAAATCCATTCAAATGACCTTAGAAGAATTTTGTAATCACTTGTATTGATGATATGACTTGTAATTAAGATGAGAAAAATATGTGGGACACTTAGTACCAAGTTTTAATCACTTTTTAATCTCTTTAGAAAATTGATCACAGACTGCTGATCGATCGAGTTTCAATCTCGACTGATCCCTTGGATCAATTCTCTGATGTATGCATCAGTCAAGTTATGCATTCACAGAACTTGACTGAACGACTTACTAATCAAATGTGATTTTAACTGATCGGTCGAGTTTCCCAGGACAAACTTGACTGATAGTTTGAAAATCATGTTTGTCTTTTAGTCGATCAGTCGAGTTACCTTTATTGAATCTCGATCGAATGTACTATACGAAAAATGCACAAAAAGTGATTCTAACCGTTGGTGACTTGTTTGGACAAAAATAGATCCATTTCCTTGAGAAAAAATGACTATATTTTGGCCTTAAGTGTTCCCCAACTCAAGGGAGAACCCCCAGCTATAAATAGGACCACTTGGAGTTCATTCTAAGGTTGCTCATTCACTACACACAAGGTCCTTGCTATAGTTGAGTGTACTACCACCCCTTGAGCTCCTTTCTCTCTCTAACTTACACATAATTTTGTGATTTGTGAGTGAGTTAGAATTATTGTAAGAGAGCTCCACCTTTGTACATGTAAAGCTCTCAATCTTCCACTACCTCCATATCACCTTCTTTCATGAAGAAAAGCTGAAGCAAGCTCCATCGAGTGAAGGATCTATAGCTGGTTTTCTTCAAGGTTGATGAAGAGGTGGTGATCTTTCTCCAGGTGAAGGAGACGGAAAAGGCAGAAGATCCAAGAGGAGAAGCAAAGTCCTTCAAGCCAGAAGACTTGAGCTTGAATGGGTAAGACCTAGGTGAAGGCTGATGATTCAAGCTAAGTGGGTAAGTTCCTTGTTAAGGTGGAGATCTCCTTGTAGTTGGATGGGTAAGTCCTTTGGGGGTTTGTTGCTGTAAATCTCTGTGGTGATATAATAGAGGAAAGCACTTGCAAAGTCCTAGAGGTTTACCTCTCTAGTTAGTGGACTGACTCACTTCTAGTTTGAAGTGTGGAACCACTCTACATCCCTTTGTCAAGTGCTTGCTATCAATCTCTCTCATCCTTTCTATGCTTGTTACATAGGACTTCAAATTGCCATTAAGATATCACTCCTAATTGATATAATTTGAAGGTCTGGTCTATTTTGTGAGAATTTTTGTAGCTCTATTCACCCCCTCTAGAGCCCTTAGATCCAACAATAAGCACCTTACAATAATATTAACAATTATATTAGAGTATAATTCTCCATATTGTAGCACTCACATCTAGTAAATATGAGTACCTTGCAGTAGTATAATAAACAAATTCATTAACTCACTCTCATAGACAAACAAACACATTTCATTAAATTAAGAAGGCCATTAAGTCATTATGTTGTTCCGCTTCTCTCTCCTCTCTGTCTTGAGAAATATTTGTCCATAACCTACCCATTTAAGTGTGGTAGCTTATTGTATCCCGAAGTTTGTGGTGTATTATTATAGAAGGTTTAACAATAACCATATACCCAATTACCCATGCATATACGCAATGGTTATGTGGATATGGGTATGATGCAGGTATATCTTTTGACAAAATGGGTATATAACCTTACCCATACCCGCTAAACTAAATAATTACGATTACGGATATGATCATCTCCACACCATACCCTACCCATTTACAACCCTATATATCACATTTAAACATATGACATTGAAGTATCAGACGTATATGTTTATATCAAGATGCTTTTATATTATCTCTCTCTTCAGAATAAAAGTAACTTAAGCGAACTTCTTCCAGCTACAAAAGTTGTATCTCGTATAAAGAAGTATCCTAGTTTGATATGAAAAATAGAGTTGGAGTTTGGATCTTGTCAATTCAATTAGTTCCACGATTAGTTTCTCATTCCCACATTTAATTCAAGATGGCTTTTCATCAATATATTTGGATGATTTAGACAAAGGTGTATTTAGAGTTGATAACTTTTAAAAAAATGGGGTTTCAACTCATCCCATCCTCATGAGGGATCGAACTAGATACACTACTCTTACAATAATTAGGTTAATAACTCAAACATCCCTCAATTTATCCTATATTTTATTTTCATTGCATGATGACATCTAATTATGCTTGATAACTATGCAAGCTTTAAATATTTACAATTAGATAATTAGGGAACAATATTACAGAATCGAGTGAATTACCCTAGAGATCAGTTGAAGTATAAGCCTTCATGAGTTCCACTTTAGAGGGGTTCATTAAACTAAAAAATTTAAATGATCACAATTGATTTTTTGGTACCATTAAATGGAGTTCTTGAGGGTTGAAAGTACAATATATATGTTTTCTCACCTACCTCACATATGGATGCTAGACTCCCAGTTTGATGTTAGAAACCATGTAGTCACATGGTGCAACTTATACATGTCTTGGGAATTTGAATTATGCAAATAATATTAAATTTTACATTTTTAGGATTTAAAACCAATATCTTACCAAGTTGGGATCTTGATAACCTATTATAGGACATATAATTCAAAATGAAGGGAGAATGATAAAAAAAACATAATAAAATATTACAATTCTTGAAAATATAGAAAAAAGTGTTGATCATATGAAACACTGCCATTTTTCGATTTCCCCCTTTAAAAGCTAATAGAGATCCTATTTTATGCACATGATTTTAGTTCAATATATATTTTAATGCAACACATGAAGTCAAACTCAGATGTACATCATCCTTTTCAGTATTGTTTACATCTTACAATTGTTTTTGCTATTGTGATGTTTTCTTTTGGTATATATAATGTGTTGGTATGTATGCCCTGAGAGCCAATCATGGGATGATTGGTGGGATGCATTAAGATTGATTTGATAAACATCAAAGGCAAGCTTCCAATTCTTTCTGGTTCAGTCATAAGAGATAGTGATAGAACAGATTGAATGTCTAGAGAATGACAGTACTCAATGACGTATGCTTTCAGGTTGAGGACTTGAACGATGAGATCATACGGATGCTAAGAGTTTGTACATTCTTGTTATGTCCCTAGTCGGATGTCATTGTGGAAGGTAGATAGACAGCAATGACACACAAGACTAGATTGTGGTGTTGGTTGATGACAGAATCTCATTAGTCATGATATAGAGATATCAAACCAAACACATAGGTACTTGTTAGAGAACAAGTGTACCGGACAGACCCACCGTGAGTTTGACACATGGAACCATAAGATGGTAGTCACAGTCAGTACTCACAGTGATGGTGGTGAGTGTGATTCTTAGACCTGAAATCACTGCACTCAACACATGTCGTTGGGCACACTTTGACATCATCAAACGCAGTCCTGAAACATGGGTTGTTATAAAGGTGATGATTGGGTGGCTTTGACACATGGGGCTTTTGAGGGGTGAGTGATAGATATGGGATTTGTCCCTCCTGAGGGAGTTTGATATCCAAGGCCACTTGATGAGTAGGATTGAGATAGGCGTGCGCACGCATGTGTGAATCAGTATGTGATATTGATGTCATACATATCTCCTTCAATCTACTCTGAGATCAAGAAAGTGAATGAACGTTGACAGGATGACTGTTCCATGCCTTAAGTTCATTCGGGATATCAGTGACAAAGGAATTATACATTCACTGTAACACCATTCACGGATTGTAGGATGAAAGTTGTTCTCCAACTTTCTACTTTCACTTGGGTAGTACTGATGTGTAACTAGGCACCGCTCTTTGCTTGTGAAGTCATAAGTGTTATGGACTTTCACTGTCAACGTGAAATGGACCTGTAGGGTCACACACATAGGATTTAACCTGGAAGAGGAGTTTTGTCCACAAGCAATGTTTAGATTGATTACTAAAGGAGTTTAGTAGTTCAATTAAACACTCAATCAGTCGATGGCTCAATATCATATGGTTCAAGGTGTTGGACGCATTGATTGGAGTATCGGATTGATTGAAATAGCAATTGACTGATTTTGCCCAACCTGTGCTCCCAACCGATCAGCTCATGTGATGAACCGGTCGGCTGAGGTGCTGAACCAGTCAGCTGGAGTGCCCAGGCCGATCGGCTCATGCCCAGGTTGAAACGACCGGTTCAAGAGTTGAACCGATCGGCTCAACTGGTGCAACCGACCAGTTGGGAAAGTCATGTCGGCAAGAATTTTCCTTTGGTTTCAAATTGCCCAATTCGATTGGGAATAACATTGGTATACGATACCAATTGAGAACGAAACAAGGAAAGTCTTTTTGAGCCGGATTAGGACCATGAACCGATCGGTTCAGGGCACCAACCGATCGGTTGGAGTGCCCCAAACGATCGGCTCAGGTCCAACCGATCGGCTCAATGGCCGAACCGATCGGTTCAGTTGTGAACCGATCATTTCAAGTTGCGAACCGGTTGCTTTTTGTGGAAAATTCTCGAACCCTTCTACTCCTGCTTTAGTCCCGTATTGTCGGGCACAGAGAACCCTGTCCCATGACCCGCCTATATATAGGGGTATTGGGGGCTTCTCAAAGTACAACTCAATGCAAGCCGGTTGCTTTGCGAAGTTGTCGTTCTCTCTGGTTTTAGTAACCATGAGAGATCCCGAGCAAGTGCTTCCCGCAAAAGGGAGGTGCAGCAAGGGAAGGACAACTGCAGTTGCAACTGGTAGCAAGAGAGTGTGTTGGCGACTAGTACGTCAACAGGAGGGTGCGACTCCTTCCACTTCCTTATGGGACAAGGAGAGTGGAGTTCCAGGTGGTCCGTGTGGACTACTACAGAGGCGGGAGGACACTACCGCTCAGGAGGACAACTGTCATCCGACAGTCCGGTAGGAGGAGGAGTCATCAGTCCCGGTGCGACCAGGAGCTGCACAGACGCCGTCCAAGACCAGAGTTGAAGACCGCGCATTGCGCGAGGTATTGTCGCCGAGCAAGCCTCGGGACAAGGTATGATTCCACAAACTATTTTTCCTATTATATAGACGTTGACGCGTTTCCTTGGTATGGGTTGGGGAGAAATTTTTTTGTTTCCGCTGCCTTCTCTGTCTCGCCTAAAACCCAACAGTGGTATCAGAGCCACGTCAGCTGTTCTATATTTTAGGAATATCGATATGATCGATTTTGGTTTGTCGCCTTTATTTATTGCATACGATGCGAATAATATCGGCTTTATGCATGTCCAATCCTAAATCCATAAATCCCTAATTACATATATGATATGTATTATTAATGCACTCGATACGCGTCGCCCTTAAATGAGTTTTGTGGTGGATGTGTGTAGCGTGATTATGGCCTATAAACCCCTATCTGTGTGTGGTTGTTTGTGGTTGCTTGCATCTCGGTCTGCGCACCGATCTTCCCTCTCCTATTCCTGATGTAACTCGAAATAATTCGAGATTCTTTCCTACCTTTTCTCCCCCCGAATGTAACTCGGGGTTTCCCTTTTTAAAGCAATGTAATAATAGGATAGATTTTTATTTCCTGTTATGTCAAAGACCGGCGGACATCAAGACGACAGCTGAAACGATCGGTTCAAGGGGTGAACCGATCGGTTGACGTTCCAGACGGTCGGTTCAAGGAGTGAACCGATCGGTTGATGACCGGTTCGAGGAGCGAGACGAGCGGGTGGCGGACATGACGAGATGCATGATGACCAGGCAAACCGATCGGTTGGAGGAGCCAACCGATCAGTTGGTGGCACCCAGACGACCGGCTGGAGAGTACATATCATTCATGTGATGAGTTGATCAACTCGGATGGCAAGGCACAGAGTTCATCTTGTACATGTTGCATATGATGTAGACCTAGATGACTGTGATTCCTCTTGGCTCGAGGAATCACATTAGGATGGCCATAATCATCACTTTTTATCGTTTGTGCATGTTTTCTGTGGGATATAGCATGTATATGATACGTACTATGTATTGTGGTGATTGGATATGTATATGTATATAAAAACCAAATCCCTCATTAAAATATTGAGTTTTAGATGCCTTCCAAATGCGACACACGTGAAAAGCTTGTTTGACCAAGTGTGGGCACGCCCTAGCGTGGTGCACCGTCTACCTCGTGGAAGCGTGAAGGATGAATGTGTGGGTCTGCCCAAGCAGGGTGCATATTCATCGTGTTTGCTTTGGGTCGGACTTAACAAGGTGACCTAGATAGGATCTAGCGCCTTGAGGCATGGAGATGATCATTGCAAGGAGTTGTAGATGACATCTTATCAAGAGTTGCATATGATGCAATTGGAAAAAGTTGCCTACCTGAGAGATCTAAGTTGTGGGCGATCAGCCAAAGCTGACTCATGACTTAGAGGATTTCAGGATCTTGCCCACTAGAAGGTTGTACGCTGCAATCTTCCGAATTGATGGTGAGGGCTATCAATTTGAAGTAAAATAGTGGGAGCGATAATTAATTAAAGGCCTAATTTTATCGTCAACTTTTCAAATCAATCAAATAAGTCAAAAGAGTTTTGGACTAAAATTGCATATATTTCCTTTTGTTAAAATAAATGGTTAATCAACAAATCACTTTATTTGCGATCGGTCTTTGAGACCAACAAATTAAATGGGAATAATTCCACGACTGGTTA
Source organism: Alisma plantago-aquatica (assembly GCA_963693085.1). NCBI lineage: Eukaryota > Viridiplantae > Streptophyta > Magnoliopsida > Alismatales > Alismataceae > Alisma > Alisma plantago-aquatica. The sequence goes on along the minus strand of OY856413.1, from coordinate 977,919,380 downwards.
GGATGGTGAGAAGTGTTCTCAAAGAGTGAAAGCTCCAAGTCCTAGTTATACCAGAACCAGATGAACTCGATCCCACCACATCAATGGTTGAAAGTATGCTTATGGAAGAATACTGAGAAAGACATTGATGAGGAGTGTTTGATGTTGTGTTCTCTGAACTGTGAGTTGCAGAGACAACATGAGACATATGATGTCTCTAAGACACTGTCCTAGTATGTCATGACAGAAGGAGATCCAGTAAGGGATTCACACACTCAATGTGATTGGGTATGTGGAAAACCTGACTAAGAAGGATTCCCTCTGAGCCAAGGGTTGGCTATTGGTATGATACTGCAAATGTTGTGAGAATCATACAATTCATGATAAGCTACAACATGAACAACTTTGACAAGCGTTGACAGAGTTGTTGGACATGTTGAGGATAGTAAAGGCAACGATGAAGAAAGACAAACCATAATCTTTGATGTGATCAAAGAGAAAGGTAATTCTTAAGGGCAAGGATAAGGGCAAAGCAAAGAAGTGTTCTGATGCTAGCCAGCAATCCAAGCCATCTTCAGCCTCAAGGCACATGGGGAAAGGGTGTATGAGGGAATTACCCTCTATATCTGGAAGAACAAAAGAAGTTGAAGGAGGGGATGGAGATCTCCACCTAAGGTATCATGAAATGAACCGCTTCTTTATCGGAGGTATATGATACCAAGATATGGATATGTCATATATGATATGCAATATCCACAAAGAAGTGATGGCCTTTGTGAAAGGACCAAGAAAGAAATACCCATCATTGGAGCAAGTGTTGCTGCCATAGATAGGAGTATCTTTCAGTTTATTTCGGCCTAAAGGGCACGAAATAGAGTTGAGAACTGCTATTTCATATATTGCCAATAGATAGAAACACTTTATTTTTGCATATTGTATGACAATGATGGCAATTAATAAAGTTGATGTTTCAATCTTAAAGATATGATCTTTGTGGCAATGCCTTGTTTATCTTGTAATACATGGTATGTATAAGATAAAATGATACCTAAAGTTATTGATAACTCAAACAATCAAATTAGCATCAATCATAAGAAATTCATTTCTAGTTTCCATATGATGGATAAATCTAGACTCTTTTGGTTAGAGAACCAGTAAGAGGCATGAATATCTTGAACATGATTAATCAATCTTCACTAATGTAGTGGGAGAATGATTATCCTATTAGGTATAATACATGTGATGTATTTACATACCAATTGGAACAAATGCTAATACTTCAAATGGTGTTTAGAGAAATACCAATATGAATATCCTGAAGTGTTCATGATTTTCATAGATGAAGTACAAAATTGGTAAATTGTTAATTCTTGATAAGATCAATGAATGAACACTTGAACCAAATGTTTGAGATCCTTACGAGTGATTATGATAATGTATCATAGTGAACTCATGATTAAGGCATGGTGATGTCTAAATCAAGAAGGAATCATACTCTAAGGAGTTAGAGAATGATTATCAAATAACTGAATTCTTCTTAATAAAAGAATACCCCACACTAATAAAGGACATTAAGAATCACAAGGGTTGTGAATTCTTATATCCTTAACAGATACACCTCAATTATCTATGTGATGAGTTGTTCATGTGATGAGTCAACTATCAAGATGAATATGAGGAACCGAATCTTGAGTTATGGTTTATGACCATTACATCCTAAATGACATCCATGTGAACCATAAGGTATGACCTTGATGGTAGCACTCATTGGATCATATCCATAAGTGCAAATGAGTCTGAAGTGTTAAGACACAAGGATAACATTTTGAGAAGGATGATGCTTGTTGATTGCAACTTAATGACTAAGACATTTGGCATATGGATACTAAAACCGCATTCCTATGAGGAATAAAACAAGGATGTGTATGTGACACAACCTATAAGGTTTATGAATCCACTAATGCAAATGAAGTCTATAAGTTACAATGGACTAATCAATGTGATTGATTGAGTACAAGCAACTCAAAATTGGATCTTTACTTTGATGATATAGTCAAAGGGTTTGACTGATATGTCAAAGATAAAGAAGGGATCTGTGATTTAGTGGGAGCGTATTCACATTTCACATGTTGATGTGAAATGGAAATGTTCTAGAATGGAAATCCAAAAGTGGAAATTATCTTTAAGGAAGATAGAGATGTTTCCTATGTGATAGGAATAGAGATCTATAGAGATAGTTCTTGACAAATCTCTTGACCTGGAAAAGGGAAAGCATACATTGGCAATCTGTACTGAAGGGTTCAGTATGCACAGATTCAGTGGGAGAAAACTTTTCCATGTTATATGGATATTAGTATCCCAAGGCCAAGTGTCCAATTCTTATGAAGAATGGGAACACTAAGAATAGATATGGATCTATCATGTATGTAATCATCCCATTGTTTTGCATGTATGACATGGAAAGAATAAAATGCATTCATCATCTTGTATGTGGGACATAGCAATATGATGTGCTCATCCTGATAACTCGTATGTAGGACATGATGAGTGGATGTCTGTCTACTTCCAGTAAGGGTTACTGAAATACCATAAGAACTTGATAAGTACTTGGGAAGTACTAGTTCTATGGAGATAAGGAAGAGTTCGATGTAAAGAGTTACATTGATGCGAACTTCTGAAAGGACAGAAAATTAATCGCAAAATATACATAGGATGTATAAAAGTGAAAGTTTGTTGATAATTGGAAGTATTCCAATAAAACCATTTAAAAGGGAAATGCCGAGTATCTATGTGTTAGAGAACAGCAGTGGATACTATATGGATCTAAAAGTTCATGAGATGAACTTATATTCCACTCATTGATGACAAGTCTGGAATCCTTGATCATGCAATGTGGCTAAAGGTTAGCAATGGAATACTAGATCGCATATTACAACAACTCCATCTCATACGTGCGACGTACAGTGAAGAGATGAGAGACATGCAATTTATACTGACTTTGGCAAGGTGTTGCCATTACTCACTATATTGGCACAAGAGCACAGTAACATGTGGGACATGTTTAGAGATCACTATGAATATGATTCAAGGGTGATTGGCTCGCAGTGCAAGTGGGAGTCTGTTGGTATGTATGCCCTGAGAGCCAATCATGGGATGATTGGTGGGATGCATTAAGATTGATTTGATAAACATCAAAGGCAAGCTTCCAATTCTTTCTGGTTCAGTCATAAGAGATAGTGATAGAACAGATTGAATGTCTAGAGAATGACAGTACTCAATGACGTATGCTTTCAGGTTGAGGACCTGAACGATGAGATCATACGGATGCTAAGAGTTTGTACATTCTTGTTATGTCCCTAGTCGGATGTCATTGTGGAAGGTAGATAGACAACAATGACACACAAGACTAGATTGTGGTGTTGGTTGATGACAGAATCTCATTAGTCATGATATAGAGATATCAAACCAAACACATAGGTACTTGTTAGAGAACAAGTGTACCGGACAGACCCACCGTGAGTTTGACACATGGAACCATAAGATGGTAGTCACAGTCAGTACTCACAGTGATGGTGGTGAGTGTGATTCTTAGACCTGAAATCACTGCACTCAACACATGTCGTTGGGCACACTTTGACATCATCAAACGCAGTCCTGAAACATGGGTTGTTATAAAGGTGATGATTGGGTGGCTTTGACACATGGGGCTTTTGAGGGGTGAGTGATAGATATGGGATTTGTCCCTCCTGAGGGAGTTTGATATCCAAGGCCACTTGATGAGTAGGATTGAGATAGGCGTGCGCACGCATGTGTGAATCAGTATGTGATATTGATGTCATACATATCTCCTTCAATCTACTCTGAGATCAAGAAAGTGAATGAACGTTGACAGGATGCAGCAAGGGAAGGACAACTGCAGTTGCAACTGGTAGCAGGAGAGTGTGTTGGCGACTAGTACGTCAACAGGAGGGTGCGACTCCTTCCACTTCCTTGTGGGACAAGGAGAGTGGAGTTCCAGGTGGTCCGTGTGGACTACTACAGAGGCGGGAGGAGACTGCCGCTCAGGAGGACAACTGTCATCCGACAGTCCGGTAGGAGGAGGAGTCGTTAGTCCCGGTGCGACCAGGAGCTGCACAGACGTCGTCCAAGATCGGAGTTGAAGACCGCGCATTGCGCGAGGTATTGTCGCCGAGCAAGCCTCGGGACAAGGTATGATTCCACAAACCATCTTTTCCTATTATATAGACGTTGACGCGTTTCCTCGGTATGGGTTGGGGAGAATTTTTTTTGTTTCCGCTGCCTTCTCTGTCTCCCCTAAAACCCAACATAATGTTCATCCAATGACATTGACATATTTTTACTTTCCAAAGTAAAAAAGAGCTCATTCATAACTTTCAAAACTTAAGATATACGAATGAAAAAATGAAAATATCTTATTTTGACTTTAGCATGCGATTTGAGTTAAGTAAATATATCAATGTAACAAACAAAACTCAGATCACGATACCGATGACATATAAATTTTTGTTGCATCATATAGTTTGACTTTTTATAGCCACAATTGCTTTTCCTTTTCTAAAATAGAATATTCATCCTTTTATTTTGACAACAAATATTTGAATGACAATTATAAATGAAAATTTATAACCTCCATATCTTGTTATTGTGGATTTTGTGGTGGGAGGGTGTAGTAGAATATTAAAATTGTCCTCCCAAAATTCCCATGCTAACGGATTCGTTGTATCGATAAGACTCAATTATATAAAAGAACAAAAGAGGTATAAATGTGATACCTTGGTACATGTTTGTTGTCCAATAATAAGATACATCTTTTGTCAGTGAATACCTCAATCTACTGGATTCAAATCTAAGTTGGCAACCAAGAGATCCAAATGGAAGAGAAAGGATCCAAATATCATTCAAACAACAATCTTCTGGCATCTTGTGGAAGATGTTCTCCAAGCCACAACATGTCATGACTTGACCTCTACTTCATCCATGCAGATGAGGGAGGATGTGGTGCACCACCTTGATCACCTTGTTGAAGAGGAACATAAGTTATGGGCATGCTAGTCATCCCAGAACTTCCTTTCTTCTCATTTCTTGTGCGACAAACTTATGATTTCTCTTTCTCTTAGAGAGAGAGGATGGTCAACTTATCTCATAAGTTGCATCTCAAACATGTGTCTCATCCTTTGGGACGTGCCCCCTTTACATAGAAGAGTCATGCACTTAGAGAAACCTAATTCAAATCCCATTCCTATTTGTAATTCCAAAATAGTACAATTTTGAAACTCAGACATGATTTGTAATTGACTGATCACGAGAGTCCAGATTTAGATCTGGCATATTTTTAGATTTCAAACTTTCCCTATAATATTGTGATGACAAGATCAAGTGTCTTCATCGACCGATCACATGTTTCTAATGGAAATCTAATTTGATCAATTGGAAATCAATTGATCTATTTACCCAACAATATGATCAGCCGATCATACATTCTGGTCGCTCGATCATAGGGTAAATCATCATATTTATGATCCAAAACCATTCTAATCATATGTTTGATTGTGAAATATAATCTTCTTATGCATCCTTATGTATGTGACCCGATATGTTCCTAATTGTAGTAGTGTTCAAAATAACACAAACCAACATTGATGTCTACCCACACATCATTGGAAAACAACTAAAACATGTAAAAGTGATCAGTGTTTCCATCACAAGTATAATACCTTTTCCATAGATATCCAGATTGAAACTGAGGCATGGAATGTGATCCTCTTAACTCTCAATCTATGTCCCTTTAACTAGAGCATAATTTTTGAGATATTATGAGCTCATTATCATATATTGACTCACATGAGCATGACCACATATTTCATACTCTCACTTATCAAGTTGACATAATATTATAGGGAAATATAGCTACAAAAATTGTAAATTTTGGGGCCCAATGCCCAAGATTCTAGCAAGGTTTTAGGAATGATGAATGGCCCCATAGACCAATGCTAGCCTTAACTGTGCGCTTTGTCCTCACTCACACGCAATCTAGGATCAACTTCCTGACTGGTCAGCCATCCTAGTACTACTCTAAGTTGAGCATGCTTAACTATGGAGTTCTTTAGTGATGGGCTCCCTGAAAAGGAAGTGCACCTTGGTTATATGGGTAGTCCAATCATTCCTTTTAAGATAATTTTATCTGAGGCCTCAAATCCTGGGATGTTACTGTGACGTCCCCGGATTTTCTAAAACTTAATCTGATGTGTGACGTCCAAATTGAAACCTCACCTCAGCGAGAATCCCAATTTAAACCCCACACACTAGGCTAAGAAGAAGAAAATTAAGGGAGTAAGAAGGAAACAACAGTAGCACATGCACATGAACAATAATAAAACCATCCAACACATGTTCACCATTCAACATATAATTACATAATGAATTATTACAACATTTGCTATTACATATTGAACATCAAACTTTTACATATACATGTACTACCACTAAACAAAAGGATCTTATGACAATAGGTACACCTGTACATTAGCTCACAGTACAACTCACACTATCTTGGTTCTTCAAGATCATATGTCCACAAAGCTAAGAAAAAGATTACATGTGGTACACGTCAGCACAATATTCAAGAATATTGTACTGAGTACGCCTACGTGTCTTTTCATATACCTCTCATTACTAAGCATTGCAATAAGTTAAAAATAATACTTGGAAGTTATAAAGAAATATAAGAAAAAACATATACTTGTATAAAGATGTTCATTAACAAAAGAGAACATATATTTTAAGCTCATTTTCCATTATATATCCATGCATTGACCGCCGAAGGTTTTGATGCATTCTCTTGACTCTCAAGGAGCTCAACATTAAGGCCTTTGTGATCTCCTGCCAAAGAGTTAGATCATATGTACAATGTGACCGAATACCAAAGAGTTAAGTCACTTCCAAGCACTGTACTACCAAAGAGTTTAGTGCTTTCACATAATGGAAAAGATATATTACATTTCATGTATTCATAGCCATAAGTATAGAAAATCAAGAACAATCATTTCATCCAATATCATATGCCAAGTATTTTACTACACATATAACACAAGCATATTGTATAATAAGCCAAGTAAGAGGTAATGGCGTACCTTGATCAAGATATCCTAATCACATATTCCTCATGTCAACTCTAATCTTGGTCAAACCCGATTAAGATAAGATCACATACTATCATCAGATTCTCATCATCTTAACCCCTAATTATATCCATTATAGGGTTGATCTTTTTGATGTTATTTTCCAATTATGTTGTAAGTTAGGGTTCATCATCTAAACATTGGCTTCCATAGAATTTTGTGCACATATTAACCCTATGTTACATTCATTAGTCAAATTAGGGTAACAAAACATGTATTAAGGGTCATCTTCATATAACATGAATTCTATGCATCTATCTGATATCACAGTTTCATATTAACTTCCAATTACTTATATGAGGGTGTTCTATAAATTCCATCATTTATTGAGCATGTATTGTAATCATTGCACCTTAATTAGGGTTATTAGCATTAATTAGCCACATTACAAAAAATAAATGATTTTGTGCATCAACATCATAATTATTAATTATAAACATGATTTTGGATATAATGATAAGTTCTCATAATTTTAGCTCATCATTTGATATTTATTATCCCTAAAATAAGTATTTCATAGCTTACATTATATCACTAAGGTTAGTGCATCAAAAGTCTGATATTGTGGTTCCATATTGTTCTACTCATTTTTTCTGAACATTTTGGTCCTTATTTGTAATTTTATGATAAGTGGGCTATTTTCTATGATTTATTGCAGAACTGTGAGTTTCTAGGGTATTTTACCTTTTTTCTGGCCAATCCGAGACTGCCACCTAGCTATCAGGGCAATGACTCCTTATTTTCCTTGCTAGAGTCTGGCCAGTTTGGTTTGGGCACCTGGACTCGGTTCACTTGGTTGACTAGGAGTCATACCTAGTCCACTCCCCTTCTCCTCTCTTCTTTCCCATGTGATCCCTCGCTTTCTCTCGCATCCAAGTCCCCAGTAGGACTCTCCTTCCACAACGCTGTCGCTGTCTTGTTTCTCTGTTCCATCATGAATCTGTGTACTCCCATAAACAAGTGCCACCACTGTTAGCCCCCTCTGTGGTGCACCAATAACATATCACAATCTCCTCATCACCTCCTTTGCTCTCACTCGTGGTCGGGATCTCCTAGAAAGCCTCCTTTGCTCTCACTCGTGGTCGGGATCTCTTGGAAACAACTACCATCACCACCTAGGGACACTCTTCCTATGTGAGCATCGGCCATGGTGGCCTTACTCTCATAGAATCTATGTCTGGCATCTTTCTATGTCGATGATTTTGCATGTTCATACAACATCGCTCCTTGTCCGTAATCTGCCACCATTGAGGCTCTTCCTCCTAGGATCCATCAAGATCACGAGCTTAGAATGTTCCTACTGTGCACCGCCAACATAGTGCATCCCTTCAGAACTGATGCCTCCAAAGCAAGCACCTTTGGTGATGAGATGGGGGATGTACAACTCCCCTCGTCTGCTCTTGTTGAATCCCACAGTCTCGCTGCCATGACCTAAAACTCTAGTCAACAACATTCTTCCTTTGGTCCTCTCTTCAGGCTTCCAGTCTCTAGCGTGCGATCTACCTCTAGGATCTCCTCCTCATCCTCTCTCTTATCTATAGAACTAGGTGGAGGAGAAGTGCAAACATAAAGGAGGAACCTCTTTCATCTCTCTACACAAAGGTTCAAATGACACCATGTCATTACACTCCTCATGACTATGCTTGCACACACAAGTCATGGATGGTCACAACCATGACCAAGACTCAACATCCATGAAAAGACTAAGTCACAAATTCATTCCATAAGATCATCCAAGGGCTGAAGAAGTGACAGGCAGCAGATCCACCACCCTCAAGCCAAAACTTGTTCTCCATTAGTGTCTAGAGAAGGTCAACACATCCCACAATTCAAAACTAGCTGCATGACATCAAAGGTTTGATATTAAGATTTAGGTTAAGAATAATCGGAAACTTAGTCCATCATACCTAATATAAATATTGTTTCATCATTTCCATACCTCATTATATTCCTCTAAGAGAATCCAAATATTGTTAAACCTTAATCAATGCTTCTCAAGCTACATTATTCTCCAATTTGGTGCCAAAATTTGATTGTTTGACCAGTCACTTAAATACCCCCAAAAAGCATAAACTTAGTGATCTTGATCATAAAATTAAAGACAAACAAACTTCAAACTTCATCAATTACTTAGCACTCTTAAATTAACTCAAACTCGTGAATCTACTTGTCGTATTAGGTATCCAATACTCCAAAAGTTCACTCCATAACAGTTACAATCTCCCCCACTTCAAATCTTAAGGTACTCGTCAAGGATCAACTACATTGCCTCATAATCTCTCCCCATTTTAGCCCTTTCCAATATGCCTAGACCATACGGCTCAAAGACTAGCATGCCACAAGCCCAAGTGGGCCCCACCTACTGGAGGGAAATTGACTCTGGTACCATTTGTAACGTTGGGGCCTATTGCATAAGGCTCTAGTAGAATTTTAGGAATGACAACTGGTCCCACAGACCACCACTAGCCTTAAATGTACACTTTGTCCTCATTCACATGCAAGCCAGGATCAACTTCCTGATTGGTCACCCATCCTAGTACTACTCAAAGCTAAGCATGCTTAACTATGGAGTTTTTTAGTTATGGGCTCCTTGAAAAGGAGGTGTACATTAGTGATATGGGTAGTCCAATCATTCCTTTTAAGATCATTTTCTTTGAGGCCTCAAATCATGGGACGTTACAATCTCCCCCACTTAGATTCTTTATTTCCCCGTCAAGGTTCAACTATATGGCCTCATAATCTCTTCCCAGTTTCAATGCAGACCCAGATTGGCCCATGGACACCTAACTCCCATCCAAAGCTACCAATGCAAGGGTAGCTCCATCTCGTCTTAGTGGATAGCCCTTTCCAACTTGCCTGGACCGTACAGCTTAAGACTGAAATGCCACTTGCCCATGTGGCCGAGGTGTTACAAATGGTATTAGAGCCATAACCCCTCTAGTGGGTGGGGCCCACATGGGCAGGTGGAATGCCAGCCTTAAATCATGCAGTCCAGGAAAGTTGGAAAGGGATATCCTCTGAGACAATATGGAGCCACCCTTGCGTTGGTGGTCGTGGATGGGAGCTGGGTAGCCATGGGCCATTATGGGTCTACATTGAAATGGGGAAGAGATTATGAGACCGCATAGTTGAACCTTGACGGGGACGTCAAGAGTCTAAGTGGGGGAGATTGTAACGTCCCAGGATTTGAGGCCTCAGATAAAATGATCTTAAAAGGAATGATTGGACTACCCATATCACCAAGGTACACCTCCATTTCAGGGAGCCCACAACTAAAGAACTCCATAGTTAAGCGTGCTCAACTTAGAGTAGTACTAGGATGGTGGACCAGTCGGGAAGTTAATCATGGCTAGTATGTGAGTGAGGACAAAGCACATAGTTAAATCTATTGGTAGGTTGTGGGGCCAGTCATCATTCCTTAAACTCTACTAGAGCCTTGTGTAATAGGCTCGGGCATGATAAAGATGGCAGTGAAAACAAATATATTTTTTCCATATTCTCCTTGACCCGTGGATCATGTCAACAACTATAGATTGGGAAGAAAGGTTTCAAGGTATGTACCTGGTCCTAGATAAAGTCCAACGACCATCCTTACAGTGGTGCCTCAATGTTGTCCATGTGGACCACCATGAACTCATGGCATTTTTTGAAATCAATAGGAAGGAGGGTTCCCTTTGATGTCAACGTGATAGCGTTGACTAGTTCTTACTTTGTTGTCTCTTACTTTTATGAGTAAGACTTGTTCTGGGCTCTCACGTTACCACAATGATGAGAGGACAACATTTTTCAGTGTTAGTTGTATCTTCTGAAAGCCTTGACTACCTCTCTATTTATAGGAGGGTCAAGGTTAGCGTTTCCAGATCAACTGGGAGTCAAAGAGATGGAATTTCATGAATTTACTGAAAGGTGAAAATCATGAAATAGTTGGTTCACTTCTGAATCGGTTAGTTCACATGTGAAATGATCGACTCAACAATTGAATTTGTCAATTCACTTTATTTACTATTCATAACATATTGGCTTTAATGTGACAATTAATGCATAACATGACCTAAGCATCAATCCTTGATCTAGTATTATTGATCATTGAACCGGGTGATTCACAATCTAAACTGGTTGACTCACATTCTTAACCGGCCGACTCACTTTTGAATAGGTCAATTCATATTCCAGTCAGCCTACTTTCAGCCAATGTTGTTTAAGTTGATTACCTAAATACTTTAGTATCAAGTTAAACCCTATTCATGAGTAAATTCCTATTCCTAGTGTATCGTATGTGTGTGACCCTATAGGTCCCAAATTATGTTGGCAGTGAATATCCATAAGAAATTTATGACATCACAAGAAATGAGCGGTATCTAACAACACAACATTGGTATCCAAGTAATTGGCAAATTGGAGAACAACTTCAACCTACAATCTAAGATTAGTGTTGCAGTGATTTTATGGTTCCTTTATCTCTAATATCTAGATTACATTCGAGACATGAAATCATCATCCTTTTATCATTCAATATATGTTCCTTGAACTAGAGCATACAGTCTCAAATACATGTGTTCTCACATATCATATATTGATTGACATGAGTATGGACAGGCATTTCTCAGTCTCTCTTATCAAGAAGGTAGGATATCAACTCCAGTATGAGGGGAAAATCCCATCTACATCACTCACAGTCATTCCCCATGTGTCACGCTGTATCCGAACATCACCTTTATTGTAACCCTTATTCAAGGTCATGTTGGATGGTGTCAAAATACATTGAATGCTATGTGATGAGTTTATTGACTTCAAGTCTAAGAACCACAATCACCACTATCACTACGGGAGTTGATTCTAATAACTATTCAATGGTTTCCATGTATCACTCTCAAGCTATATTTGTCTGGAAAATTGTTCTTTAACAAGTACCTATGTGCTTGGGTTGATATTATCATCAACCAACACACACACACACTCTAGTCTTATGTATTATGTATAATATGTCTAGTAGCTTCCACAATAACATCTGACTAGGGACATAACAAGAATTTATGTATTCTTATCATTCATATAATCTCATTATTCAGGTCTTCAACATGAAGACATTTATCATTGAATAACATCATTCTTTAGACATCTATCATGTTATATTATTATCTCATAATTGAACAATCATATAGAGAAGATTGCCTTTATTATTAATCAAATAATTTACAAGATATTCCATTACAATCATCATATGATTGTCTATCTGGGCACACATACCAACAAACTCCCACATCACTTAGAGCCAATCACCCATGAATTTAATCCAAGTGATCTAACATGACCATCATACTTCTACTGTGAAACTACTTTTATCAAGGGATATGCAACATTGCTTTTAGTTGGTACTATGAAAATCTTCACATCTCCTTGTTGTATGATCTCTCGTATGAGATGAAACCATCATAGTATATGGTTGGAACACTGATGTGATCTAGGTTCCTTAGCTTGTGCAATAGCTCCATTGTTGTCACAATACAACTCTACTGCATCCCTGATGCTTAGAACCACCCCAAGTTTAGTGATGAACTTCCTGATTCAAACAACTTCCTTTACCGCATTAGAGGGAACAATATACTCAACCTTTGTTTTAGAATCAATAACTGTTTCGTACTTGGAACTGTTCCAACTTACAACTCCATTGTTGAGGAAAAACACAAATCCAAAGCGCAATCTAAAGTCATCTTTGTCAGTTTTGGAAGCTTGTATCGGTATAACCCTTTACCATCAATTCTTCCTCACCATAGTAGACAAGAAACCGATCCTTAGTTCTTCTCAAGTACTTAAGGATGTTCTTTGCAATAGTTCAGTGGATTTCATCGAGATCTGACTAATATCTTCTCATCATGCTCAAGGCATATGTGACATCTGGATGAGTGCATAACTTTGTGTACATGATAGATCCAATTGCATATGCATATGGAATCTAACTCATACGCTCCCTTTCTTCACAAAAATTGAGACATTAATATATATATATATATATATAGTAGCTCTATGATACATGGGTAGGTTTTGTCTCTTTGAGTTTTCCACGTTGAGCATCTTCAGCACTTTGTCAATGTATGTGCTCTTTTTTAGGCCAAGAAGCCTTCTAGATGTATCTCTATAGATCTTGATTCCTAAGATATAGGATGCTTCACCTAATTCTTTCATAGAGAACGTATTTACTATCCATGTTTTTATAGTTTGTAAAGTAGGGATGTCGTTCCCCATTAATAGTATACCATCTACATATAATATGAGGACTACAACCATGATCCCATTAACCTTCTTGTAAATACATGGTTCATCTTCATTTTGACTAAAGCCAAACTCTTTGATTGTTTCATCAAATCAAAGATTCCAACTCCAAGATGATTGCTTCAATCCATAGATTGACCTTTGTAGATTACAAACTTAATTTGCATCATCTGGATTAATAATGCCCTCAGGTTGTGTCATGTATACATTCTCAAGAAGATTCCCATTAAGGAATGCAGTTTTAACATCCATCTACCAAACCTCATAGTCATAATAAGCTACGATGGAAACCATGATCCTGATGGACTTAACCATGGCAACTGGAGAAAAGGTTTTGTCATAATCAACACCTTGAACTTGTATGAAACCCTTTGCAACCAATTGGCCTTTGTAAGTTTGTATATCACCATCCATGCCAGTCTTCTTATTGATAACCCACTTGCACCCTATGGGTTTTACCCCTTCAGGTGGATCCACTAAGGTCCATACCTTGTTGGTGCACATATATACCTCCTTCAGATCTCATGACCCCAAGCCACTTCTCAGACTCTGGTCCCTGTAAAGCTTCTATGTAGGTCGTTGGCTCATCATCAATAACCAACTCATTGCCTTCTTGAGTCATAAGATAACCAAATTTTTTAGTCTCAAGGCATGTCCTACTAGATCTGCAAGGCACCTATGTTACATGAGAAATTTGAGATTCCACAATAGTTTGTGACTCTCCATGTTCCTCTTGTACTTCTATAGGTTCATTTTTTTTCTCATTGGTCTCGAACCTCTTTGAGTTCTACTTTTGTCCCACTAATTTCTTTGGAAATAAATTCCCTCGCAACAAACACTTTGTTGTCATATGTAGTATAAAAGTAGTATCCTTTGGTTTCCCTAGGATATCCAACAAAATAACATTTATCCGATTTGGGTTCAAGATTTTTGGGAAACTACTTCTCACATAAGCTTCACATCCCCAAATCTTCAGAAAAGACACATTGGGACACTTCACATATCATATCTCATATGGTGTATTTTAACCAATTTAGACGGTACATGGTTTAGTGTAAACACTACAGTTTCTAGAGCATATCCCCAAAAGAAAGTTGAAAGATAAGCAAAACTCATCATTGACCATACCATATGTAGTAATGTACGGTTCCTTATTATTGATACACCATAATGATGTGGTGTTCTAGGTGGAGCCCATTATGACACAATACCATGGTCTCTCAGAAGGTCCTCAAACTCCTGGCTTAAGTACTCTCCACCTTGATTGGAATGAAGTTCTTTAATACTTTTACCAAGGTGGTTTTGTACTTTGTTCATGAAATCCTTTAGCTTTTCATGGGTTTCTAGCTTATGTTTCAACAAGTATACATAGCCATATCTACTAAAGTCATCAGTAAAGGTAATGAAGTACTGGCAACCATCTCTAGAATTTGTTCTAAAAGGTCCACATACATCAGTATGTACGAGTCCCTATAGATCACTTGCTCTCTCACTGTTGCTAGTCAAAGGATCCCTTGTCATCTTGTCCAACAAAAAAGACTCACATGTTTCTATTGATTCAAAATCATTTGAGTCTAGATATCCTATGGACTCTAGAAATGCATTTCTCATTGATGTGCCCTAGATGACAATGCCAAATTTATGCTTTGTTTGAGTTATCGAGTTTTAATCTTTTGGTATTTACATTATAAACATTTGTCTCTAGATCTAATAAGTAAATACCATAGGACATTGGGTCACTGCCATACCATATTTCATATTTTGAAATAGAACATTGGCCATTCTTTATAAGAAATTTGAATCCATTCTTGTCCATACAAGACATAGAAATAATGTTTCAATTAATGCTAGGTATAAAATAGCAGTTCTCTAATTATATTACAATCCCTATGGGTTGAGATAAATGATAGGTTCCAATTGCAATGGAAACAACCCTTGCTCCATTCATGACATGTATTTTTACCTTGCCCTTTATTAAAGGCTTACTTCTTTTTGGATCATGCATATTTGAACATACATGAGATCCACATCTGATATCTAGTACCCATGATGAAGAAGTAGACATATTTATCTTTATAATGTATATAATTGAAGTGGAGTCTCTATACCCACCTTCTTCTTCCTTAATTCCTCTAGGTAAAGCGGGCAATTCCTTTTCCAATGTCCAGGATGGTGACAGTGGTGATAATTGCCTCCCTTGGTCACCCCTCCCTTTACTTTGAGTACAAAATACTCGATTTTTTTGGCAAACTTTAGAACACTTCTTAGCTTTGACTTTTCCCTTAGACTTCCCCTTTCCCTTTGCTGATCATCACCATAGATTTAGGTTTTTCCTTCTTCATTTGCACTTCACCAGTCCTCGACATGTCAAGCAATTCTGGCAACGACTTGTCAAAATTGTTCATGTTGTAGTTCATGACAAACTATTTGTATGATTCTGTTAGTGACTGTAGAATCACATCTTTGGCCAACTCTTAACCTAAGGGAAATTCCAGTCTTGCAAGGTTATCCACATGCCCAATCAACTTGATTACATGAGGACCTACTAGATCTCCTTCTGTCATATTGCACTTGAACAACACCTTAGATACATCATATATGTCTTCTCTTTCTTGATCTTGGTACATGTTCTTAAGATATATTACCATCTCAATAACATCCATGTTCTCATGCTATCTCTCAAATCATAGTTCATTGAGCATATCATCAAACACTTGACATCTACGACATCTTCAAAGTTCTTCTTGTAAGCATCCCTATCAGCCTTAGGTGTGGTGGGAGTAGATTCACCTAGCTATGGTGTCTCCAGGACATAAATATTGTACTCTTATGTGAGAATGATTCTCAATGTCCTAAACTAGTTATAAAAATGATTCTCGTTCAACTTGTCCTTCTCAAGGACTGATTGCAAGGAAAATGTGTTATTTTTTTTCCATAAGTTTCTACAAAAGAAATTTGCATTTTGTCAAAACATTTTTTATTTTATTTGATTAAAAAGAAATTTTGACGAAACTAATTAGGCATATAATTAATTATTGCTCCCACTATTTTGTTCAAGTTGATAACCATCTCATACAATTCAGAAGATTGTTGCGACAACCTTCTAGTGATCCAAGACCCAATAAGTTATTACTTGGCCAATACCAACATCTGTAACCAATTATTAAGGTAGGCAACATTTTTCAATTGCATCTCATGAAACTCTTGGATAGATGATATGTACAACTCCTTACCATAGTCTATCTGTAAGCTTATAGGCACTTAATCTCATTAAGGTCACCTAGTCAAGCCTGATCTAAAAGGCAAAAAGATAGCAATGCACCCTGCTTGGCAGGCCCACGTAACTACCATCACACTTCCATGAGATAGATGACACACCATGCTTGGAATGCCCATGCTTATTCAATCAAGCTTTTCATATGTGTTTCTTATGTAAAACATCTAAGAATTAATATTTATTGAGGGATTTATATTTATATAAATACATATACATATCTAATTACAACATGCTTCATATACATACCATATATACACATTAAACACACAATTATAAAATATGAGTGATGTTTATGTACACGTTGATGCAATTTTTTTGATACACAAATAATTTCTACCACCTAAGGTCATACATCTCATGTAGCAGCTTGTACTGCATAAAATTTATGCTAGAACTGGCTCAGTCGATCAACTCAACTCTTGAGTCGATTGATTGGCCTCTTGGTTGGTCGATTGGTCTGCTTGGATTGGTCGACTAGCCTAGCTCAAGCAGCATATGGACTCCTCTAGTCAGTCGGTTGTGCCTCCAGTCGATCGGTCATCTCCTCCTATTATCTTGCTTCCTTGTCCTACAGTCAATTGGAACGAATCGTCTATTGTATAATGCCTTCTTTTTGCCAAAATAGGAAATAAAACTATCCTATTCCTATTTAACTTATTACATTGTAAAGTTGAAACCTCTAGTTACATTCGAGGGGAGTATAAGAGGAAAACATTAACTTATATATAGAAAAGGAGAGATATGCTCAGTATGCAAACTGAACTAAAAAAGGTAGGAATAAAACCATTCAACCAAGCACACATATCCAGGGGTATTGGCCATAACCACTCTTACATTCACTATTAAAATAGTTTTAGGATGACACATATAAATTGCATATATATCATATATGTATTGGGATCATGTGTGGTATTTAATCGGATATGTATATTGATCATTTCAAATATTTGCATCGTATGCAATAAAATAAATGATAAAACTAAAAATTGACCATATAGATTAATCCTAAACATACTACATTGATGTGGCTTTAATACCACTGTAGGGAAGTATGTCTATAGAGATGACAGTTGAAATAAAAAATTTCTTGCCATATTCCCCTGGACCAGCTAATTGAGTCAACAACTATGGATTGCAAAGGAAGGTTGCAAGGCATATACCAAGTCATGAGCAAATCTAGAGACTGTCCTTGCAACGAAGTCCTTCTTTCATAATAAATAACTAGATGGTTGTTGATGGAGGCCTCTTGGTGTAGCAGCATGGATGAAGGTCTACGATATCCTCCTAGTGTGGTGGCAACGACGTCCACGCAGACCATCGACAAACTTATATCATTCTTTTAGAGTTGACAGGAAGGAGTTGGCCCTTCCATTTCAACATGTTGACGCTGACTTGTTCTCCCTTTTCCATCTCTCCCTTTTATGGGTAAGACTTTCTCTAAGCTCTCACATCACCACAATGATGAGTGGATAATGTTTGTCAGTGCTTGTTGTATCATCTGAAAACCTTGACTACCCCTCTATTTATAGGAGGGCTAGGGTCATAGTTTCTAGATTAATTGGGAGTTGAAGAGATGAAATTTCATAAATTTTCTAGAAGTTGTAATCATGAAATGGACGGTTGACTTTTGAACCAGTCAGTTCACATGTGAAACAGTTGATTCAACACTTGAATCAGTTTGTTCACTTTATTTCCTCTTCATAAACATATTGGCTTTAATGTGTCGATTAATGCACAACATGACATCAATGTCGATGCTTGATTCAATCTTATTTATCATTGAACTGGGTGATTCACAATATGAATCAGTCAGCTCTCATTCTGAGCTGGTCAGTTCACTTTTGAACCGGTCGATTCAGATTCTAGTCAGCCAACTTTTAGCCAATGTTGTTTAAGTTGATTACCTAAACACTTTAGAAATCAAGTCAAACCTTATTGATTAGTAAACTCCTATTCTAGGTGTATCCTATTCGTGTGACCCTATAAATACCAAATTATGTTGGCAAGGAATTTCCATAACTAATTTATGACATCACAAGCAGTGAGAAATATCTAGCAACACATCATTGCTACCATGTAATTGGAAAGTTAGAGAATAACTTCAACCTACAATCTGTGATTAGTGTTACAGTGATCACATAGTCCCTTTGTCTCTGATATCCAAATTGAACTCAAGGCATGTAATAGTCATCCTCTTATCATTCAATCCTTCTTCCTTGAACTAGAGCTGACTGTCTGAGATACATGTGAGCTCACAAATCATATATTGATTTACATGAGTATGGCCATACAATTTTCAGTCTCTCTTATCATATGGGCATGATATCAACTCTAGTAGTAGGGACAAATCCCATCTACATCACTCATAGTCATTCCTCATGTGCTACAACATATACAAGCATCACCTTTATGGTAACCCTTATTCAAGGTCATGTTGGATGGTGACAAAATACATCGAACAACATGTGATGAATGTAGTGACTACAAGTCTAAGAACCACAATCACCACTGTCACTATGAGAGCTGATTCTAACTATCATTCAATCAACGTATCACTCTCAAGGTGGGTCTGTCTTGGTTTTATATCACATATCATGACTAATGAGATTCTATCATCAACCAACACACACTCTAGTCTTATGTATTATTTATTTCTAATAGATTCCATAATAACATCCGACTAGGGACATAATAAGAATATATTTTCTCTTATCATTCATATGATCTCATTGTTCAAGCCCTCAATCTGAAGACATATGTCATCGAATAACATCATTCTTTAGACATCTATCATGTTAGACTATTATCTCATAATTGAACAAACATATTGACAAATATTGCTTTTATTATTAATCAAATTGTTTACAAGATATACCATTACAATCATCATATGATAGACTCTCTGGACATACATACCAACATATATCATTCTTAATGTAGATAAAAATCCAATCTACATCACTCCCAATCATCCCCACATGTCACACTGCACCCAATCACTACCTTTTTGGCAAGTTCTATTTCAAATCATGTTGAGGTAGTGGTCAAAGCACATAGAACAACTTGTGATTACTGTAGTGACTTTAGGTCTAAGGATACAATCACCAATGTCATATTGAGATATGACTATGACATGTCACTACATGACTTCCATATGTCAATCTTAGGGTGAGTATGTCCATTACAACTTGTTCTATAACAAGTAACCATGTGTCTAAGTTAATATCCAATACCATGACTAAACATACATAGTCATCACTCACGATACATGCTAGTCTTGAGTATTTTTCTTGTCCTATGGTATCCAGAATAATAACCAACTAAGAGCATAACAAGAATGAGTACTCTTATTATACATATGATTTTATGTTCATGACCTCAACCCAAAACCATAAGTCATTAGGTCATATCATCATAGGATATTATTAGATTTATTCATTATCTCAATATTAAAAGAATATAATAAGTGGAATTTCCTTTTATGAATAAGCAAATCAAGTACAAAGTATCGTATTACAATCATCACATAAGGAGTCACAGGACATACAACCAATAGTCTCCCACTTGCACTAGAGCAAATCATTCATGATTCTAATTCCAACTAAACTAACATGACCATCATGCTTTTATTATGAAGTGATTTTGTCAAGGGATCAACAATGTTTCTTTCAATCGGTACTATGCAAATCTTAATATCTCCTCCATGTAAAATTTGACATATGAGATGGTAATACCTGAGTGTGTGCTTGAACACTGATGCAATCTGGGTCCTTAGATTGTGCAATAGCTCCATTGTTGTCACAGTAAAGATCTAACACATATTCAATGGTTGGAACAACCTCAAGTTTACTAATGAACTTCTTGATCCATATTGCTTCCTTTGCTACATTGAATGCAACAATATACTCGACCTTTATTGTAGAATCAACGATTGTCTCTTCTTGGAACTCTTCCACCTTATAGATCTACCATTTAGGCAAAACACAAATCTTGATTACGATCTACAATTGTCCTTGTTGGTTTAAAATCTTGCATTAGTGTAACCCTTTATAACTTACTCTTCCTCACCTCCATAAATTAGGAATTGATCCTCAATTCTTCTCAAGTACTTAATGATATTCTTTGTAGCTATCTAGTGACCATTACCTAGATCCAACTAGCATCCACTCGTCATGATCAAAGCATATAAAACATCTAGGCATGTATGTATCATTGCATACATGATGGATGCTTCTCCTAAGTCCTACATAGAGAAGGTATTTCTTAATCATGTTTTAACCAATTGGAGAGTAGGGATGTCCTTTCCCATCAAAAGTATGTCATATACATACAATATGAGAAATATAATTATGCTCTCACTAACCTTCTTATAAATACAAGATTAATCTTCATTTTGAAAAAATCAATGTATTTGTCTATTTCATCAAAACAAATATCCCAACTATTAGATTCTTACTTCAATCCATAGATTGACTTTTGTAGCATATAAAGTTTATTGGCTTTATTTGGAACAATAAAACCCTTAGGTTGTGTCACATACACATCCTCAAGAACATTCCCATTAAAGAATGTAGTTTTAACATCCATTTGCCAAATCTTATAGTCATGATAAGCTGCAATAGCAAGCATGATCGTGATGGATTTTATCATTCCAACTGGTGAAAAAGTTTTATCATAGTCAACACCTTGAACTTGTTTGAACCTTTTGCAACCAATCTACCTTTGTAGGTTTGTACATTACTATCCATTTCAATCTTCTTATTAAAGACCCATTTATAGCCTATGGGTTTTATCCCTTCAGGTGGCTCCACCAAGGTCCATACCTTGTAGGTATACATGAACACCATCTCAGATATCATGACCTCAAGCCATTTCTAAAATTTTGGTCCCTCAATGGCATCTACATTAGGTAGTTGGTTCATCTGTTCAATGATCAACACATCATATTCTTGAGTCATGAGAAACCATATCTCTCTGGCTCAAGATGTGCCCTACTAGACCTTAGAGGTTCATGTGATATAATAGGGACTTGAGGTTCCATAATAATTTTTGGTTCCTCTTGTTCCTTATGTACCTCCAGACGATCAATGTTTTCTTGTTAGACTTGAACTTTCCTCCCACTAATTCCTTTGGAGATAAATTTCTTTTTGAGGAATACATCATCTTTGGAAATAAACACTTTGTTGTCACATGAAGTATAGAAATAGTAACCTTTATTTCCTTAGGGTGACAAAAAAATATATATTTATATGATTTAGATCCAAGCTTTTCATAAAACTACTTATTGACATAAGCTTCACATCTCCAAACTTTCATGAAATACATATTGGGACATTTCCCATTCCATATCTCATATGGTGTCTTTCCAATAGATTTAGAAGTTACTCAGTTAAGTGTAGATGTGGTGGTTTGAAGAGCATGCCGCCAAAAAGAAAGCGGAAGATAAGGTAAACTAATCATTGATTGTATCATGTCCAAGAATGTGTGATTCCTTGTTTATGATACACCATTATGTTGTGGTGTTCCAGGTGGAGTCCATTGTGATACAATATCACAACCCCTGAGAAGGAACTCCAACTCTTGGTTAAGATTTTCACGACCTCAATCTGATCAAAATGCTTTAATCATTTTTCCAAGTTGGTTTTATAGTTCTTAGTGAATTCCTTGAATGCTTCAAAGGATTCTGATTTGTGTTTCACAAGATACACATATCCTAGTCTAGTGAAGTCATCAGTAAAAGCGATGAAGTACTTATACCCATTTCTAGCATTTGTGCTAAAAGGTCATCGTACATAAGTATATATGAGTCTTAATAAGTCATTATTTCTCACTGTTACTAGCTAAATGTTCTTTTATGATCTTACCCAATAAATAAGATTCACATGTCTCTATTGATTCAAAATCAAAATAGTCTATATAACCATCTTTATGGAGTATAAATATTTTCTTGTTATTTACGAGACCTAGACAACAATGCCAACGATATAATTTGTTTTAGTAATTGAGTTTTAGCATATTGGTATTTATGTTATATACAACCTCCTTAAGATCAAATAAATAAAAACCATAATACATAGGGGTTCTTCCATAAAAGATAGCATCTTTACAAATGGAAATACGACCATTCTTTATTAGAAATGCAAAACAATTCTTGTCCAAACAAGATGTAAAAATAATGTTTCTATTTATGGAAGGGGCTTAACAATAGTTCTCTAACTCTATTACAAGCCCACTGGGTAGAGATAAAGAATAGGCTCCTAGAACAATGACATAAACTCTTGCTCCATTTGCAACACGTAGGTGCATCTCTCCTTTCTTCAAGGGTCTATTTGTTTTTAGATCCTACAAATTTGAACATGTGTGAGATCCAAATTCAGTATCTAATACCCATGATGAAGAATAAAATAAGTTTATTTCAATATCATATATACATGAAGTGAGATCACTATCACCTTTTTCTTGTTCTTCAGTCCCTCGAGGTAGAGATGGCAATTTCTTCTCCAATGTCCAACCTGATGACAATTGCTTTCCTTACCCACTCATCATTTTTCTATAAATAAAAAAATCTTTAGGTTAGATTTAGAACCTTTCTTATCTTTTCCCTTGCCCTTAGACTTTCCTTTTCCTCCACTAACCATCAACACAAATTTGGGTTTGTTTTCATTTTCCCTCAGTGCTTCTCAACATGCCAATTAGCTCAATTAATGGCTTATCAAAATTGTACATGTTATAGTTCATGAAATATTGCTTGTATGAATATGTCAATGATTGTGATTACATCATTGGACAACTCTTGACCTAAAGGAAACCCGAATCTTGTATGAATTTTCACATACCCAATTAACTTGAGTTTATGAGGTCCAACTAGATCACCTTCTACCATTTGACACTTAAAGTCACCTTCGAGATGCAATAACTCTCCTTCCTTGCTTGGTTTTAATACATGCTCTTGAGATGTGTGATCATCTTAATAAAATCCATGTTCTCATGCTGCTTTTGATGCTCATGATTCATGGAGCAAAGTAGCAGACATTTGATGTTCATGACATCATCATAATTCTTCTTATGTGCATGCCATTCGGTTCTAGGCACATTTAGAGTGGGTTCATTTGGTACTGATAAGTCTAGGACATATAGCTTATACTCATGTGCAAGAACAATTCTCAGCTCCTGAACCAATCATTAAAGTTACTTCCTGTTAAGTTTTTCTTTGTGAAGGATAGATCTCTACAAAAATGGAATGTGGATTGTATTTTCCATTGATCTACAATAGAAGATAGTTTGGCATGAGTCAATTAATTAATTTGAAAATTAATTTGATTTAAAAAATATGACTTGACAAAATTAATTTTAACTTTAATGGATTACACTTCCAATATTTTATTTAAAATGGTAGACCTATTATAAATTCAAAAGATTACAATGAGGAATCTTGTAGTGAGCTAAGATCCAAAATACATTAGGCAACCAACATCAGTGTCTA
Organism: Alisma plantago-aquatica; assembly: GCA_963693085.1. Lineage (NCBI taxonomy): Eukaryota > Viridiplantae > Streptophyta > Magnoliopsida > Alismatales > Alismataceae > Alisma > Alisma plantago-aquatica. The sequence goes on along the minus strand of OY856413.1, from coordinate 977,895,172 downwards.
TAACTTAATTATTAAGGTAGGTAACAATTACCATTTGCATCATATGCAATTCTTGGATAGATTGTTGCATAACTCCTTATCAATATTCATCATATGAATTATATGCCATATTTATGCCTCTAGGTGATTAATATCATCAATGTCACCTAGTCTTATCCAAACCAAGGCTAATACAATAAGATATGCATCATCCTTGGTAGGTCTGCACACTTGTTATCACACTTCCCCAAGGTAGACAGTGCACCATGCACCTTGTGACCACACTTAGTCAAACAAGGTTTTCATATGTAATGCACTTGGAAGTTATTTTCAACATTGATCTTTAATTGATGGGTTTATATATGTATATTCATATGTATCTAATCACCATTACATATACATTTTTATGCATATAATATATTATAACAATCACCACATGCGATAAAATATGACATGATAATAGTACAACAACTTGAGCCAACAAGTGTTCTAGAAAAGCCAACCAAGAGATTCGCATCCATATAATCAGTATTATTCTTTTCAAGGTTTTCTGATCTCCTGATCGAGCAAGATGATTGGCTGATCAAAATTATAGATCTACCACTTCAAGGCTTTTTGATTGCTTGATCAAGCAAGTTGATCGATTAATCTGAATCTCTTGATCAATAGGACATATCCTTATCAGGTTTCCTTATCGCCCAATCAAAATAGATGATTCTCCGATAATAAGTCCCTAATAAGGCAAATCTTGTGTTGTTGATCATCCATCACCTCATCTCATTCATGAACTATCCAAGGACCTTCCTCTTTGGTGTGGGCGTCTAATATTCTCCTCCTTTCCACCATGGTCTAGTGGTGATGATTTACATAATTGCATAATTGAAATTATTACATGGAGAATGATAGAAAGAGAAATGGCATGCGGTCCATATACATGTTACATGTTGTTTGATTGAAGTAAAAGCCACAATCTTACATTTTTCATATCACACCACAAGAGACCTAGTTTCCATATCCACACATCAACCAAACGAAATGATTTTCAAGGCATCACAAGATTTATGTAGTATATATATATTATCATATATGATTAGGTGATTACATGGATATAGTTTCAACACTATTCATCCAACAAATCAATGCAGTTCAAAAACTAAATTGGCACAAAAATCATACTACACCGGCTCTAATACCATTGTAGGGTTTTTGGGGTAGGAGAGCACAATAGAATATTAAAAAAATCTCCCAAAATTCCCATGTCAATAGATTCATCTTAGCTATAAAACCCAATATATAAAAGAACAAAAGATGTATAAAGGTGATACCTTTGCACATGATTGTTATCCAAAAACAAGATATGCCTTTTCTTAGTGAAGATTTCAATCTACCAGATTGAAATCCAAGTTGGACAAATGAGGGATCCAGATTGAAGAGAAAGGATCCAGATTGTTCTTCAAACAACAACCTTCTATCGTCTTATGGAAGATGTTCTCCAACCCTCTACATGGCGTGCCTTGTCCTCCACTTAGTCCATGCAGATGAGAGAGATCATGGTTCACCACCTTGGTCCCATGTTAAAGAGGAACATAAGTTGTGGATGTGCTAGTCATCCTAGAACTTCCTTTCTTCTCCTGTCTTAGGAGGATGCCTTAGGTTTTCTATTTCTCTTAGATAGAGAAAGAGAGGGTATGGTCAAATTGTCTCATAAGTTAGTATCAAAAATGTGTCTCACTCTTTGGGACGTGCCCCTATATATAAGAGAGTCATGAACTTGGAAAAACCTAATTCCAATCCCTTTCCTATTTGCAATTTCAAAAACAGTATAATGTTGAAATCTTGGACATGTTTTGTGATCAACCGATCATGTAACATGATCAATCGACCATGAGAGTACATATCTATATTTGACATGTTTTCCAATTTTATACTTTCCCTATATAATTGTGATCACTCGATCAGGTGGCTTGATCATCCGATCAAATGTGTCTAGTGTAAATCTAAATTGATCAATTGATATTGACCCAAGCAATATGATCAAATGATCAGACATTCTGGTCACCCGATCATAGGGCAAATCATCATATTTATGATTTAGAACCATTCTAATTATATGTTTGATTATGAACTTCAATTCCCTTATGCACCCTTAAGCGGGTGACCTGATATGTTCCAAGTTATATTGGTAACGATGTTCAAAACAACACAAGAAAAAAATAGTCTCTAACCAAACATCATTTCCACCCAATTAATAGTAAGGGTTGGAGAACAACTAAAACCTATAAATTTATGTGACCATATAATCCCTTTGTCACAGATATCCAAATTTAAACTGAGGCATGGAATGCCATCCTCTAAACTCTCAAATCTATATTCCTTGAAACTAGAGCAGAATATTTGAGATATTGTGAGATCAATATCATATATTGACTCACATGAGCATGGACATGCATTTCATAATCTCTCTTATCAAGTGGCCAGGATATCATTCCTAATGGAGGGACAAATCCCATCTACTTCACTCCCACTCATCCCCAAGTGTCACACTGCACCAAATCACTACCTTTTTGGCAACTTGTATTTCAGAGCACATTGAGCTAGTAATCAAACCACACACAATGACCTGTGATTCTGTAGTGACTTCATGTCTAAGGATCACATTCACTGTTGTCACATTGAGATGTGACTTTGATATGTCATTTAATGACTTCAATGTTTCAACCTCAACATGGGTCTATTCAATGCAACTTGTTCTCGAATAAGTATCCATGCATCTGAGATGATATCTAATAACATGACTAAAGAGACATATTCATCACTCACCATACATGCTAGTCTTGAGTGTTATTATTCTCCCATGGTATCTACAATAATATCCAACTAGGAACATAACAAGAATGAGTACTCCTATTATACATATGATCTCATGTTTAGGTCCTCAACCCAAATCATATGTCATCGAGTCATAACATTCTTAGGACAATAGTAAGATTACTCATGATCTCAATATTGAAACAAACATAATAACTGGAATTGAATTTTACTAATAATCAAATCAAATATAAAGTATCTTATTACAACCATCACATGCTGGCTCTCAGGGCATACAACCAACATATATATGACCATTAATATGAAGACATCTTAAATTGAATTTAGTTTGTTATTTAATCTTGACATTGTTACTTAAATAATCGATTACAAATGTTGTTAATACATTAAACTATATGACTATTGCACTTCTTGCAATAACTTAAAATTTTCTAATAAATATTAAGAAGCTATAAAAAATGGTTTTGAAGTCTATTGAGTTACAAAAATGAGCCTATCTTTAAATATTACACTCCAACAAATGATTGTTGACATGAGTACATGTTTTTTTAATGGGAAAATGGTAAAAGTTATACAAAGAATATGATTTCAACACATCTATTGATAACAATCCATCAAAATGAGTAATTATTAAAAAATATATAAATAATCTCTTCACAGAAATAAATGAAATGAAATCTGATGATGACTTTAGTGAAGAAATCCACAATAGAAAACTAATCAATTTTCCATAACTATCCTCATTCAAAGAACATAACTTATTTTATAGAGTTGAAGTCACAATAAACAATCAAGATATGATTTGTTGCAATAAACATAAAAGATAATGACATTTCACTTTAGAAACTAGTTCATATGACATGGCAATTAATTAGAGACCCAACCTTATAAATCCAACATATTTTTTTGGAAAAGTTTAATACCTTTTAATAATAGCATACTCAAACATGAGTATGATTCAAAATATAATATTACAATATGGACTATAATAACAACAAATTATTAAAAATAAACCTATTAGAATTGATATTGAATCACATATCATCTTTTCTAATGTTCTCATAAATATGAACATCATACACCTCCATAGAGTGTTGATCTAGCTGATCTTCAACATGCTTGTTTGCTTGAAAATGATTGTAGTAAGTAGGTACTTTTAATTTCCCACTACTACCTCTGAGCGTACGACTTATCTTCCTAGTAGTTGATGAAGATGGTTCAGAGGAAATAGGACAAAGTGTAAAATCCAAATGAGTATTAGGAAGTCATTAACTATTGATTCATCACTATCTTTCTCTTCATTTGTATCAATATGAAATATTACCTCATAAACTTCATGATTGATGATAGAATGCATTTTATTTGAAACATTAATAACCTAAGATGAGATGGGTACATCAGAAGTCTGAATCTCTATTGATAATTGTTTTTGTTCACTATAAAATTTTGTATTTTACTAGCAACATAAAATGCTTGCTTTTGCTTTCTAGTTCTCACCCTTGTTGCCACAATAATTATTTTTTTACAGCATCGTTCAATGGTGAAACATCATCATCTTCACCCTCCATATGATCCATTCATATTCCATTTGAATTAGTTCAAATCTATTCCTCTCATGCACATTTGTTCCATATGAATAAATCATCTATCTCAAAGTTTTCCTCGGTGGATTTGCATTTGACTAATACATCCAAAGTATGTGTACCACTGATCCTCCTCTTCCACCCACTTCACACCTACCTCTTCTTGACTTTTTGTTGTAGTGTTCTCATGTACATAATGATCTACATATGTACAAACCTTGAATAGATGTCCCAATCTTCCACATCAATTGAAAACCTTAGGAATAGATTCATACTCTACATATCAGTCTACAAAAATTAATATTACCATGAGACGTATAAATATTGAGGTATCAATCTCCCATACCAGTTGTGCAAACCTACTTCTTGAATAGTTGGAGGTGTAATCATCAACTTTGATTAATCTTCCTAGTTCTTTCCCAACTTTTTCTAAAGATAATCTAGTTGCATAGATATAACAAAAGATTTAGAATCCTAGCGCAAACAATAGTTCATGGAGGAAGATGCACTGAAGGTATGAAATCATTCTTTCATTTCCAAACCATTATTAAGAATTGAAAATAGTTCAAGATCCTCATGTGAGTGCATTGAGGTAGTAAGTCTAACATGAAAAATGGAACATGAAGTGATTTAGACTCAACTCATACAATTTCTATATTATTTTTATTTTCCACAAAACTTCAAATGATCAGCCAAATTTAGGTATTCAATATTCTTCCCAATCAATTTTACTACCATGTGAGTGCATTGAGGTAGTCAGTCTAACATGAAATTGGAATACAAAGTGATTTAGACTCAACTTATACAATTCCTATATTATTTTTATTTTCCACAAAAACTTCAGATGATCAGCCGAATTTAGGTATTCAATATTCTTCCCAATCAATTTTACTATCATTGTAAATCTTTATGGTTGATGTAGAAGAGTGTAGGCTATAGATCACTCATTTACCACTAAAATGTAATCAAGTTTAACTATCTATGGATCAACATCTAGGAAAAATTGACCGACATTATTCCTTCCACATGTAGTTACATCATAGAACGATCCCTTAACTCTTGTTGTACTTTTAGGGAAATGTGTTGCTTGTTGTAGATGAAAAGAGTCTTCGTGTAATGGCATATCAAGGTTGTTTGATGTAGTATGTGAATGTAAGATCTTAAGATTAAAACAATGATCCATACTTGTAAGTGAGGAAGTAGTGATTTCTATGATGAATATGGAGAAGGTGATGAACTCTATCACAGTCATCCATAGATGAAATGTATGCCCACTTTAGATATCCTTAGTCGATGATTATTTTTGTCCTCAGAAGGATTATCATAATCTACTCTATCTTGTCCTTCAAAGTGACTATATAAGCCTATTGCTTCCCAACAAAGCCTTTATGATATCTGTGACCAAGGATAGATAAACAACTACGAGTAAATAACATTGCCGAGTACACATAAAGATCAAAATATTGCTTGACCATTGACCTATTCTACAGGAGCGAGGCAACAACCTACCTGAAAGTAGCTTCCTTTAGGAGGGGATACCAAGACCAAGAAACAACAAATTAAATACTCTAAACAAGGGTTGTTCCCTGACACGTTCTAGGTATAATCGGGGATTAGTTGATCTCTGGTGGCAGTTATTCATGGATTAACATGGGAGAGGGACCAAGTATGGTCGGGAAAGGTTAATAAAAATTATTAGAAAATACCTCGAAGGATCCAAAGTGTTGGAACCTCCTAAGTCTGGGCAGTCAGACCTTCCTCCTCCAGGTGCTACTAATATTGATGGTAGTTACCAACCAAGACACTTTTGTGCAAAATTTTTAATATCCTCCACTATGAAAAAAGGCAATGATTTGATTATGTAGAAACAACCATCACACATTCGAAACAAAAGCCACCCAAATGAAACAACAACATGATTAATAATTTCAAGAAATCTTGTAGATATGAATAAACATCTCCTCTTTTCTTATTTAACTCATGAATAAGATCTCAATGGTGAGTGAATTTAATTCCTTTTAGACCATGTGCAAGCTATCATCCATGAAAGAGAAACTTTGATGTACATTTGTCATGTGGCAGCACGACAACAACAAGGATATGGAGAAGGTCATGAACAAGATGTTGCAAATAGATTCGAGGATAACAAACAAATGGGCTACCTTTTGATGTTGGATGGACGGTGCAACTTTTGCTTATAAGGCTACCATTAGCATCACCAATAGTTAAAGGGTTGTCCCTTCTCAATGCTACCAATCTCCTCAGCACGTCCAAGGAACCTAGCCTTTTCACACGAGCTAATAGGTTGGATGGATGGTGAGGTACCCAGCAATAGGGTGGGGGTATATATGAGATATCGTAAAAAGTGCCAAGTGAGATAGGACTTGGGAGAGGCAAATAAAGTTAGTGATGTCTATGAAGACAAACTCTGGAAAAAAAATTAGTTCTTTTTTATAAAAGAAAATTTAAAGAGATGACCATGGAGGTTGAAATGATGCCTGGTGGGAAGACTAGCCAAGAAGTGATGGTGTCCTCCCATGGGTGAAGACTCTTTCCTTGTTTTCCTAGGTTAGGATCGATGCTCTAATACCATGTGAAAAAATGATATGATAGGGTATTCCCCTTGTGTGTAGTTTTTCTTATGGATAGAAGGCAACCCCCTCTCCTATATATAGGATAATGGGGAAGCATAAGACTCAAGACAAAACCTAATGGACCATGACACAATAACCCATATTACAAATAGACTAATACAAATAACTAAATAGACTCTCTAACAATACTTATTCGAGAACAAGTGTACTAGACAAACCCTCCTTGAGAGTGATAAATGGAAACCATTGGATGGTGTTCAGAATCATCTCTCAAATGTGATAGTCGTTATTCTAGTTCTTGGAACTAAATTCACTACAATGATATATGATGTTCAATGGAATTTAACACCATTCAACTTGACCTTGAATAATGGTTGTCATACATACGGTGTTTGGGTACATTGTGACACATGAGGATTGTTGTGAGTGATGTAGATGGAATTTGTCCCTCTTATTTGTGTGATATCTTAACCACTTGATAAGTGAAATTGAGAAACACATGGAGATGCTCATGTGAGTCAATATGTGATATTGACCTCACATGTATCTCAACAGTGTACTCTAGTTCAAGAAACATAGATTGAATATTAAGAGGGTGGAACTTCCATGCCTCATGTTCAACCTGGATATCCATGACAAAGGAACTATATGATCACTATAACACCTATCACAAGTCTAGGATGAAGTTGTCCTCCAACTTATCCAATTACTTGGGTACCAATGATATGTTTCTAGATACTTCTCATTTCTTGTGAGGTCATAATATGATTATAGACATCATTGCCAACATATTATGGAGCCTATAGGGTCACACACATAAGATCCACAAGGAAAAGGAGTTTAATCATGTTCATAATTTAACTTGGTTACTAAAGTGTTTAGGTAATCAAACTAAACAATACTATAAATCCATATGAACAATTGGGAATCTAGTCAAATGATTGGAGAGTCTATTCGACCGATTGGACAATATCATCTATAGTAGATAGGACTTTCAGTCGATCGACTCAAGAGTTCAGTCGACCTGATAGAAAGTGTCACCCAACAAAAGACAAGAATGGTCAGTCGACCAATTGGAGAATCTAGCTAACAGACTGATTCAAATTGACATCATATTAGGTCAAATGATTAATGATAGTCGTAGTTACACCCATTAATCATTCAATAAAAAAGCAGTGTTATTACACCACTAACCACAATCCAATCAACTGACTAGATAGTCTAGTCGATTGACTAGATGTGTGTGGAAAATATCCTATTTGACTGACTAGATAGTCTAGTCAACCGATTGGCTGTGTGCATCCGTTGTCTAGCCAAGAAACTTGACCCTTCACCTTTTCGGTCGTTTTAAAAACCCTAACCCTACCACTCCTATATAAAGGGTGATGACAAAGTCTCTCAACATACTTCTCATTCACATTTTGGTAATGTAGGATCCTAGCATCTTACATGTAAAAGGGAGATATAGTAAGGGAGAAGAAATTGGACAGTAGCACGTCGACAAACGAAGGGGCTACTCCTTCCCGTTGGCTCAAGAAACATGAGTGGACTTTCGAGTGGTTTGCGTGGACTATGTAGAGGTGCAAAAGCTTGACTATTATTCTAGGAGTACATCATCAACCACCATTTGTGTGCAACTCAAGAAGGAAGTAAATCCATGTGCAAGGATAGTCACTGGACTTGCTCCAAGACAAGGTATATTTTGCACCCTCTTTCCTAAATACATTGTTGTTGATGTGATCTGCTAGTTAGAAAATTTAGATAAATTTTTGTTTCAACTATCCTTCTTTGAACTCATATTTCCCTACAATGGTATTAGAGCCAGGTTAATTTAAAGTGTATTGGGATTCAATCAAGAAGATTGGATTTTATTTTATCACATATTTTATCACATAGAATGTGAATATTTAAATAGTTAATGTGCAAGTCCAATTAAATATCACATATATTAGGGGATATTTTGTAGATCCTATGTATAATCTATATATATATATACATATATATATATATATATATATATATGTGTGTGTGTGTGTGTGTGTGTGTGTGTAAATCATGTGCATCACCCTAAAACATTTTTGATGGTGGATGCATGCCTGGTTAAGGCCAATACTGCTTGGATGCTTGTGTGGTTGAATTATTTAGTTTCTACTTTATAAATCCAACTTTCATAATGGGCCTTCTCTTTTATCTCCAAATGTAATTAGTGATTAAACCATATGGTCCCCTCAAATGTAACTTGAGGTATTCATGTTAATCATGTAATAGTAGATTGGAATAAAATTTTATTTAGAGATATTGTTAAAGGAGGTAGTTCTGAACATACCAGTCAACCTATTCGAAGTCTAACCAACCAATTGAGTTGCAACCTAGTTGACTGATAAGAGGCCCAACTGACCGACTAGATCAAGATCCAAATGACTGGCTAGAGGCCAAACTAACCTAATAGAGGTGTCCAAACAATAGATTGAGCAAGGTTCTAGTCGATTGACCATCAGGAGTCCAACCGATTGAGTGGAGGACCAACTGGTTGACTAGAGGAGTCTAGTTAAGTGACCAACATGTTTCCAGCATCAAAACTTTTCCTATGCAAGTTGATACATGTGATGATTGACTTGGGGTGGATAGGAATTCTTTGTGTCTCCAAAGAATTACATTATTATGGCCATAACCATTTCTCGCATGTTTGTATTTGCATGTTTCATTTGTGGATATAATATGTATATATTACATATGATTAGTATGTGGTGATTGGATATGTATGCTTATATGTATATATATTTATAAATAAAAGCCCTCTATCAAATATTAAGCATTAGATGCTTTCTAAAAGTAGTAAACACAAAAATATTGATTGATTATGCGTGGGCACGCCAAAGTGTGGTGCATAGTCTATCTCATGGAGGTGTGAGGACATATATGTGGGTCTGCCAAAGTAGGGCGCATATTCTATCATGTTGGCTTTTGGATCAAGATTAACTAGGTGTCCTTAATGGGATTAAGTGCATAGAAGAATAGAGATGTAATATGGAAAAGAGCTTTACATATCATCTATTAAGATTTGCATGGGATGTAACTAGCAAATGGTGTCTACCTAAATAATCGATTTGTGGGTGATTAGACAAAGCTAACTCATGATTTGATGAACTATGGATTTTGACCACTAGAAGATTGTATATTGTAATCTTTAGGAATTAATAGTGAGGGATATTAGTTTAAAGGAATTAGTGGGAGCCATAGTTAATCAAAGACCTAATTGATATCATCAATATTATTAAATAAAATAAAATCAAAAGTGTTTTAATATATGAATACTTTCCTCTGTATAATAAATGACAAACAACAACATTTTACATTGTGATTGGTCCTTGAGAAGGACAAATTGAATAGAAACAACGTCCATGAATAGTTTAGGACTTTGAGAATCAGTCTCACTCATGAGCACAAGCTTTATGTCCTAGATACACCAATGAGAAATGAACCCATTCCCATTGTCCCTAGGGCTGAAAGGACATGCTGGTACTGCTACTGCTGCTACTACTACTATTGTTGTTTTAGTTGTTGTTGTTGCTACTACTATTGTTGCTGCTGCTACAACACTACTACTACTATTACTACTACTGCTGCTTCTGCTACTACTACTACTGCTACTGCTACATTAACTACTACTACTACTACTACTACTACTACTACTACTGTTGTTGTTGTTGCTGCTGCTACTGTTGTTGCTGCTACTACTACTACTAATACTACTACTGCAACTACTACTACTACTTCTACTCCTACTACTGCTACTACTACTGCTACTACTACTGCTACTGCTACTACTACTACTACAACTGCTACTCATACTACTACTACTCCTACTACTTCTATTCCTACTACTGCTACCACTATTGTTGTTGCTACTACTACTACTGCTCCTACTACTACTTCACCTACTACTGCTGCTCTCGCTGCTACTTCTCTTGCTGCTACTGCTCCTATTGCTACTGCTCCTACTGCTACTGCTACTGCTACTGCTACTGCTACTACTGCTACTACTACTCCTACTGCTGTTGTTACTGCTACTACTGCTATTGTTGCTACTGCTACTACTGCTGCTGCTACTGCTACTGCTGCTACTACTGCTACTGCTACTACTACTACTACTACTACTACTACTACTATTGTTTCTGCTACTACTATTGCTACTACTACTGCTTCTACTATTGCTACTACTGCTGTTGCTGATGCTACTATTACTACTACTATTGATGCTACTACTACTGCTCCTCCTCCTCCTGCTACTACTGCTACTACTACTACTACTCCTCCTCTACTACTACTACTGATGTTGTTGTTGCTACTGCTGCTACTACTACTACTACTACTACTACTACTATTACTACTACTACTACTACTAGTAGTAGTAGTGGTAGTAGTAGTAGTGGTAGTAGTAGTGGTAGTAGTGGTAGTAGTGATGGTAGTAGTGGTGGTAGAAGTGGTAGTAGTGGTGGTAGTGGTGGTAGTGGTGGTGGTAGTGGTAGTGGTAGTAGTGGTGGTGGTAGTGGTGGTGGTAGTGGTATTAGTAGTAGAAACAGTAGTAGTAGGAGTAGCAGCAGTAGTCGTGATTGTAGTAGCAGTAGTAGTAGCAGAAATAGTAGTAGTAGTAGTGGTCGTAGTGGTAGTAGCAGTAGTAGTAGGAGTAGCAGCATCAGTAGCAGCAGCAGTAGTAGTAGTAGTAGTAGTAGTAGTAGTAGTAGTATTAGTAGTCGTGGTAGCAGTACTATCAATACCGGTAGTTGTGATGATGGTAGTAGTACATGTAGTAATAATAGTAGTAATCATAGTAGTGGTAGCAGTACTATCAGTACTAGTAGTTGTGATGATGGTGGCAGTAGTAGTTGCCACAACAATAACAACAATAGCAATGGTAGTAGTAGCAACAACTATATTAGAAACAATAGCAGTGCAATAGTAGTAGCAAGTAGCAACAATAGAGTCAAAGAGATTTTTTTAGAGAAAAGTATATTAATGATTACAAAATAATACACAAACTTTTTAATGTTTTCTTCTATTGGTAGGACAAGAACATGCACCGAAAAGGTACCATAAATTACTAACCTTTTACTATCTATATAATCTATGGTGTTCATTTGTGAAAAAAATGGCGTCAAAGTTAACTTAAAAACATGCATCTTGCCATCCAACTACTAATTTACAAAGTTTATACACTCAAAATCATAGTATTCCAATAAGAAATGCTAATAATATTGTCACTGGACATTTTAGGTTAGGCGGATAAAATAAAATAATGATTTCAATATACAGTATATATTTTGGAAATGTGATGTAAAACACCTTGCATTTCTTATATCTAAATGTCAATTCATAATGTGAAAGATGAATATATTAATGGTTATGTATGTGATAAATGTTGTCTTCATATATGTGAAATTACTATTCTAAATCAATCACAACTCATGTTCATAGAAAAATGAATAAGTGTATGATAATATTTTTTCAAAACTACTAGAGCACTTAGAACCACATGAGTGAGAAATGTGAAATTAAACTGCAAACATTCTAGACAAATTTTAGTTAAACTAGGGTATGATTTAGTAAAAATTTCATATGCAACTTTATCTCTAGATAGACACTATAAACACAAGCATGAGGTATCCAAAAGTAGTTTTAGGTCAGCTATAGATTGGTTCCACATCAAGGTTAATGTGAATATGTCCAAGCGTAATCTGGGTTTTTCTTTCAAAATGTTAATCTCATAATAAGATATATTGAAGTTGGAATGTATAGTATTCTACACACATTCAAATAAGGAGATTGATTTTACTCCATGTTCAGTTATGTATTGTCCAGACTCATCAACCCATAGTCGTTCGTATGAATAAAATTCAAACTCAAAACCAACATAGTTTCAACGCAAAATTTTGAACCCAAAACTGACATGAAGTAGTCTGTATTAGATCGAGTTAGTTTCACAAACCCTGGAAAAAATTGTAGTCATAAACACACATCAAGTACTACCAAGTTACAATACAAAAAATTCCAGGGTAATTTAAAAAAAAATCTTGGTAGATTTTACTCAAATTGCCTATAGAAGAAAGAACCACTCAATATCAGACAAAAGCTTAGTATATGACATTGAGCCCATATACGTGGATTCACATATACAACCATTTATATGGGTGAAGAAGAGGTGGGCATGAAAGGATACATAATTATCATACTCAACAAGTCATTACTTTAATAATACACTAGTCGAGGGTGGAGAAACATATCAAATAGTTGAAAATGAGGATAAACAAGGAAATTAATAAATTAAGGAAAAAAGTAGGGAAGAAATAAAATTATTGAATTTGCATGGGTAAATAAGTAGCATTCCTTTTTTCCTCTGATCATTTTGTCTTGGTTCTCACATGCCTCTACTTGTCTACTATTTCATTCTCTTACAAATCGAGTCAACTTTTTATACATGTTTCTCATCTAGATTCTTAAAATACCTTTTTAATGGAAAAATTAAGATCTCATTGTTGTATCCACGATGCCCTAAGGTATGTATTTTTTAGGGTAGTATATAAATACATGTAAGTATGCCTATTATTTTGGGTCCTCCAACTATTAGTCTTACTCCCTTATCCCCTTCTCCATTTGGGTTACATCAACAACATACCAAATTTTGGATCCATTTACCCAGGAAAACCTTAATTTCATAAACTGGGTGGGAATGGGTATAGTTAATAATAGTTAACCCCATGATGTTTATGTATGCATAAATTATGCCTCAATATACCCTAGTATACCTAAAAATGTACATATAGTGTGTATTTTGAAGTTAATCCAAAACCTATATACATGTGAGTTGGTCATATCTTAAATATGGAAATAATTAAGGCTTAACCTAGTAGTATGGATTCTTGGTGAGCATATTAGGATGAATAGTACTGAGGTAGACCAACCCTAGTTCATAATGGTATAACTCTAACTACACACATAAGATAAATACCTAACATAGTAATGAGTTTGGGTGATGAAATTTCTTCACATAGGTAAATATAGACTTTGGTGAGCCAAATAGTCACATGTAATACTTAAATAAGCATAAATTATTCTTTGGGAACCATATGATATAATATGAAACATGTAAACTTAAGTTGCATATAAAAGATGAGTTATGTATATATGTTTCACAAGTAATAAATTAATGACATGAGGTGGTGAAATATATTAAGTAAATGGAATATATGCATTTTGGAACCTAATGGCAATATTGAAATCTATGCAACCTTAGTTTCAATGTAATAAATGAATAAATTCAATCATGTGTAACATCTCATTGATTCACTTTATTAAAGGAAAATATTACATGAGTGTAACTAAGCATGTAAAAACATTTATTATTCATTGGGTAGTAAATACAAGTTTTGATTATTTTAGCTGCATTTATCTAAACTATTTTACAAGATAAGTATTTAAACATATTTAGAAGATAACTCTAATCTTAGTATACATCCTAAATTTTGGTATTAATGGAAAAAGAAATCAATGGATATCAATTAAACAACCTAACAATCTAATCCATTAATCTACCTAATACATAATTTGAAAACCTAAGAATCATGTTACAATTGGATTTTGTGTAGTTGAGTTATCCAGGATACCTATTTTTATGTTAATTAGATGATGTAATTATCTAACAAAAAATGGGGAAAAACTAACTATTAATAAAAATTAGGAATAATTTCTTTTGATTGAGTTTGAATTCTTATGATTTGGGTCATTGTTAAGAATCTTGTTTCTATGGTTTAGTGTTTTTGGGTCTTTCTGATCTGCATGATAAATATCATAATGTGGAGGTAGTCTCCTATTTCTGGTAGACTCTTGCATAGTGTCACGAGTTTCTATTTGTGATAATCCTCTTGCATTCTTCTTGGAATTCCATGCTTATTATCACTTGTTCTTCCATCGTCTACTTGAATGGAATGGCCCTAGCTCAAATTCAATATTATATATATATATATATAATCCCCATATGTACATGTTATGCTTTCTCTACCACCACTCACACATTCCTATATCCTATATTTAACATAAACTTATGTCTTAGAAATCATCTACAATACCTAATAATCATTTTGTCTTCTTCCAGTTTCATCAGAGTTACCCTCATTAAACATAGACAACTCCACCCTCTTTCTTGATACATGGTATGGGTGTTGACACTTGAGGATATCTCTATTGGGGAAACATAGACATAGAGTAAGCAATAAAAATGAAAAACATATCTATCTATATTCCCCAGAACAGCAAGATCATGTCAACAACTATGTAATGGGAAGGATGGTTTAACAAGTTTATACATGATCCTAGAGTAAGTCTAGCGACTATGACTCATTGCAGTAGTGCAACACTCCTAGTTTCACTTGGATGGCATTTGTGTAGCTCCTGGTCTTCACCACGAATGATAGACTTGAACATCATCTACAATAGCTCCTGATCTCACCACAGACTTTAAGGTGATGTTGTCCTCCTAGCATTAAACAACAACCTCCTTGCCTCTAAAAAAGTCCACACGGACCACCTAGAACCCCTATCATTCTAGTAGAACAGATAGGAAGGAGTTGTCCCTCCCATTGGTGTACTAGTCGCCAACTTGCTCTCGCACAATTGTCTCTCCCTTATTATCCATCCCTTTAGCAAGTAGAACTTGCTCGGGCTCTCTCTTAGATACCACAATTAGAGAGGACAACGATTGTTAGAGGAGATTGAGTTGTGTTCTGAGAAGCCCCCTGTGCCCCTCAATTTACAGGAGGGGTTAGGGTATGGGTTCCCAGTCTTTGTGGGATTTGAAGGGACCAGAAGATCATAAATTTTTGCAATCTATAAGCATCAAATGGGTCGATTGGCAACTGAACTGGTCAGTTCACATGTGAGCCAATCAGTTCACACTCTGAACTGGTTATTTCTCTATATTTCCAAATCGCATATGAATTGGCAATTCAAATCCAATTAATGTCTAACATTAATTCCTTGTATCAATCAAATTGAACAAGTGAAACGATAAACTATTCTCACAAATTGGGAAAATCACCAGACGTTTCAGTTGGCATGACTGAGTTGATCACTTGACTTGGTGAACTGATTGTCTCACCAAACCCAAGCCAATCGGTTCACCCAGTGAGCTAGTTGTTTGGTTCCCTAACTCATGCAAAATTCAGCCAATTCAATTTCTAATCAACCTAACACTCCAAACGGCCGTCTCAACACTTGAATTGGTCAGTTGGGATATCAATCAACTGATTTGTTACTTGAATTGAATACTTAAACACTTTAGTAATCAATCCAATCATCAGTCATGATTCTCTTATAGATGAGTTTCTATGTGTGTGACCCTATAGGTCCCATATCACATTGGTAGTGAATGACTATAACTAGTTTATGACAACACAAGCAAAGAGTAGTGCCTAGTCGCACATCAGTGCTACCCAAGTGAATGGAAAGTTGGAGAACAACATTAACCTATAATCTGTGCAAGGTGTTGTAGTGATCATACAATTCCTTTATCTCTCATATTCAGAATGAACTTGAGGCATGGAACCATCATCCTCTCAATGTTCAACCAATGTTTTGTGAACCTAGAGTAGACTGTCTGAGATATTTTTGATCTCAATAGCATATATTGATTCACATGTGCATGCGCATGCATTTCTTAGTCTCTCTTATCAACTGACCAGTATATTAAAATACAGTAGGAGGGACAATTGCCATATACATCACTCATAGTCAGTCCCCATGTGTCACGACTACCCAATCATCACCTTTATGACAATCCTTACTTAGGGTTACTTTTGATGATGTTAAATTATACCAAATGACATGTAATGAGTGTAGTGACTTCATGTCTAAGAACCACAATCACCACCTTCACTATGAGAGATGACTATGACCACCAAATATGGTTTCCATGTGTCACTCTCAAGGTGGGTTTGTATGATACATTGTACTCTAACAAGTATATGTGTGCTTGGTTTGATGTCATATATCATGACTAATGAGATTTTGTCATCAACCAACACACACTCTAGTCTTATGTGTTAATGATGTCTATCTACCTTCCATAGTAAAATCTGATAAGGGACATAATAAGAATGTACATACTCTTAACATCTATATGATCTCATTATTCAAGTCACGTACTTAAAGACATACGTCATTGAGTATTGTCATTCTTTAGACATTCACTAAGTTTCCTTATTATCTCATAACTGAGTGAAATAGAATGAATTGGAATCTTTCCTTATTATTATTAATCAAATCCTTTATGTTATCTGCCATGTCAATCATCATATAATTTGGCTCTCTGGGAATACCATACCAATAATCTCACCCTAGTTGCTTTGGTCAAAACAATGGTAAGGAGACCATAAAGGGATACATGGGGTCCCAACCCATCAACATGACACCCAGCCTCTTGCCAAACCTACCTTGTTGGATCTCACTAGAGTAGATCTGCATGGAAATTTGTGCATGTTCACAATAGACATACATGTTCCACAAGTCTGAGATAGATTCTTCAAGATTTCCTAGATGATCATTCTATTTGATGTGATATGTACCAATATCCTATTTTCCTTCTTCTTTTACATGAAAGCCATAAGCGATGATTTCAACAATACTTCACCACATTTCTCATGATTTTATTTGTTTACAAAATGTCATGAAGTCATATGAATCATTCTTATCTCCTCATTTCATAAATATTGGTTCTTTGTATCTTCCCTTCATTTGGTATTTGGACAACCAATTCCTAGCTCTATGCCACCTCTGGAACCCTACTTTGGGTCGTCGAGGCTGATCTAGCCTATAGATGATGAAGGGTCTCTCCTTAAGTATTCGGTGTGGGTGATGCATGAGTTTTATCTTCTTGGTAGAGTTGTAAGGTGCTTCTAGTCGTCGTTCAATTAATCGGAAGCAATTAATTCTTTGATAGTGTCCTCACTCATGTTTTTTCTCTCATGTATGTTATACACACTTACGTCTTTTCACGTGTTAATTCCCTCTAAGTGTGAGTGTTTAACTTTGCTATTTTACTACACTTTCTTGTCATAAGACAAAGTATTGATGCAAAACAATATTATAAATTGGTCATTTGAGTCAAGTTTTATTTTGCACACTGAGCGAAAATGAGATAGGTTTTGTGATCTTATTTGGCCATATGAAAAGGTTGATTTTTAGGATTTATACAACAAAAAGAATTTAACATGATCATTTAAATTTTTATTTTATTAGATTAACTGGGCCCTGACTAGTGGACCTCAAGTTGTATTATGGTAAGGCAAGGATTATGTATGTTGGTTTGCACTTTTTATTTTAAAATTTTATCTTCATATTGAATTTTGTGTATATGTATTATTGTCAAATCAATGTTCTTCCCGTCACTTAAAACTATACTTATTCACAAAACCTAATTACACTCTGATGTTTTATATTGACTATATAACTTCATAAATCATGTGATTTGTGCTTCATGTATAGATTGACACCATTATTTGGAATATGCTTTAATTGCTTAACTTGATTACTAAACCCTGTCATGTATCTATATTTAGTTCATGTTGATTTATGTACACCAACATAAGGTAATAGTAGTCATACATCTAGGCGTTGATGCCTCATGTACATGGTATTCAAAATTACATGGGTCTAGGTGTTGTTTCCTATTCCCTAGGTTTTTGGGTGGTGGTACTCATGCTCGTTACATAGTTAGAAATACTAGGGATAAAGGTGGTGGTGTATCTTCCCACTAATTTTAGGGGGTGCCTCAACTCTACTTTTATTTTTTTCTAGCTAACTATTAAATCAACATGCTTATGATTTTTGTTCTATATTTAATTTAAAGGAATGACTTTAGTATCTTTTATTGAAATGGCTCAAAAACCTTATTTTTACATTCATCTTAGAATTTCCATACCTTATATCCTTTTTATATCCTCTGGAAAGGGGAAAATACCTCTTATATACTTTCTCATTGTGTAAGCTTATTACCCAAATTTAGTTTCTTAAGAACATGCTTGTTTGTACATATTATCTCCATTACTTGTTTCTGAATTGGGTATGTTCCCTAACCACCCATGTGCATATCTTCTAGGAGAAGAAGGCATTGTTGAGGAACTAGCTCAAAAGCATTAGAAGTTGGAGGGTGCTTAAGATGGTCAGGTCTCCCTCTACAATGAGAATTTTCTATATTTATATTTTCTAAGTTATGTTTCTTTGGTCCAGACTTGTGTATGTGACTCTGTTTATATAATCAAACTATGTAATAGTTAGATTTATTTCCAATTATTTTTTATGTGCATTTATACAATGTGCTTGTTCTATGGATCACATCCTAAATATGTGCACAAAATTTATGTGTGTGTCTGGTTATTGGATGCATATGCATTGTCTTTATGTAACGACTGACGACCTTCAGGTCCACCTGATTCAGTGACTCTCCCATTGTAATTATAGATGCAACTTTCACTTACCATTGAAGGATAAAAAAATGAGTCTCCTCTTTTATGTTTAAATGATACAATACCAAATGCAAACCATCCACTATCTAAACATTTCTATGATAAAACATTTCATTGCACTACTTGAGATGGAAATAATAAGATGCAATTCTAAATTGTTAGAAATCAACACAACATTCATATTTACACTTACATTCACACTACATGAGACTTTACATATGCATTAAATCCTTTAAATCTGAGAACATTATGAAACTATTGTCTCTTTGGTACATAGATTCTCTATAAAGTTCAAACCATTCAGACAGACTCCCCCACTTCCCTAAAGAACTCACACAAAGGTAGTGCAAACACATCTTAACATCTTCCCAGTGTCATCCCACCTTATAATTATGCAATGAAATTCCTCTTAATGATTTAAGAATATTAGTTAAGTTCCAAAAGCAACACCTTTTGAATGCCATCAATCCTTATCTCAATAATATTACCAATTACTAGGATAAACCTAAGCCTAAATTAATATCCCTAGTTTGTGTAGCGGGACCTAAATGAATGAATGAGAGTGATGAAACCCTAATTTGATGAATTTTATGTTACGAAATAATCGTGTTTCCTAAACCCTAATTGTATGTTTCTTGTATGCATGGATCATTATATAATTACTAATACAAAACTATATGGTGAAGTTATCTAATAGAATGACATCTAAATCTAAAAATGATGAAATATAAACATATTGAGTGCACATGATAAATACATTGAAATGAAAATGGAAAAATCACCTTTGAATCTCATTTGATATAGAAAATTTTCTATTTTGGATACTACAAAGAGAGTGCATGAATTGAGAAATGTATTATAGAGATCCATAGAGTGTGTTTTAAGGGTTAAGGAACAACTTTGCAGAGTCAAGTCAGTAAGTTCCTTGACTTCAGAAAAGGTTGAACTAACATTACAAAGGCTAGATAAAGCTTTGGGTTTGATGTGATAGTAACAATTGATGTTCCACAAAATTGATTCACTATTGGATAAGCCAGCTCCAAAGGTTACACCAACTTCCCACAAGTTAGACCCATTTGAGGAGAACTTATATTAATATGAACATGGAATTAGTTGATCTAATCATTTGGCCTTGAAGTTCAGACCCACTTTCTAGAAGGTTGAGTGAATTGTATCTCTAGTAGAAAAACAATAAAAAATGTGAATGAACAAAATTAGAAGCTACGTAAGTACCTCGAGTTGGTTCCTTTTGACCCCAAATTTTTTGTTTCTCTGATCTTCACTTTTTAATGTTCCCTCTCACTGATTTCACCATAGAATAAGAAATCAAAGTGGAGTTCAAGTTGGTTAGATATTTCAACTCAAGAACCTTTCATGGATCATTGGTGACAAGAATTTTGTGTATGTTCCATGACTTCTTGTCTTATCTTCTCCTCTTCATCTCCCTACTCTCAATGTTGTTGTCCTCTAGAGGGAGAGAATGACTACATGATCTTTCCTTCTATTCATTCTAGCCTTATTGTTTAGGCTAGAAAGGGGCCTAAAGGTGGAATCTAACACATGACTTATTGATTGGAGAGGTTTTTACTGACTCTAGGAGATGGGCACGAATTTTCCTCCTTCTAGCAAAAACAAGTTGAGTATAGCCAATTAAGAATGGATTCCACTTCCCAAATCCTAATCCATGAAAATTTATAAATTTATCTAATAAAGAAATGTAAGGGGGAGATTTTAAGAATTGTTCTTTCTTTGAATCATATTATTTAAGTGAAAAATCATATATGGAAATGTGTTTATAAATTATTTTATCATATTTTACCTTGGCCATATACTCAATATTGAATTTATTAATAAAAAATGGTGGCATTTTGTGGGAAGTGCATTATTAGTGGAAGTCATGATTGATGGCATGAAGGAAAATGTATGTAGAATATTATGGCATAAAGAAATAATTTGAAGTATTGTGAATATAATCACATATTTTGCTATAGTAAATTAAACATCAAGTGTTTCTTGGCTTCCTAAATTAAAAATAATATTTCCTTTAAAAATTTAAGTAAATAAAAAAAATAAATCTATTAACTAATTCTAATTGCATAGTCATGTACATAAATTTACATGAGGTGCTAAATAAATGGGTAACACAATGGGATGACAAATAAATTATAATTCTAAGGAGTACTAATGACAGTCAATTACAAATGTATGTAATACTTGAATATGATGTTTGTCGTGCAATGGTATCTAATTCTTAAGAAATACAATGTGATATCTATATAGTTTCAAGGGAAAATACCATAAAATAATACCAAATATGGAATGAATTATGTGATGAAATTGTCTAGTGTGCTGTAATGAAGTATGGAATTGATATGATACAATGGTATATATATTGGCATATCACATGTGTTTGTTTATGTTGCACTAGTTGTAATGTGGGGGAAATCACATTTGATATCTTAATATATGAAAGTGGGTATTAAGCCTTCAATTATGAATGAAGGACTAAGTCCTAAAGTGATAACTTATCATACATAGCTAGACTCTCTAGACATCATATGCCTTCCTCAATATCCATATTTGCGTGGCAGAATATACCATCCTTGTAACGAAAAAAGTGACATGAGAAAGAGGCTAGGAGGCATATTAGATCCCAAGGAATAATTTGTGGGCAAATTAGTGGGACCCAATGAGTTGGGATAGAGGACACAACTTTCTTAACAAAGTGATGTGAAAGGATTAGAGGGGCCATATATGTGGGAGGTGAGAATGCTCAAGCCACCCACCTAGACATGTGCTAGACCTAGGTTATGTTGTTGCCTTAGGTGTCTGTCTAAACCCTAAGGTAAGAATGATGTCTACACAAACCTTAAATAAGTAAAGGTTAAACTCTGTTAGGTGCATGACATTTAGTTTCAAGGCATAATTAAAACATAAAAAGTTTATAGTCATATATGTTGATTGTTACTCATACACTTTCTTGACCAAAGTATGATTTATATAATGCCATGATAATTTGTATATTGAAAGTTCATGTTGATGAAATGTGCCTACCTTGTTCAAATGAATATGGTGTGGTCATTTGTCTATATTTTTGATATTCTCACTTAAACAATGGCCAATAAACCATTCATGAAATTTCAGTATTGGACATGAGTCCTCTAGTTGAATGCAAATTAAGTGATGTTTATCCCATTGTGGAGTTGGTTATAAGGGAGATTGTAAGGAGTGATACCCGAAAGGGTATCTACTTTATAAAATAAACAAAACAATCTCAAGAATGCATTAAAAACCAATCAAAGGAAATGGTTGCATATTTATTATAAAAAATGTACCGAACAATAAGAATATAGAGTTACAATATAAACATGTAAACTAAGATATTCAAGTTTATGCATTTTTCATCAACTTGGTGCATAAGAAAAAAAACATAAAAGACTACTAATACTAGATTTATAGGCTATAAAGTGTAACTTAGGTATCTTAGAAATCTCTCCACAAACTACATCAGAACTTGATCATCACAGACCTAACAAACGTGCTTATTACACCCTAGATAGGTTGCAAAAGCACCCATAAGAGAAAGAAAATAGGTATCCATCTAGATAATGCTAGTATATGTGCATTAAGTAAACATTATGGGAATTTTGAAGATTTAATGTGCAATTATAGGGGAGTTCCCAAAAAATAGGGAGCTAACAACATGTGGGTAAGTTCTGTAGAAAGTATTAAATAGAATAAATAACCATATCATACTAAGGCATTTTCAAATTAAAACAACAATTCATGAATAAGTTCTTTCCTTTTTAATATTTTATGAATAATGACATATAAAAATTGTATGTAGATCACAACAAAGACTAGAACTATCAAAATTACAGCTTGGGGCACCATAAACGCCAAGCCATGGTAGAAGGAATAAAATATCAATGCCCATAATATGATATAGGAAATATAATCCCAATGCTTGAAATGAGGAATAAATCCTATGTTCCTGATAAATATTGTGGTAGAGGTAATAAAACCCCAATGTGTGCAGTGGGGGATAAAACCTTAGTGTCTAAAATATGGATAAACTACTAAGAGATATTAGTAGTCCAAATCACACATGCTTAAGATATTAGGCAAGATCATGAGTGTAGTCCAAATAATATTCTTATACAAAAGGGATGAGAGCAATCTATAAATTGGAGTCACCGACTCAGATAAAAGAGAAACATGATTTCAATATCTTTAAGAAATAAGTGAACCTGAATGATATTTAAAAAGGAGTTCAAGACATTAAAAAATAAGAGTGTAATTGAAAATATGTGTCCATGATAACAATTAGGGTCCAATAACTCCATGTAAAGTAAAATTGAGAAAGATGCACCTACCTCAAGTTTAGTGTAGATATCCAAAACAACACTCCTAAAGTTCATTGGTTATGCTTTTTAACACCTAATTGTGACTAAAGTGCAAAGTTATTAGTCCAAAAATGGGACACTTTGTGGGTTAAATTCTTGATTTTTCACCAAGTAGTATTATATTCAAGCCATGATAATGACATGAATAGAGTTAGTGAATTTTTTTAAAGTACAAACTTTTTAGTTATTATAAATAATTCGATAAACTCTAAAGCTGACCTTAATGATAAACACCAATTTAGGCCAATAAAACCTCACCAATACATCATGATAAATTTTATGATTTCAAATATGTATATTTTATACTTTGATGTAAGCCAATTATTATTTGTGATTTTTTAAATTAAATCATTTTATGTTTATCTAATAAAAGAAGGTCGATAAAATGGTTGATATACCCTTACATTTGATTATTGATCAGCTGGATGTGATGGATCATGTTATTCATTTATCCCAACATCAAACTCATGCAGGGTGCTAACCCGATGGGGTAAAGATAGATATTCCCTTAGGGGGCAACTAAACCAAGAGCACCCAATTAGGGAGGGAAAGTCAATCCACTAGAGGGATTGCTCCTCCCATGATGGCGTTCAAGTAGAGCTTGAGAATTTTTGGTTAAGAGCTACTCAAGATATACCTACAAGTCCTTGAACCGAAAAACACTACAATTGTTCTTCTTGGGCCAAGTCTGACAGGACAAGCCCTTGCTCGTAGACTAAAATGCCAAAGTAGGGATTTGGGTCCCCCACAATAGCACTTGAAAAGAAGGTCCTCATAAGAGATATAAATCCCTATGAGAATAACATTTAGGGGTCATAAAACCTTTAAATGACCTCATCACAAACATGCGACCAAGCAAGGGATCAATTCATGCTCAGAAATAATGAGAGGTTCACTAAAATCAACCAAATATGGTAAGCAAAGTCGAACACAAATATGATGTTATATGCATGAACTTAACCGACCAACCTTCCCTAAAGATATACCTTGCTCTCCTGATAAGTTTGGTCAACTTCCCAAAGTCTGAGGACCTCAAGGGAACCATGTTGGTGACTGGATAGAACATAGAGGAAGCTCAACTATAGTTCTAGCCTACACTAACAAACATTGTGAAAGAAATGCAAATAATAGAAGAGTATGTATCAAGGATAGTTACCTAGCAAGGGATTGCACTGAGGTTGTGTCTGGATGTGTACCAAGGATTTTATTAACTATGGGACATTCGAGCATGGCCAATCATCAAGGGAGAATTAGTATGTAATTAGAAGTTCTAGGATACAAAAGGGACGTAATGATACGTTTCTTGGTAGTCAAGTGGGGATGGGATTTAGTGTAGATGGGAGGAAAGCTCTCAGAAGTTTGTAGTAATAAAACCTAAGAAATGATGTTTAGGCATTTTGCATAATGGTGACTCGAGATTTGATGTGCACAAATCATATCATCTTTTGGACCATGTTTGGTTGCATATCCATGTTGTTTTGACTCAATTATCACTCTCATTCATGCTAGATTCTATATTTTAGCTATTCTTACTTGTCTCATGGTTTGGATTGTAGGTACAACATTTTGCAATGAAATGATGAGGAGTATATCATATTATCACTTATTGGATCACTCCTCAAGTATCTACATGTTTTGAGGTTCAAAACTACACAAACACCACTTTTTACGGTGTGTAAAATTGACCTACACGCCGTAAGTTATGAGCAGAATACACATCATCCCAGAATAGCCATTGACATGTCGTGTCACTTATAGAAATGTCATATCAACATGGGACACATTGTGTTTTTATTTGACACAACGTGTCAGTGTACAGTAGAATTCTAGTCAAGTTACATGCACTTTGGGTTATGCCATGTGGCCAATTTACACACCGTAAGACCTAAAAATTGGGTTTTCTGCTAAGTTATAACTGCCCACACACCGTGTGAACTTACCCACACGCTGTGTAAAGTATATTTTCAACCCAAACTCAAAGAACAACCGCTCCTGTAACATCCCTGACCTAGGTTATAACCTAACCCTAGAAGTTTTGCCTAAATATGTAATTAAACACTTGTAATTATCTTTTAGCAGGTAATAAAAGCCCCTAAGGAACATATGTTTCCTTTCCTGTCCCCTAGAAACAATGTTGTAGTATTGTTTTGCAATACAGGGATCTATGTGCAAATTACCCAGTTAAGGGATTAACTTGCAAATTGCACATGTTGAGATGTTCCTCTTATGTTGAGACATCATGAGGATGTTTATGATGAAGTTTGAGGGATTTCCCAAGCTTGAGCACCAAGGTGCAGCTGCGGAAGCAACCCCTGTACTTGAAAACCCTAAATTGGTGTAAAGTGCAATTTACCCAATTTGAGGGGTGCAACTTGTAAAATACATAATCTAAAATATCTTTTATGACTCTTGGCATCATTTAGAAGAGAAATGATGAAAAGGTCACTTCATTTGAATAATCATATAATAAAGAACACCTTTGTGATTGAATAATCAAGGTGTATGTATAATAGCCCTTTTATGTGTATGCTTTAGTGATGGGTTGATCCTCTTTGCCCTCAATTCTTGACCTTAGAAGGAGTTTGTCCTTAGAAATAAGATGTGGGGACGTGCAAAGAAGAAAGGAAGGACTTAGATGAGAAATGAGGAAAACATATGTTCTTATGTTGAAATTTCACCTAAGTATATATACTACCTTCCCCACTTAGCAAGGGAACGATCCTCTTCTTTTCATTTCTTATCCCCCTTGCTCAAACCAACTAAGGCAGATCTCTGGAACATAGGAGAACGACCAGGGAGTTCAAGGTAAGTTTGGATCATCCCTTTTGCTTGAATTCATGGAGAAAACTCGTTTTCAAGGTTGAATTCATGGCTAGCTCACCTAGCTTTATCTTTCTAGCCATTCCTTTCCAACTTCTCCTTGGAGAATTCACCTTGGCCGACCTGTGGAGATCAAAGACGCCATTAAAGACCTGAAGCTTGGAAGCTTGGAGCTCAAGGAACAACCTTTAGGCGGGTTTTATAACTCTAAACCTTATGCTTTGATTATACATCTTTTTCTATGCATATAGTTGCTAGTTCTTCTTCTTCCCTATCTTCCCTTGCATCCTTGCAAGCAAAATCGTGAAGAACTGATACTGTTATTGAGGTAAAAGATAAGGGCGTTAATTCCTATTCTTATCCACGGATTTCCACTTTACTAAACGGTCCTAACCAATTGCCCATACGGTTTACAAAACCGTTTGGTGGGCAAACGGTTTCAAGGTCGTATGAAGGCAACGGCCTTCAAGACCGTTTGGTCGCGTTGACAAAGCGAAGACCGTATGGGAATCTTGTTTATAATTATGTAGGTTAATCACCCACAAAATTTGAAGGGTTAACTCCAAAGGAATCGTGAGATATAAGCAAATCAATTAGCAAATCCAATTGAATTAAGTTCTGGTTTTCAATCTGTTTAATTTTCCCTTTTTGGGAAAACGGTCTCAAGACCATTTAATATGGTTGACCAAGCGTTGACCGTTTGGGATTACTGTTCATAATGATGTTTATTAATGACTCACCAAATTTGATGGATTAATTCCAAACGAGTTATGAGTTGAAGGTTGATTAATAGGGCAAATCCTAATTGAAATCAGTGCTGAATTCCAATGAGTTAAATAGTGATTTTGGGTTGATTAGCCCAAACGGTCTCAAGACCGTTTGGGGAATCATCCAAACGGTCTCAAGACCATTTGGGGATCACCCAAGACCGTTTAGAGGTCTGGGGTCAAGTATAGTTGACCAATTGAAGGTCCAAAGGTACCAAATCATATTGCAATTAAGTATTGATGTGATGATCAACTCAATAGATCAAACCTTGATGAATTTTCACTAGAGTCCAAAGGTTGGATGGGCAAACGGTCTCAAGACCATTTGGAACTCATCCAAATTGTCTCAATACCGTTTGGTGTCAACCTAATACCGTTTGGAGGTCTAGGGTTAAGGTAATTTGATCAATTGAGGGCCCAATTACAGTGGGTTATTGAAATAATCAAATTGCTGATTTGTGACTTAATTAAGGTTCAACCCCTATCAAATCAACTTAGATTTTTATGAATTCTTGGGAAAACGGTCTCAAGACCGTTTGGAGGTCATCCAAACGATCTCAAGACCGTTTGGGTCAAGTTTGGGCCCAATTGAAGGTCAATTAATAGGTTCAACCTTGAATTGATTCACATTGTTGAATATTGATGACCATCCGATTTGAAACTCTAATTGAGATGGACTTAACCCTAATTGGCTTTCAATTGAGGGTTAATTTGGTGTCCAATTGATTGAGTATCATCCTAATTGATTCAATTTATAAGTGGTTAACATGGCTTTGGCCAATTGAGGGCTTCAACATACTTAATCATAAACATTTGTAACTTTTGAACCATGTTGGAGGTCCAAACGGTTTGAGCCCATTTGGACCAAACGGTCTCAAGACCATTTGGATCCAAACAGTCTCAAGACCGTTTGAGGCCAAATGGTCTCAAGACCATTTGGGTCCAAACGGTCTCAAGACCGTTTGGGCTCAAACGATCTCAAGGTCGTTTGGACCAATCGATCTCAAGACAAGTTGATCAAACGGTTTCAAACCGCATAAGCTCAAACGGTTTGGAAAGTCAACCTTTCCAAACGGTCAACGCACCCAAACGGTTTGGGCAAATGACCTTGAGGTCATGCGGTCTTGGAGTCAAACCTAGAAAACGATCAACGCACCCAAACGGTTTCAAACTGTTTGGAGGTTGAAGGTTGAAACCGTTTGGAGGTTTTCAAGGTTATTTATACTTAATCACTTGAAGTTGTAATTGGTTCAATGGTGATCTAATCTAAACCCTAATGGTAACTTAGAACATTAAGGGACTAAGTGATTAATGAATTGACCCATGATGGTGATCATGAGGTAAATTACCAAAATACCCTTGAGGGGTTTAATTGAGTAATACCTTTTTCTAATGAAACCCTAATCACATGTTAATGATGTTTTGGCTTATGCTAATCAATGAGGACTTAACCCAACCTGATCTAGAGTGGTGTTATCACCATTTACTAGTAAGAGGAGAGAGAAAGTATCATAAGAGAGAGAAAGTACCCTTTTATAGTGGAAACTTAAGTAAAGTGCCTTCAATACACATGAATGTGCATGATTAGGGTATGATCCACCTATGTGAGATCATGGAAACCCTAATTATGATGTTTAGTGAATCTTAATATTATCTAGGAGCTTTAATGATGATGTATCTCATACATGATGATGTTATGAGATCAATTCACCAATAGGTGAATAGTAAACCCTAATTGATTAGATTCAGGGAAAGCTAGCTCTTGTAAGAGTAGGGAGATACAACTTCTTTAAATGAGTTATTTACTGTTATTAGTTGAATTGACCATGCAGGTTCCTATGTGAGGATGATCATATCCAGGTATGGATGATGATGCTATATTCATTGAAAGCATGTTGTCCGCTTTATGAATAGTGATATATCCCGGTGCCTTGATAGTGGCATCTTATGAGATTGATGGGCTATGAGAGCCATGAGTATCATCAAGGTCATGCTTAACATATGACTTGTGATGAGAGAATTGAGAAAATGGTAATTGATGTAAGTTAGACTTGTTACATTTAGTATCCTTCCTTATTAGCTGCTATGCTAATGTTTAAATGTTCAAGAACATGTATGTTATCTGATAAGTGATAACTTATGAGTTTGATAGGTTGAATGAGTCATGAGTAATATGTGCTGATGATTATCAAAGGTCATATTATTTAGATGACCAGATAAAATAAGATGTTCTTGGTAATAAATGTTATAATTAGTCCAGGGGTTTGGACTCTCACTTTCCGGATTCTTAGTGATAAGATGTTTAGGGATTGATATCCCTATGTTAAATTATGAAATGTGATCCTAATATAGAGTGTCGCTATGTGAAATTCTATTACAAGATAATCCTATGAAAGGCTTAACTGCAGACTTAGGGGTGATGAATGTAAATAACCCTTGTGTCACTTGAGTATGGTTAAGTATGATTTCATGTGTACTAATCATACAGTTATGTTGTGGTTTTGGAATCCTAACACCTTGTAGAAAAGGGTATGGCTACAGGCCATGATATCCCTTATTATAATGCCAGGTGATGGATATATGATCTAAGCCTGAAGAGAGCCAGTGTGGTGATGATGGATTTATAATAAATAAATGTTATACATGTCCTTTTTTTCTAAAAGAAAAGAGATATGTGGGTTGATTTAGAGATGCTTTGCTTCTAGTAGGAGGAATAGATTACAATCTGTGAAACATTGTTCTAACTACTCTTAAAAAATATATGACTTCTTTGTGTACTGTTATTCTCTTATTCTGTAATAATCATGTTTCTGGCGAAGAGTTATAACTCCCGCTGGGACAATTTTTAAAATTGTCTCACCTCGTAGATTTCAATTGTTTTTAGGTGGTCGTCAAGGATGAAGGGACCAATCTCCAGGTGACCAGTATCATCAGCAGTAGTACCCGGAGCAGCAGTAAATCCCAGGTGGAGATTCAGACTGCTGAGTTATATAGATAGATAGTCAGTCCTATGTGTCCTCTGTACTCTCAAGTCCTTGGAGTCATGGTCTGAGTTTTGATTCGTCTCTTGAGATTTTGTAGCATGTTGTGTCTAATTACTCAAGAAGTAATTAACAGAGATGTAAACAGTTTATCTTGAATCTATGAAAGGAATTTTTATGGTTTCAATGTCTAATCTCAAAAAGTTTTAATTTCCGCTGATTTTTGGTATTCCACTGCTAAACTAATCACTTCCGCTGTGTTTACTTTGAAGTTTTATGTGTTTATCTCGGACTTTGGAGATCATAGCCCACAATTAGTGATCAGAGCTCTAGGTTCGCTGAGTCTACAGAGACATAGGACTTAGGATGTCGAGTCTATCCTTAGTGTTCCTTCCTTATCTAATAGAACCTTCTGCTCCTCAGGAGGAGAAGATATATAAGGATGTCTGACCCACATGAAGAGTACGTGGTGGAAAGTAGCGTTGCTGCACCACAGGGAGGTGCAAGGCACCCAGAAATGGAGCAACCCTTACCTAAGCAACCCAGGGAGCCACCCAGTCTCAAGAACAAGGGCCTGAAAGTTTTAAGAAACCAAGATTTTCTACACCATCAGCTTTGTCAGGATTTCCTACCCAGACACAATGGGTGTCAAGTGGAAGTAGGGATCATAGTAGTATTCCAAGAGGACCCTCCGACATAGCATCAGCATCGGTAACTGGATCGTATAGACACTTTGCACCCAGGATCTGTTACCTATGTAGACAGCCGGGACACCTGGCAAGGAATTGTCCAGATAGGAATACAATAATGACTCAGCCCAAAGGACAGAGTCTGCAAGGCTCACAAGGGAGGCTCTATAATATTAGAAGACGTGGACAAACATCCCATACAGGTCAGATGACATAAGTTTTGTTTTAATATTACATATCGGGATTCTATTTGTAGAAGATATGTAAACTTTGCTACTTTTGAATTCCTTGTCTAAGTCCCTGGAGAACACAAGGGAGATAAGAACTTGTATCTTACTCAGTATTCTTTAAAACAATTTATAATCTCCCTTAACTGTGTATGAAAAGGATGAAATATAGATGTGATACCTGAAGAATAATCGTGTATGGTAAATTCTGTGTGTATAATGATATGAAGAATGAGAAATATGATGATAAGCAAAATACATACTACCTAATCTCAATGCTCATATACCCTGGCCAGGTATATGGTTATTATAGATAAGCAAGTATGAAACTCCTAGATTGTTATCTTTTGATTACTCTGATCAGGTAATTATTCTAAAACAATCTAGAGAGTATAAGGAAAAATTAAAGGAGAAAAGCTAAGTGAATACTTAGTGAATATACTCAGTGAATACTTAGTGAATATACTCAGTGAATACTTAGTGAATATGCTCAGTGAATATACTCAGTGAATACTTAGTGAATATGCTCAGTGAATATACTTAGTGAATACTTAGTGAATATACTCAGTGAATACTTAGTGAATATACTTAGTGAATACTTAGTGAATATGCTTAGTGAATATACTCAGTGAATACTTAGTGAATATACTCAGTGAATACTTAGTGAATATGCTCAGTGAATACTTAGTGAATATGCTCAGTGAATATACTCAGTGAATACTTAGTGAATATACTCAGTGAATACTTAGTGAATATACTCAGTGAATACTTAGTGAATATGCTCAGTGAATATACTCAGTGAATACTTAGTGAATATGCTCAGTGAATATACTCAGTGAATACTTAGTGAATATGCTCAGTGAATATACTCAGTGAATACTTAGTGAATATACTCAGTGAATACTTAGTGAATATACTCAGTGAATACTTAGTGAATATGCTCAGTGAATATACTCAGTGAATATGCTCAGTGAATATACTCAGTGAATACTTAGTGAATATGCTCAGTGAATAGACTCAATAAATACTTAGTGAATATGCTCAGTGAATATACTCAGTGAATACTTAGTGAATATGCTCAGTGAACATACTCAGTGAATGCTTAGTGAAAATACTCAGTGAACATACTCAGTGAATACTTAGTGAACAAACTTAGTGAATATACTTGGTGAATTTCCTCAGTAACTACTTAGTAAGCCTTTCTCAATGAACTCCTTCAGTGAAGCCCTTGAGACAATATACAGAGTAAATTATCAGTGTTAAGGTATGTATATTCCTCTGTTGGTAAGAATTCTTGAGTGATATGAGAATAATGTTCTTTTATGCTTTCTCCTTTCAAAAGTATGGACACATTATGTTAGGGGTTTATGCTTTACACAAGCATAAACAGTGATAAGGGATAATTAATGAAAGGGACTCTGTGTGAATTACAGACCCATAATATCATCATAATGACTAATCTGTTCTTCCTTTCCCTGGGATTTTGAGGACAAAATCCTTGTTAGGGGTTTATAATTTGTAACATCCCTGACCTGGGTTATAACCAAACCCTAGAAGTTTTGCCTAAATATGTAATTAAACACTTGTAATTATATTTTAGAAGGTAATAAAAGCCCCTAAGGAACATATGTTTCCATTCCTGTCCCCTAGGAACAATGTTGTAGTATTGTTTTGCAATACAGGGATCTATGTGCAAATTACCCAGTTAAGGGATTAACTTGCAAATTGCACATGTTGAGATGTTCCTCTGATGTTGAGACATCATGAGGATGTTTATGATGAAGTTTGAGGGATTTCCCAAGCTTGAGCACCAAGGTGCAGCTGTGGAAGCAACCCCTGTACTTGAAAACCCTAAATTGGTGTAAAGTGCAATTTACCCAATTTGAGGGGTGAAACTTGTAAAATACATCATATAAAATATCTTTTATGACTCTTGGCATCATTTAGAAGAGAAATGATGAAAAGGTCACTTCATTTGAATAATCATATAATAAAGAACACCTTTGTGATTGAATAATCAAGGTGTATGTATAATAGCCCTTTTATGTGTATGCTTTAGTGATGGGTTGATCCTCTTTGCCCTCAATTCTTGACCTTAGAAGGAGTTTGTCCTTAGAAATAAGATGTGGGGACGTGAAAATAAGAAAGGAAGGACTTAGATGAGAAATGAGGAAAACATATGTTCTTATGTTGAAATTTCACCTAAGTATATATACTACCTTCCCCGCTTAGCAAGGGAACGATCCTCTTCTTTTCATTTCTTATCCCCCTTGCTCAAACCGACTAAGGCAGAGCTCTGGAACATAGGAGAACGACCAGGGAGTTCAAGGTAAGTTTGTATCATCCCTTTTGCTTGAATTCATGGAGAAAACTCGTTTTCAAGGTTGAATTCATGGCTAGCTCACCTAGCTTTATCTTTCTAGCCATTCCTTTCCAACTTCTCCTTGGATAATTCACCTTGGCCGACCTGTGGAGCTCAAAGACGCCATTAAAGACCTGAAGCTTGGAAGCTTGGAGCTCAAGGAACAACCTTTAGGTGGGTTTTATAACTCTAAACCTTATGCTTTGATTATACATCTTTTTCTATGCATATAGTTGCTAGTTCTTCTTCTTCCCTATCTTCCCTTGCATCCTTGCAAGAAAAATCGTGAAGAACTGCTACTGTTCTTGAGGTAGAAGATAAGGGCGTTAATTCCTATGCTTATCCACGGATTTCCACTTTACTAAACGGTCCTAACCAATTGCCCATACGGTTTACACAACCATTTGGTGGGCAAACGGTTTCAAGGTCGTATGAAGGCAACGGCCTTCAAGACCATTTGGTCGCGTTGACCAAGCGAATACCGTATGGGAATATTGTTTATAATTATGTAGATTAATCACCCACAAAATTTGAGGGGTTAACTCCAAAGTAATCGTGAGATATAAGCAAATCAATTAGCAAATCCAATTGAATTAAGTTCTGGTTTTCAATCTGTTTAATTTTCCCGTTTTTGGGCAAACGGTCTCAAGACCGTTTAAGATGGTTGACCAAGCATTGACCGTTTGGGATTACTGTTCATAATGATGTTGATTAATGACTCACCAAATTTGATGGATTAATTCCAAACGAGTTATGAGTTGAAGGTTGATTAATAGGGCAAATCCTAATTGAAATCAGTGCTGAATTCCAATGAGTTAAATAGTGATTTTGGGTTGATTAGCCCAAACGGTCTCAAGACCGTTTGGGGAATCATCCAAATGGTCTCAAGACCGTTTGGGGATCACCCAATACCGTTTAGAGGTCTGGGGTCAAGTATAGTTGACCAATTGAAGGTCCAAAGGTACCAAATCATATTGCAATTAAGTATTGATGTGATGATCAACTCAATAGATCAAACCTTGATGAATTTTCACTAGAGTCCAAAGGTTGGATGGGCAAACGGTCTCAAGACCGTTTGGAACTCATCCGAACGGTCTCAAGACCGTTTGGTGTCAACCCAAGACCGTTTGAAGGTCTAGGGTTAAGGTAATTTGATCAATTGAGGGCTCAATTACAGTGGGTTATTGAAATAATCAAATTGCTGATTTGTGACTTAATTAAGGTTCGACCCCTATCAAATCAACTTAGATTTTTATGAATTCTTGGGAAAACGGTCTCAAGATCGTTTGGAGGTCATCCAAACGATCTCAAGACCGTTTGGGCCAAGTTTGGGCCCAATTGGAGGTCAATTAATAGGTTCAACCTTGAATTGATTCACATTGTTGAATATTGATGACCATCCGATTTGAAACTCTAGTTGAGATGGACTTAACCCTAATTGGTTTTCAATTGAGGGTTAATTTGGTGTCCAATTGATTGAGGCTCATCATAATTGATTCAATTTATAAGTGGTTAACATGGATTTGGCCAATTGAGGGCTTCAACATACTTAATCATAAACATTTGTAACTTTTGAACCATGTTGGAGGTCCAAACGGTTTGAGCCCATTTGGACCAAACGGTCTCAAGACCGTTTGGATCCAAACAGTCTCAAGACCGTTTGAGGCCAAACGGTCTCAAGACCATTTGGGTCCAAATGGTCTCAAGACCGTTTGGGCTCAAACAATCTCAAGGTCGTTTGGACCAATCGATCTCAAGACAAGTTGATCAAACGGTTTCAAACCGCATAAGCTCAAACGGTTTGGAAAGTCAACCTTTCCAAACGGTCAACGCACCAAAATGGTTTGGGCAAATGACCTTGAGGTCATGCGGTCTTGGAGTCAAACCTAGCAAACGGTCAACGCACCCAAACGGTTTCAAACCGTTTGGAGGTTGAAGGTTGAAACCGTTTGGAGGTTTTCAAGGTTATTTATACTTAATCACTTGAAGTTGTAATTGGTTCAATGGTGATCTAATCTAAACCCTAATGGTAACTTAGAACATTAAGGGACTAAGTGATTAATGAATTGACCCATGATGGTGATCATGAGGTAAATTACCAAAATACCCTTTAGGGGTTTAATTGAGTAATACTTTTTTCTAATGAAACCCTAATCACATGTTAATGATGTTTTGGCTTATGCTAATCAATGAGGACTTAACCCAACCTGATCTAGAGTGGTGTTATCACCATTTACTAGTAAGAGGAGAGAGAAAGTATCATAAGAGAGAGAAAGTACCCTTTTATAGTGGAAACTTAAGTAAAGTACCTTCAATACACATGAATGTGCATGATTAGGGTATGATCCACCTATGTGAGATCATGGAAACCCTAATTATGATGTTTAGTGAATCTTAATATTATCTAGGAGCTTTAATGATGATGTATCTCATACATGATGATGTTATGAGATCAATTCACCAATAGGTGAATAGTAAACCCTAATTGATGAGATTCAGGGAAACCTAGCTCTTGTAAGAGTAGGGAGATACAACTTCTTTAAATGAGTTATTTACTATTATCAGTTGAATTGACCATGCAGGTTCCTATGTGAGGATGATCATATCCAGGTATGGATGATGATGCTATATTCATTGAAAGCATGTTGTCCGCTTTATGAATAGTGATATATCCTGGTGCCTAGATAGTGGCATCTTATGAGATTGATGGGCTGTGAGAGCCATGAGTATCATCAAGGTCATGCTTAACAGATGACTTGTGATGAGAGAATTGAGAAAATGGTAATTGATGTAAGTTAGACTTGTTACATTTAGTATCCTTCCTTCTTAGCTGCTATGCTAATGTTTAAATGTTCAAGAACATGTATGTTATCTGATAAGTGATAACTTATGAGTTTGATAGGTTGAATGAGTCATGAGTAATATGTGCTGATGATTATCAAAGGTCATATTATTTAGATGACCAGATAAAATAAGATGTTCTTGGTAATAAATGTTATAATTAGTCCAGGGGTTTGGACTCTCACTTTCCGGATTCTTAGTGATAAGATGTTTAGGGATTGATATCCCTATGTTAAATTATGAAATGTGATCCTAATATAGAGTGTCACTATGTGAAATTCTATTACAAGATAATCCTATGAAAGGCTTAACTGCAGACTTAGGGGTGATGAATGTAAATAACCCTTGTGTCACTTGAGTATGGTTAAGTATGATTTCATGTGTACTAATCATACAGTTATGTTGTGGTTTTGGAATCCTAACACCTTGTAGAAAAGGGTATGGCTACAGGCCATGATATCCCTTATTATAATGCCAGGTGATGGATATATGATCTAAGCCTGAAGAGAGCCAGTGTGGTGATGATGGATTTATAATAAATAAATGTTATACATGTCCTTTTTTCTAAAAGAAAAGAGATATGTGGGTTGATTTAGAGATGCTTTGCTTCTAGTAGGAGGAATAGATTACAATATGTGAAACATTGTTCTAACTACTCTTAAAATATATATGACTTCTTTGTGTATTGTTATTCTCTTATTCTGTAATAATCATGTTTCTGGCGAAGAGTTATAACTCCCGCTGGGACAATTTTTAAAATTGTCTCACCCCGTAGATTTCAATTGTTTTTAGGTGGTCGTCAAGGACGAAGGGACCAATCTCCAGGTGACCAGTATCAGCAGCAGTAGTACCCGGAGCAGCAGTAAATCCCAGGTGGAGATTCAGACTGCTGAGTTATATAGATAGATAGTCAGTCCTATGCGTCCTCTGTACTCTCAGGTCCTTGGAGTCATGGTCTGAGTTTTAATTCGTCTCTTGAGATTTTGTAGCATGCTGTGTCTAATTACTCAAGAAGTAATTAACAGAGATGTAAACAGTTTATCTTGAATCTATGAAAGGAATTTTTATGGTTTCAATGTCTTATCTCAAAAAGTTTTAATTTCCGCTGATTTTTGGTATTCCGCTGCTAAACGAATCGCTTCCGCTATGTTTACTTCGAAGTTTTATGTGTTTATCTTGGACTTTGGAGATCAGAGCCCACAGCTCCACTCTCATATATATGAATGGGAATGACTTGGGACAGGGAGGACGGTTGAGGACAGACTTTTTGGAGGGCAACTCGACTGGAGGGAGTCGAGGAGAAGTTGAAGGAGACCAAGGGAGATAGGAGGTGGTTACTCGAGAGGGAACCCTCTTCTTCTTCCTTCTTCTTCATTATTTGCAGCAAGGATCTTCTTCTTCCTCTTCTATCTACTTGGGAGTGAAGAAATCTAGAGAAAGTGTATCAAGCAAGGATGAAGCTTGACTTCTAGCCAAAGTTCTTCTTTGTTCTACTACTTCTCATGGACATACTAGTTCTTTCTACTGTCTTACTCTGTCCTTTGATGTTTTTTGTGGCTTGTACCTTCTTTCTCTAGCCATGGATGAGTAGAATCCAAATCTTGGACATGGGAGAGTAACTCTCATATCATAGATTGTATGAACATATGAATTTTGTACTAAATGTCAGTTGCTTGCATCTTTCAAGAGTTGTTTCAGATGTAAAATGCTTGTTTGTGTGATTGACCATCATTCTTGCATGTTTTATGCTTTTTTTCATAATCTGAGAATATGTTTTTGAGAGTATGGAGTTACTCTTTTGGAAACTTGCCCTTGACCGTGAGAGTGGTTGGGATTAAGTTGAGGAGCAATGTTTGTGATTTGAAATGAAATACATACATGAGAGTGATGTATGGAGTTAGAATCATCATCACTTCACCGGGAGGTGAGTGATGACTACAAACCTCCTTTGCAAGTTAATTAACATGTTTAAATTCATATTTTAATATAAGATATGATGTGATAGTGAAATCCCAAGTCTAGGATCCTCCTAAATCTAAATCTTAACCTTTCTTAAGTGATAATTTATTATTTTGTTTTAAATATGTAATTTAGTTGTTCTAATCCAATCATCTTGTATACAACGATTTAGATTATTGAAAATCATAACTCTTGCGCCTAGTTAACCAACACCCCTTGTATTCAACCTTGACTACAACTACTCTCGTATACTTTTGGGAAATAGCTAGTTGAGTAAAAGATCATTCTTATGATTGAAACTCGTTCGTGTAACAAACCAACAAGTTTTTGGCGTCGTTGCCAGGGAGCATCGGTATTCCTATTTGAGTAAGAGTTGTTGATAAGTAAATGAGACTAGATCACAACCTTCATATCCAACATCATATCCATAAATCATAATTCATAATGATCATCATAATTTGTTGTATCTTCCATGTTTGTTTTTGTATCTCACTCACCTTGTTTATTTGCAGGAGCATATGGGGTGTTCATAAAAAGATCCTTGAACCGTTCATATCTCTACATTCAAAAAATGAACAAATCATTTGCAACCATCATGGAGCAAGAAGGAGTGAAACCCAAACATGTATGGAGGAATCACAACCCACACAACCATCATCCATGTCACCATCATCCACATGACATTCACCCATGCCACCTTCATCCTTCATCCATACCACCATCATATACACCAACAACACCCATACCACATTCTCCCACACCCTCATATCCACCACCTTCATCCATACCACACACACCACCACCATCTACGCCACATCCACCTAAGCCTCAGGATCCACATGAAGAACTAGTCAGGGAAGATGACCTTCCTCTTAAGGACTATTTTGGTACAACTGCAATGCACATGAGTGGACCTATTAATATTTCATAATTTGAGGCAAAGGAGTTTTCTATCATCCCAGCCATCATACAATTGGTACAGCTGAATGAATTTGGAGGGACACCAATGGAGGATCCAAACCTCAACGTTGTTGAACTTATGCAGTTGCTAAGTACCATAAAGATAAATGACATTCCTACTGAAGGGATCCTCCTACTCCTTTTTCTGTTCTCCCTTAGAGATAGAGCCAAGGTGTGGCTCTATTCCTTGCCAAAGAAATCCATCAATACTTGGAAGGAGCTTCTAAAAGTCTTTTTGGAAAAATACTTTCCACCTAGAAGGACTGCACAGCTAAGGAGTCAACTCATATATTATTCTCAAAGGGATGGAGAGAACTTGTATGATACATGGGAGAGGTTCAAAGATCTCCAACATCTTTGTCCACATCATGGTCTAAGAAAATGGCTTCTATTGCAATCTTTCTACAGTGGTTTGTGCTACAATACAAGATTGTCTATTAATGCAATTGCAAACGGAGCTCTAATGAACAAATCTTATGGAGAAGCTTATGCTCATATTGAAGATATGGCAGCAAACTATTGCCAATGGAGCTCGGATACAAGCTATCAGCCATCTTATCCAGCTAATACATCTGAGATACAAGTGGGGAGTCACATGGTTGATGCTATAGACATAATTGTAGCAAAGCTAGACACTTTATCACAAAGGTTTGAGAAGCTAAGCACACAGCCATTTCAAGCAGCCAATATTATTTGTGATGCATGTGGGTTGCTTAGACACTCATATTCTACATGTTATGCTTCTTCTATTTATTCTCCAATGGGATACACTCCACTAGATTTCTACAGCAATGTGAACCCAAATTTCATTCAGCCACAACAACCACAAGTAACTTCTAGATTAGAGTCCATGCTTGCAACATTTATTTCAACTCAAATGCAGCAAAATGAGGAGTTCCATGAACAAAGACAATCAATTAAGGGTGCCATTTTCCAACTCTCTTCTAAGGTGGACGATATTGCCACTCATGCACACATCTTGGAGAAACAAATTGGCCAGCAAGATCTTTCTAGCAAAGAAGCATTTTCACCTTTCTTGCCTAGTCCACCGGAGATGAATCCTACATATTTCAAGATGGTGACATTGAAGAATGGTGTTGTCATACAAGCATATCCTTCAAGGTATGGTGATGTTGATACCTATGAGGATTATGAAGCTACAAATCAAGGGGAGAAAGCTACAACACATGATCAACTTTTAGATTCTTTAAGCAAGCCACATGTCCTTCCTCCTCACACTCTAGATGACACATTACTTTATAATGAGAACACTCTTCCCAACTCATATTTTGATGATGCTTCAAAGGAAAATGAAAATACAAATAGTATTGGCATACAAAAGACTATTCTTGCTGCAACTCATAGGTGCTTTTGCTTGCCCCAAATCAAGGACATATTTGCAAGGAGGCATCAATCTTTAGCACAACAATTTCCAGCTACAAATCAGAGCATCAGTCCTCCATGGACTTTGATGTTTCCACCATGATGAGGTACCCGGTTGCAACCTTTTTAGTTTGATTTCTGCAGTGAGGACACTGTAGATTTCAAGCTTAGGGGGAAACAACCGGATGGTAACTTAGCTCTTTTAGCTTTTCCCTTTCATGTTATTTGCTTCTTGTCATTTACTTTTGTTTTGTGTTCACAATTCAGTCTTTTGTTTTCAATAAATTGCATGAAATTGAGTTGATAGTTTTCTCATGTTCAATACCTTCCTTATGCTTGAACCATCTCTTTATACACAAAGATAATGTCTTATTGGAAATAGTTGGGCATATATCACATCACTTGAAATTTATTGATGATCATGGCTATTCATCTTGCATTTAAGTATATGATTGAATATGAATTGCAATTCTTTCTCTCTTATCCTAACACATGTAAAAATTCGAAAATTTTGAGTTTATGAACTATAGAGCTATGATTAACATCTTGATGATATTGCCAACATTATAATGAATATTCCACTGCTCTTCTTGAGAAAAATCTTATAAATGATTGAATTTTCAACTTATCTATCCTAAATTTACTTGGTAATATCAACAAAAGAGGAAGGGTAGAAAAAGGACAACAAGGTATCCAATGAGGTACCCAAATCAAGTGAAAATGGGGGGAATGTTTTTGAAAATCTAGTAAAATCCAAAAAGATGGCTAATTCACCCACACATTCTCCTACTCAAAAGGTTAGAAATGTGTTTGAAAGAGGGACAATAATCCCCAACCGGTGTTCCACGTGCACGTAAGCCTATACTTAGCAGCCAAGTACCATGTACATGAATCCTAATAGAGTTTATGATTCGAATGATTAAGCCAATGCAGATGGACAGAGACATTAAGGGATTTTCATTTCATTTCATCTTTATTATCAGTTGGGTTTGTGGCATATCATTTCTTTATTGGCTTTATCATCTTTTTTCTAATGGTTGCTCTATAGTTGATTCACTTAAGATTGTCTGAATATCTATTTGAAACAAAATTTCATCTTGAGAGTTATAATTGAATTCATAATCAGTTACATATTTGAATGATGAAAATGCCTTTTTCATGATCCATAAATTCATATTTCATGTAGATATGATATTGTACCCACCTATTACTCTATAGCCATGTATCTATTTCTTTTTTCTTGAGGACAAACAATGGTTCAAGCTTAGGCAAATTTGATGTGCACAAATCCTGTCATCTTTGGACCATGTTTGGTTGCATATACATGTTGTTTTGACTCAATTATCACTCTCATTCATGCTAGATTCTATATTTTTAGCTATTCTTACTCGTCTCATGGTTTGGATTGTAGGTACTGCATTTTATAATGAAATTATGAGTAATATATCATATTATCACTTATTGGATCACTCCTCAGGTATCTACATGTTTTGAGATTTTAAATTGTACAAATACCACTTTTTACGGCATGTAAAACTGACCTACACGCCGTAAGTTATAAGTAGAATACACAGCAGCCCAGAACAGCCATTGACACGCCGTATCCATTATAGACACACCGTGTCAACATGGGACACATCGTATTTTTATTTGATACGTCGTGTCAATGTACAACATAATTCTAGTCAAGTTACATGCACTTTGGGTTACGTCGTGTGGCCAATTTACACGCCGTAAGACCTAAAAATTAGGTTTTCTGCTAAGTTGTAACTTCCCACACGCCATGTGAACTTACCCACACGCTGTGTAAAGTATATTTTTGACCCAAACTCAAAGAACAACCACTCCACTCTCATATATAGAAATGGGAATGACTTGGGATAGGGAGGACGGTTGAGGATGGACTTTTTGGAGGGCAACTCGACTGGAGGGAGTCGAGGAGAAGTTGGAGGAGACCAAGGGAGATAGGAGGTGGTTACTCGAGAGGGAACCCTCTTCTTCTTCCTTCTTCTTCACTATTTGCATCAAGGATCTTCTTCTTTCTCTTCTATTCACTTGGGAGTGAAGAAATTTGGAGAAAGTGCAGCAAGCAAGGATGGAGCTTGACTTCTAGCCAGAGTTCTTCATTCTACTACTTCTCATAGACATACTAGTTCTTTCTACTCTTTTACTATGTCCTTTGATGTTTTTTGCTGCTTGTACCTTCTTTCTCTAGCCATGTATGAGTAGAATCCAAATCTTGGACATGGGATAGTAACTCCCATGTCGAAGCTTGTATGAACATATGAATTTCGTACTAAATGTTAGTTGCTTGTGGCACGTTTCCCACCAAGGCTACACACTAGCCAACTAGAGGTGGCTAGATGCAACCCTAAGGGAGGACACACATGTGGATCTTTAGAAATATATATTAACCCTAACAAAGTCAATCGCAGTACCAAATAGGTCACCCGCAAGCACACAGGGTACTATTGTAACATAGGTGAAGGGCAAGTGTGGGGGTCAATCCTCAGGGACAGAGGGGGAAAAAGAGCTAGACTAGCGTTGGCTATGTTCCTATTGAAGAGATTAGGGTTGAAGGGTTTAAAGAGGTTTGTTTGGTTGTTAAACTAGGTGAACAAGAAAGTAAAGGCAATTAAGAAATCTAGATTATCACAACCCTAAGTTATCTTAAGCAGGCAAGTCTAATGAACTAGATTAAGCAACTAACAAAATAAGAGCAAAGGTGAACTACACTACACTAGAAGAACAATTAACACTAAGAACTATATTAACCACAAGAAGGAGAGCAAAATCCTAAGTTAACACTAAAGAGCAAGACTAAGCAATTAACTAGATTGAGCACAAGTATTTAAACTAGATTAGCATAAACAAGCTAAGAAAGCAAAAATGGGTTTTAAGAAATGCAATTAGGTAGGTGGGCCATTTGGGGATGTGGTTTGATATTAGTTGGGGGATCTCAACATAGCAAGCAATTATCACAATTCTATCTAGATTATCAAACTAAACAACAAGGCAAGTGCTAGTAGAATGTACCATATACTACTAGTTGGGGAACTAGGGTTAGGTGTAATTCTAGTAGGACTTGTCAAGTCTAGGTCTCTAGAGTAAGTGGTATTAGTTAATTGAGAGCCAAGGGTATAAATTGGAGTAGAGATGAGGGTTTTTCACCTCATGCCACTAGCCATCTAGCCTTTAAAAAGCCCTAGGCAGTTGCACTAATCACACTTACACTAGCCACTTAGATCTCACACTCACTTGTAGGAGGAGGGATGTGTATGTAGGAACAAAGGGAGCAAGCTAGGGACCCACTAATTGGACCTAGGATCCATTCCTAAGATTGCCACATACACTCCAATTCCTCACTCCACTTCCTCCTAGAAGTTAAGTGTCATCAAGCATCTCAAAGCAAGCAATCCATGTTATAAGCACAAACCACATGCAATAAAATAGGAAATGAGATTGAAGCAAGAAGAAATCATCATAGATAGAAATCATATTCATTACAAGTTATTTTTCTCCAACATGGTATCAAATTCACATTTTGACCCCAAATAGCCCACCACTAGGGGCTTAGCTAGACATGATGAAGAAAATAGTAAAAGAAAGGAGAAGAAGGGGG
The DNA here is from genome assembly GCA_963693085.1 of Alisma plantago-aquatica. Lineage (NCBI taxonomy): Eukaryota > Viridiplantae > Streptophyta > Magnoliopsida > Alismatales > Alismataceae > Alisma > Alisma plantago-aquatica. The sequence continues at coordinate 977,850,655 of OY856413.1, read as the reverse complement.
TAGAACTCCATGAAGCTTGAAGTAGAAGCCTCCTTCTTCACCTCCTAGAAGCTTGGGGATGTCCTTCCTCCTCCAATGGTGCAGATGGGCATGAGAATATGGGGGATTATGGAGGAAAACCTAGAAAACTAGGTTTCTAAGGTGGAAGTGAGGTGGAAATGGTGTATGGGGAGCATAAATGCAAGGTGGAGTGCAATGAATGCTCAAGGGGTGAGTAGGGTGGAGTAGTAGCAGCTAGAGGGTCTAACCTTCGTGCCCCAGCCACCATCTATGTATATATAGGTGGTGGGGAAGCACTAGGGTAAGTGGGGTAGAATAGGAAAAATCGTGTAAAAAATAGACAGGGTCGGTTAGTCACCACGACCATGTTGATGGGCCACAGATGTGGTGGGGGTGGTATGGGACGGTCGTTGGGAGTGGACACGGGCATGGTGTGGAAAGGGTGGTAAAAATGCTAAGTATAGGAGGTGGCCATGGCTGTGGCAGAGTGCCACAGTCGTGTTGGGTGAGTAGCACCACGGTCGTGGTGAATTACATGGTCATTTTGGAGGAGGAGACCTTGATCGTGGGGCAGCAACATGGGCGAGTCGATCTTCAAAGGCCATGGTCATGGCAGAAGGCCACGATCATGGGTTTTCAAGTGCAAAATTGGTTGCCTCCATGTTGATTCTGGGGGGTCCTTGCGTGAAATTCCCATAGCCATTGTGGGGGGCCACGGTTGTATTCTTCCCTGTTGGACATGACTGTGTTGATGACCACAGCCCTGGTATCTTCAATTGGCCACGACCGTGCTAATAGCCACGATCGTGGTGAGTTGGGTATAGGTTCCTGTTGATTCTGTAGATTCTTCACCATAAAAGGCACAACTGTGGGGGCATGCCCACATCCGTTTTGGGGTCTGCAGTAGGCAATTGAACTTCATCTTTCATCATCCATGGATTTCTTTGCTTGATGATGATTCTTGGCCATTGGGGGTAGGTTGAGGGAGCTTTGGGGCCTTCTTTGGACCCCTCCATGAGTGGAGGAACCCTAGAACTCCTTCTTTCTCTCTCATCCATCCAAAGCATGGTCCAAGTACCTAAAAATAGTGCCACAAACATCCATAAGTGCATATGATAGTAAAACACATTGGGGGAATTAACTTGCAATCTAACTTGTTTAGATGTGATTAAAGTACAATATGGCACAAGATGGAGCCCCAAAATAGGGCTATATCACCACCCCAAACTTAAAACATACTTGTCCTTAAGTATGCTCCAACTCAATCTCTCTTTTCAATTTTCCTTCAATCAATAAGAATGACAAATGAATAGCAACAGAAAATTATTGACTACATGGTCTTGGAAGTGATTAAGTACAAGTGTTCCACCTCTCTCCTCTCCTCTTTCACATACCAATCATGAAATGAGCACTGAGCATACAAACTTCAAATATAAAGCATAGAATACACAAGTTGTCCATATGTCTTTCATATCATTTCGGGTAAACCGTTTCATGTTGGTGTTAATCAAAGATGACTAGGATTATTGTCTCACTTTCATGCATTCAATCTTATGCCTCGAACCACACTAAATGACCCACGTGGATGTGGAAAAGGGTAAAGTGAGCTACATTTGATGTTTTCTAGCTCAATGGGTATGAAAGTAGAAGAAAGGGTTGTGGAAAGGTTTTTGGAGTGCTATTACATAGAGCACTCATTTTTTATTTATTTGAATGATATTAAATAGGAGCATCCTTTTATTTTCTTTTTGCTTTATTTTCCTTTTCTTTTCTTTTCTTTTCCCTTGGTGTAAATAGGGCATATGGTGGATAGAGTGAAGCGAGGAGATAAAGATATGGCCACCCCAAACTTTTAGAGGTGGCCAAGGCTGAATATGTGCACTGGGGCATCTTTTCATGAGCCGAAGAGGCATGAAGATGGTGGAAGAATAGTCAGATCAAAGAGGGGTCATTAGTGTAATCTTCAACATAAAATTCCCTGCATGAAAGCTAGTCCAACACTTCATCAAATGATATCACACCACATGATAGAACAACATGACATTCACATTTCTATTAAGTGATTCCATAGGCCTTAAGCATTTGTAGCTTGCTCAATTCATAAAACAACTGAAACTTTCACAATCTTGAGAGAAATGGTGCACATGTAAAAAGTCAACAAACAAGACCACATAGCAATAAACTCTAAGAAATAGCATGCACTTGTCAAAGGTTTAAAAATTTCATTTCAAATGGTGGAAATCAAGTCAAAACATGCTTTTTGGGCAAGAACATTCAAGCTTGGGAAAAAGTGGCCAAAATGGTGCCAATTTGCCTTCAATCACATCTTAAACCTACATTATTGAACTTAAAGTAGTAAAATAGGTAAATCCTAGATAAAACATGCAAAAACTACCAAAAATCTACATGAAATGCACTGCATGGCAAAAAGGAGCAAAAATTTTGAAAATTAGGCAAAAATTGCATGAAATTAACTACATGCTATGCAAGAATGCAATAAAAAGAGCAAGAATAGGAAAACTAAACTAGATGTAAAAGGTGGAAGAAAATCACAAAAAGAGAGATAGGGTGGTGCATACCACCCTACCCACCCCAAACTTTAGAATCATGTTGTCATCAGCATGAAACTATAGCTTAGGTTAGATAGGGAAAGTGTCATGGCTGTTGTGGCTGCTAGTCAAACAAGTGAGGAGGATCTGGAGGAGGAGTTGAACCTGTAGGAGGATGCTGGTAGTAATGTCTCCAGTAATCATCCTGGTGTGGAGGGTATGTCTCTGGATATCCAGCTATGCCACCCCAAAAATCTCCACCCAATTCGGGATTTCTTGCTACTTGGGTGTGGTGGTAGTGATACAAGTAGTTGATCTGGTGGTGCATTTGTTGTTGGTATGGCCACATCTATTACTAGATCAGTTGCATGTCACCTTGTGTCTTTTGTATGCTCTCAAGCTGTGCCTGGATGGTGGACATGTCGTAGGCATTTGTTGAGGGCTGCTGCAGCTAGGATGTTCCCTCATCCCTTCTTGATTTTTGGGGCTACCTTTGTCCTTCAATTTTTTGCTCTTGCCCTTGCACATTAGATTCAGCAATCTCATCTTATGCGGTAGTGGCTCCCCTATTGTATGTCTCTCTTGGGTTGTCTTGTTGCCACTTCAACAATTTTTCCTCCAATTTATAGAGGATCCTCAACATAGAAAGAAGTGGCACAACGTGGTATGGCAACTCAAGCTCAAAATTGGGCACACTAGTTTCATAATATATCATTCTTTGGTCTTTCATCTTGATAGTGTGTGAGCGGATGAGATAGTTTAAGTCCACAAGCTCATGCTCAATTTCATCTTCCAACCTAGAGAGGTCATATCCCAAAGCAAGTGTGATTGAGGTTACAAACCCCCCCATAACAAAAGGTGTTTTACTCTTGGAGGGTATGGACCTCAAATGATCAATTAGCAGCGCTGCAAGGTCTATATACTGCTTATGGTGCATTGCTATCATGACAAACATGTCTTTCTGTGAAATCGAGCCTTGATTGTCATATCGCCCCACAATGGTATTGGCTAAGACCTTTTGCACATAACGGAAAAGGGGGTTGCTTATGGTGGAAGTTTTGGACCTCCCTGCATAGTAGTCCTCACTTCCTGTCAAGAGCTTCCAAAAATGTACATAATTGAAATCAACCTCCTTTTCAAATAGGCCATCATCCATTTTCATTGCCTCTTCATGATTGTCAGCAAATATACCATTCAAATCAACTTCCGTGGGAGTATGCATGTTTCCTAACATGGCAAATTTGATAACATCATTTCCTCTCACCTTCGTACTCTCAAGAGTGGTGAAGAATCTGTGTGTCAAAGAGGTGTAGCTGGCCTGGGTGTTTGTGAAAAGAATGTCCCACGACCCTATTTTCTTCAAACTTTCTTCCACGTCCACCTTGATTTTGAGTTCCTAAATCACTTTCTTGCATCCATACCTTGTAGCGATGATTCACCTTGTCATTTCTTCTGGGTATGTGAGTGAAATATTCCTATGCATGTGTCCTCTACCATAGGGCACTCCAATGGGGACCTTGCCCAAGGTCTTCAATCTATCCTCCGTCAATTCGGCTAGAATGTCTTCTCCCTCGGCAGACAGTTGCATCTCCTCATCCTCATTGTCTTCCTCCTCCTCATCCAATCTGTATGACTGGGACCCCAAACTCATATCAAGGTTGTACCACTACGTAAACTATTCTTCATACGAATGCAATTTCCGTATAGATTATGGCTTCTCACTACGCTTCGCTATCGTGTGAGATGTCGAGTGGCGTGCTGGAGTAGGATTTGGTGGGCGCTTTGATGAGGACGGTGTTGCTTTTGATCTCTGGCTTCTTTTGGCAACCACCAGCTTGACTTCATCAATCAAATCATCCAGATTTTCCTCGGACGCCTCTTCTTCTTCATCATCTCCCTCATATGTGGCGTCGGTGATGTGGTGGTTGTTGGATGAACGGGAGTGGGATACACTCACTGATTGTGAGCGACGAAGGGATTGGGATGCGGAGTTGGCTGGGGATGGGGTATTTGAGGGTATAGAGAAACGTCAGAGGAGGCATTTTTGGAATGCCTCCTTCTTCCGGTGATGATTTTGGCCCCTTTTGTGATTGCCTTCCCAATTTTTTTCATAGTTGGGTGTGGGAATGGAGGGTGAAATTTAGATTTTTGTATAGGGGTGATATGGGTGTGGATTTAGGTGTAGAATGGAAGGAGAAGGAGGTTTACATGGTGGATGAGGGGTTTGCTATAGATTTGGGTAAAGAATGGAAGGTTTAAGTGGAGGTTTAGGGAAGGGAGGTTGTTGGGCAGATTGGAGAGAAAGGTGGCGGTGGAGGACTGATTGAGGGAGGAATGGTGGTAGAAATGGTAGGGGGATGGCTGGGGGATGATTAGGTAACAATTGGTGGTTGATTAGGGGTGGTTGGAGGTGTTGGAGTTGAAAATAGGAGGAGCACGGTGTTGTTGTACGCCGCCATTACCATATGCTCGAGAGAGAAGGAGATGAAATGAAGAAGGGGTCTGGTTTGATATCTTTAAGTGCTATATTTTTTCCTGGACCGAGTCAGGTCGCGCCACAGCTGTAGTGGGTGGCCACGATCGTGGATAGGGTTTGGTAGCACAGTCGTGGTGGTGTGCCATTGTCATGTTGTCAATGAAGAGTGTTCCCATCTGACCTTGCCATAGTCGTGGTCAGATGACATGGTCGTGGCCATCCATCTTCGACACGGCCATGGTGGGTGGCTATTGTCGTGGCCACTCGCCCAAAAACCCTGACATCTTTGCAACTGTGATGAAATAAAACCCATGACCATGGCGGGAGGCCACAGTCGTGTTTGTCCACTTATGTTACGGCTGTGGCCAAGCTCCATGGCTTGGTGGGGTCATTCCTTCAACTCTCTCAACTCAAAAATCAAGAACTTCATTTTTCTTTGGTATTTCGCCACAAATTTGCCTTAATGGCCATGACTCAACTTTGATCCCTCTCTCTCTAGTACCTACCACCTTCCATGTCATCAAAACTCAAAGAAAACTATTAAACACAAGTGTGTGTGTGTGTATTTTATGGAAATAAAACAAAAGTATCAAAAGGAGAAGGTTGGGTGAAAAAGATCTCAAACCTAGGTGGGTTGCCTCCCACTAGCGCTAAATTTCATGCCTTCAATCAAGCTTATTGATTCTTGACTTCCATCATTTCTGTGGGATTCTCAAAGCATCTTTAAAGTATATGTCTCTCTCATGTGCATTCAAGCACATCTCTTCATCAACTTGACATTCTTCCACTAACATCACTATATCAAAACTTTGGTTTGCCTTGTCCGGACCCACTTCTACAACAAACTTCAATCTTTGTCCATTCACGATGAACTCACTTGCTCCTTCTTTTCACAAATCACTACATCCCTAGATGGGTGTACTCTCTTGATGAGATAAGGTCCTTCCCATCTAGACCGAAGTTTTCTGGGAAAGAACTTCATCCTTGAATTGTACAACCACACCCACTTTCTGGGCTCGAAGTCCTTCTTATTAATCAACTTATCATGAAAAAACGTTGTCCTCTCTTTGTAGCTCTTAGACATTTCATACGCTTCATGGCGCATTTCTTTCAACTCATTCAGCTGAAATTTTCTTTTCATTCTGACACTCTCTCCATCAAAGTTCATAGCTTTCAATGCCCATAGCGCCTTGTGTTGCATCTCAACCGGAAAATGGTAGCTTTTCCCATAGACAAGCTTGAACGGTGTAGTACCAGTCGGGTCTTTGTATGCATTTCTATATGCCCATAAAGCTTCATTGAGACTAAGCGACCAATCCTTGCGATCCAGTCTCACCGTCTTCTATAGAATGAGCTTTATCTCCTGATTGGCTAACTCAACTTGACCACTTGTTTGAGGGTGGTAAGGAGTAGCCACACGATGGTTCACCCCATGTTTCTTGAGAAAGCTTTCAAAGGTACAGTGGATGAAATGACTTCCTCCATCACTAATCATAGCTCTTGGAATACCAAAATGGCTAAAGATGTTAGATTTCACAAAGTCACATACCACCTTGTGATCGTTTGTCCTTGTTGCAACAGCCTCAATCCACTTTGATACATAGTCAACGGCAACTAAAATGTAGACATATCTAAAAGAGGGAGGAAAAGGATCCATGAAGTCAATCCCTCAAACATCAAATACCTCCACCACAAGAATGGGTGATAGAGGCATCATATCCCTCTTAGAGATAGTGCCTACTTTTTGGCATCTCAAGCAACACTTACAAAATTCATGAGAGTCTTTCAATAATGAAGGCTAATAGAATCCACTTTGAAGAATCTTGGCGGCAGTATGTTTTCCACCAAAGTGACCTCCACAAACTCCGGAATGGCACATAGAGAGGATTTTTTGCTGCTCCATCTTTAGAACATGTCTTCAGATAAGTAGGTCGAAGCAATACTTGAACAAGTGAGGATCATCCCAAACATTATCCTTGGCCATCGCAAATAACCTTCAGCTTTCCTCCCTCGTCCAAGTGTTTGGTACCCTCCCACTAGCTAAGAAGTTAGCTATGTGTTGGTACCAAGGCCTTTGAGTAGATGAGAGAAGGAACAACTGCTCATGTGGCAATGTCTCTTTGATTCTATTTGTGTCATCATAAGGTGCTTCAATCTGAGAGAGATGATCGGTGGAAGAATTCTCTACTCCCTTCTTGTCTACAATCTCAATGTCAAACTCTTGAAGCAACAATATCCATTTGAACAACCTCAGCTTGGAATATTTCTTTGCCATTATATATTTTAGAGCAGCGTGGTCTGTATAGACAATCACCTTATTTTGTAGAATATAAGATCTAAACTTGTCAAGAGAGAAGATAACTGCATACAACTCCTTCTCAGTGGTTGTGTAGTTTCTTTGGGCTTCATCTAGAGTCTTTCTTGCGTAGTACATAGCATGTGGGATCCGGCCAACCCTTTGGCCCAGCACAGCCCCCACTACCATGTCAGATGCATCGGTCATAATCTCAAATGGCAAAGAGAAGTCTGGGGGATGTATGATAAGAACAGAAACTAGTCTTTCTTTCAAGTGGTTGAAGGCTTCAACACATTTTTCATCAAAATAAAATTCAACATCCTTCTCAAGCAAGTGGCATAGAGGTCTCGAAATCTTGCTAAAGTCATTTATGAATCAGCGATAGAAACATGCATGTCCCAAGAAAGATCGGACATGTCTTACAGAGGAAGGAATAGTAAGAGTAGAAATGAGTCCCACGTTGTCCCTATAAACTTCAATTCCATCCTTTGAAACATAGTGGCCCAGAACAATGCCTTTGGGTACCATGAAATGGCTCTTCTCCCAAGATAGCACTAGGTGAACCTTTATACATCTCTCAAGGAAAACATCCAAATTAAGTAAGCATTCATCAAAAATTTTACCAAAGATTGAGAAATCATCCATGAAAACTTCCAATGATGAATCAAGCATATCCGCAAAAATTGAGGTCACACGTCTATGAAATGTATAAGGGGCATTACACAACCCAAATGGCATTCTCTGATAGGAAAATGTACCACTCGGGCAGGTGAATGGTGTCTTCTCTTAATCTGCAAGATGCATAGCAATTTGGAAGTATCCAGAGTACCCATAAAGAAAGTAATAGAAGCTTTGCCCCGCTAGCCTCTCTAGAATCTGGTCAAGAAATGGGAGAGGGTAGTTGTCCTTTTTGGTCTTTTCATTGAGCTTCTGGTAGTCAACACACATTCTCCACTTTGATTGTTCTCTAACCGGCATGAGCTCACCATCTGCATTTTCCTCCATAGTGATCCCACCCTTTTTTGGCACAACCTGGATGGGACTCACCCATGTACTATCAGAAATGGGATAGATAATTCCAGCATCTAGCAACTTCATAGCCTCTTGAGTTACAACTTCTTTCAGCTTTGGATTCAACTGCCTTTGCATTTGACGGGTCGACCTTGCATCGTCTTCTAAATAGATCATGTGCACACAGATGGAGGGGTCAATACCCCTCAAATCAGCTATAGACCATCCAATGGCTTGGATGTTCTTCTTCAAGACTTCCATCAATGCCTCCTCTTGTTCTGGTGAGAGAATGGAGGAAATGATCACCAGGATGGTGTCATTTGCACCTAGAAAAGCATACTTCAATCCTTCTGGAAGCGACTTCAACTCAAGAGTGGGAGGTTCTTCAAGGGAGTTCTTTAAAGGTTCAGAAATAGAAGGAAGGTCTTCATTTACAGCCACCAAGGCTAGCTCATTCTCTTTATCAACTTCATCATTATCATCATCTGGGAACTCAACTATTGGCTTTAGACCTCTACCTTGAGTGGCAGTTTGAATCCACGTAGGTAGGCATTCCTCCACAATTTCATCCAGGCACTTAATGATGTAGCAATCTTCTTCAGTGGCCCCTATTACCTCGACTGTGGTTGAAGATTTAAAGATGTTCAACTGAATCTTCATGTGCATGAATGTCACATACATAGTACAGGTTCTCACATGAATCATTGCATCCGTTGTGGCTAGGAATGGCCTTCCTAAGATTATAGGCACCCTCCTTGTGTCTTTTTCCATGTCTAAGACAATGAAGTTGGTAGGTAAGAAAGCAGAAGTTTCATCATCAAACCTCATAAACACATCATCAACACACCCTTTGGGCGTCTTTACTAATCAGTCGGCCAACTGCATGGTACAATGAGTCAGACTCAATTGCCCCATTTAGAGCTCGGCAAACACATCATATGGCATGATGTTAATGCTAGAACCCAAGTCTAGGAGGGCTTGGTTTATGTGATGTGCCCCAATGTAGCATCAAATGATGGGAGCACTGGGATTTTTTCTCTTCCTTGGCATGGTGTGCTACAAAATTGAGCTCACTTGCTCGGTGAGCTTGACTTTCTTTGGGGTTCTTCCCATGGTCTTTCTCTTGAAGGTGCATAAATCTTTTAGGAACTTAGCATAAGAAGGGATTTGTTTGACCGCATCAAGTAAAGGAATGTTGATTTTCACTTGTTTTAAAGTCACAAGGATGTCTTCAATATGCTTCTTTCTTTTCCTCTCAACAGAAGGCTCCTTAAGAGCTTCAAGAAATGGGGGATTTGGGATATCAAATGGCTTGGATCAACATTATCGTCAATGGGAATCACAGTATCACTATCTGATGTCACAGTATCAACTCTGGCTCTCATCACAGTATCCTTAGGTTGTATCTTGGTATCAACTTGTCCAGTCTTAGTATCACCTCCGTCAACAACAACGGTATCATGTGGGTGCTCCAAATTCCAACCACTCCTAAAATAAGTCACCGCCTTCACATGCTCATGGGTAGTGGAAGCAGAGGCTTGTGGAGGTGGTTGTGGCTGTTGGGGTGGTGGTGGCCTTTGGTGAGGTGAATTTGGGTTTTGGAGGATGAATTGCAGTTGTAGTTCTTGTGGTGGCTATTGTTGTTGTGGATGGGGGTGGTATTATGGAGGTGCTTCTTGGTATGAATGAGGTGGGGGTGGAGTGTATTGGTAGTTAAGAGGTTCTTGAGAAGGTGGTGGAGCATAGGGATTCGTTGGTGCTTGGTATGACGGTGGAGCATAAGAACTTTGAGTGTTTCCTAGGAAAGTACCATCATTATTTGGGTTGGACATCGATTGAGATGGGAGTCTTCCTTCTTCCCTCCTAGAAAGAGAGAGAGAGAGATCTGATCCAATCTTTGCTCAAGGCGGTTGATGGACTGCCCATGTGAGGAAACATCCTTCTTCACCTCATCCAAACTTCTTAATCTTCCAAGCACCTCCTCTTCAAACTTTAAACTATACCATGGCCTCAGATACCATTGTCCTTGCCCATCCTCATTTTGTTGCTTCCATGAGAAATTTGAATGGTTCCTTCACTCGGGAGTATAAGTGTTGGACATGGGGCCTTGATTGTTTCGGTCGCTAAAAGAGTGCAAGGCATGCACTTCTTCATCAATAGAATCGACCGCCATGGTGGATTGGATAGGAGAACCACCAGCTTGGTTCTTCATCATCTTCATATAGCCGCCATCATCCTCGTCATGTCGGGGTTGGCAACGTGCGGGTTGGAGCTATAGAAGAAGGTGGAGAGACGTAGTTTCGGCTACAATGCTCCCCTTTTGTAGAAACTCGATGGTGGGAGTTTTCAATGAGATGCTCGAACAAAGACCACGACTCCTCTTGGTTTTTCCATGAAAGTGCCTCCACATGAGGAGTCGACGTTGTTTTGGCTCTGTTCTTCAAGCCCAGTGTAGAAGGCTTGAACTAGTTGCCGCAATGGCACTTCATGGTGGGGGCAGTCACGGAGAAATTTTTGGAACCTCTCCCACGCCTCGTGTAAGGGTTCATTCTCTTTCTGGGTAAAGGAAGTGATGCATCTTCTCATATAGGTTAGCTTAACAATCGAGAAGAACTTTTTGAGGAATTCATTTTGACTTCATTCCAGGTTACCAACTATGGCTTCAAAACATACCACTCTTTAGCTTTTTTTAGGGAGAACGGAAAGAGGGTTCTCTCGATGGAGTCATCAGTAGCGGCGGGGGTACGAAAAGTGGAGCATGTCTCAAGGAATGCATCGATGTGAAGGTAGGGATTCTCATTCTCCATCCCATAGTAAGTGGGGAGGAGTCCAAGGAGCGTGGGTGGAATGGAGAACTATTGACCCGACATTTGGTCAACTAGGGTGGCAATGGGGGAATTATAGTTCCCCAGGGTGAAATACTTGTGGAGTGGGCGATTGGGTTGTGGTGGAGGTGGAGCATTCGCATGAGGGTCGTTGTCTACCATCTCGGCTTATCGGTGTTAGTTGCGACGAATTTGGCATCTCCTTCTACCTATCTTGGGGTCATACAACACCAAGTCGGTACAAGTGGAATGCGTGTGGCGCATGCATAGCTGTCACCTGCACAATACACAAACAAGCAACAAGAAACCAAGTTAGAATGGAAATATGCAAAAGTGAATAAAGAATAAAGAATAGCAATGATGAGGGAAAAAGGAAAGGCTAAGCTATACTAACTGGCTAGGGTCGGCGCATCTATCCCCGACAACGGTGCCAGAAAGCTTGGTGTGTTTCCCACTAAGGCTACACACTAGCCATCTAGAAGTGGCTAGATGCAGCCCTAATGGAGGATACATGTGTGGATCTTTCAAAATTTATATTAACCCTAACCAAGTCGATCTCAGTACCAAATAGGTCACCCACAAGCGTACGGGGTACTATTGTAGCATAGGTGAAGGGCAAGTGTAGGGGTTGATCCTCAGGGACAGAGGGGGCACTAGAGTTAGGCTAGTGTTGGCTATGTTCCTATTGCGGAGATTAGGGTTGAAGGGTTTAAAGGGGTTTGGTTGGGTGTTAAAATAGGTGAACAAGAAAGTAAAGGCAATTAAGAAATCTAGATTATCACAACCCTAAGTTATCCTAAGCAGGCAAGTCTAATGAACTAGATTAAGCAACTAACAGAACAAGAGAAAAGGTGAACTACACCACACCAGAAGAGAAACTAACATTAAGAACTAGATTAATCATAAGAAGGATAGCAAAATCCTAAGTTAACACTAAAGAGCAAGACTAAGTAATTAACTAGATTGAACACAAGTAGTTAAACTAGATTAGTGTAAACAATCTAAGAAAGAAAAAATGGGTTTTAAGCAATGAGATTAGGTAGGTGGGCCGTTTGGGGATGTGGTTTGATATTAGTTGGGTGATCTCAACATAGCAAGCACTTATCACAATTCTATCTAGATTACCAAACCAAACAATAAGGCAAGTGCTAGTAGAATGTACCCTATACTACTAGTTTGGGAACTAGGGTTAGGTGTAATCCTAGTAGGACTTGTCAATTCTAGATCTCTAGAATATTAGTCAGTTGAGAGCCAAAGGTATAAATGGGAGTAGAGATGAGGGTTTTTCACCTCATACCACAAGCCATCTAGCCTTTAAAAATCCCTAGGCAATTGTACTAATCACACTTACACTAGCCACTTAGATCTCACACTCACTTGTAGGAGGAGGGATGTATATGTAGGAACAAAGGGGGCAAGCTAGGGATCCACTAATTGGACCTAGGAGTCATTCCTAAGATTGCCACATACACTCCAATTCCTCCTAGAAGATCAGTATCATCAAACATCTGAAAGCAACCAATCCATGTTATAAGCACAAACCACATGCAATAAAATAGGAAATGAGATAGAAGCAAGAAGAAATCATCATATATAGAAATCATGTTCATTACAAATTATTTTCCCCCAACATGGTATCAAAGTCACATTTTAACCCCAAACAACCCACCACTAGGGGCTTAGCTAGACATGATCAAGAAAATAGCAAAAGAAAGGGGAAGAAGGGGGTAGAACTCCATGAAGGTTGAAGTAGAAGCCTCCTTGTTCACCTCCTAGTATCTTGGGGACGTCCTTCCTCCTCCAATGGTGCAGATGGGCATGAGAATATGGGGGAATATGGAGGAAAACCTAGAAAACTAGGTTTCCAAGGTGGAAGTGAGGTGGAAATGGTGGATGGGGAGCATAAATGCAAGGTGGAGTGCAATGAATGCTCAAGGGGTGGCTAGGGTGGAGTAACAGAAGCTAGGGGGTCTAACCTTCGTGCCCCAGCTGCCACCTATGTATATATAGGTGGTGGGGAAGCACCAGGGTAAGTGGGGGTAGAATAGGAAAAATAGTGTAAAAAATAGGTAGGGTCGGTTGGTCACCACAGTCGTGTTGATGGGCCACTGCCGTGGTGGGGGTGGTATGGGATGGTCGTGGGGAGTGGACACAGGCATGGTGTGGAAAGGGTAGTGAAAATGCTAAGTATAGGAGGTGGCCATGACTGTGGTAGAGTGCCACAGTCATGTTGGGTGAGTAGCACCACGGTCGTGGTGAGTAACACAGTCGTTTTGGAGGAGGAGACCGTGATCGTGGGGTAGCAGCATGGGTGATTCGATCTTCAAAGGCCACGATCGCGGAGGATGGCCATGATCGTGGCCATTCAAGTGCAAAATTGGTCGCCTCCCTGTTGATTCTGGGGGTCCTTGCGCGAAATTCCCACGGCCGTTGTGGGGGGGCACAACCGTCTTCTCCTCTACTGGACACGACCGTGTTGATGGCCACGGTCGTGCTGATAGCCACGACCATGGCGAGTTGGGTGTAGGTCCCTGTTGATTCTATCGATTCTTCACCATAAAAGGTATGACCGTGGGGGCATGCCCACTACCGTTTTGGGGTCTGCAGAAGGCAATTGAACTTCATCTTTCATCATCCATGGATTTCTTTGCTTGATGACAATTCTTGGCCATTGGGGGTAGGTTGAGGGAGGTTTGGGGCCTTCTTTGGACCCCTCCATGAATGGAGGAACCCTAAAACTCCTTCCTTCTTTCTCATCCATCCAAATCATGGTCCAAGTACCTAAAAACAGTGCCAAGAACATCCATAAGTGTATTTGATAGTAAAACACATATTGGGGGAATTAACTTGTAATCTAACTTGTTTAGATGTGATTAAAGTAAAAAATGGCACAAGATGGAGCCCCAAAATAAGCCTACATCATCTTGCATGTTCCAAGAGTTGTTTCAGATCTGAAATGCTTGTTTGTGTGATTGTTCATCATACTTGCATGTTTTATGCTCTCTTTCATAATCTGAGAAGATGTGTTTGAGAGTATGGAGTTACTCTTTTGGCAACTTGCCCTTGACCGTGAGAGTGGCTGGGATTAAGTTGAGGAGCAAGGTTTGTGATTTGAAATGAAATACATACAGAGAGTGATGTATGGAGTTAGAATCATCATCACTTCACCGGTAGGTGAATGATGACTACAAGCCTCCTTTGCAAGTTCAATAAAATGGTGGCATGCCCTTCTTCCATACCCCACAAAGGGGCATACCATCAAAAGATGCCAAATAAAAAGGCACACAAAAAAATTGTGGTCAATGTAATCACAAGTCCATGAAAAAATTATATCCCAAGTCGAATAGAGGAGGGATTTTTCCGTCACACCTCAAATTCTTTATTCCCGTGCAACAATCAACCCAATGAAAAAAAAATGTCGAAGCGCAAGTTAGATCAAGACTGTCTTTACAAAGTATGAGTTAAAAAAAATTTAAGTTATGAAAAATGTTTTCTTGAGAAACACAGTGCTTGCAATCTGTGGTTCTAGGAGATGGGTCGCTTGGCCATGAAAAGGATAGAAGAATTGCTAACCTAGGGAGGATGAACTTGTTATTTCAAAATTTTTTGAATCATTCTGATTTTTCAATTGCTTGAGGACAAGCAAAACTTTAAGTCTGCGGTATTTTGATGCATGCTATTTCAGCACATCTTTTCTGCAAATTATTAAGCTTGTCACATAGAAATACTCCATTCATCGCTTGAAATTGCACAAATTTATATTTTCTCATTTTTATCATAAATCTGATAATCATGTGGATTTTACTGCAGTTTCAGGACCTGAGCCGATCGACTGGTGTTGTCAACCGATCGTCTCACCTGGTTGAACCGATCATTTGAGAAAGTGAAACGCTCGATTTGCCTTCAAGTGTCGATCATTATTCTCATCAGACAACTAGCCGAGATCGCCTGATCCTAAACCAACTGCTCGGCTGATGCCCCATTGATGAGAAGAAACGACACCAAGCGGGTTGGACTGCGTCGCCACCCTAATTAGGGTTGGCAGCCGATCGATTGGTTACCGCATTCCAGAACCTTCCAACCAATCGATTGGTTGCTGAATCGCTCGGCTGGCGGTGCGCTGACAGCAAAAATCCCAGCCGCCAGCCTCAAAAACCCCTCAACCTAATGTATTCCCCCCCTCCTTCTCCTATAAAAGGAGGGGCACTTCCTCCTCTTCAGGATATCTTGGATTTCTCTTGTATTGGGATTCTGAAGCTTTCATTCTTGTAATCATTTTCTTTCTCTGCAATAAAGTAGATTTTATTTCAAGCATTGTTCTTTCATACTTATTCTTGTCTCTTCATTCCGCCTTAGTCTTAATCTTCTTTTCTCCGTTCTTTACTTCTGGAGCAAGGAACTAAAAACTAAGCCATTTTATTGTCTCTAGCATAAGGATTAATCTCCTGATTTTTGGGCTAGACTATGGCTTCAGTACTTTCTTCCTCCGTCTCCCCCTTCTCCATGAGTGAGTAGACTTCTATTGAGGTAAGGGGAATAACCCCTTAGCCATGGTTTTAACGACTTCTTCTTAAACGACTAGATGGTAGTCAATTTTAATTAACGGTTGATCTTCGGATCCCACGTTAATCCGGATGGAAATGACCATAGAAATCCAGATTTAGAACAATAAAATCGTTTACATAGACGTTTTGATATGACCGTGGATTTTCATCTTTTAGGATGATAAACTAGGAAGCATGAGCACCAAGACCAATGGGCTCACGTGGAGTTTATCTCTTGTGACTTTTTAAATTCGCAAACCTTCATCGAATTGTCATTTAAGAATTAGTTGTTATCACCTAGGCTAAGGTGGTGAAAACCCCTACGAGCCTCGATTCCAATCTCTTGATTTAATCACCACATCCTTTGTTTCCTTTAATTCTTAGTCTTTCATTCATATAGTTTTGCTTGTGTTAACAATCATCTTAATTTTTCCTTGTGCATGTTTATTCTTGTTGAGTGCATTTCTTCTTGCATTAGTGTAATCAATCAAACCCCCAACTTGACTTTTACTTTCTGTTTTAATCTAAAGAAAAATACCAAAAACAAATAATAAAGTTCTTCAAACTTTGGGTTCTAAGAACAATCTCTAAAAAGTTGTCATGTGGGATCGACCCTTCTATACTACCCTTAAAACCGAAAGTAAAAAAGGTTTAAACTCTAGGATTAACCATCTTAGTGATTGATATTGCAAAACGACGATATCAATTTGGGTTCCAATGAAGTAGATTGGCCATCAGAATCAACTAGATTAACATACACAATGGAAGTGATTGGTGGAGCTTTAGGTATTGGAGTTGGTTCTACTTGATTGAAGATGATATAATCATCGTCATCATCATATATTAAAATCATCCTTAGCCTCTCTGGTTCCAGATTAAAAAATTGTGTCGCGGAATTGGCGTTCGGCGAGCGTCGCATGCACAAATGAAGCAGTTAATCGTGTGCAGAAAAAAATGGACTGTCGGAATGAAAACTCAGCAGAAAGAGGAGTAGCACTTCCGGAAAACTTGACTCAAAAATCTTACATAAAGTGCACACAAACTTGACAAAAATAAGCTATGATTGGATATGAACAAGACTACCATTACCTATGTTGTTACCATTTCTTCTCCACTTGTTGCCACCCCACACATCTAATCTTTCTTCTTTTATGTTGATTGAGAAACCAATTTGCAAATCAATAGCTCATGTCAATCTATTTTCAAGTGACCTACAAGAAGAAAGATGAAATGGTCATGAATCATGTGTTTGGGTCTGAAGGGGTTAACTTAGCAGCCCAAGTCCTATTGCTCCTGGGTGCTTTCCGAAAAGGACAATATGTACAAGAATCACCAATTTCATTACAATTGTTGCATGTGCCCTTAGACTTGTAACTAGAAAATTCTTTATGAAAGATTGGAGGTCCTTTATCTTTGTTGTTCCTTTGGATATTATCATATCCTATACCATGTCTCTACCAATTTGTTTAGTAGTATGGTGTAGGAAATCATTACAATTCTTTTTACTATCCAAGAATCTTTGCAAAGAGGATATCAAACTATGATTATCATGCATAAGAGAAGTAATATTTGAATACAATTGATTCATGTCATGTCTATCATGCAAAAAATCAATTTCTAAGTAAAGAACTTTGGTCATGTAAGAATATTTTTCAATATCAAGAGCAACAACATTATTCTCCCTACTAGTTGAAACTAGAACAAGATTCAAAAACATCGATTTTAGCAAGCAAGGAAGCATTTTATTTCTCAGGATAATAATCTTAGAAAGATAGATACCATTTTCAAATTATATTCCTTGCATAACAAAGTCTTTGTCCTCTTTTCAGTTTTAAGAACATTAATGCCAAGCATGAGAGAATTCAAAATTTTAGTATGTTCTTCACTAGAACTAGGCATAAGAGGTTGACATTCTAGAAATGTAATCTTATCAATAAAATTAGTATTTTCAAGTTTGAGAGAATCTACTTGACTAAGATAAGTATTATTTTCAATCTCAACACTATTGAATTTCAATTCTAGTTCTAGATAAAGTTTTTGGATATCATTAACATCACCTTGCAAGCAAATGTTAACATGTTCAAGATCATCTTTTCTTCATGCAAGTTATCAACAATCTTAGCAAGCCTTTTATTTTTCTATTTAGTAGACTTGAGAGATGCACGAGTAGCACGAATAATGGCAATTAAGGATTCTATATCTAAAGAGTTTAGATTCACCTCATTTGAATCTTCATTTAAACTTGCTATGAAAGCAAAATGGCATTCTCAACTGTTAATAGAGCTTGAGCTAGACTCTCCATTATATTCTTCACTTGAGGTTGAGTTGGAGGAATCACTAGAGATTTTATATCATTTCACCTTATCTTGTGATTCTCTTCCCTTCTCTTGTGATGATGGGTCTTTTTGCCTTTTAGGAAATCTTCCTTGAAGTGACCCTCATTTCCACATTTGAAGCACTGGGTGGAGGAGAAGGCTTTCCTTTGTAAAGTATACCATTTAAGTACATAACATCTTCTTCAACGTGAGAGGATGGAGAAGCTTGACTAACAATATATTCAACTTGGGATTTGATTTCAACTTCCTTCTCTCTCTTGAGCTCTTTCTCTTCTTCTCTTTCTTCTTCCTCTTGCTTGTCAAGTGATCACTTCAAAAGCTTATAGATTTCCTATGATCTCTTCAATAGTAATATAACCAAGAGACTTTGTTGCTTTAGTGGCGGTCACCTTTATTTTGCACCTCTTAGGGAGAGTTCTTAGGATCTTTGAGTTGATCTTTCCTTGATCCATAAGATGATCTAGGATTGAAGACCACTTACAATGGTGTTGATCCTTGCAGACATTTCAGCTACCCTCTCATTCTCTTCCCACTTGAAGTTTATGAGGAGATGATTGAGCATATAGACTATACTTTCCTTTACTTGATTTGTCCCCTCATAAGTGACAAATAGCTTTCTCAATATCTCATAGGTTGTGTAACAAGAAGAAATGCAGTTGAACTCAGTGAGGGAAAGAGAGGCATAGAGGATGTTGATGTCTCTTGCATTCAAGTTTGATTTCTTAAAAGTAGCCTCATCCCATTCTTATACCTTTGTCTCTGGTTGCTTGTATGGCATATCCACTATTCTCCATAGTTCAAGACTTGATCATTGGATGTAGAATTGTAATCTTCTCTTCCAATAGAGAAAGTTTCTCCCATCAAATATCAGAATGTTAATGTAGTATCTCCCACCTTGATAATCACCCATCTTCTCCTACTTGTGTAAATATTTCTTGGAGAAGACCAACTCTAATACCAATTGTTGAATCTACAATAGGCAGTAGAGGGGGGTTGAATAGAGATAAAACCACTTAAACAAAATTCATTCAATCTTCAAGATATTTCTAAGATAATATTACAAGCATGAACTTTGAGTGAAACTAAACATGCATATAAAGGGAGAGAGAGATTGAACAAGCACTAGATAACACAAGTTATTTATAGTGGTTCCAACCTCCAAACTAGGATATGTACATCCACTACCTAGAGAGGTCAACCTCTAGGATTTTCAACCATGTCTCACTCCTTATATTTCACTATAAGATTTACAACATAATATCTCTTGTTTATAGGCAAAGGGTACCTAACATTCCTTTTAAGGACCAAGGAGCCGATAACCTTACAAAGGACTTACCTATCCACGACCAAGAGTCTTCTACCTTGCCAAGGATTTACCTACTCTTGTAACGAGTTGTAACATCCCTGACCTAGGTTATGCCTTAACCCTAGATGTTTTACTAAATAAAGTTAATTATATGATTGTTCTTATTTATTGAAAAGTAATTAAGGTTCAAGAGGAACTTATGTTTCAATTTTAGTCCTTTTCAAATGATGTTGAAGCAATGTTTGCTTATTTTGGACTAAAGTGCAAATTACCCAAGTTGAGGGGTTAAATTGCAAATGTTGCATGATAAGATGTTCCTCAAGTGTTTAGGCATCATGAGAATGAATATGATGTAGAGGTATGGCTTGTGAAAGCTTGAGTACCAAGAAAGAGCTGATAAAGCAATGTTTGTGTATTAAAACCTAGTTTTGGTGTAATGTGCAATTCACCCAAAACCCAGGGTCCAATATGCAAATTACCACTTCAAAACAGTCCCTAATGTTTCTTGGCATCATGTAGAGAAAATAAAATGAGAGGGTGTCTTATTTGTATCTCTTTGGAGGAGAGAGAATCTTGATATTAAAATAATCAAGATTTAAGCATAATGGGAACTTTACTTCAATTTAATGCAAAAATAAATATATTAATTGAAGTTCTCTTCAACCAAAATTATGTGGGTTGAAATCCATATATGTGGACGACCTTGTGCCTTGCAAAGGAACGAAAATATCTAAAGGAAGTGGATAACTCACTCACATGATTAAAAGAAAACGAATTATCCACTCACTTTAGGATATTATTATTATAAGGGTTAAGGTGCTTAATTTGCTTTTCTTTAAAACATGGATAATTGAGAGGAATAAGAGGCAAAGGGGATATCCTCGTAAATAAGGAAGGTACGGGGGAAAATGGCAAGGAAATGGAGGAGATAACCCCTACTTTCTCTCTCTTAAATGAATTTTTTAATATAAAAAGCATATATGCTCCTTTATCCATGAGTTGAAAGGGTAATTTCGAAACCCCTTTCACTTCTTGCTTGCAAAAACGACCAAGGGAGATTGGAGAAACAGGATGAAGACCCCCAACCTGTTGGTAAGCTTCTTGACCTTCTTTCACCATGATTTCATGGTGGAAATCGAAAATAAATGATGGATTTCTTCTTTTCTCCATGCAATCTTCTGTCCTAGCCATTTCTTTTCATTCAAAAGCTTGAGGACGAGCTTGGGATAGTTGATAAAGTTTCTTCCACCATTAAATATGTGGATATTGGAGCTTTGAAGCTCAATTGGAGGCGGGTTTTATAACTTGAGCCCTTAATATTGTTATTGCATTCAATTCTATATCAATTGTTGATCCCTTCTTCATTCTTGGAATTTTATTTGGTTGATTGATGCAATCACCATGAAAATCACAGCAAGTTTCGTGGGTTTAGAGCTTGATGACGATGACATCATCATAAGCACACACCTCCCCAAATATCTATTGCAAACGGTTTCAACATCATGGTCCAAACGGTTTGCAAACTGTTTGGTGATTTGAGTCCCAAACCGCATGAGTGTTGACCGTTTGGATGGGTTGACCATTTGAGGTCTGAACCCTAGTACATGTTGGATGATGATCCAATGGATCCAATTCATTGATTAAATGTATGGACAATCCACCAATTACAACCCTAATCGATTTGTTAGAGGTTCCATAAAGTGATCCATTCGATTTCAAGACTTTTTGGGTCAAACGGTCTTGAGACCGTTTGAGCCCAAACGGTCATCAAACGGTTTTCAAAATCATTTGGTGATCCAATGGTTGAGACTTGAGGGTTGGAGATCTAAGAGCCAATAATTGTTGAACCTCAATAACCCAATTGATTGAAGGTTCCAATGTAGCAAATCATGTTCAACCAATTGATGAATGTACCTAATGAACCCTTGCGGTTTTGAGACTGATTCGGCCCAAACGGTCTTGAGACCGTTTGAGTCCAAACGGTCTTGAAACTATTTGTGATCAAACGGTTTCAAAACCGTTTGGTGATGAAACCTCAAAACCGAATAAAGGTCAATTGTGATTCAATCATTTAGAAATTGAAGGTGATGATTGTTCCAGTGATCCAATGATTGATAGTGATGATAATCAATTAAGGTACAAAGGTTGAAATCTTAAAAGTACCAAAATGATTAGTACCAATAAAGGGATAAACCCTAATTGCTTATAAGAACAATAACTTAGTACACTATGTCAATCATAGTTGTATGTACTTGATTGGAGGGTTGATGTAACCTAATCAAGTTGAAAGGATGGTAGAAAGGAATTCATACATGAGTATTGATCATGTGGTGATCAGGTTATGATCCTTAGTAAAGAGATCATGAAACCCTAATTGAGGGTGATTCCATGTGAAACCCTAATTGAGGTTGATTCCATATGAAACCCTGATTGAGGTTGATTCCATGTGAAACCCTAATTGAGGTTGATTCCATGTGAAACCCTAATTGAGGTTGATTCCATGAGAAACCCTAATTGAGGGTGATGCCATGAGAAATCCTAGTTGGGATGAATAGTAAACCTTAAGTAATGCAATGAGATGTGAAAGCCTAATGAAGGGTGATGCTATATGCAATCCTCACCCTAATGAAGTATGATAGTATGTCAAACCCTAAACCCTAATAAAAAGTGATGGTATGGGAGACCCTAATCCTAATAATGGAATGGTAACTAATACATTGATGGGGGAAATACCTTAATCCAAGATAAGCTGATAACTCAAGAAAGTTAGAAGTGATGAGGAAAGTGATACATCAAGATATGAAAGATATCACTTTTAGCATTCCAGGGTTGATATACCTTGATGCACCTCAAATCCAATATACTTGGACAAGAAACACATGAAGTGTGTTATGTAAATTGTTACAATGAAATGTAATGAGTTTGATATACCTTGATAAGCATAGGCTTATATACCTTGAGAATAAGGTTAAGCCAAAGTAATGAGTATGATGTACTCATACCATGATAAGGATGAGGAATGAACTCATGTCTTGTACTGATAATCATTTAATGATAACTGTCAAGAGTAATAAACATGATTGAATACTAAAGATGGGTAATGGCCTTGTGAGCCATATGGTTAGATGTTGCCTAGTGAGAGGTGACAAGGTGTTTTATGGGCCTTATGAGCCATAAGAATGGTTGTTGCCTAGTGAGAGGTGACAAGATGTTTTAATGGGCCTTGAGAATCACATGAGTAAGTTGATACCTAGTGAAAGGTATCAAGATGATTATAAAAGTCTCTTGTAAGGGATGATAAGGTTCATAATAAACCAAGGAATGGAAACTTGACATGGGACGTAATCACAGGATTGACATAGTTCAATACCTGGAATAATATCACAGGATTGGTTAACTCCCAATACTTGGAATAATAACACAGGATTGGTTAAATCCCAATACCTATAATAATAACACAGGATTGGTTAAATCCCAATACCTGGAATAATGTCACAGGATTGCCATAGTTCAATACCTGGAATAATGTCACAGGATTGACATGGTTCAATACTTGGAATAGATGCACAGGATGGGTTAAATCCCAATACCTGGAATAATATCACAGGATTGGTTAAATCCCAATACCTGGAATAATAACACGGGATTGGTTAAATCCCAATACCTGGAATAATATCACAGGATTGGTTAACTCCCAATACCTAGAATAATAACACAGAATTGGTTAAATCCCAATACCTGGGATAATGTCACAAGATTGACATAGTTCAATACCTGGAATAATGTGATAGGATTGACATGGTTCAATACCTGGAATAGATGCACATGATTGGCATAGTTCAATACCTAGAATATAACACTGGATTGGTTAAATCCCAATACTTGGAATAATATCATAGGATTGGTAACAATCCAATACCTAGAATAACTGCTCAGGATTGGTAACAACCCACTACCTGGAATGTATGCACGGGTTTGACATAGTTCAATACCTGGAATAGTTTCATAGGGTTGACATAGTTCAATACCTGGAATAGTTATACAGCATTGACATAATCCAATACTTGGAATGGATACACAGGAATGATATAAGTCTAATGCTTGTACTAGTTGCACAAGATTGGTATAATCTAATGCCTGGAATATTCATATAGGATTGGTATAAACCAATGCCTGAACAAGGCATGATGATGTACATTCTCATGTCCAGCATAATCCAAAATTTGTTTAGAAGATTGGCTAAGGCCAACCGATAGAAACAAGAAAGATTCATGGGTGACTTATCAGAGTAATAAGTATCATGAGGAAAGCATGGGATGTTGAGTTAATATAATAGATAAATGATATAGATGTTCTTCCTGTTTCTTTTTAAGAGAATAGATGATCTATTGTTCTGTCATAAATAGTTACAATGCTTTAAGATGAGAATGCTTAAACTGCTTACCCTCTGCACAACTTTATATCTTTAAACTGCAATAATAATGTTTTTGGCGGAGAGTTGTATTTCTCGCTGGGGCAATTTACAATTGTCTCACCCCCGTGGGATCCAACATTTTTTTAGGTGGACAAGCACAGAGGAGGCTGAGAATACCTTGCAGAGGAAGAACATCAACAATAGCAGTGACAACAGTGACAGCTCAGGTTGAGTGTATTGTTTGTCGTGTCTTGTAGATAGAAGTCCTATGTGTCGTCTCTGTACTCTCAGGTCCTTAGAGTTAATAGATAGTGCTTTTAATGAATCGTTTTGAGATTTTGGCTTGATGCCTTGAGGTTCTTATGTTGTATGTGTTTAACTTTTAACAAGGCAGTGGATGTTGTAACCCTCGAGAAGAGATGGTACAAGTTATGTACTTATGAACCAGGATGTAAATGTAATACATTGGTTCTTGTTGAAAGAGTTTTCCTATGAATGGATCTCTTTGAAAAAGGTTTTAATTTTTAGTGATTTTTAGTCATCCACTGTTAGTAATTGCTTCCGCTTAATTAATGATGTATGTTTTGAACGATTCACCCCAATTTAGTGGTATTAGAGCTCTAGGTTCGCTGAGTCTACAGAGACATAAGACTAAGGTATCGAGTCTATTCTAAGTGTACCTCAGTGTATCTTATAGTGCCTTCTGCTTATGCATAAGAAGATATATAACTTCAAGATGTCTAGAGAACACGAGGAACACGTTGTTGAGAGCAATGTTGCTGCACCAGTGGAAGGTGCCAGGGATCAGGCAAGAAAAGGAATAGTGCCTGAGAATCCCCCTGTTGATGAAGTCATGATGAGAAACCCATCTTTTTCTACACTTTTTGGGCATTTCATGACTGCAATAATGCATATAACAGATCGGATGTCGGTACTACAATCCAGGGCACCAGTTCCCAATGAGGGATATGGGTCTGGTAAGACCTTTGAATGACTATGTCGTGTAGGAGTCATAGAATATGCTGGGACATCTGACCCAACAGATGATGATCTCTGGCTCACTGAGTTAGAAAAGGCTTTTAAGATCCTTAGTATCCCAGATGCTGACAAAGTTAAACATTCTATGTACCTTTTGAAGGGTAGTGCTGGACATTGGTGGGCTATAGAAGAAATAAAAAGGAATGATGAAGAGGTTGGATGGGAGGAATTCCGTCGAGAATTCGTCAATAAGTATTTTCCAAGGACGTATTTAGATGAAAATATCTCACAGCTTGAGAAGATACGACAGGGAGCCATGTCAATAAGTGAATATGAGGTTAAGTTCATGGAACTTTTACGATTTTGTCCTCATATGGCTGCTACTGAGGAGGAGAGGATCCGACGTTTTGAGAAGGGATTAAATGTTGAGATGTCCATTCCGACATCTGCCCTAGAAAGTAGAGAGAGGTTTTCCAAATTTGTGGAGTCTATACGGAGGATAGAAAGGTCTACCATAAAGAAACATGAGACAGACCTTAAAAGGAAGACTACACAGTCACGGGAACAGTGGAGTAGTGGCAACAAACAACCAAAATCTTCACCAGTTCAACAACAATGTAGTGCACCTATGCAGGGGTCATCACGTTGGGGTTGAGCCTATCATAAATGTGGACAGCTAGGACATTTTAGACAACAATTTCCAATGAGAAATAGTGAGGTGACCCAACAGTCAAGGCATAATATGCAAAACCCATAAAGACCTCAGTCCAGTGGAGCAGATGGTAGAGGACAAAGACAAGTGTCACATTTTGGTCCATCTACTTCTGGAAGTAGAGGACAAAGGCAATACCAAATAACAACTAAGTCCATGTTTTGGGTCAGATAAGATGTTAGTTAACTTGTAAAAAGTAGACTTGTCAAGATAGAACTTTCTATTTTGAATTATCTTATGTTCCCTACTAACAAGAAGGTAGTTGTTGTTTAGTTCATCTATATAATCCTTTGAGGATATGAGGAAGAGATAAGTAGAATGAAAACATACGTTCAGTTTAATATTCTCTTATATGTTTGAAAATTTTCTCTTTTCATGCAGAAAGGGAAAAGATGTAAAAGAAACACTCAGAGAAAATTTGAGATACTAAGTAGTGAAATTCAAAGAGATGTTAAGAATATGGAACATAATATAAAACAAATACATACTACCCAATTTCAGTTCTTGAATACCCTGGCCATGTATTCATTTATTGAAGGCAAGGTAAGTATGACATATCTAGATTGTTATCTTTTTGATTACTCTGATCAAGTAGTCATTCTGAAACAATCTCAAGAGTTTAAAGAAGAAGGAGATGTGGCATGGATATTTCTACCACATTCTAATCGATATATAGAGGAATTTGATTTAATTATAAATCAACTTATAAACAGAAATGAGGATGTTATGTGTTATTAATACATGTGTTAGATACCAAGGTAAGGGATTTTGGTATCTGAGAAACATCAGGCTATCTTATGATAGTTACATGGAATGGTTAACTGTGGAATCAGTCCAGTTACCTAATGTAGTATGGACATCATATGGTAGGGGTTTATGCTTTGCATAAACATAACATTGATGAGAATGATCTATTTGAAGGAATAATTGTAAAATCATTACAATAAAAGTTTATAAAGTTAAATTAACAAATAACCTCTATCTAAATAAGAAAAGTGTTACCTGACACAGAATAAACTCCACAGTCAATAACGAAACGACAGTGGAGTATATGCCTTATGTGTTTGATTCTATGAGAATTTTGTGTGAAAGAACTTTGTACTGATCAAAGTTCTATGGTGTCTCCATAACAATGAGATGTTATGTGGAGACTTGATGATATAACGAATGAATAATAATTGTCTCCTTTTATCTGGGATTTCGAGGACGAAATCCTTGTTAGGGGTTTATGATTTGTAACATCCCTGACCTGGGTTATGCCTTAACCCTAGATGTTTTTCTTAATAAATTTAATTATATGCTTGCTCTTATTTCTTGAAAAGTAATTAAGGTTCAAGAGGAACTTATGTTTCAATTTTAGTCCTTTTCAAATGATGTTGAAGCAATGTTTGCTTATTTTGGACTAAAGTACAAATTACCCAAGTTGAGGGGTTAACTTGCAAATGTTGCATGATAAGATGTTCCTCAAGTGTTTAGGCATCATGAGAATGAAGATGATGCAGAGGTATGACTTGTGAAAGCCAGAGTACCAAGAAAGAGCTGATAAAGCAATGTTTGTGCATTAAAACCTAGTTTTGGTGTAATGTGCAATTCACCCAAAACCCAGGGTCCAATATGTAAATTACCACTTCAAAATAGTCCCTAATGTTTCTTGGCATCATTTAGAGCAAAGAAAATGAGAGGGGCATCTCATTTGTATCTCTTTGGAGGAGAGAGAATCTTGATATTAAAATAATCAAGATTTAAGCATAATTGGAACTTTACTTCAATTTAATGCAAAAATAAATATATTAATTGAAGTTCCCTTCAACCAAAATTATGTGGGTTGAAATCCATATATGTGTACGACCTTGTGCCTTGCAAAGGCACTAAAATATCCAAAGGAAGTGGATAACTCACTCACATTATTAAAAGAAAAAGAATTATCCACTCACTTTAGGATATTATTATTATAAGGGTTAAGGTGCTTAATTTGCTTTTCTTTAAAACACAGATAATTGAGAGGAATAAGAGGCAAAGGGGATAGCCTCGTAACCAAGGAAGGGAAGGGGGAAAGTGGCAAGGAAATGGAGGAGATAACCCCTACTTTCTCTCTCTTAAATGAATTTTTTAATATAAAATGCATATATGCTCCTTTATCCATGAGTTGAAAGGATAATTTCGAAACCCCTTTCACTTCTTGCTTGCAAAAATGACCAAGGGAGATTGGAGAAACAGGAGGACGACCCCGAACCTTTTGGTAAGCTTCTTGACCTTCTTTCACCATGACTTCATGGTGGAAATCGAAAATAAATGATGGATTTCTTCTTTTCTCCATGCAATCTTCTATCCTAGCCATTTCTTTTCACTCAAAAGTATGAGGAAGAGCTTGGTATAGTTGAGAAAGCTTCTTCCACCATTAAAGACGTGAATCTTGGAGCTTTGAATCTCATTTGGAGGCGGGTTTTATAACTTGAACCCTTAATATTGTTATTGCATTCAATTCCTTATCAATTGTTGATCCCTTCTTTATTCTTGGAATTTTATTTGGTTGATTGATGCAATCACCATGAAAATCACAGAAATTTTCATGGGTTTAGAGCTTGATGATGATGACATCATCATAAGCACACACCTCCCCAAATATCTATTGCAAACAGTTTCAACATCATGGTCCAAACGGTTTCACCAAACCGTTTGGAGACCAAACAGTTTGCAAACCATTTGGTGATACGAGTCCCAAACTGCATGAGAGTGTTGACCGTTTGGATGGGTTGACCATTTGAGGTCTGAACCCTAGTACATGTTGGATGATGATCCAATGGATCCAATTCATTGATTAAATGTATGGACAATCCACCAATTACAACCCTAATCGATTTGTTGGAGGTTCCATAAAGTGATCCATTTGATTTCCAGACTTTTTGGCTCAAACGGTCTTGAGATCGTTTGAGCCCAAACGGTCTTGAAACCATTTGGGATCAAACCATTTTCAAAACCATTTGGTGATCCAATGGTTGAGATTTGAGGGTTGGAGATCCAAGAGCCAATAATTGTTGAACCTCAATAACCCAATTGATTGAAGGTTCCAATGTAGCAAATCATGTTCAACTAATTGATGAATGTACCTAATGAACCCTTGCGGTTTTGAGACTAATTTGGCCCAAACGGTCTTGAGACCATTTGAGTCCAAACAGTCTTGAAACCGTTTGGTGATGAAACCTCAAAACCGAATAAAGGTCAATTGTGATTCAATCATTTGGAAATTGAAGGTGATGATTGTTCCAATGATCCAATGATTGATAGTGATGATAATCAATGAAGGTACAAAGGTTGAAATCTTAAAAGTACCTAAATGATTAGTACCAATAAAGGAATAAACCCTAATTTCTTATAAGAACAATAACTTAGTACACTATGTCAATCATAGTTGTATGTACTTGATTGGAGGGTTGATGTAACCTAATCAAGTTGAAAGGATGGTAGAAAGGAATTCATACATGAGTATTGATCATGTGGTGATCAGGTTATGATCCTTAGTAAAGAGATCATGAAACCCTAATTGAGGGTGATTCCATGAGAAACCCTAATTGAGGTTGATTCCATGTGAAACCCTAATTGAGGTTGATTCCATGTGAAACCCTAATTGGGGTTGATTCCATGTGAAACCCTAATTGAGGTTGATTCCATGTGAAACCTAATTGAGGTTGATTCCATGTGAAACCCTAATTGAGGTTGATTCCATGAGAAACCCTAATCGAGGGTGATGCCATGAGAAACCCTAGTTGGGATGAATAGTAAACCTTAAGTATAGGCAATGAGATGTGAAAGCCTAATGAAGGGTGATGCTATATGCAATCCTCACCCTAATGAAGTATGATAGTATGTCAAACCCTAAACCCTAATAAAAAGTGATGGTATGGGAGACCCTAATCCTAATAATGTAATGGTAACTAATACATTGATGGGGGGAATACCTTAATCCAAGATAAGTTGATAACTCAAGAAAGTTGGAAGTGATGAGGAAAGTGATATATCAAGATATGAAAGAGATCACTTTTAGCATTCTAGGATTGATATACCTTGATGCACCTCAAATCCAATATACTTGGACAAGAAACACATGAAGTGTGTTATGTAAATTGTTACAATGAAATGTAATGAGTTTGATATACCTTGATAAGCATAGGCTTATATACCTTGAGAATAAGGTTAAGCCAAACTAATGAATATGATGTAATCATACCATGATAAGGATGAGGAATGAACTCATACCTTGTACTGATAATCATTTAATGATAAATGTCAAGAGTAATAAACATGATTGAATACTAAAGATGGGTAATGACCTTGGGAGCCATATGGTTATATGTTGCCTAGTGAGAGGTGACAAGGTGTTTTATGGGCCTTATGAGCCATAAGAATGATTGTTTCCTAGGGAGAGGTGACAAGATGTTTTAATGGGCCTTGAGAATCACATGAGTAAGTTGATACCTAGTGAAAGGTATCAAGATGATTATAAAAGTCTCTCGTAAGGGATGATAAGGTTCATAATAAACCAAGGAATGGAAACTTGACATGGGACGTAATCACAGGATTGACATAGTTCAATAACTGGAATAATATCACCTGATTGGTTAACTCCCAATACCTAGAATAATAACACAGGATTGGTTAAATCCCAATACCTGGAATAATAACACAGGATTGGTTAAATCCCAATACCTGGAATAATGTCACATGATTGACATAGTTTAATACCTGGATTAATGTCACAAGATTGACATGGTTCAATACCTGGAATGGATGCACATGATTGGTTAAATCCCAATACCTGGAATAATATCACATGATTGGTTAAATCCCAATACCTAGAATAATAACACAGGATTGGTTAAATCCCAATACATGGAATAATATCATAGGATTGGTAACAATCCAATACCTGGAATAACTGCTCAGGATTGGTAACAACCCACTACCTGGAATGTATGCACAGGTTTGACATAGTTCAATACCTGGAATAGTTGCATAGGGTTGACATAGTTCAATACCTGGAATAGTTATACAACATTGACATAATCCAATACTTGGAATGGATGCAAAGGAATGATATAAGTATAATGCTTGTACTAGTTGCACATGATTGGTATAATCCAATGCCTGGAATATTCATATAAGATTGGTATAAACCAATGCCTGAACAAGACATGATGATGTACATTCTCATGTCCAGCATAATCCAAAATCTGTTTAGCATATTGGCTAAGGCCAACCGATAGAAGAAAGAAAGATTCATGGGTGACTTATCAGAGTAATAAGTATCATGAGGAAAGTATGGGATGTTGAGTTAATATAATAGATAAATGATATAGATGTTCTTCCTATTCCTTATTAAGAGAATAGATGATCTATTATTCTATCATAAATAGTTACAATGCTTTAAGATGAGAATGCTTAAACTGCTTACCCTCTGCACAACTTTATATCTTTAAACTGCAATAATAATGTTTTTGGCAGAGAGTTATATCTCTCACTGGGGCAATTTACAATTGTCTCACCCCTGTGGGATCCAACATTTTTTTAGGTGGACAAGCACGGAGGAGGCTGAGAATACCTTGCAGAGGAAGAACATCAGCAGCAGCAGTGATAGCTCAGGTTGAGTGTACTGTCTGTCGTGTCTTGTAGATAGAAGTCCTATGTGTCGTCTCTGTACTCTCAGGTCCTCATAGTTAATAGATAGTGCTTTTAATGAATCGTTTTGAGATTTTGGCTTGATGCCTCGAGGTTCTTATGTTGTCTGTGTTTAACTTTTAATAAGGCAGTGGATGTTGTAACCCTCGAGAAGAGATGGTACAAGTTATGTACTTATGAACCAGGATGTAAATGTAATACATTGGTTCTTGTTGAAAGAGTTTTCCTATGAATGGATCTCTTTGAAAAAGGTTTTAATTTTTAGTGATTTTCAGTAATCCGCTGTTAGTAATTACTTCTGCTTAATTAATGATGTATGTTTTGAACGCTTCACCACATGAGTCTTTGGTCTTCTCTAATTACTTAACCACTCTTGCAACAAGTCTTCCGCCTTCAAGGATTTGCCCACTCTTGACTTGGATATTTTGCCTTTGACTTCACCTTCACCAAGGATAAGCTTTTCACCAAGGGACTTCTTCCCTTATTCTTCACCTCTCTAGACAAGAGAGAGAATATTCGTCTTCATGATAGAAAGATATATTGGGAGGTAGAAGAACTGAGAGCCTCACAAATATACATGTAGGACTCTCTTATAAATCTCCTACTCACTCTAGTGGATGTAGTAAGTGATTAAGTTTATGAGAGAGAATGGAGGTTTGTTGAGGCAAGTATCTCTCAAATATAATATAGGGAACCTCATAGTGCTTGGTTAATCATGATATGAAGCACAAGGGGTCCTATTTATAGTTGAGGCTGCCTACTATCCAGTAGAGACATTTAGGATCAAATTCTAGCCATTTTGAGGTTCCAACGGATATATTTTGAGTTTACAACACTCAAACAGCTAGAAATACTATTATGTACTTTTGTATACTGTGTTGTCAGCTGAGTTGTCTTTTAAGAAACTCAACTGACGACATTGTATGACAAGTCAAAGTGCATGTGTCAGTTGAGTTGTCACCAAGACAAACTCTGCTGACCCCACACATTTGCCAAAATCTAGACAGGTTGTCTGCTAAGTTGTCATTAGGACAAACTCGGCCAACGTGCCAACATGTAATCACTTTTGACAAATATCTAAAAAGTACTTAAACATTTAAATTAAGTGCTTTTGATTTTTTAAGGCTTAATTACCAGTCATAAAATCATTACAAGTGATTTACATCAAATATATATGGAGGAAAATATCTATTTTTCAATCTTGATCTTTATGCATGTATGACTTGATTTCTCCAAGTTAGGATGCACAAGTTTGGTTCTATATAATTTGAAATCACTCAAGTAGAATCATTAGACACAAATGAGTGGAATGGCTAGTCATCATCAAAATAAGTGTTTCGTTAATTTATACCTTGAGTCAACAATCCTTTCATAGCCTTATGATAATATACATAAATCAATTTGTAATTTGAAAAACTAAATGTAAACAAATTCATAAATACATAGATTTGTGCACCATAGAACTTCCTTATTAGGATACAATTACTAGTTTGTAAAAAAAAGATAAAGAAAAAAAATCCATACAACACATCCATCACTCTTTCCTAGTGCGAACCAGAATACAAGGTTTTACTTTGCAGTTTAAAAAATAATGTAGAAATTGCATTGAACACCTCCCATACTCTTTCTGTAACGCCTGGGCCCACTGCCCAAGGCTCTAGCAGAGTTTCAAGAATGAAGACTGGCCCCACAGACCACCACTAGCTTTAACTGCATGCTTTGTCCTCACTCATGTGCAGGCCAGGGTCAACTTCCCGACTGGTCCCCAAGGCTCTAGCAGAGTTTTAGGAATGATGACTGGCCCCACAGACCACTACTAGCCTTAACTGCACGCTTTGTCCCCACTCACGCACAGGCCAGGGTCAACTTCTTGACTGGTCACCCATCCTAGTACTACTCCAAGTTGAGCACGCTTAACTATGGAGTTCTTTAGTAATGGGCTCCCGGAAAAGGAGGTGCACCTTGGTGATATGAGTAGTCCAATCATTCCTTATAAGATCATTTTATCCTAGGCCTCAAATCCTGGGATGTTACACTTTCCTATATAGTATAGATTGGTATTATATTGGATAAACCCATTCATAATATTATAAATCCCTGAAAACTAGAAAATGCAAACACATGACATGTGAGAAATAAACATCATTAAAAATCATTTGAGAATGCTAGGGATGTACTAAAAATGAAAATATTGATGATAGAATAATAAAAACATAGAAGTTGAAAACATGCAAGAGATTACACGACTTATTAGGATAAAACCACACCAATAAAAGGAGTTTATGACATGAGGGGTCGGTGTCTACATTATACAATCCACAACAATTGGATATAACCTGATACCAAAAAAATTATTTCCACCACATCAACCATCTCAAACAGGTGTGTCATAACACAAGCTTAACAATTGAGCCATGGACATGAAATGGGGCGATCATGGAGTCTTGATGGCATCAAACATCAACTCCTTTAAGTCATTGTTGACAAAGTTGATCAAACCCTCTAAAAACTAGTCTTTGGTATTACAAGGGATGGCAAATATTTTGAGAGATAACTTATTCTAGAGGGCAAGCGATGCATCACCTATTATGAGAATAATTGCAAAAAGAGTGGGCAGAGTAAATATCGGAATTAATATAAAAATAATTTCTATTTTTATATATATAATCAACATATTCCAAATAATACACGCAAACAAAGAGGTCTAAGATTGTGGTATAAACAAGCTTCCTTATTATGAAGAATGTAGATGATGTGATCATTCGTTTGTGGTACATGAGGAGTGATCATTATAAAAACATGAAAAACTACTTTTAGAAAAAATGCAATTTAAAAGTATGCTTTGTGCCATAATATTGTTTTAGACAAAGTCTACATATGAATGGACCATGTCATACCTATTTATTTATTTATCCCAAGGAGGAATTTTTTTACATCCTATGCCAAATAAGGATGTGTCTCTTCATTCACCATTTTATGTGTCAATTTGTTTCCCATAATGAAAACTAGTCCTGAATTTCTAAAAAATGATTTTCCCAATGAGACTTATATGTCTCTACTCAAGATCACTATATTTGTGACCACTTATAAGACTGAGTGAGATAGGAAATCATATATGGATACCCTCTTCTAAGCCCAACAATAAAGATATTCATGATGTTCTTTCTATTTGTTGTGAGTAGCACCATCTAACGTCATAAATTTGATGTTGTCTAGGATGTGTATTTTTCATTTGTATCAATTTCTTTTCCAAAACAAAACCAAGCATAAAACCAAAAGCTAATATTTGTCCAGTTTAAAGGTAGAGGTGTGATAGTGCCTTCGATAAGGTGTATCATTTTTGTAAGTATTGTCAAAAAAGGAACTTTTTTTATTTCACTATGATTCGGGAGAAGTTTTATATTATAAAAACATGTTTCGAACATAGAGAAGTCATATATAAGGATGCTTTTCTACAATGGGAGCAAAGACTTTCTTCGATTAGAGCTTAATAATAACTCATCCCTAAGGTGTCAAAATTTACACATCATATTTCAACTAACTAGACGTAATGAAATTTGTTATCATTTTGTCAATATTCACAATGTTCTCTAATTTTGTAGGTAAAGAGAATATTCAGTCTTGAGTTAAAAGATTCAATCTTGTACATTAAAACACACTATAATATCTATGAGCATCGATCTAAGTATGTCCATGAAGAAAACAATTGTTGGAATTTAATTTTAAGGTCGATAGATGTTGAAAAAACTTTTAATCCTAGGATTGTAACCACTATATTTATAGTATTGACTTGCGTTAACAATCTTAACAACTAGATCACTTGGTATATGAATGGCATCAAACTAGCTCAGCAACATTTAACACTTTGTAACTGGTTGGACACCCTTATTCTTCAAAAAAGGAGTTTAATCCTCAGTTTTTTTTGTCTACGTCTATAATCTATAACCCTACAAATAAACAGAAGTGTGGTGTCAGCCTACTAGCTTTTATATCTATTACAACTACTTGCTTAATTTTGTTTTTTAATTGGGTCTATTGTGTTCACGTTGATCCAATTCTCTGTCCGGTATACTTCATTCGGAGTATCCTGTTGATCACATGCCACATACAACACATTATTACAAATAAATTGATGGACTGCTGAGAAGATAAATATAAAATGATTTTGCTGAATTGCTTCACTCAGAGACAAACAGGAGTTAGAGTATATAGACAAGAAACATTGTTCTTTCGTCCTCCAATAGAGAGAATGTGCTTGGATGCTTTACACTTTTAATTTTTTTTTCAAATATTTTAAAGTTTTATTTGTTGCGTCGACATCTTCATATTGTGTAATCATCGATTTTCCAACAACTTAGTTGTGTGTCCACGAATACAATTATTTTATGTGTTCCACTTGTCTGTATGTATACTTATTAGTCTATATTGTATGTGTACTTACAAGATAGAGGGAGTTAACTCACTATTGATTGAATTGTTCTCTTAGTAAGTTTCATACTAGTTGATTGGTATGAAAGTGTAGTACAAATTACCAAAACTAATTTTGAGTTTGCAGGGTGTTTTAACAATGTGTTTGTGTTCATTGATCATGCCCATTAATTGTGCAATTTGTTTAGTTGGTTATTTTTTTTGTAAATTCATTTTCTGAGGAGCTTTTTTGTCAATATCTCTAGATTGTGTAGTCATTGGTTCAATATGTGTTTATTTTTTAGCAACTTAGCTATGCGTCCATGAATACAATTAATTTGTGTGTTCCAATTGTCTGTATGTGTACTTATTAGTCTAGATTGTATGCGTACTTACAAGATAGAGGGAGTTAACTCACTCTTGGATTGTATGTGTACTTATTAGTCTAGATTGTATGCGTACTTACAAGATAGATGGAGTTAACTCACTCTTGGATTGTTCTCTATGAATAAGTTTCATACAAGTTAATTGATATGAAAGTGTATTACAAACTGCCAAAACGAAATTTGAGTTTGCAAGGAGTTTTACCAATGTGTTTGTATTCATTGATCATGCCCATTGATTGTGCAGTTTGTTTAGTTGGTTATTTACTTTTATTTTTTATAAATTCATCTTTTTGAGGAGCTTTTTACTACGACGTCAAACAAAGAGGATATTATTGTTATAGAAATGTCACATTTCAAGTATGTGTGGTCACCAAATTAACTTATGCATGTGTTCTAGCAACCTGGTTATGTTCTCATCAACTCAATTCTAGCACCCTATTCGTGTTCCAACACCCTATCTGTGTGCTAATCAATTTTGATTGCCTATGTTTACATGTTAGAGGCAGTTCTCATAGTTAAGGAAGTTGCTCTCTCTAGTGGGTTATGATTAACATATGATAGTGCAGTACAAGTTGTGATTATGAGAAAAAACCAGTTTTATGTTTGGTGCGTGTTCATCGATTGATCCTATAAATTGACAACCTTATGATGGAGGGAGTCGTTTGGTTGATAATATAGTTATTATCTTTTCACATGTTGTAGAAGGGAGTTTCAATAATGTGTATAGGGATAGAAAAACAAGACCAGACCCAAATGACCCGACCAGAACCCAATAACTTGAAGCAGGTTAGGGTCTAAGATTTTTTGACCGATCCTAAATTGACCTGAATCTGAAGAACCCAAAATTAAATTAGGGTCGGGTCCGAGTTTGACTTTTAGACCCGAATTGACCTGATTACTTGAAATTCACAAGTATATATTCAAATAAAATTAAAAATACTATAGTTTTAAGTCACTCAATGGTCTATTAAATTCTAGACCATCAGTCATGAAGTTTATTTTGACAATTCTATATGCTTTTGTATTGATTTGTATGATTTATTATACTAATTATATTATGAATTCATAATTAAAACTCTTGAAAGAAACTGCAATAAGATTTATATTTGTTTCTAAATCATATATTAAGTTTTTCACAATGATTTTTTTTATTACGCTTGAAAATGATCAATGATTAAACAAATCATAGTAGTTTTTTTAAAATTGTTCTCTTAGTATTTGGATTTACGGGTCAGATCTGATAAATCCAAAATTATTTGCGGGTCAGGATAGTGTCAAGGGCTTCAACTCGAAAATCCATCTATTGCAAATTTAAGATCTAACAAAAAAGTGTTGACCCGAAATAAAACCCATTCAACCCGAACCCGATTGCCACCCCTAAATGTGTATGTGCTCATTGGTTCGTCATGTTAATTGAACACCATACAATGGAAGGAGTTAGTTGGATGTCAATTAAAATTTTCCTCTTTTAGTTGGTGGTATACAAATTATTATGTATTTGTATGAATAGAAAAATCAATTTAATTTAGTCGATATGGTCTATAGTCGTTCATGCTTGGTCGTTTTTTCTTTATTATATTGAGTTTATGTTGTTTTTTTTTGTCTAATGTGTCATCAAAGATAAAAAGAATAAAAATATATATTGTACAATAGAACATTCCAGCAAAATCATATTTTATAGTTATATAATTGATAAGTTCAAATGTAATGCACGTGCTAAGCACGTGTTTTTTGCTAGTTAACGAAAAAA
Source organism: Alisma plantago-aquatica (assembly GCA_963693085.1). NCBI lineage: Eukaryota > Viridiplantae > Streptophyta > Magnoliopsida > Alismatales > Alismataceae > Alisma > Alisma plantago-aquatica. The sequence goes on along the minus strand of OY856413.1, from coordinate 977,812,992 downwards.
TTGTTACAACAACGCGGTCCGGGCCGGATCTCCTGCTTGACCCGGCGAACGCCCAAAGACTCCGCACATTGTACCCGTCAGCCGCCTCCGCTGCCGGGGGGAGGCAGCACTGTGCAAACTCACCTGACCGGCAGCGCCGACTGCAGTCTCCATGGAAGCCTCCTGCCTGGGTACCTCTTCGGGTCTCGTTGCCATCCAGTCCAACGCCTCTCGTCAGTGCAAGCAGCCGCATTTAGCTAGCCTACCATTCCCGGCATGCTGTTCGTTGCAAAGCTCTTGTGAACAGCTCCGCTGCTCCCACCGACGTCCGGCCATTCTGGAGGTGAGGAGATGCAAGGTCTCTGCGTGCAGAAGCCAGTATTCGGCGGAGGTAGATGACAGGCCGAAAGGTGGCGAGAAGTACGGTATCAGATTGCGGAGGAAGAAGCTCGCAATCTTCGTCTCCGGTGGAGGGTCCAACTTCCGCTCCATCCATCAGGCGGCGGAACAGGGACTGGTACATGGAGATGTCGCGGTTCTCGTTACGGACAAGCCCGGTAGATGACAGTTAGCTTCTGTTCCTACTTTCATAACTCTTATAGTTCCCTACTTCAATCTTGAAAACAGCCACTCTGAGTGCTTCTCAGACCGAATGGAGTGCGCTCAGTGACTGCATAAATGAGCGTCTCTTACTAGTTTCTGCTCTAATTGTCGCTCTATTTGTTGAGATGGGGGGCGGCAATAGTCCTGTTAATGATTGTTCCTGTTAACTCCTGGTAGGTTGTGGAGGTGCCACTTACGCTGCAGAGAACGGCATTCCGGTTGTCCATTTTCCCAAGTCGAAGTCTTCACCTTCTGGACTGCCACCAGACGAGCTGGTAGCTATTCTCAGGCAAAGTTATTTCTCTCCCAGACTCTTGCTAAATTTGGACTCGCCTTTGAATTGGTTTCCTGGATTCATCTGTTCATTTTATGTTCATAGCAACTGCTCAATTTAATGTTAGAAATCAATGTTTTAGGCATTAATGAAGGCTGCTCATAAAGAAAAAGATATATCGTTTTTGTTGATGTAACCAAACTTATTAAAGTACATGATTTCTATGCTGTGGTTGAATGTCCTCCCCCTGGATGAGTGAAACCAGACAGATGGGTGATAGACTTCTAGTGATTACGCCTCGTTATTTGGTGAGATAATTAAGGTTATTAGTGCTCAACCCCTTGAGCTGGTCTCAATAACAGCCCAAGAAGGAATTTTAGAATACTATTGGTAAATTGATGCAACGAATACACTAGAGGACAAGATCATTCTATAAGAAAAAAACACACTAATTACTTTTGAGAGTGGTTACAATTGTTGCCAACTTGATTACTTCCATCTATGAGTAAATGAAACAATATGCAAGTGTGGAAATAAGATGGAAGACTAATGAAATATTTTCTTATTGATAGACGAAAAAGTCTCCTATATATATGAGAAGAGCAAATACAAGGAATTGAACTTAATCCTAATGGGTTAAGACAATTAGGCACATATAACATAATAAACTAAATAACAATAACTTTAACACTCCCCCTCAAGTTGGAGTGTGAGTGAAATACATATATAGTTTGGACTTAAAAGACTCAATTAGACGATAAGACAAATAGAAAATAAAAAAATATCACCCCATACAAGATTTTCACTTCCCCTTAAACATGACTCTCCAACTAATAAAAGATTTGATGACACCTCCTTTGAAGTTATATTCTGCATGCTGAAAATACTTGAGCTTTGGAGAAGATCTTCTGAATTGCATATGGAATGAAGAACATTACCATCAATCTTAAGCACACAACCATAATATCATGACTATGCCATCTTCATTGGAAGAAAATGTGTAATTGGAATAACCACCATTAACACGTCTAACGATATAGCAATAGAAGTGTTCACAAACACATATATGATGAGGTGATCATGACTGTCAAACTGGTGCTGTATGGAGAGTGACTCTCGGAGGCTTGAAGGGATTGAAAGACACTATTAAAGAAACCCAAGTAGATCACTAGAAGAGCCATCTTGGCAATTGAGGAACGTAAGATGTAACTTCGCGAAGATATGAATAAAGTAGCTCCGTGAAGATAAAATCTAGATGAATCATCAACCCTGTAGGTGTAGTATTTGTGGGCTTGATATTGACGAGCTTATAAAAAAATAACCATCCATCTTATAGGATGCAACATGATTGCCACAAAACTAACACCAAAGGGAACAAGAGGCTGGGATAAGCGCATAAAGCTCTATCCTGACATGTGTGTGTCAATGTTGTGATTGAGATCCTTTAATGTTGCATGAAGTGGTGTTGCTGGAATAAGCACAGATAGGCAACCCACATGCATATCGTGGCACGAACACAGAGAAGCACATTGTCATTGGGAAATAGATACACCAATGATGTTGGAAGCACGATGTTTAGTGGGAAATGAAGTGCCACAAAGACATTAGAAGATGGATGTGTGTAGTTCCATGGAGGTCAGAATAGCCTGGACTGATACATATCAACTCTCTCTTTCTCATTCTCCTCATCCTCCCTCTTCATACATTCTTTTTCTCTCTTCTCATATTCTCTCTCTCATCTATATCTGCCTCACAGCAAATACGAAGTGAGTGAGTAGTTGGTTTGGAAAAGAGACTATACCCCCTGCACGTAGAAAGGGATGCACACATGGGGGTTGGTAGGGGGAATAAAATTGTCAACGGAGAGCAAAAAAAAAGGCACTATGCCCCTTTTTTGATGCTTTATAAACTAGCACGGGGTATTAGGTTTATGCTGTCGATATAACTGATAACGCGAGTCAATTTGCTACATGACCCGATTAGATAGATCCACATAGAAAAAATAATTGGATTTTTGTTTGACCCGAAAAACACATTTATCCGACCGTTTGTCAAAAGTCAGATCCGAAGAAGGACCAGATTAGCAATTTTGTAGATACCATAACTGCTTTGAGATCTTGTTGAAGCTCCGGATCTATCGTACTTGCAGCCAATGAAATGCTTAATCCTGGAGACGAAGTTCTTCGGGTGATGCCTCGATGGTGCCTGATAAACAAATGCCAAATTTGCAGGATCCCAAGAAGACAATGTAAGGGCAATTTTCAGTTTTGTAGATTGATGGTGATGAGCACGTGTTCCTTGGCGTCGAAGGGCACGTGTTGACTTCGCCGTGTGAGGATTCCTTGTACTCATCTTTAAATAAATGACAAATCGATATTGCTTGGAGATTAAGCGGGGGCAGAAAGGGACAATTTTATGGGCTCGTGGGTTAGGATTGGTAGTGCCCTGTCTTTCAAGATACCACGGTCATGATTGTGCTTGCGTTTTTGGAGAATAAATGAAACGACAACTTTGGGGGTGGGTGGTAGATAATAGCCAAGGAGAGGAATATAAGCGCCACAAAGAAGCTATCTATGGAGGCCATATTCATTGCTAATAATCACAAACAACTCCTCTGTGACTCCCATCATCATGGCGAGGATCATGAACAAGATCATCTCAACCTCAAAGTGCTTGGTTTGGATATAATAGATCTAGGAGAAAACTTAGGAAAGGATGAGTAGATGTGATTTGAGGGAGTCAGATAACAATAAGTGATGGTTGGGAAGACAAGCGCCAATGTAGATTTTTTTTGCAAGAAATGAAAGAAGGGAGGAGATGATCATAGAGGCCGCGATGATGCCCGGAGGACGACAAAACCAAGAAGAGAGGGCGGCCACCGACAGGCAGAGAGTCTCTCCTTTTTCTCCCTAGGTTTAGGATCAATGGCTGGTACCATGTGGAAATAAAATGGAAGGCTAATGAGATATTTTCATATTGATATACAACAAACTCTCCTATATATACGAGAGGAGACAAGTACACGGAAGCGAACTTTACCGTAATGGGCCAAGATAATTAGGTTCATATAACATGATAAACTAAATAACACTAACACTAACATCAAGGATTGTAGCCAAGAGAAGAACTCACTACCCAATATTGGTTGCTGTGGGTGTTGAATTTAGATCAAAATTGGGAAGTATAAGGGCATGGAAGTAGAGGAATCAAGTGAAAGTACCTACGAGGAGAAACAGAAGTTTTTTTTCTTTTCTTTCTATGTTAAACTGTTAAATGAAGGCATTTGAAGTTCTTATTTTGAAGGTAATATATGTGAATACACGTTTGTGCATTAACTTGCTATGGGAGTTTGAAAGGGCTCAAAAGTTTAAGGGTCTCCTTAGGAACAAACATTATGGCGGAATAAATGAATAAAGAAGTACACAAAATTATTAAATTAAAGAGAAGGAATAAAGGAGCCCATCGAGATCTGGAGAAATTACACCTTTGAGAAATATAAGCTGCCAATAAAGGAATCTAAAAAGGCTTTTAGCCATAGTGGCAGATCCTAGATTCAATAACTTTTCATCTGGCAGAAAAGTTTGGAATTCGGAAAAAAAAGTGAAAATTTGGGAAGAAATCGACAAAGTTCAGTCAACTATTCATAAATAAATTGGAAATAACTCGGATATAGATATACATATATACGTATATATATGTAGGTTTTTGTCTCTGTGTAGCCATGTGGACACACATATAACATGAAATCATTAATCATAAAAAAATGACAATAAGACAAGCGAATGGTAATGGACTTGAGCTTGCATTTAAAGCAAGTTGTTAATTCAACAATTTCAAGCCAAGCAGAGAACCTTAAATAAAGATCCGATATGTTCTAATTCAGTAATGGCATTATAAGCAATGGTAGGAAGGGTGTTCAGTAGTACCTGGTTATATATAGAAGCGAAGATATGGTGGAAGATTGAACTGGGAGCTTGAGAGTTGAGACTTCAAAGCTCTGTTAGTTAGAACAGGGAAAGAGGGTGACATACATCAATACTCTGCTACAATATACAACCAAAAGAAAAAGAGACAAAGGGAGGGGGGAATGCAATTGTGAAAGTGGAGGGCAACTAATGTTTGAGGAAGGGGGGAGAATGTGAGGAAGGGAAAATGACAAGAAGGGCGAGGAGAAAACTGGGAAGCTGAAAAAAACCACCCAACATATTAAAAAAATGATTAATCAAAACAAGGGACTAGTCAATTGAAAATTAAAGTATCATATAAATTAAAATATACATCAGACGTGATTGTTTTAATCCCCACCCTGATTTTGTTCATGCAGATTAAATAGAGATATTATTTTCAGATATTTAAACACTTGATCACCTTGGAAAGCGTTTAAAAATATGAATGAATGAATGTCAGTTGTCTATTTATTTGCAATTTGACATTTATTGTTGACAAACTTAATAATGGTCATCACCATCAATTTCTCTAAGATGCAGTATAGTAACAATTTTTTTTCCCCACCAAATGATCAATATCTAAACTTGCATGATCTTTAGAAAAAGTAGACGTGGTTTTGGGTTTTTATGTAAGAGTTACAATGACGTTCAAACAAGGGCAGATCACCTCAAGCTGTTTCTAGAACCAGTGGCAGACTGCCTTGAGGTGGAGAACCAAATGTTAAGAGAAGCCCCCTCCAACACTGTCACTTTCTACACTGATCCTTGTTGTACCCTTTTATACCAATCTCTAAAATTTTTTGTTTTCTGAAACAGGAAATTCGAGATTGACTTTGTTCTTCTGGCGGGGTATTTAAAGTTGATTCCAATCGAGTTGGTTCAAGCATTCCCTAAATGTATATTAAATATACACCCTTCTCTTCTACCTGCTTTTGGAGGGAAAGGATTTTATGGCATGAAAGTGCATCAAGCAGTTATTGCATCTGGAGCAAGGTACATTTTATTCTTTTATTTACAAATGCAAACTTTATATAGTAATACACAATTGTTGTAGCATATTGTTAATTATTGAGCTAAGTATTATAGGATTTTGAATATAAGATGGTTTTTAGAACATATCCTACACTATACAGCCGGAGTCTGCTGTTGGGCATTGGCACTACTTTCACAGACCTGATAATCTTAAAACAAAGCTGAATGAGTATCTTCCCCCAGCATGTTTAGGTTTTGTCTTTGATATGATGATATGATGAATAGGTTACAACCTTTAATCTAATCAATCAATCCATCAATAAAATAAACCACTTTACATTTCCCCCAAAAATCTGAACTACTGGAAAGAGTTGAGGCTCTGCCAAAGGTGATATTATATGCCATTTCAAAACTAGTTTGAAACCATCTTTCTCAGTAGGCAGGATTCCCGTGGCACCATAAAATTCATCATAAACCTTAATCTCTTCATGGATCTTTCTTTTCGATTCAACTCTATATCTAGTTATATTCTCATTAAGCTGTTAATTTATAGGATTTCTTCTTATCAACTCTCCTAGTTAATTTTGATATATCTCTTCCTCTTTTAACGGTGCGTCGCTCTTTGAACAAGTGCATTCATGGTTTCAAAAGTAGTATGTGTTGTATGGGCATACAGAGTACTGAATAGAGTATATGCCGGATGGGGGAGCATATTCGGGAATATATGCTGTTTCAGATTCTTTAATAATCTAATATAAGATAAAAAAATACCTGATATAATTGCATAGTTAATTTATATAGTTATACATTTTGACCTGAAACTTATTGTAATGGGAAACGAATCCGATCCAAAAGTGTTGAATTGGAAGTAAATTCTGTTTAGAATATAGTCAAGCATGAAGTAAGCATTAACCAAAATAAAATAAACAGGAAATGCTTTAATATAACCACAGAAAATCAGGAATTAACAAAAAAAAATGCTAAATCCATAATCTTGCCTGAAGTTGTAATTTATGCAGGAAATAAATTGAGAAGAAGAATACTGATTTGGTGAGATTAAAAAAAGAAATAAAGGGAGGGGGGAGAAAAGAAGAGCACTAATGTAGTAATATACTATTGATATAAATTAAAAGAAATCACTAAATTGTAGGAAGAAGAGAAAATAGGAGGAACAGATTGAGAAGAGAAATTGTGTTGTCGACCAAATAAAATATAAGAGCCCGACAATTCCCCTTGATAAGAAGAAATGTGCACAGTAAATGACTTCTCATACATGATTTTGCTTGACAAACAACAAGTGGGCCATTCAAAAAGCAGCCAATAACCAGCCTTTCAAGCGGTTAAGCGGCCTCATAAGCAGTAAGGGTCCGCACAGTGGCCCAATTTGCCATATACAGTGCGGCTCACTAGCCGAGCCGTATAAGCGGCCGCTTATACGGCTTCACAATCGCTTTCTTCAAACATTTATTGTATTTGTCTATGTTGCACGTCCTTCCCACCTGAGGTGACCCTGGTGTAGTTTGTTCTCAATACCAAACGTACCTAGTTTATTTCTTATATAGCTATTCCTTAAGCGGTCTTTCATCACCTATCTAGTTCCCACACATTCATCTTAGCATTCTCATTTTTTCACATTGGTCTTATTGAAGTATTATTGGTTCTCTACCCATCATTTGTTCCCACATCACATGATTGATCATATAGTAGAAACTTCCTTATCAATCTGAATGAAATTTTCTGGTTGGATACTATTTCTGGTTGCACTCCATTTCATCCATCTTGTTAATGATCCTATGCTATGCATCCCCTTAAAAGTTTCCATGCATATGAATAATAAAGACCAAATAACAAAAGTTATCACCATTTTTGTACACCCACTCCATTCAACTTGGGAGCAATTGTTTCTAGACTGATTGAAATTACAATGCATGTGGTATGCTTTTATTTATAATTAAATTATTATATTCCAACACATTTATCCAAAGCTCTAGCTTGCAACTGAATTTGTCTTTGTTTCGTCAATTTAAAAATATTGTCCATGAATAACGTATACCGATGAAAGGTCAATATCATCTGAATGTGTTGTTAGCTCATCCATAACAAGATCGATTATATAAGAGCTCAAAGTTGACCCTTGATTTACCCAATTGCAATAGGAAATCATGGTGTCTTTCCTCCTAGAGTCTTGTCAATCAATTGAACTATCATACATATTTTTAATTTAGACAGTATTATGAGTTAAGAACCCAAACCCGCTAATATACATCCCTTTTATCATAAGCATTTTGCAAATGAATGAAAACTATATGTAAAACTCTTTTGCTTATTTTGTACTTCTCCACAAGTGTAATAGAAACATAGCATATGCCGTGGATCTTCTAGACAGGAAACCAGATTGGTAGTCTAATATTTGCATTATAGATCTTGGTCTATGCTCAATAATACTCTTAAAAATCTTCACAGTCTGATTTATCTTATAGTTTGTGCAGTTTTGAACTTCTTTTTTATATTTTTTCTAAAGATGGAGACTATGGTATTGTTTCTCAATCTACTATTTTTTTATTTGTATAAGTTTGTAAAAGAATGTCATTATCATATCACTCACTATCTGACATGCACACATTTCCCATGTTCATGTCTTTTAAATTTTTTTCCGCCATTTAGTAACTTGAATATTTTTTTTAGCAACATAAGCATTTCGTCCACGGTCATACATTCTGGCAGGATATGTTGCATCCTAGTAGTCACAATCTTAGTGATAATCTCATAAATAAAATTAAAAAGCAATCAGTCAAAGACCCCCACCCCACCTTCCTTTTTTTGAAATGACAAATATCCAAGTTTGGTTCAAGCACTTGATACTCCTAGATTATGAAAAAGGTTCTTGTTGATTGAAACACATTTATTAATATGCTCTCATAGGTATGGTAAAAGGCTATGGAGTAAAAAATCACATAGTGCAACTTCCCTTTCCATATCCCAACCTATCATTTTGACCTCCAAGGAGACATATTCCGCAAACAAGTAAAGCTATTGTGAGACATGTATGTGCTCCTTGTTTGACTATTTGCTTCTCCAACTCCTATAATCACAGAAGAGAGTTGTGATAATAATTGTCCCACACCGCTGAATTCTAGGGTGGTCCTTGGGCTTATAAGAAGCGGGGTCCCTTCACTAATTGTCAATTGGTTTTAAGTTGAATATCGCACATTCTCATATGTTATCAGAGCAGAATCCACAAAACAAGTCTATGGACCACACCTTACCTAGCAAGCACACAAAAAAGGTGGCTAGACTTGAGGGGGATGTGAGAATAATTGTCCCACACCGCCGAGTTCTGGGGTGGTCCTTGAGCTTATAAGATGTGTGGTCCTTTCACTCATTGCCGATTGGTTTTAAGTTGAATACCACACATTCTCATATGGGCCTCATAGAAGTATATATATATACTACCAGACCTTTCTATCAATATTCACTAAAACATATCCAATCTTTATCCAACTGCTTAAATTAGCACTCTTTTTGCACAGAACCTACATGCCAAAGAGAATTGTTGACAAGTGTGTGGGGCACTGTAATCGTTGTTGTTGTATTGATGTGTCCCCTATCCTATATATATAGGAGAGGAGGCAATTACAAGGAAGCTGACTACACCCTAATGGGCTAGGGCAAATAGACCCTTGTACATAATTAACTAATTAACCTATTAACTAAATAGGCTAATACTTTCCAACACCCCCCCTCGAACTGGAGCATGGGTGAATACATGTCCAAGTTTGGAGTTACATGACTCGATTAAACGATAAAAGATAGAAGTGATAAATGAAAGATAGAATTGTCTCTCCCCATACAGAAATTGTTACTCCCCCTTAAATAATATTCCCAAACTAAACATATGATGATGCCTCTTTGAGATGTGTTCTGCAGGCTGCAAAAGCTTGATCTTTGGAGATGGTTTTCTTTTAAAGTGCATCTGGAATGAATAACACCTGAAGCAGACTATCATAAATACCACAACTACACCATCTTCACTGGAGAGGAATGTGTGAGTGGAATAAGCGCACATCAACACTCCCAAGTCCATAACGAGCATGAACGCAAAGACATTAATGTCAATGTAGCAGTAGTGGTGTCTTCAAATCGTATGAGAAGTGTAATTAACTGGAATCAACGTAGAAGACTACAGACGTGCATAACATGGCATGAACACGCTCGACGAGGTGTTGAAGTGTCGTCTCAACACGTAGAAGTAGCAGATTCAACTCAGAGAAGACGTAACAAAGTAGCTCGGTGAAGATAACTCTGGATGAATCCTTGGATACAAAACGCGCAGGCTAGAAGATAACGAGCTTCGAAAAAATGAAGAAGAAACCATCTGTCTCACCATTAACACCAGAGGGAACAAGAGGCTGGAATTAGCTGCAACACCTCTTGTCCTGTCTCATGAGGACACATCATGGAATTGGAACGTCATCAATACCAAAGGGAACAAGAGGCCGGAATTAGCCGCAACAACTCTTGTCCTGACGTACATAATGCGATACGAACGCGAGAAGCTCGGTGTCAATGCTGAAATGGAGATCCTCCAAAGCTGCCTGAAAGTGGAGAGCAGATGTGCTGAACAATACTAAGCTCCTTGATGATAGCCTAGAATATCATCTCTCTCATCTCTCGTCTCTCTCATATGTTGTCTCTCATGCTCTCCCCATACCCTCCTCTCTCTCATACTCTTCTTCTCTTCTATATTCTCCCTGCACACGAAATACGATGAGAGTAGATGGTGTGGAAAAGGGGACATGTGACCCCCTGCATGTAGAAAGCTGCACACATGATGGGTGGGAGGGTGAGAGGAAAAGTGCAAAATAGAAATACTACCGGCATGAAAACTCGGTAGAAAGAGGAGTGCTACCGGAATGGAACTCGGTAGAAAGAGGAGTGCTATCGGAACGGAACTCGGTAGAAAGAGGAGAGACACTACTAGATAGAACTTGGTAGGAAAAGAAGTGGTACTACCAGAATGGATCTCAATAGGAAAACTGATAATCAGAGTCAATATGCAAAACAATCCTAAGTCAAAGAATAACAGGATCCGATTATCATTAAATATTGGAGGAGAGATAGATCTTTGGAGGACGTCATAATTGGAACTGAAAGTACATAGACTGCTTCTGACACACCACATTTGTATCTTGACACGCCGTGTAGATTGTCGGGGGTGAGAGGCAGACTCCTGATGACAGGCCGTGTGAAGTTGCTGACACGTTGTGTCGCTCCTTCGCTCGAAAAATAACCGACTCCTTGCAACACACCGTGTGGAGATCCTACACGTCATGTAGGATGTCGGAGGCATAAACCAGATCTCCGTCGACAAGCTGTGTTGGTTGGCAACACGCCATGTGACTTGCGATATGGAACTTTTGCGTCGCCGGGTAAATTCTGGACTGCTACACGTCGTGTTGGTTGGCCAACATGCCGTGTAGGATGTCGCTTGAGCATGATTTAACGTGAAATAGCGCCGTTAAGGAGACAAAGAACCCCGGGAAATTAGCACCATGGTCGACGAAAATTAGCACCGTCTTTTGTACTCATGTAGATTATGTGAACATGAAAAGTGGAGGCTCCTTGCTTGACCACGACAGGATCCAGACAGAAATTAGTGTCGTCCAAGGTCCCGAGAAGTGGTGTAGCCCTGAAGTGATGGATGAACATTGACTGGGCAAAAGGCGGTGAACATGGTGGCGGTTGCTGGAGATGATTGCTGTAGTAGAAGGCATATGTTGGCATGACTGCTTCAACGGTGACGACTACGTATGGATCTGCATGACGAATAGATCTTCTCTAAGGAGAACTCAAGGATAGTGACGACATCGACCATGAGGGAGATTTGGTGGCTACTTTGACCGTGGATCTAAAAGCATAGATGGCCGAAAAGGATGGCGCCGGTGCATAGATGAAGATCTATGTGAAAACAAAAGAGTGGCGACCATGGAGGTAGGGATGTCCTGGCAGGCAAGCGGCCTAAGCCATGGAGACGGCAACTGCCTGCAGGCGGTGCTCTCTCTAGGAAGGAGAGGCGGCGACTAGGGCAACATAGAGTGTGGAGAGATGTGAGAGGGAAGCAGAGGCGACGACTAGGGTTAGATCCCCAGGGCACGCTCTGGTACCATGTTGACAAGTGTGTGGGACACTGTAATCGTTGTTGTTGTATTGATATGTACACCCCTGTCGCATATATATAGGAGAGGAGGTAATTACAAGGAAGCGGACTAAACCCTAATGGGCCAGGACAAACAAGCCCATGTACATAATAGATCAATGAACCTATTAACTAAATAGGCTAATACTTTCTAACAAGAATATACATATCTCTCTTCTCTATCCATCTATCCTTCATTTGACCTTTTTGAGCAGTGTATTAGTTTCACGGGGGTTCCAATTTTCTCGTGTGAGCAGTTTCCTCGGATTCTAAAGATATGATCACTGCAAACTTTGTCTCACTATAATGAGAAGTTTAGCATAGTTCTGGTCCCACTTTACTAGAGCCACTCTAACCTTTCTAGATGTTGCAGAAGCAAATGGCTTCATTGCATGGATTGAAAGAAATACAATAAAGCACTGGTGTTGATTAACATGGCGCATAGTTTAAAACTTCAGCAAAGTTGTCGATATTTCGACAATTATTTCCATACAATGGCCATCGGACATCGAAATGCACCATCAGAACGCACTGTCTATCGAATTTTTTCTTTCTTTCTAATATACTATGTACTGCCTAGAGCATATCTTTGTTGCACAGTTTTGTGTCTTTAAGTCTATATATTGTGCTTGCCAAATTATAATGACTTAATTCATTGTGTTAACATATATAACTCTTTTACACATTGATTTCACCATCGAAAACTGACATCAAAATTCTCCATCGAAATTCCCATCAAAACAGTTCAGGGTCCTTCACTCACACATGAGGAGACTCTACCCCCCACATGTCCAATACGAAATATTATTGCATATTTGAGTAGATTTGTACTAGTAGATAATTTTGGTAAAATTTGATAACTTATTTTGTTAATTTTGCCATCGAAATGTTAGGAACACATTTGACGAAATTTCCATCGAAATCTCAATAAATTTCTATTTTTGTGGCCACTAAAACGGTATCGGAATCGAACATTTTCTTTCTTGCATAGATGATAAGGTTCAACATACATTTACATCGATCTACCTGCAAAGCCCTCATGCAGTCTTCCGCTAAAAATGGAACACATTGCTCTTATAGGTGGCAATGCATTGCGTTCCTGGCATTACTGTCCCTCTCTCTACGTTGACTAATAAACTCGAAATGTCCCCTTCTAATAATCACATTTACAAGATTACTTCAGAACCTCAGTGGCTTTGAACATTTACCTAATAGCCTAATTGAAGGAATAAAGCTAGAGCTAGAATGCTAGATAATCCTTTCGAGTTTCTCAGGATTTAGGCTTTTTCGTACAATGATAGGACATACATCCAAATGACCTCAATTATGAAATTGGACCTTATTTGTTATAATTAAAATCTCTTTTGCACACAATTGTTTTTCTGGATCAATACTTCTCTTTATGATGGTATCAAGAAAATTAAACAAATACGACTGTGGCTTCAACCATACCCACTTGGTGTCTAATCTTATTTCACTCTGCTAAACTAAATGGTTGCATAATATTATTAAACAAATTGTGCTTTAGAAAAATCTTTAGTAATTATAATACTATATAAGGTTATCGATAACATGACCTGATACACCATTTATGCTTAAATATTGTTGTAATATTGAGAGCCAATGTGTAGACAATAGTTTTAATGGCAATTGTCTTTAGGCATGCCAATGCTTTTCTTGTAAAATTAAAATGTTTAGCCATCTTCTACAACCTTTCATTAATTGGCAATTGACATGCCTCGACACATATAGAATGTACCTTTTCCAGAGTTCCACCCGACATGTATCATTTTTTATTATTTTAATTTGTAAAGCAAAGTTCTTTTGCCACTCAGTCCATATCAAATCTATCGAGGGTAGGTCTAGCACCCACAACCTTAGTACAAAAAGTTATGCTTTTTATTATTAATAACAAGAAATTGATGTGTCATTCCTATTCATACTTGTGAGATAACCACACATTAACATAAACATGAAAAAAAGCGATTAAAGAAATGTACAATAAGAGACACCATGCAAAGCATTGATTTCTGTGTTATACATAAGTATAACATATTATGTAGGACAATAGGTAGCTTGATTCAATGAAGGAGTATGAGGGTAGGTGAAAGGGACAACTTCTGTATGGGAGTATTTGATAAAGTGGAAGGTAGAAGCTTTAGGATGTCAACAAAGGGGGTTAAAGAGTGTTCGAGAAATTCAAGCACACTTTAGTGACTAAGACTTTTGTTGAAGTTCTTTTTTTCTACTCATGCACGACGTGGCACAATTTTTGTTGATTCGAAACTCCTTGTATCTTCACCTTGGGGAGGAGAGTGGTTCAAGGCTGTTGACATGTTAATGTTTTGTTTAAACAACGTTGAAGGGTCCAGAAGAGTCAATGAAAATTATAGATATATGTTTATGTTTCACTGAGTGTTATGGGCCTAGCATGTGCCTCACTTATGTTTTTACTTGTGTGGTTTAGTCCCATATTGCTCATCTCTATTTTTGTATCTCTTCTCTTATCCTATATAAGAGAATGCATTGTAAGCCTTTTACTCATCCAATATATTTCTATTCAACATTCTATATGGTATCAAGAGCTGGTTCTTTCCCCCGTGCAAGTTCCCACCCTAACCCTACCCCCTTCATGACCTAAGCCCCCCCCCAAACACCGCGCCACAAACCCTCCCCCCTCCACGCTGCCGCTGCTGCCCCTCCCCCCACCTGCCGCTGCTGCTCGCTCACCCCCCCTCTCAGCCGCTGCATCACCCACCCACCCCACCCTCTACCCGCCGCCGTAGGCTCCCCCCCTCTTCCTCCTCCCGCCCACTCCTCCCTCCTGCTGCTACCCTCACTACCACCTCCCTAGCCCGATCCACCTCCCTTTCCCCTCCCACCAATCCCATCACCCATTATCCTTCTCATCTAACATCTCACCTTCCTAACTCTACTCTACGTCTTTGACGTCTCTGAACATCCATCGTCATTGCACGTTGAGAGTCCCCCGGATCTTCAGCTTCTTCTGCCTACGCTTAATGGTGGGATCTTGATTCTCCTCATGACGATGTAGGTTCATTTATCAGTTATTCAGCACGTAACGGGTCTCTTCTGATCTGATGTGTCAGATCTACACCTGTGCTCTACTACCCCATAACGGGTTTCTTCGGATCTGCTGATCTCTGTTGGTGGGTTCATCTACTGCTGCATCGGCAGTCTTTTCTACTTGTTCTGTTTCAGATCTGTTTGCCATGGCATCGGTTGATCCTCCTCGTTCCCTGTGTGTTGCCATAGTTAAACTTGATGGCTCCAACTACCATCTTTGGTCGACGTCCTTTGTCTTGTATGTCAAAGCACAAGACCGCCATTCTCATATCACTACTAAACCCTCGGCTGCCGCTGCTGTTACGACGGATGAGAAAAGCAAGAAAGCTTATGCACAATGGTCCAAAGATGACTCCAGTGTTATGTCCTGGATTCTTAATAGCACCGAACCATGAATCAGCCAGTCGTTACTCTACCTACATGATGCTAAGACAATGTGGGATCAACTATCTCACGTATATTCTCATCAGCAGAATCCCAAGAGAGTCTTTGAAGCATTCAAAACTTTGGCCAAAAAGGAATTTTCATCTGACACTTCTATTGAGGATTTCTATAATCAATGCTCTGCCCTCTGGAATGAATACGAGATTTATCATCCTTTGACAGCCGACATCAAAGAAGCCCAGAAGCAACGTAATGAACTGCAACTAGTCCAACTTTTGGCCGCCCTTCCAACTTCCTTTTCTAGGGTGGTCGACCAAATTCTATGGAGTGACCCTATGCCAACTCTTTTGGATGTCCTCAAGCGTGTTCAAAGACTTCCATCTATGACCTCCACCCCTGCAATCGAACACCCTGCTTTGGCTGTTCGCACCGCTGAGTCCGGTCGTGGACGTGGTCGTGGAGGACGTCTCCCTACTAATGGTGGACGCAAATCTTCTCTGGTCGAGGACAACCTGTTGGTCCTCGCTTCTGCAACTTCTGTGGCCACGACAATCACAATGAAGACTGATGCTGGATCAAGCACGATAAACCTGCTTGGGCAAACTAAGCATCTGCAGAGACTTCGACTGATACTACACCTAAACAACCACTTGCTACACCTTCAACTGAGTGGCTTTGCTCCGAGTTCGAGAAACTTTTTCAAGAACGCATGTCTCAACTTCCCTCTACGTCTGCTGCTGGACCTTTCTGCTTTGCTGGCCTCTCCTACCGGTAACAATAAATGGTGCATTGACTTTGGTGCATCAGTTCATATGGCCGGTGATATCAACTTATTTTCTGCTCTTACTGTTGCTGATGGTTCTAAAACTTCCGTTCATGGCATTGACACTGTTCCCTTGTCTTGTAAATTGCACCTGAAATTTATTTTATATATCTTAAAATTTCCTGTTAACCTGCTTTCTGTCAGTAAGACTATAAAAAATCTTCAGTGCTCCATTAAATTTGATCCTTCTGCTTGTGTTTTGAAGGATCTCCGCATGAAGACGATGATTGGTTCGGGCCATTAGGGACCAAAAGGACTCTACTATCTGGATGGACCGCCAACGATGTCTGCTCTTCTGTCAACATAAGTAACGGGTCTCCAGTGGCACTACCGGCTTGGTCACCCCTCTGTTGCAAAATTGAAATATTTATTTCCTGCTTTATCTGAAAAAACATTTTCTTATGAATCTTGTCAGTCGGGTAAACAAAATCGTAATGTGTTTCCTGCTAAGAAAGATATTGGCTCTAAACACATTTTTGACATTGTTCATGCGGATATTTGGGGTCCGTGTTCTGTTCCTAGCCATTTTGGAGTTAAATACTGTATGACGTTCATTGATGATTACTCTCGTGCTACTTGGCTGTTTTTACTAAAAGATCGCAACACGGTTTTGGATAATATTAGCTTTTTTTCTCTCAAGTACAAACACAATTCAACAAACCCATTAAAGTTTTCTGCACCGATAATGGCCTTGAATTTATGCAAAAATGGATGACATCTTTTTGTTCTGTCCGTGGCACTCTACACCAAACTACCTGCCCCTACACTTCACAATAAAATGGAGTTGCTGAAAGGAAAAACCGCCACTTGTTAGAGGTTGCTCGCACTATACTCCATTATAAAGTTCCTCAACTTTTCTGGCCTGATGCTATCTCTACGACATGCTATCTTATCAATCGCATGCCATCTTCTGTTATGCACAATCAAATTCCTTACAACATTCTTTTTCCTGATGCCCATCTTTTTTTCTGTCCCTCCCCGCATTTTGGGTGTACCTGCTTTGTCAAAAACCTATGTTTAGGATTAACAAAACTTGATCCTCGCTCCACCAAGTGTATCTTTTTGGGATGTTCTAGAACCCTGAAAAGTTATCACTGTTTTAATCCTATTCTGAAGCAATGGTTTGTGAGTGCTGATGTAGTATTTTTTGAGCATATGCCATATTTCTCTAATGACGGAGCATCACTTTCCAGTGATATGTTGGTACCCACGCCGTTGCCTGACGTTGTTGAGATTGTGCCATCTTCTGAACTACCACCTGAAGCCCGACCTCTGCAAGTTTACAAGCGAAGAAACAAGATAAGTACTCCCTCCCTGGCCCCTCCACAACTAATTCCTCCTTCTACGGATGATCATACAACCACTGAGGTAACTTCTGACTTACACTTGCCTATCAGTCAACGCAAGGGTGTTCGTTCCTGCACGAAACATCCTATTAGTCATTTCTGCTCATCTTCTAATCTGAATGACAGTTTTGTGTGCTTCACTTCTACTATCTCTGCTGTCTCTATTCCCAAGACTGCTGCAGAAGATCTTCTCATTCATGCATGGAAACAGGCTCTGGAACATGAAATGCAGGCACTCTCTGATCGCAAGACGTGGGAGCTTGTGGACCGTCCTCCTTCCTACTCTACTGTTGGATGCCACTGGGTCTTCACAATTAAATATCAACTAGATGGTACGATTGAGCGACTGAAAGCTCGTCTTGTGGCAAATGGTTCCACACAAACCTATGGTGTGGACTACTTTGAAACTTTTTCTCCTGTAGCTGTTGCTGTCAACAAAGAATAACCCCTATTTCAGTTAGATGTCAAAAATACGTTTCTATATGGAGACTTGCAGGAAGAAGTTTACATGGAGCAACCACCGAGATTTGTTGCTCAGGGGGAGTCTTCCTCGTGAGTTTGTAAACTGAGAAAGGCCATCTACGGCCTAAAACAAAGCCCTCGTGCTTGGTTCGACAAGCTTAGTCAGATCTTAGTAAATTTTGGATTTCGTCGTTCCCATTCAGATCATTCTGTGTTTATCTGCAAAACCATGGTCGGGCTAGTCATTCTTAATGTCTATGTTGGTGATATTATCTTATCTAGCAGTGATACCTTGGGCATTCAGGCTACTAAAACTTACTTGGAAAAACACTTTGTCACCAAGGATCTCGGAAAGCTGAGATATTTTTTAGGCATTGAGGTATCCAAATCATTTACAGGATTGTGCCTTTCCCAGCGGAAATATGTCCTTGATCTTTTGCAGGAAACTGGTATGCTTGGCTGTAAACCAACCAACACCCCTCTTGACCCAAATACGGATTGGGACGATGAAACGTCTCCCCCTCATGCTGATTACCACCAATTCAGAGGACTTGTTGACAAGCTTATTTATCTCACTGCCACGAGAGCTGACCTTACGGCTGTTGTAGGATTCATAAGCATGTATCTTGACAAACCACGACAATGTCATTGGGACGCTGTATGTCACATTCTGCGATATCTCAAAAGCTCTCTAGGCAAAGGCTTATTATATAAGAAACACAACCATTGCAATCTCTCAGGTTTTTCAGATTCTGACTATGCAGGAAGTCAATTTGATCGTAAATCTAAATCTGGCTATTGCACATTTGTGGGTGGCAATCTAGTTACTTGGCAAAGCAAAAACCAGACTGTAGTAGCCAGGTCCAGTGCAGAGGCAGAATATGAAGCCATGGCCCACACTGCATGTGGACTTTTGTGGGTCCAAAGTCTTCTCAAGGAGTTTGACATATCCTACTCCAATCCTATACTGATGTTTTGTGACAACAAGACTTCTATTTTTATTGCGAGCAACCAAATATTTCATAGAAGGACAAAACATACAGAGGTCGATTGCCACTTTGTCCGCGAGACTGTTCTTTCTCGTCATATTTGCTCCATATCTCAGCACTGAGCAACAAGTAGCGGACATCTTCACCAAAATTCTTCCAAAGATTCGCTTCTAGACTCTAGTAGACAATTGGGCATGTTCGACATCTACACTCCAACTTGAGGGGGAGTATAGAGATATGTTTATGTTTCACTGAGTGTCATGTGCCTAGCATGTGCCTCACTTATGTTTTTACTTGTGTGGTTTAGTCCCATATTGCTCATCTCTGTTTTTGTATCTCCTCTCTTATCCTATATAAGAGAATGCACTGTAAACCTTTTACTCATCCAATATATTTCTATTCAACATTCTATGGAAACTAAGCTTGCTTCTTGTCATTGCTGGGGATCACTTTAAAAGTTGTTTGAGCGTCTCCTTCAGTCTCCAGAATGTTAATGATTGAGGGAAATCAACAAAAAATGGGGGCATTTTGATCCAATTGATTCGTCGTGAATGGTCCATGGGAGGTTGTGTCACATCTAACATCCAATGTAGGCTTTGGTATGACAAAAGAGGTTTGCAACAGTTGTGATAGAGGGAAGTAATTGGGCTTTCTAATGCAAGTCGAATCACGAAGGACGCTTTTGACTAGGCAATATCCAACGCAAGCTTTTCCAATGAAGGTGATACAAAATCCAATAAAACTTGTGGATCAAAAGGGACCTCAAATGCCACTGTAATCAAGGTCAAATATGTTTGTGGAACATAAAACAGTTATGCCCGGAAAAGAAATCTTATGGTGCTTCCTTGGTTCATAAAAATTGCAAATAAAACTTTTTAATCGACCGATACCTGCCATCCATAGTCGGAGAAAGGGACCGGAAGATTGATTCTTATTCAATGTCTGTGGTCTACTCCCCGAAAGAAGTTAGGACAGCCAAATCGCCTCTTTAAGGCGAGATAATGACAGTAAAAAAGGTTTGAGTTTCACCGAAGATGGGTGCCGATAGTGCCGGTGAAGCTAAAGTGGTGAACATGAAAGAAGAGTAGAATACTGATCGCTATCACTAAAGTAATGCATGTACTGCGTCTAGAACCTGGACCTTTCGTCTTCAAACTGTAAGAAACCTGCAACATGAAGCCATGACTACTGAAGGTTACATAACATTTTGAAAGTGTCAACAAGTTTAGTAACATATTTTGAGTTTGAGAGAAAGTTGAGAATATAATTAATGCACATACTTAAGTTGAAGTTAGGGTGAAATATTCACACTACTACATTGTTGGAGCGTTTTATGGATCTGTCAGTAAGGGTGACTGATGAATGGGGAATATGGGATTCCAGACCTGACATGTTTCTTATACTAGTCATGTGTGGCGCGGTTTTGGGTTCAGTTATCTAGTGAAAATGGAGGCTATCTTAGAGGCCCCCATCTTACCTTGGTGGCAAAATGCTCTAAAGATGTTGCAACAGGCTACGAGGTCATGGAGTCTCATGATTTGGTGGGTTTTGAACGCCTGCAGAAGTTGCTAGTACTCAACAGAAGAGATGATAACTTACGAGGAATTGTTTGCTGTCAGGGAAACATGGGTTGCATCAGCCTTGTGGCCTCATACGTAAGAATGTCTATGCTTTTGCCATAGTTTTCAGAACCGAACCGGTGATCAAACCGGTGAGGCCTCCGGTTCTCGGTTCACTGGTTCAACCAGTGGTCGGACCGGTTCAACCGGTGACGTCATCACAACGTCATCAATAATTTACATAACCTAAACATATAAGAAAATCATAGAAAAATATATTGATGAAACATGAATAATAGCATGCTTACTCACAATCATGTAATTGACTACTTGACTAAATAACAGAGACAGTGAATCCAACACATATGGAGTACCAATATCAACATTATCACATGTCCACAAGATAAAAGTATTCGACATTTCAAATGTAATTAGCAAATTAAGAATAAAACACATTGCAATAGCAGTACAATCAATAGGTGGCAGAATTTATAATTGCAACAATCAAGTTGTGAAAAATTAATAAAATTCAACTTTCAAATGCAAATTGTAGTGAAGAGAACTGAGTTAGGCAGCATAAATTCAGTTTAGAATTGCAACCAAGCAGCAAGCTACAGCACAAATGGGTATGCAATGACAATAAAAAAAATGGTAGGCAGCAGCAATACACCAAACACAAATTTGACATCTACGTGAAGCTAGCAGTAGAGGGAGATAATTAGAGGAAAAAGACAAGAGATTATTAGTGGAAAATATATAAGTATTAACTGGTTAAATAACAAACAAAGCAGTAACCGAAGAAAGAAGAGCAATACGTGAACAGGAAGAGTCCAAAAAGAATAGTAGAGGAAAGGAGTAGAGAAAGATAATAGAAGGAAGAATGTGAGCTTTACAGGAAGAATACGAAGGGGGCAAGAAGAGGAAAAGAAAAAGAAAAGGAAGAAGGGGAGGTGCACAGGAAGTATGCGAAGGGGTACAGCAAGCCGAAGAAGGGTAAAAGAGGGAGAAGAAGGGAGGAACAGGGGCAAGGAGTAGTTTAAGGGAAGGAATAGGGGTAATATGTAGAACGATAGAAGAGTAGGAGATAGTACCTGCGGGGCCGCAAGAAAGCATGGAAGCAGCCGACAGCTCGGTTGAGTAGCTTTATCGGAAGCTCCGTGATAGGCGGCTATCGACAGAAGCAGCTTTGTCAGCAGCGGCTGGCCAAGCTCCTAGCAGCAGCGGCGGCCGGAACAGCTCCCAGAGGCCGCAGTGGTGGCCGGAGGCTCTATATCTGCGCCGCTTCTTTGTTTAGGTCTGGGGGTTGGGGTATCGGGGCATCGGGACGAGGGGTCGGGGTTTTTCGGGGGGTTTTCCCCCTAAGCCAGCACGCGAGGTGCACACGGACCGAATAATAGGGCAAGAAAGCTGACCGACCGGTTGCTTGAAACCGGACCGGTTCGCCGGTTCGCCGGTTATTGAACGATTCTGCCTCATTAGCGGGTCTATAGCTCACCCGGACCGGCCAATCCACCGGTTCCCGGTTCAACCGGTTGAACCGGCCGGTTCGGTCCGGTTTTGATAACCATGGCTTTTGCTAGCACTTTTCCTCAAGGTGACCAAATTTGTTGCAGAAAGTACATTTTGGTTTGGGGACATGTCCTCGTCTACGAGCATGGCAAATTGTGGTTTTGATTGAGTAGCTGAGTTGAGTTGTGGCCGCACAACATATTGCAGTAGATGAGGATACACTTATTTCATGGAAACAATACAAATGGGGGGCATATGCCTGATTCAAACAGTTAAGGAACTTTGCAATGATGAGGCTGACACATTTCTTGTTTGTTCATTTGAGCTGATAGATTGCAAGAAGTCAACCTAGTTGTGACAGGCACCAATAGCATCATTATAATTGTCTAGAAATTTGCCGCCCGATGTTCAACAAACATTTTATCCCAGATCTTGTTGATCCACATCACGTTCTTTTCTTGAGTGAAGTGGCAGTGGGCGGTAGCCTACAAGTCTTTAGCGTTCTCAACATGTACTTAGACACAATGGATGTTTGATATTGTTCCACAACCAATTCTTGACTTGGCTATTCATTTGTTTCTACTTGGGGTTAACATGCTTCTCAATGAACTTAAATATATCTCTGAATTCAAGAATTATGTATATGGAATTCATTTACAAAGTAAGTAATTATATCCATTTAATTTGATGGAGGTTGGATCACTATCGTAGGAGCTGATGGCCCCATGAGCCTTACTGTCAACCATGGCTTGGGATGTGAGTCACTGGGAAGGAACACAATGACTAAACATAGAAGAGTCACTAGTAACATGCATGGTGAATACATAAACAAAAGGCGATAAGAAGCACGACGTAGACTATCACATGTAAGATGGAGTGTGAGAGGTTTGGAAATGATTGCCTAACTAAGCACTCACCCATGTAAGTAGGGAAGGTGACATGGGGAGGTAGAGGGAAAGATGAGAGCCAGATGACCTTACAAGGTGTAGACGGTCACCACTGACGAAGTTTGCATAGTTAACAAAAGGGGATCACAATTCTGTGCTGGAGGTTGCCGTTGACGATCGGTAAAGTCCCCTACATTGACGAACCCAAAGGTGGGCGGTTATCCTCCTCTTGAGGATGGTGGCCGTGTGGCTCCCTTGTTGAGAGTCTGCAACTGCTTGTTGCTCCTTGAATGAGGGTGACAGTGCCGACACCGTTCCCATGGAGGCAGCCTGCTGTTACTCCTTTAGGGTACGTCGATGGTGCCTCCCGTGGTTCGACAACCTGTCAAACTCCTCTTGGGGTGGCAACAACCTCCCTTGAGGGGGGAGGGGGGTTGCTGTTGATGTTCCTTCCTATGGGAAAACAAAGGCTGCCCATGGGGGGCTCGACAATGCCTTGTCCCAAGTGGAGGGAGGGGCTGTCACTACTACTTCTTGTACGGGGCGATGACTGTTGCCTCTTCTTGGGAGGGGTCACGACACCCAGATTAAACCCACAAGCTTGGTCTTAGGCTTTTTCAATGTGCTCTAATACCATGTGATAATCCTAGAGATTCAATAACCAAAAAGGTTACAACGAGTCTATATATAGAATAGGCTCAAGATAAGCTGTGCATAAAGACTAACATAAGATATGTTGTACGTGAGGTGCAACATAAGACAAGCTAAACCATTAGTATTGGGCTTAACTAAGGATAGACCCATAGCTCTACAGAAATTCTAATACGTTTAACACATTCATTTCGATATTTGTACGCATATTACACACGTATTCCAGATATGCATACATATATACACATATAAATGTATTAGAATAGGGCGATGACTGCTGCCTCTTTTTGGGAGGGGTCACGCTGCCCGGATTAAACCCAAAGGCTGGTCATACGCTTTTTCAATGTGCTCTAATACCTTGTGATAATTCTAGAGATTCAATTAACCAAAAACGTTACTACAAGTCTATATATATAATAGGCTCAAGATAAGCTGTGCATAAGGAGTAACATAAGATACGTTGTACATGAGGAGCATCATAAGACAAGCAAACCATTAGTAATGGGCTTAAATAAGAATAGACCCAATAGCTCTACAAAAAATTCTAATACTTTAAACACATACGTTTTGATATTTGTACATATATTACACACAAATTCCAGATATCTATACATATATACACATATAAACTATCATACATGTAAATTACTATGTTTCCATTTAAATATATATTATTGTATGTTATACATTAATGTATTTGTTATTAGCTCAATACATGATTTTATGATTATATAGAATGCATATATTTAAAAAAAATTCAAAAACCGCATGCATTACTACATATACTATACTCTGCGCGGTGCCCTCTCTGCTCGTACATCGCATACCACTATTGTAAACAATGCATACCCACCCTTCACTGTCTGAAATGATTTCAGTAATAGGCTTATGAACACTTGAAAGATCTTAGCATTCATTTCCTTGCTGATGATATGAAAAGAAGCAACAAACAAGTGATGCATATGAGAATGCGAAAGAAGGGAGACACATTCCCTCAACACTCTACTTGATTTACTCAACCTCATATATGTCTTATTCGCCCAAGCAAACCCTAATGCCAACAAATTGCAAGAGAACTTAGCTGATGCCTAAGCCACACAACAATGAGGATAGGCTAGAAACCCAAACTTGACACTGACAGAATTGAACTTGGCCGAACCAACCGATCTACTCTTGTTTGGATAGGTAGTCTAGTCAACTTTGGTCCGGAGATTCTTTAGATCGATCTTATGTGGTCTAGCAATAGTCTGGGAGATCGCTTAACTATTTAAATTAAACTTGACCGACCATGTGGTACTTCTATTATTAGATGCATGTATTTGTTATGATGAATATATTTAGTTAGAGATACATTTTTCTACTAATACATATACAAAATAACATTGCAAACATAATCTTTTAAAGTAAAGATAATAAATGTTAAACAAAATATAGCAAATTGAGTGAAAAACTAATGGCAACAACCCCAACCACAATGCAACTGGCGGAATGAAAGAAAAGTTAGTTGTCAAACCCTAATTAATTTATTCCTGTCCTCTCATTTCAGTTGATGTCTAATGGTGGATATTGTGGGTTTGTCCAGTTATCTATGGTGACCACACTTGACCTTTATTAAGTGTGGTAGCAACAAATATAAATAGTATTTTGGGTTAAAAACCGACTTTAAGCAAATTGACCACACTAATCGTTCAGGTTGAACTTTAGTTTGGATCATGCCAACTGCCAGTCTGGTTTAGAAAATTTTCAGACCACTATGTATAATCTGGTCTGCCATTTTAGGATCGGATCATGCTCACCCCTATAAATTTGTTGAAAATGATATAATGGGGAAATACCCCCGTGTTAATGGTAGAAGGGTAGCCCCTCTCCCATAAATAGGAAAGGAGGCAAGTACAAGGAAGCAGAAAACCCTAATGGCCAAGAGACAATTGGAACCATATACAAATAGACTCAATACTTGATTAAACCAAAATAACTAGACTCCCTAACACTCCCCCTCAAGTTGGAGCATGGGACGATCCCAAGTCAGCTTGCAAACAAAGAGGCATACTAAAAAAACAAAGAAGTAGAAACAACGATAAGCTAAGTCCAGTCAAGAATATCTCCCCTCAAGATTACAACAAAGCCCTCAAACACTAAAATTTCTCCCTCAAGTAAATAATTCGAAGCAGGTCGTGGGCAGGTTGTAGACAGGTATCAGAAGCTTATCGATCAAAAGGATGTGGCATCTAAAGTATTAAACAACAACATGTAAGCGGCAATGTCTTTATCACGGTCGCTATCGATGCAACCCAAAGAGTGTTGGGTCACAACAACAGTAGTCAAGGTGCCTACAAAGCACGTACATGTCAACGTGTAAACATGGCACAGACAAGCCAGAGAGTGCTAGAACATCTGAAGCTCCGATACTCTAAAATAGGTGCCGTACCCATAGCAGATACATATTGGATACCGATACTTTGTGGATACTCCAGGATACGTACCAAGTACATCTAAGTTGTATCCGTGCCATACCCGGCTAATAAAAACTGAAAAAGATAATTAACACCCAAGGCACCAACTCCTCTATCACCTGTCTCTACTAAGTCACAGCTAGCAGCAATGCTGTTGCAGCTGCTCCCATGAAGACAATGCAACCACCATGGCCCTTGCTAAATGCCATCTTCCTTCTTCTCTTTACTGTTTCTACCTCCATTTCTTTGGGATTTCTTTTTTAAATGAATTTCCCTGCCTAATCACGGATTTTTACTGGTTCTTTATTACAAGCCAATTCATTCTACCACTACATGGTACTTGTAGATGCTTTTATTTGCTGAGTTGCACGTTTTATGCACATGATGTCCTCCACATTCTCTGAAAGACTTCAGTTTGATACTGTTGGCTAACATACCTCTTGTTCCGATGATTACATCCAATGTGGTTTGTTTGGATTTCTATCTTGACAATATCCATTTCATCTCCTTTAAACGTAATCATTGCGGCCTTGACCTTTTGTCTCCTCAACTTTGTCTTTTACACCGTCAATTTTTCTAAATCTATCAACTTGTCTTACTCTCTTGATGTTTGCATACACTTGTATATAGATTTTGAAATATTTCTAGTGAATTTTTTTGATATAATGTCCACTTTCAGTTCTAAATGTATAATAAAGTATGGCTCCTAAACATAGTTTCAAACTATATCTGAAATTCTTGATCAATTTGAGTGCTAATAAAATGTTACAATATAATATAAACTCAGTTGGAATTTTAATAAACACTTTGATTGCTTTTCATTATGTTTACATGAATGACATTGGTTTGTTTTCATTTTCATTTTTATGAATACAAAATATTCTTTTAAAATTTTATATAAATGGTTAAAAATTGTTGGCAGTACTCGTATCGTGTAGTTTCAAAAATTGACGTATCCTCATACCCGTACTCGTACCATACCTGTATCAGTATCCGTGGTTCATAAGCAGGACAACAACAAAAAGTTGATGTGCAAATAAAGCACAAGCATATAGCAGAATTGTGCAAAAAATAAACACAGATATATAACAAGCAACGCCACATAACAACAAAAATAGCATGAAGATCCATATAGATAGCAATTGAAACAAAATTTTCTTCTCCCCATCTCATCTCATCCCTCTACACGTCTTCCTCTATTCTCACCCTCACGCCAACCACGAAAAGAATGAATAGAGTGGTTGGGGTTGAAAGTAAAAAACAGTGGTAGAGGTAATGTATGTGTAGGCAAAAAAGTGGAGAGTAGCTGATAATGCAAGTCGATGTGCTATGTAACTTGATTAAACAGATCCAGATAGAAAAATAAGTGAACCTTTACAAAAAATATTGTATATATGGATTGAGTAAAAAACCAGATGCGATTACCAGTAGGTATAGTGTGTATGGGGGGAGCAACAAAGTATCAAGGTTGAGAATGATATATGGATGTAGGGTAGGTAGTAGCCATATTGAGCAGTGGGGATTGGTGGGCAGCTATGGATAGCGGTGGGTAGTAAGAAACAAGGAGGAGGTCTTGCAACAACAACTAGGGAGAAGAGAGTAAGTTCTAAGGGTAGCGGGGCAACAACAAGCAAGAAGTGGGTTTGGCGGCTGTAGGATAGGGGAGGCTAGAGGGGGTGACGATAGTTAAAGGAGGCATGAGTGATGGCGGCAGCAAGCGGATGGTGCTGGAGCGACGACAGGCAGAGAGGCATCAACGAGTATGTAGGGGTTGCTGCCGGCAGCAAGGTAGCAGGGGGTGGCACTATCAACTACGACAGGTGGTGGTGGGGGGGAATGCAAAAGCAGCAACGACGGTGGTCGGGCAGACAGGGAGGGGGGCACGGTAGCAACGACGAGTTAGCAGGGAACTCACGACAGAGGGTGGCTTAGAGAGGCGGTAGGCAGCTACACCAATGGTTAGAAAGCATCAATGGAAGTAGGGAGATGCATGACGGGGGTTGTGAGGCAGGGATAGGGGCGGCAGATAGAGAGAAGATGGGTGGTGAAGGGAGGCAAGCAGTAGGGTCGACACCGGGAGAGAAAGTGGTTCGACGGCAGGAGGAGGAGGATTGGTTGGCAGCAGTGGCTGGAGGCAGAGAAAGGGCTAGCGGTGCAGGCAGGGAGAGGAGGCAACATTGAATGCAGCGGTAGATGGGAGGGGAGGGGTTAGGTTTTGATGGTTGTAGGGGTAGGAGGGTTTGGCGGCTGTGGTTCTAGGAAAGCTGAGATGTAGTGGTAATGACATGAGGGGCATGGATCTAGAAACGACCAGTGACGACCAACAAGGTTCTTGGAGGGCAGCCAATCAGAAAGAGACGGCGGCCACCCGCAAATGGAGGCAATTCTCCTTTTTCTCTTTTCGCTTGTCCAGGGTTTTGGATCGTGTTCTGATACCATGTTTGAGAACGATATAATGGGAAAATGCCTAGACATTTTTTATAGAAAGGAAGCCCTCCTCCTATAAATAGAAAGAAGGCAAATACAAGGAAGCGGAAAGCCCTAATGGGCTAAGACACAATTGGGCTCATATACAAATAGACTCAATACTTGATTAATTAAAATAATTAGACTTTCCAACAAAATTAACATAAGATAATCAGGAGATGAAATATAATTACTTCAACTAACTAAATACATAGAAGTCCTCTAAATAAAGTAAGATGTATTCTACATCAAGGAGCCTACTGTAATCATGTTTTCTCGTGAGTTTCTGGAGGTGCAGATGTCCAAAAAGATCCATGTATCCCTGTATGTCCAAAAAGATCCATGTATCCCTGTCTAATACTTTCCATACATGCACACTGATTGACATTCGCTGGTGCTGACATTTCTACAAGATAAATGGTGGTTTCTAGCTGATGGAATCCAACAGGTGTTAGATATACATTATGTATTCGTCTTCTGCATGATCCCTTAACCTTTTTCTATAACTACAAATCACAGTTCTAGTTATTATGTGCAATTTTCAGCTTAATCTCATCAAAATACATGTGTGCTTTGTGTTGAGTTAGTGCTATACATCCTAGCTAGTAATGTAAGTGAAGTAGAAGCAAAAGAAATACGGAAAACATTTATTCTTGTAAAATTTGACGTAAACATGACAAATACAAGATTAAAAAAAAAGTCCAGGCAACCTAGGAGAAAAACCAGGAGGTGGGGGGGGGGGGACCTAGGCGGTGCCTAAATGCACCTTAACAACTATGTTTTTTTTACCTCATCCTTATTGTGCCTAAGGTGCTTGTTCCTCAGCCTTATCCTTGTTCAGTCTACACAGCCTGCATCACCTTCCGCTGAACTCATTCTGTCCACTCCCATAGCTGTCCTCCTGCTCAACTGTTATTTTTCAGAAAAAGATTGTTATCCTGTTTCTTGGGAACCCATTCCCACTCCTAGTATCAGATAACTGAGGTGCCTAGTAATTAGCAGAACACCACAAGTTTGATGAAAATGTACTAGTTCCCGCCGTGCAAGGAGATGAGCCATTTTTTGTTGATAGTCGGGTAATTGGGACCTGCATCCAGTTTGCAAAAAAGTTTGTGGGAACTGTCTCGCATTGAGAACCATCTACATTCTCATTGATTTAGTAGTCTTAATCTAAGAAGGCATTATAAGTATTCTGGAAGATGACTTGCATTTCTTTCCCGGACCTAAACTTCCACTAAGCTTGTCAGCCCATAGCTCTTTTAGATCCATATGTAGTATACTGTTACTCTCAAAGAGAATTGAGTTCTTTTTCAATAATTGATTTTTCTTTGAATTGCCTCATGACTCTTCCTGATTGCACAAAATATTTTCTCTGATGAATCTGGACGAGATATAAAAGTGTTCAGACAGTCCATATACCCTGTTCATATATTGAAGCTGACTGTGCTTTACCCGAATTCAGGCTCATCTCATATGGGCATTAATCTTTAAAGGACTACCTAAGCTGGGAATTTCAAAATATAGACGTGTGACACATGGTACAACTTCTACACGACAGGGATCCTAGATATAATTGTCAGGATTATATTGAGGATCAGTAGTATGAGATGGGGTAGAACTTCTACAGGGCGAGAAAAGACCTTATACTTGATCTTGTTTTTATATATATATATATATATTTCTTTTGCATCGAGATCACATACTGAAATGTTTTATCATTGTTTTTCTCTAGATGATGCTTAAACATGTTTTTTTCTCATGTGAAATTAAACTGGTTCATTTCACATGTTATTTTAAACACAACCGGCAGGTACTCCGGTCCAACTATCCACTTTGTTGATGAGAATTATGATACTGGCCGTATTCTTGCTCAGAAGGCTGTTCCTGTTTTAGCGAATGATACTGCAGATCAGCTAGCAGCAAGGGTTCTAACTGAGGTAACCATATACACTATTTGAATTGGAACACCCATATTATAAATCTTGCGATGTTTAAAGCCATTATCTTACACTAATAATCTGCATTGCTATTTTGCAACACCGGTCTTGATTCTTGATGTGTTCATATAAATGGTTCACACAATGTTTTAGAAAGCGGGAAGCGGGAGGCGTGTGGAGAGCACCTTGTGGCCGCTTGAGAGCGGGCGCTTTTTGAAAAAGCGGATACCTAAATTCTTCTATAATTTGATAAAAAGATATACATATATGTATACATACTAGTAGGTAACATGTGCTAAGCACGTGAATCATATTGAATGTAAAATCGAGTGAAATTTGCTCTGATAGTTGAATATGAAATAAAAATAGTTACTTGTTGAAACATCACACACAATAATTCAGCCCGTGTCATTATTTTTAGAGAACATAAAAATAAAAACTTCAAATACTTAAATGTGAGTTGTAACTATCTTTTACATGAAAACAATCGAAAGCAAGTTAATTAAGTAGTACCTAAATTCTTTAACATGTGGTAATTTCTCAACATATATTTGGTTGCCTAATTTTAATACTCGGTAGGTCTAGTGTGACACTATATGGTTGAAGTTTTCAGAACTAAAAGATGACTTTATATGTCAACAATTTAATTTTTTTTGTACTTACAGCTAACTTTCTAACCACTCATAAAAAAACTACGTACTAACTAAATGAAGATGTTCAAATAGCGCTTACAACGTCCTTATCACTACTTTTGTAAGAAAACAAATTTTAATTCATTAGAAGAAACTTACATGAATAATAGTCATCACCGCTTCTGCATAAAAATCAACATGAAGATGTATGAATATTCAGTAAAAAAACAACATATTAGATGAAACAACATGTTGAAACGGCTCATACAAATATTTTTCACCAATTTAGTAAACGGAAAACTAAACAAATTGGCAGAAAAAAATCTTCCTTGAATGATAACTATAATTATTTCTATTAAAAAAACACTAAACTAAAGCTGCATGACACATGTAAAAAGTTTATATACCAGCTGAACTATTATAAAAACTCAACGGACTTAAGCTTCTCGAATAGCACTGACGATTTAAGGAAAAAATAATGAAAGTACCACAGAAATAGACACCTGAAGAAAAATGAAATTTAAAAATTATCTAAAGAAAAACACACAAATAACACCTAAGACTGTTTTTGTAAGCAAAATCATTAATATGTTCTGAATAGACACCAAAAAAAATGTATCAACTGAAGCAAGTTGTTCAAAAGGCGTCTGACATCAGCCTCTCACAAACTTTGTTACACCTTTGCTAAAAACTTATTTTTTTTGTTAGATCATGATTAGTACTACAATTCATACATAAAAATCTAAATGAAATCCAACATGTAAGCACATAAACACACTAGACTCACTAACATAGATAAACTCTTACGACAATAACTGAATGAACCGATAAGCATACAACTTAGTTGTTGGAACACACACATGAGTTTGATTAAGCCACTTGACTCCATCTAATTTGTAGCACGTCTTACCAAAGTTACCAAAATGTATACATTAAACTATTTATCTATTGGATTCATGATTCTAATACATTGCTGTGTAATAATTTACATACAATCTAATTAGCGAGACCCATTAGATTAAAATTAGGTGACTTCTTCGAAACTGTGAGTACACATATAGACTGCTCAAATCAGTGAAATGAAAAACGGGCTGAGCACCCGATTAAACGGCCGATTAATCGGCCAGACACCCAGCCCGTTCGATTTTTGCTAAAATCGCCGGTTAACTTTTTTTGTAATTAATCGGCCGTTTTCCCCTCCTTTTTACCCTTTTTTCCGTTTTTTGCCCTTTTTTTCCCGTTTTTTGGCCTTTTTTGTCCGTTTTTTGTAAATTTTGCTGTACACCTGTAACTTTATATAAACTATATGGCCCCAAGTATTACTGACTATAATATATTAAACTTAAATATCCTATGATAAGCCTAGTCTAATAGAATGCATACTTGTATGCAAGTTGGGATAATAGGGTACTGTTGTAAAGTGTAATTTATACAAGTAAAATATATGTAATGTAACTATTATCTAATTTTAGAATGCATACTTTAGTTAATTGTACTGCTGTAATGTATGACTAATTGATGATATGCACATATAACAAATAAGTTAGAAAGGTATCCAATAATGAGTCTATTGTTTACTGTATGCAAGTTGGGATAATAGGGTACTGTTGTAAAGTGTAATTTATACAAGTAAAATATATGTAACTATTATCTAATTTTAGAATGCATACTTTAGTTAATTGTACTGCTGTAATGTATGACTAATTGATGATATGCACATATAACAATAAGTTAGAAAGGTATCCAATAATGAGTCTATTGTTTACTGCTTAACTATGTAAACATGTGATGCAAAAATATTTCTGAATCATGTATGTGGGGTATTTTATCTATGTCAAATCTATTATTTATTATATTATGGCTATAATTATTGTATTATAGCTATCTTATAAACTAATTGGTTGTTTTTACTGTTGGGTAGAGTGTTTAGAATCTTTAGATATATATAAAAGTTTCAAAGAGTATTAGTATTTATATACATATATATGTAATTTTGTATAAAATTATATAGGAAATTAAAACCCGTTTTTTAAAAAATCGGCCGCTTAATCGGCCGCTTACCGCTTAACCAGTTACAAGGTGCTGTCCGCACGGTTACCGCTTAACGTTTTTTAAAACATTGGCTCAAATACACAGTTTGTGTGATAAATACCAATAGATTGTTGGAACTCTGTGTGATCTCGATATCCTTATTTAGCCCGACAAAGAAAACAAAAAAAAAACCAAAATATATCAAACAATCAAAGCAGCTCAGTTGCAAAACAAAAAATAAACAAAACTGCCGAACTAAGTCGCTCAACACTCAACAGTAGGTTAGACACGTTAGATTAATTAGCACATAAATACAAATTGTTGAAATACACAGATTAATTGAACCGGTAACCACAAAGGCAAATTGTTGAAACACACTTGACTAAATAAATAAACAAATCCAAAATTTGATGTCTTTTTCAGAACCCCATCTGCCTTCTTTGGTGCAACACTTATTAAAAAGTAATAAATAACAGCCTTATACGTTGCCGGCTGAACATTAGATAGACAATAAAAAACTATCCCCTAATTGTGCTCAACAGATTTAAATAAAAAAAGTAACTCGTTAGTTCAGATAATGGAAGCAGTTTTAATACTTATCCATTCATAGTGTTCGAAACAACTGATCAGAAAATTATAAAATAAAGCAAGAAATCTAGTACTTGCCGCTTGAGATAACCATTTGAGAAAACGGAATCAAGCTGCCAGCCAGACAACTGGAATAGCAGGCAACAGAGTTTCACTTTTTTATAGGGTGGTAGTTGAAGTAATATATATATAAGGAAGTTTTATACTTATCTAGACAGCCTACACAACAAAATAAAGCACCCAGATAGTTTTTGACACAACTGTAATATGGTATGTGGGTATTATTAATACCCAAATTGTTTACTTTTACTGTAGTGAATATATTTATAACTATATATACTAAATGCAGTAATCAGTAGAAGATATATAATGTATGTGTAGCTTATGCAGTAAACAAATAAAATATACATAATGTTTTATCATTAATATCCAGTAAACAATAGAATATATATTACACTACAGAATGTATTAGTACATTACATTTATATAAGGTAGAAAGGTAAAGAAATATAATTTACAGTAGATAAGTAGATATTTATGTATGTATATTTGTATTATAAAATGTATTATACAGTAATGTTTCATATTAAGCAATGTACGACAGCAATGTATTACATTATTACAGACTTATAGTATTGTACATTATATTACATGCTAAATTCAGTCACTCATGCACAGATATAGATACTAGGAAAGTCAATATATAATAGCAACAACAACATTTGATTACAAAAAACTGAAAAAAGAAACCAACTGTACAAAAATCCAGCGCCTAAAATTTAGGCGGCCAAAAGCGGGCGCTTAAAACAAAGAATCAGGCAGGCAAATAGGCGGGTTTAGGAGGCCGCTTAATGGGCTGCCGCCTGAGTGGCCGCTCAAGGCTTTAACCAGGCGGTCGGGCCTCCTGGCAGCTCAGGCGGGCGCCTGGGGCGCTTTTCAAAACACTGGGTTCACATAATATTTGGACAATTATACAATACATATTTTATTTTTTGATGCATCGAAGATCAACTCAGTTTGTCTTATTGTGCCTTCCTTTTTATTTGTTGGACTCTTCCCATGTTAAACCAAGGGATATGAGGTTCTTTTACATGTATAGTTGATTTGAAATAATCTTATAAGAAGGCTTCTCGCATCTAATATTTTCACAAGAAGATTTGGCATCCGTGCTATATGCTCGCTTTCCACATACTTGATCTGGCCTTATCCTAATGCTTCAATGGATCTTAATTAGTGCACCGAACCAATCTGTAATTATATTAAGGATCACAAGCTCTATGTGGTTTTTGTTTCTGGATTTTGTGCTCTCATGGCTCTTAATTAGTGCACTGAATCAATTTACAACTATGTTCAGGAGCACAAGCTCTATGTGGATGTTGTTTCTGCATTGTGTGAAGAACGAATCGTTTGGAGGGAAGATGGAGTACCTCTGATTCGTAGCAAAGGAAACCCCATTGAGTATATGTAAGCTACAGGTGCCTAAGAGAAAAAGAGCTTTCGTTCAACAACGTTAAGATTAATGTCTTCAAGACGGAGCAAACTGCTTCCAGATAGAGCTGTGTAATATTCTCAAGCTGTTGTAAATTTCAGGGCTCGTTAATTATTGTCATTGGCATTATTTTGAGGCTGTATTGTAGTGTTTTCTTTACTCTTCCTTCTCACATGTAAACATTGTAACCATTGAAGCTCAGTGATTCTAACTAAAAGTAAGATCATGTGGTAATGCAATGGGCTTGTCCATGCAACTGGAAGAAATGAGTCATCCGTTTTCCTAGGGGTTTCTGACTCTTAAGCTTTTTATTACAATCCGACAAGTATACCCAACTAAGATACCACTGCATATAGTAGTGTGCTTGCCATCAAACAGAAATATTCTTTTTTTTTTTTGAAATAGGTGTGCTCTGTATGTGAAAAAGGTGCTCTTTATTGGAATCACCTTAGATCATTTTCTAATGGAAAATCCTGCAACTCCACTCAAAAGTTCCAAATTCTTGAGAAATGTAGACGGCCAACCATTTCAGCGCCCAAAAAGGACGAATTGGCAAGTGTTTTTCTTTGGCAGTACGCGTAGAGCTAAATCGTAGCATAGTATTGCATGTGTTATTGCATGTGTTTTCAGGGCACTAATAGTATTTCGCATCGCCTGAATGGCGTCATAGCTTGTAAAAATGATGTCTGCACTATTTGGCAAAGCGGCAGCGTCTGCCGCTGGCCGCTGATCAGTGTTGACTCCCGTCCTATGCTTAGAGTCTAGGAGTGAGTATCGGTCCAGAACCGGACAGAGGATTGACTTTGTATAAATTTATGGACCGTTTGGAAGCAGGACCGGACTGTTCTGAGGTAGGACTGGGTCGGACCGGACTGTTTGGACCGTAATCAGTCTTTTTACATTTTTTTGTAACTTTTTTAATTGAAAAAGTTAGATAATCTTAGCCAATTCTAACAATTATATAACATTAATAGAAAAAATTTACATTACTAGTGCTTATACATGTACTTCATTTGTACTTGTTTCATAATATACCTACAAATATACATGTATTTTATATAAAAGTCGGTCTGCGGTCCAGTCTACGGTCGGACCGGTTTTGGACCGGACCGAAAGTCGAACTTATTAAAATTCGTGGACCGCAGACCAGACTGAATTTATAATGGACCGGACCGGATCGGACCGGACCGAATTGAGCAGTCCGGTCTGGGCTGATTTTACGGTCTTGCTCACCTCCTACTTAGAGAAATCAATGTAAACCTGCAGCGTTCATTGGTCGGTGTTTTAGTCAGAGTAAAAAGCTCTGCCCGACTGCCTGAGTTTGCAAAGCACCAGCCACAGCTGCCCGCCTGCCCGGCCATGGTTTAACGCGATTGCAGGACAGACCAATAATAGCGTCTGGACTACGGGCCAGAACTGTGGATTGGTTTGGACCAACCATTCTGATCCACTTGTCAGTCCTACACTTGCTTATTCAGTACGGGAATTGCGTCTGTCTAATTCATTGCAAGGGAGGTCAATATTTGGTCTGGATCGGTTGCATTGGTTCTATAATAGGGGCGTGCTAAGGAATCTAATTGAAATCAAAGTGCAGCATATGAACTTGGGCCTGGCGATATATATTGCAATCTGTTCTGTCTAGGAGCAATTTCACCAAACTGAAAATAATACGATGAAAGTTAATCAATATATTACATATGTGAAATATAGTTATTATACTAAATCTATATAGTATATATTTTAATATGTATATACATACTTCCAACTTTCTAATTTTCTCATTGCACGCAACAGTATTCGTAATCCTTTTTGAATCCACGATAATAGCAAGATACACATTTGTATTGGTTTTCTTTTTAGATTTTAGTGTGAATGCAGTATGGTTTAATTATGAATATCCATTACTATCCTTTCAGCCCATCAGTGAAAATACTGATTACTGCATATTCTATTAGTCTATTCCTGCATACATTTAGCTAAGAAACTGTTATTTATTTGAATTATTTATTCCGTGAAATTGAGCATTACGTGCCTATTAACGAGTTCGTGGTAACATGTCAACTACATCATTCAAATGCACAAACCACACTACAAGCTGTAGAACATGTACAGAAATGAACCGCAACACCCAGGAAACAAGAGATGTTCTGTTCATACTCTATCGTTTATGTACATATTGTGTATCATTCTTATATACGGTGTATACAGTATACTAATACTTCAAACGAATTTAACGTCCACAGTTTTTCATGTGAACTTTTACCTGCGATTGCGATAGTCTACCTATGACTCTTAGGATTTGCCCTCCCCTGGCGCTACTTTCCCCTTATATTTGGGATCTTCGGTTCAGGATTTCTGCAGACCCGTGGTTAATCAAGAATACCGCTCTTTGATGGACACTTTACATAATTGTTGCTATTTCTATGCATTGATGGAAGTAGATCATTGTTTAACTAACCATGAAGATATCACCAAACCTTCATCTTTAGATTCCTCTAAGCTTGATGGGAGGAGACCATTGTTTGACTAACCATGCAGATAACAAGAAATCTTCGGTTCACGATTACTGCGGACCCGTGGTTGAATCAGGAATATCTCTATTTGACGGTCACTTTTCAGGAGTGCTGCTATTCTATGCATTGATAGAAGGGGATGATTGTTTGACTAATCATAAAGACAACCCATTTTTCATCTTCAGATTCTTTGAAGTTTATTTGTCTCTTTTGAGTCTTCATTCTTGTCGCGGCAAACTTTTCGGGATCAACAATTTTTCAAACCATCTTCATGTGGTTCAATCGTCCTCGCATGAGTAACAAACGTTTGCAAGGTATTGGATTATTCTAATATTTGAGAGTCCTTAAGTGTTGTTGCTTTACGTGCTTCTAAATACTGGATGTGTCATGTATGCTATTTGTCTTCACACCCAACCTTGATCTAAGAATTGCTCGCACAAAGGCGCACATAATTTTGATGCTACCGTCATTCTTCCACATCAATCTTGCTCGGAGCCGCTAGATGTGATTACGGGCTTTACTGCTCCTACGAAAGATGTGTCTCTAATTTTTTTCCACTGTAGCTTGACAGCCCGTCAATGGATTGAACTGCCACCACTTCCAGTAGTTTGTCTAGATCTATGTGTCGATCTTCTTAATAAAGTCTTCTGAGTAGGTGCCCCTACAATCAAGATTATCATTCTCCTTTGTCACCTTCCTTTCGCAGATGCTTTGTGAGAAACTATGAATCAGGTTGCTTCATGTCTATCCTCAATTGATGCCTGGATATGTATGTTATTGCTTCCTCTATGTGTCCTCTATCATTTTACTCTAATTTTCCTTCTGAATGCTCTATTTGGAAACATGCTTCTATGAAACGATTGATGATTTAAAGCTTAAGAGAGTTGGAAATCAAATTCAGATGGCATTTAACAACTTCTTATCCCTATTTTGTAGCACCAACAACTTAATAACCATTTTCAGACATCAGGTCAATTTGTAGTAGTTGTTTGTATTCTTTCTTCTAGTGGTGCTGTACCAAATAATATTACGTCTCGATTGGATCTTGAGTCCAAGCATCCTCAACTCCCACCTCCAATGATGCTACTAGTCTCAGAGATATCTTCTTCTCTGATCATTGCTTCTCGTAGTATGGTTGAAGATGCTATCTTGTCCTTTCATAAAGGCACGACTCATGCACATGATGATCTTCGTGCACAACGCCTCCCCGATGCCATGCGGGGTGCATATATTGCAATGAAGGACATGTTCTAAGATGTCATAGCTGCTTTGTAAATTTTTGATTGTCTGGACGTTGCCCTATCTTTTAGGCTCCTTATGTTGTAGTGCTTTCTTGGCACCTCTTCTCAAGTATGATATGGCAATTTTCCCATATCTGTTGGAAGCATTTGACATTGTCTCATTTATAAGATTAAGCTAAAGGAGTAATCCTAGAAATTGTCTTTTATCTTCAGGATCACCAATTTGGTATCGATATTTGTGAGGGTGCTGAAGCTCTTTTGTATGCTGTGACATGCACCGTCCATGATAAAAGAAATGTTCACACACACCACTGGCTCTTTTGGACTTCTTCAACACCTTGAATATGGTTGAAAGGTCCCATGTTTCGTGAAGTTGGTCTCCATTGTGCAGTGGTTGCATGTTGGGTTGAGTTCTTTTTGTGCTCATCTTTACTTGGTTCATGATGATTCTATTTTTGTCTCCACTGGGGTCCAACAAGGCGACCCATTTAAACCACTTTCCTTCTCATTGGCTCTTCACCCCTTGATTTTCCAACTAAAGGATGCATATTACCTTGAGTTATTATCTTTCTACCTAGATGATGACAGTGTCATTAGTGACATTGGAAGTGTCTAAGGCCTTATCTCTTTTTGATATTATGGCCCAAGTTTTGGACTTCATCTCAATACAAGAAAATAGAGATCTTTTGACCTTCTAGCGACCCCATAATAGCTCAAGGTTATGGCTTATTTCCTCCTAAGAATGTTTTGACCTATGCATGTTGTGAAGCTTCTTGGTGGCCTAGTTTTCACTAATCCTAGTTTTTCTTTGGATCTATTAAGGAATCATGTGGCCAAATCTCTGGCTATGGTGGACCTCCTTGCCTCACTTAATTATCCATAGAGCAAACTTCTCCTCCTGAGGTCATGTGTTGGGATGGCAAAGTAGCTATTTTCTCTTTGAACTTCACCACCCAGTTTTGTTTCTTCAGCCTTGGAAGACTTTGATTGTGGACTCAATTGTTACCTTTCATGCATTGTCATTGGTGAATGCCAAGGTTTTAGTGATCTACAATGGCATCTTTCCACCCTACCTATGGATCTTGGAGGATTGGATATTACGATTTCCTAGGATGTGGAAATCTATGCCTGGATT
Source organism: Alisma plantago-aquatica (assembly GCA_963693085.1). Taxonomy (NCBI): domain Eukaryota; kingdom Viridiplantae; phylum Streptophyta; class Magnoliopsida; order Alismatales; family Alismataceae; genus Alisma; species Alisma plantago-aquatica. Next base: position 977,772,839 of record OY856413.1, on the reverse strand, counting down.
GCTTCTGAGGTTCACACCATAAAGCTACAAGACCATATTCTTCATGAGGTTGGTCCTATTCATGTTGATGGAACTTTTGACACTTCTTTTGCCTCCATTTTCAAGCTTCTATCATCTTTTTTTCTGGTCCAAGTTATCATGAACTACTTCTTCCACCCTTAAGACATGGTCTATTTTGGTAGACGACTACTATAACATGGTCTTCCAATGCTTTAAGGCATTATAGTTACTCAACAACAAAGGGCTAATTTGGCTTCCCTACAAGCTGATCTTGAACAAGACTTTCTTCTTGCTATTTCTATTGATGGTCTTGGATTATCTATGACACTGGTTGAGTACTGAGATATTCAATGTTACCGGTCGATGATCCCTCTAAATCATAGAATGAACATTACCCCTTTATCATTCTACATATCTTGATTCATTTGGTGGCCATGAGGTGTACTACCGCATCTTCCTAGGATTCAAGTTCCATAATGGTGTCATTTGAGATAATCTCTTTGACATTATTTCTTGTGCTGTGATAAAAGCCTTGGAAAAAGCTCTAGTCACCTTTCTAAGGATGCATCATGATGGTCTCCACCCCCAGAGACACACTGACATATTGTTATTTGATTGAACTGATGAGAAACACATTTATGTTGAACTTACTAGTGTCTCTACATTAGTTGGGAATAATTTCAAGGTAGGTCAGAAAGCTTCTGATGTGGCTGCACTTAAAGTTCTTAAGCATGAGACTGCGTGTGAAGAAAAGCATAATCATTTCCTTACCTTTACCTTTTATATATCTGGTGTGGTTACTAACGACCCAATTTTCCTCTTATGACATACATACCATATTATAAATAGGGTCATGATGATGCCTTCATCTACTTCTTTAGATTTTGTCTTTAGATCATTAGGCTTTGCCTTACAAAAAGGATTGGAAACTCAATTTGTACCATGAGCCTCTACGGAGGCGTTTGTTTACATAATATATGTTTTTTATCAATCTATTGACCGAATTGTCTATGTTTTTTCACCATACACATATACAAACAATAGTGCAGTACACTGTATCCACATAAATGATATACATCAAAATTCTACTATTACTATTTTTTTCTTCAAGTTGTTGGTTCTTAGCGATTGTCTTTTCACTACACATGAATATAAGCAAAACACGAGCTAAAATTTGAACATGTAGAAATTAAAATGAAAAATATACATCAAAATCTAAACATTATTGGGTGGTCAAATATGTACAATTATGGATTGAAAGTGTATATATATGTGTGTATATATAAATGTAAATGTATGTATATGTATATATAAATACATATGTGTGTGTATTTGTATGTGTGTATTTCTGTGTGTGTATGTTTGTATATGATTCCTTAAATACCTATGAAGTTATATTACTTAAGCTACCCAATTTGCCTCAATTGTGATACATCAAAATTATAATTATCTAGAACAAAATGTAACTAAAATAATAAAATGTAGCAAGTATTGAAATTAGTATCAAATAGCATCTCATAGCTTAATCTATTATAACAACTATATTGAAATCATACAATGTAATTCTAAAGAAGAAAAAGGTACACTTTTCTACGTGCATTGTAATCATTTGACAAAAGATGTATTTCAACAGAGGTAGATAGCCTACCAACACTGACATTATATCATCTCTCCTCTTTCTATAGTCATACTAACAGACATTCAAGTATATGAATCATGACACATACTCAAGTGGTGTTGACATGTTTAGACCCTTTCTTTGAGAAATCCTAACTATTAATACTCACTATTATAACATACATATAGACTACATGAAACACATGAGGTCATTTGAATGCTTGTAACTCACTAATTCAAGAATGAAAAAAATGATGTGAATAAACAATGTCAAGTGCATCATTTTTTGTTATCCTTAGGCACATGACCTAAAAGTAATTAAATTATATATATAGTCTATTCATAATATGTTTAAAAATATCAACGACTTGGGTTTTCATAATAATTATTGTGTGATATAAAATAAATTTAATGTATTGCGAATCCAACACACTAGAGTCTACTATGCCACGACTCTCTCTCTTCATACACACTCAGACACATATATCTATATCTATATATATGTATATATAATGTGAATGTATATATAAATATAGATGAAGAAAGAGAATATACATACAATAGCCACATGGTAGTATTTGGACAATGCCTAAGCACAATTTTTGTTTGTGTTACACTTGTATCGATATTTGGAAATCAATGTAACATACCATCAAGAGATCTAACATATAGACAAAAATATGTGGAAGGCGCACAAATGCTATCCACACAACTAACATACTGCTGGGGAGGAGTCATTCAGGTGGTTTGGCACGATATCCCCTCATGAAGGGACTCGGGTTCGATACCCAGCGGCTGCCTTCGAAATGGTACTCGTCGTGCAGGCCGACCAACTGTGCGCTTTAACCGGTTCCCGGGTGAGCGGGGCGCTCGGGGGCCTGAGAGTTTACGCTGTCTGGGGGGTCACAAAAGTGGCACTTCTACGAGGGCAGTTCTCTCGTACTCCAAAAAAAAAAACTAACATATTGTATGTATAGACTGTTAGTCATTGATTAGTCTATAAAAGACGTATTAATGTTATGTTGGTTTTCAAATAGTAGTAATTTGATGAAATGGCTATATATCACCAAGCCATAACAAAACTATTCTATAGTTTTTACTTATAATATATGAAAAATAGGGGAGTGGACTGACTCAATTCTTATGTAAGTAGGAGAAATCTAAATGTTAGTGAAATGACTGCATTTGTAATCCCATATTAACCATACTCAATAAATTTCATTTTAGTAATAACATATGGTATATTAGTTGTATTTCTTCATAATCAGATTGCATTAACCCAAAACATGTTACATAACAAATATGATGAACCTGAGTCACAAAAATAAATGTTTGCTTTAGATACTTGAGAATAAAAATTGAGAGAAACCAAAAAACCAAGAAAAATCGTCCAATCTAGGATCCCCAAAGGTAGTTATAAGACAAGGCAAAATAGGAAAACCATGTACAAGTGCTAAAAACCTAATATAGATACATCGAAAGTGTAGCTACCATGGGCGGGATCCTATTAAATCACCCGCATATAAACAAAATAAATTGGGAATATCCTCTCAGAGTTGGCCACAACATAAAGTTTTGAGTCTTTTTGTTAGAATCAAAGTCAACATCTTCCTTGGGAAAAGTCATCCTCCTTAGAAAAGATAGTTCATTAAAAGAACATTTGATGCCTTTAACCTTGTGTGTTGACTCCTCGTCTTTTGCAAGGAAGAGTTAGAAGTAGGGACCATTCATGCAATTGTAGTACCTGAACATGACATAAAAAGTATCAAATTAACAAGGCATACACATATAAGAAAAGTGTGATGGATCCTCAACTCCCAAAATAATTAGGAGAAAAGTATTGTGCCAACAAATTTGGTCCATTTTTTTCGGCAACCCCCCCTTACTCTGAAAAAAGTCTTTGTAGTTTTTTTACATATGAGGGAAAAACTGATACCGATGAGTTTAGAAGGATCATTCTACCATCCTTAGAAACAAATTTTGATTTTGAGATGCCAAGTGGTTTGTCATATTGTCATTGATGGGGGTTCAAATCGATCAATTCATTTCAACAAGAAAAAGGGAGAAAGCTCAGATTTTTGATAAAATAATTTTCTTTGTGGCATGGAATTTGATTAATGTCTCATGTGAGTTTTTTTGATGGAGACTCTAAATTGATATTTTTACATAATTAATGTACAAGTCTAGAAAGTGGTCAAAGATCCCCAATATCCAAATGATGGTGATGACTGGGGCTCAATGAAATGTGCTTATCATCAAAACATTGATGTAGATTGATATACATCTAGTTTTGTTAAGGTATTGATTTTAGAATAGTATTTGTGTTAGCTAATATAGACATATGTTTAAGGGTATCATGAAAAATAATGAAGATGCCCTAGGAAAGAGGAGTCACCTTGTTTTTGAGCCTATTAGTGTTGTTGAAGAACCCAAGGGATGACCCATTTATGAGTACCTAACAAGTTCTAGGCTGATGAGCTAGGTTCACCCAAAAACAAGTTCTAGGCTAAAAGGTTCTATCTAGTTCATCCAAGTTGAGGGAGGTTGTAATCTTCATAGTCATCCCTAATCATGTTGTCAAAACTCCCCTCAAAGTTTTATTTGATAAAGCTACAATATTTTTATACCATACAAGATATGAATGGTTTCCTTAGCCATTATGCATGCATCTCACATTTTTTTACTATAAAGTTTAGATTTTTTGGTACAACAAAATAAAGACGTGCATTGATATTGGGAAGTTTTAGAAATGATTTTGGATGACCCACCGATGGAGCAAATGGATCTGTATTGACTAATATTAAGTGGTTGTCTAATTTTCTACATATGATTTATGTAAGTTTTGATGATAATTTTAGATTGAGTGTCATAAAATACTTTGACAATATATATATATATATATATATATATATATATATATATATATATATATATATATGGGTCTTGATTGACTAATGTTAATTGGTTGTCTAATTTTATAGACATGAGTTATGTAAGTGTTGATGACAATACTAGATTGAGTGTCATAACATACTTTGACTATATATATACATACATATATATATATACATATCTATGTGTGTGTATATATATATATATATATATATATATATATATATATATATATAATTGAGGATGAAATGAAGGAATGGGTAATGAATGTCAACATGTGTGGTAATTTCCATGTTGAAGCCATTTGATGCTGGTAGTTTTTCATGGCCAAGGTTTGTGGTAGGTTGTGTATTTCTTGTGATGAAAAATGTATTATGAGGTATTTAGGTTGATCGATTTTGTTAGGGTAGTATATGATTGATGAATCCATAGTTTGGATATTCATATATCTTATTAATGCTCATTATTCATGCTAATATAGCCAGAATGCATGTTTAGTTCCCAACAATTCCCATTTATATTGAAATGCACTAATGGAATCTTTTGCGTGCTTTATAGGTACTTCAACACTATTTGATGGAAGGAGAGTATGTAGGTATATACAAGGATTTCACCAATAAAGGAGGAGCCCAAAGATTCCCCAAGATCATGTTCAACCTACCCCAAGTGCTAAAGAACCACTTTGAAGAAATTGGCTCCAAGTGCTCAAGAACCACTTTGAAGAAAAGTGACTCCATGGATAAAAAAATAAAGAAAGAATTGAAGTTCAAAAAAATCCCCCCAGAATGGCTATTGTACCTTTAGAGTGGTTGTTCTAAGATCGTGCTCCCACTAAAAAAATCTCAATTTTCCCTATTATCTTGATTTTATAGCCAAACAAGCCTTTATTTTCAAAGTGTCCATTCCACCTTGCCTTCATAACATCCATTGTACACCCAAAATATTTGTTGCCTACGACCCCCACTTTACCCAAAAATCTACAAAAACCATGACCTAACCCTACCCATGTCATAATGACTATTCTACTTGAGACGTCTGTTCTACCTTCATGGCTGAGCAACCAAGGTGGGTAGAATGCCATTATACCCTCTAACCCTAATGTATCTCCACTATTTTCCCATCCATCGCTTAACCCCAGATAACCATAGGAACTATAAAATCCATTAGGGTGGCTAGGGTGATTATATATTATCATTTTCTCCTCCCCCAACTACCCCTACCCCCTCAATCACCTACTCCCATTCCCACCAACAAAATCCCTAGATTCTAGGGTTTTGTTGGCCACCATGCTTCACACCTTTCATTCCATACAACCTTGGGATAAGGAGCTTGAGATTTATACATCTAAAGATGAAGAGGAGTCATTCATTGACCTACATGGCTTCTTACTTTGTATTCTCCCGCCTTTTTGTTTTATATATTAGTATGTGTAGTTAACCCCCATTGGGGGTTGTTTGGGGACATGATATCGTGTTGTTGTAGAATTTCATGTATAACATTATATTTCATTGATTACTGATATGTTCATGCTTTTTCTCTCTTACTACCTTTCTATGACGTGTTTGAGATATGATACCACCAATGTTATTGAGAAAAGAGAGATTTTGAGGAAAAGAGGAAAAAAACTCTCAAATCCACTTATAGAACCTTGTCTAGTTCCCCTCTCTACCCCTCTGCCCCTATATTGCACAAATCATAGGTGGGATATCTAAGTATCTAGGTGTTCTTATCTCCCCTCACTTATCAAAGAGAACTTCTAGTGGTTGGGTAGGGGGTAATAAGAGGTGAAAACCATTCTACACGATATACCACCCTTGGCCACCAAGTGATATTAGATATTCACATTTTAGAAACTGAGACTGGATTTTGGTCTTCATTATATTCAGCTATCCCCTAGTTGAGAGAGCCTCAAAAGGATGGATATATTATGATTTAGGGACTAGTTCCCTAAATACCATCTATTCCATCCATGACCAACTAGTAGGATATAGCTCCTCATCAAGACCACCCTTTATTATATGGTTTGGTATCAACACTGATGTGTTGTTGAATATCTCCCCCTGCATGATTAAACTTCCCATATCCTCCAAACATCCCACTAAGGCCATTAATTGATTACCATAATATACTATAATTTCTTAGTAGTCATTTTCTCTCTTCTCTTTAGTCTAATTACTTAGTTGGTGGTGAACAACCTTGATAGGATAAGTTAGTTCTTATATGTGATTACTTGTATTTGATCTCTTAGTTAATTGCTTAATCTAATTCCTTTTTTCCTTGTTTATCTAATTTCTTGATTATTATTAGTTAGAACTTCTAGTTTAAAGTAGTGAATTTCCATTGGTAGTGTATTTGTCAATTTATTTTCTTCTTGTCCTACATAACCCTATTGCTAGTGCTAAATTATTTTCCCTCTTGCTTTTCTTAATGGAATGTTCCCTAGTTTTACCATCGAAACCAAATTTAAACCTTTGAAAATCCTAGATACACTTCTAGAAACCTAGAGAACTTTTAAGCTCTAGAGTACTAACCACACATATGGATTCAACCACGACTTACCATCTTCACTACATATTAGAAACAAGTGTTTAAGATTCCATAGAGGTAAAAACAGCCAACAATATATCCAAGTTACCCTATCCTATCAAAATCCCACACAAAAACAATCAATTTTGTATATGCAAAATTCTCCCATTCAAGAAACATCAATACAACTATTATAACGCTCATGTTCTAGGTATACTATGCCATTAACTTCTACCAAATCTATTGTATCTATAACATAGTCTATATAATGTGATCCACCTAATACTAACACAACTAATAACTATAATGGAATATCGTGGTTGTTGACCCTAAAAATACACACAACCTCATATCATGAAGTAAAGAGTTGACTTCATGTGCTTCACCTCCAAAAAAAAGCTCAATGTTGACACTTTGCTAAGAACTAACTTTTCCCTACCCTAAACTTGAGACTAGCCTAGGGTTTTCAATATGTAACCTAGTTACCTAGCATCCTCACATCTTATGATCTTACCCTAGCATGAAATCTCCTCAATGCCTACACCTCCCTTGTTCTACCTCCCTTTTCATGAAATTTGGTTCTTGGAATATTTATGTATTCGCTACTTATAGCTATACTTTGACATTAGACATTCATTAGGTCACATAAGCTTGTATAATAGATATTTAGAAATAAAACACATATTATATATAGTAAACTACATACTATTGAGGGACATATTTATGACATGGATCCAATTACCCTCCATAGGTTTCAATGGAGTTAGCCTGATTGGTTGGAAATCTATCCAATTTTAGACCTCCAAACAACCTAGAGATATAATATTCCAATAAATTTCAATTACCCCTAACGTGATAGTAGTTGGGTATTCTCTAGCATCTACGGCAAGCCATAATACGGAAAAAAATTCCTCTTGGGGGAATTTATATCTTTGTTCCCTCTACAAAGGCACTTTATGCTTCTCGCAAGTCATTTCTATATTTTTTAGTTCCCAACTCGAGAATTTTATTAGTCCATCTCCCAGACATTTCTTTCCCACACAACTAATATTAGTAAATTAAATTTCTATCATTAGTGGTGCCTAAATTTAGGAAATCAATGAAGGGAATGCATACAATACATGGTCAGGAGCACACGTTCAGTAAACTACTCTTTATAGATTCCTAGTAAGACAACATGGGATGATTATTAGATTCTTATAACTCCTTAAAAGTGGTTGAATCATCTCTAAGAAAACAACCTTGTCTTTGTAAATATGAAGTACTATTTTCGGGGACAAAATCTTTCATGTTAATATTGTGTTCCATATAAGGTTCTTTCTTGATAACGTCAATAACTACCCTTTGAGTATACATAACAAATTCAAGTATTTCAAGAATTACCTAATTATTTCAGTGACGCTACATTTGGCAACACCTAAAATCTTCCCAATCACACCAATCATAATCATGGAGACAAATGTAAACCGATTTCACTACTATCAATAATGCAAAGATGGAAATTGAGAGCATGCCCAAATAAGAAGAAATCTTGTGGAAACAGTATAGTAAGCTTACATGGATACAAAGAGGAGACAAATATACTAAGTTTTTTCACACAATCTATAATGAGATAAAGAGATATTTTGTCATACATCCATTGATGATAACTGAGGCTACAACATGAAGCATAGACCACATTATATATCACAACCTACCTAATTCTTAAACATTTTATCATAGTAGAGGATACTTCAATCTCTTGTAACTCAAAGGGGTCTGTGATGCACTGAAGCATGTCGATATTTCAACTTGTACCTTATAGACACATTGTATTTCAAAAGATCTATGACTGCACATGCGAATAGGTCATACATTGGAGGCTACACATTGACCTATTATATAGGCATGACAATGAGAGCCATATGAGAAATAAGAATAAGGCCAACGATGGAGTTGAAAGAACATATGTTAGTGAAATATCCTAGTCTTTTGCTCTGCTTGAAAGCCTTAGGACTTATGGATCCCTATGCCATTGTGATAGACTATATTAAAACAAGAGCAAAATAAACATGATTATATGTTACCTTTCCAATGATTTAAGAGCATTTATGTTTCATGTTGCTACAATTTGTGTCCTTAGAGAGAAAATTTGTTGTCATACATGAGGAAATATAATGTGACTAGATGTAACTTTTTTGAGTCTCACTTCACTGATATTAACAAGTATGGAATTTTGATCCATGGATTTCTCATAGTTCTCCTCTTCCCCTTATGGTAAGTAGAAAGTTTCATATCTCTCTATCTTTATTCATATCACCACATTTGTGGTGGCAAGATCTAGAAATCAAACCTAGGAGGGGAATATTTTGGAATATATCCGTAAAAATCTTCCAGAGATGGGATCTAATATAAACTGAAGAAGAAGCACAAAATACTCATATTATTCATGTTGATAGGGCATGCAAATAAGGTCCAATCAAGTCAAACCTTGAGTTTTTGAAGTATATAGGTCTCCATGAGGAATCCTTTGAACTCATACCACCTAAACATGAAGGAGGAAATATGACTGGCACAATATGGATAAAGACCTATTGTGGCCTAACATCAAAGTTATGCATCCTCTATAGGTGTATGAACTAGCTCCCAATAATCCTCAATAACTATGTTAAGAAGTAATTAAAAAAAACATACATCCAAAAATTCATGATTTAGACTAAAGTAATATATTCCTATTTTAATAGAATACTTATTTTTTTACTAAAATCACCAAGAAAACTTTTAAATATAAAAAAACTAAAATTAGACACTTCTTATTCTTACAAAGAAAATTTCAATTACAATAAGTTTACAATTGCGCTTGTAACTACATTAAATGATTAAAAAGGTCTATCTCCCTGAGAACCCTAATACATGGATGAATATATGAAATATATCTATTATAACTAGCTTCAAATTATGAGAAATATGACTTTATTACATCTTCTTCCAATTGAATGACCTTTAGCTTATACCTAAAAATTTATCAATAATTTATTAGCCATTGTCTATGTGATTAGATAACACATTAGAGCAGGCAAACATAATTTCATCTTCATTTAAATATTTGAGGTAGGTACATTAAAAGATAAGCATTTTGTATGAACAATTGAATACATGAACTATGATGGAAATAAAAAACTATAACATGGTCCATATGGTGTATAAGTAATAATAAATATATATGCATTTTTTCATTTTTAATTATGCCCTAAACTGTTTGGAATGTACCTTAGTAATTAGAATCTATCATGGTATAAGCACAGTAGGACTCACCATCCTTACCTTAAGAATTATCAGGCCACCTTAAGGCAATCCTAAGTCTTCCACAAGGCTAGGTGGGTGCATATAGCATCCTCACCTCTCATTCCCACTCTTAGGTATAAGATGGGTCATACTACGTTGCTTTCACATATTCCCATATCACATATAATATATCACATGTTGAGGCCTCCATCCCACCTATGTTGGTCCCCAATCCTTTTTTTTCACTTCATTAGGGAAATGTGGCCTATATCCCACCTTTGTGAGTCCTTCAATTTTCCTTAAAAATCAATCCTCATGATCTGATTGGCATCCAAGCCTCATTCTCATCCTCTCTCTCATCGCTACAAGGAAGGCCCTTTCTGCCACCCTAAAACAAACATGTGATATACGAAACTTCTAGTTCTCAAGATATATAATAAGGTGATATGTTTATGATTTTGAGTTTTGGAATGCTTAACTTGGAGTTGAAATGTGAATATGTGGTCATGAAGTCATATTGCCTTATTTTATGTGACTACAAAGATAATAATGAAATTTGAGGAACAGAATAAGAATAATAAAATATTAATCATGCCAAGATGTTTCAATAGAATCCATAATGTTCATATGCTAAATGATATGACATTATGCTCAATGTACCTATATATGTGTCATTTGGGAAAAATTAGTTTTCTATCCTTGGGTTTTGAGACCAAAGTTATATGCAACAAAGATCTAACAAGTGAGGAACTTATGGTACAATTTTGGTGAAGTTTGGGTAACCAACAAGGAATATATATATTTTGATATGAATAAATAATTAATGTTTTGATGATTGAAGATAAAGGCATTAATATATCAAACTTAGGTTTCCTAATAGTGTGTCACACGCTCCTTGGAGTCCTACAAATCCATGTATCACCAAAGGTGTAATTGATCTTAGCCTCCCATTTCTATCTGCTGATAATAGACTCATCTTTCACCTATGTATTGAGTAGGTTTGTGGGGACATATGGAGGTCACAACATTGATATTCATCATGACCTTGATCATGAGACAAGTAATGATTCTAGATGGACAATTTCCTTCTCTAGATTGTGGTATACCTATAAAGACACCATTCAAGTATTTTAATGGAAAGACAAGGGAGTTGGACCTCCCTTTCTACACTTATTCTCCACCTAGATTAGTTGGAAAGAGGAGAGTGAAAGGAACCATGAATTTGTAGCACAGAGGGAGATAGATATATGTATAGATAAAGAGAGATAGACGAGGAGCACCATGTGGACTAGAGAAAAATAATTTTTTAGTTGAGTTTCCATCTACAAGACTCCTTCTTAGTTGATGAACAACACCTTACTGAAAATGGAGATGAAGTTGGAATGGTATGATCAAGTTTCTCACCATGCACCAAAGACACCTACCCAATTTTTTATTGATGCAAATCTTCTTATAGGAAACCTAGAGAAGAGGGGGCCATAGATAGAAACACCCTTTTTCATAAGACATGATCCACCTCAACCTTGGGGTCAAGGTGAAGTATCTAGCATGACAAGATCACACCTCTTAGAGACAGGTTGTGTTGGTGGAAACACTCTTGATGAGGCTATTTAATGTTAATAAGTCAATAAGGAGCAGAGTAGCATATGCTTTTCTCATTGGAGAAGCCTAGAATGGTGGTGCACTATACAAAGGGTTATAATATATGCTTTGTTGTTTAGAGAGTGAGGGAGAGGAGAACCTCGACAAGTCAAGAGTCCACAAATCCACATGAGATCAAATTAAGCTAGTTGCTACGTCAATGTAGGTAAAACGTCCTATTAAATTATTGAAAATGCTCATGCCTTGTAAGTTAGAATCAATAATTCTAATATGTAAATAGAGATAAAACATATAAATAATAAAAAAATGAGTAAAACATGATGAAACAATAAAGTCAATATTTTGATGCCTGAATCTCAACAACATCATATAAGACATGCAATCCTCATTTTCCATTCAAGAAATAACAACTTAAGTATAAAAATTATGACAATATATCAATAGCTCTTTAATTATATATAATGCATTTGAGGTATGGCATAATAATGTTTGAACACAAAATTATATTGTTCCCTGTATATATTATTTGGGATAAATACCACTAACTAAATGTAGTAAATACCCTATTGATCAGTAAATGAGAAAATCTTCACAATATCTTCAAATAACATATGTTCCATTATATGGCACTCTAAGATTAGTTTGGTACATGTAATTTATGTTTTATATAATATTATGAGGACTCCTAGTACATGAATAGTAAAACCTAACATGATTTATGTGCTTATACATTGTCTTAGTGCATACATATAATGAATAATGATATTGATTACATGTTCAAATAAGTATATCTAACCTAGAATTCAACACATGCACAATTAATACAAAGTGATAAAACACGAAATAGGAAAAATGTCCAATTACTTGAGCTTAACCTTGTTAAAATACAAAATAGTTTAGAATGATGATGAATATAACGATATTACATATGATCTTGTCTTGATCATGAGTTCACCAAATTCATAGTTGACCTTAAGAATATGCAGATTAGGATATCTCAATCAAAATACACTTCTCCACTTACTTGACCTATTGTATAGCATGGATGTATTACATGTGTAAAAAAGAGTTGTTATATGATATGGATGAAATAAGTATTATAATATGTTACTTTTCTTGAAAATCTCTACGTATAGTTTTAAACACCCGAAACATAATAATATCTTGTTTGATTATTTGAAATCACTAACTCTGTTATATTATCATGCTTGAAGGATCTAACTCTTTGGTAGGAGATTAGAATTTACATATAATATAAATCTTTGGTAATACATCATAAGGCCTTGAATATTTAAGTCTTTGTAGGTGAGTAATGCATCAAAACCCTTAGGTGGTCAGTGCATGGATGATATAATAGAACTAGTCTTCTTACGTATGTTCTCTTTTGTGAATAAAGATGGTTAAGTTCATAATATATTTTATTATATATATACAACCAAGTCATATTTCTTTAAAGTGTTTGAAACTCTACTGGATGCATATGCAATATGATTGTGATGATGTTTACCACTTCTAATAACTTCAGATAATATTTCTATATGACCCAGATGATACATGACTTATGATGGGAGTTGTGTGCCAAATCATGTCTAAGTGTACCTATTGTCTAAAAGATCATGTTGTAGATGTAGTATGTACACAATTAAAATTTTGCTATGTTGGATGAAGAGTTTGTGATCATAAAGCTTGTTTTATTTTTTATGTTTACATGCTACTTGCGCACATAATACTTCCTTAGGTTTTCTTGTTCTTAGCCCAGTGTGTGGTGTTTGCAGTTTGAATTTTCACTTAGGTGAGTATATCAATATTTACACCATAAGCTTGGTTAAGGATTTTATAATTAAAGGCTTTCCTAAGTTGTATATGAACATGAAAACTAGCAACAGTTGGTATTTTCATATTTTAAAACTAAATACTAAGTTAAATATTGAAGTGATACCCCAGGGTCAGATTAGTCATCATTTAGAGACTAGATCTAACCTAGCACTTAGGTTAGAACCTAGATATTGAAGAACTATGTCTAAAGTAGTGAATGTAGTCTAGGTCCTGATCCAATCATCCCTTATTATGTGATAATGTGGGATGTTATTTTAATTGAATATGGTAATTGTGGGAAGAGAAACCCTAGACCAATGGTGCAAGTGTATTTTGAGTAGGTACGCTAGCATACACCTATTTTTCACCTTTTCCTCTAAGTAACATGGCATTATACTCTCTACTATGTGTTGAAAACTAAGTTTGCTGATTTGCTTTTGTTTCAAATAGTCTTGAGACTTGATAATTTCTCTCAAACATGTTTTATCTAATAAGAAATACATAATATATTACCATATATGTAAGTAAATGTAAATGTCCCCCCCATATAGGAGAATAGGAGTTCTCCGTGCAAAATAAGTCAAAGAGAATGACATCCATCTCCAAGAGAGAGCAATTGTAGATTAGATGTCTAGAGAAATATTGAAATTTGTGATACATAGAATAGATGCTATTGAAATTTGTGATACATAGAATAGATGCTAAAGACCCATGCAACATAAGCATGGTTGAAATGATATAAGTTTTACTTAATGATATAATTTGGTGTATTATGATCTTATTTTAAAACTTTAGTTTTATATTTAGTATAATTTTGATGATGCAAGTACATAAGGTTTTCTATGTTAAGCTAAACTAAGTGAAGATAAGGTCATGAATAAACATGAGCCTCAAGCTCGAACTTCTAGGACCAGATATATGGTTAACTTCAAAGAGGGTAAGACCCACATTGATAATTTCTAAGGACCCAACTCCAAGATAAGAGAAATACTTGATACAACATATCCTAAAATTGACTACTCCTAAGTGAATGAGTTAAACCTTTATATGCATGATTCCTATGATTGATATGAACCCTAGATGTCCCTAGGAAGGTCAAGCTTGACATGGAGAGAGGTTTCTAACATGTATGTGAATATGCATGATTACTTGCCATCCACTTGAGGGAGAGAGACTTCTAAGATCCCATAGGAGGTAAATAATGTTAGTATGTTGGGAAGCCTCATGCTTGGCATAGTGGTTCCCTATAGGAATCTAGTCATCATTTAATACAGAGAGTTGGTAAGCATATACCATGGGAATAGAACTTGCAAAGAGAATGTCATATATGTTTTAGGTTGGTTTCTTATTGAGTGGTCAAAGCTTGTAAAGATAATCATTAGTGCTCGTGAGGTGGACCTGATAATCCTAGACCACATAGGGGATGTAGAGTTTATGCATATTTGATAATCATAGAGTTGAGTGTGTTCAGAGATACTAGGAATGAAACTACCCTCATGATAAGGGTTAGGATAACCTCATATGGAATGAACAAAGTTTGATATATGTCTGATGAGACACGAGATAAGTTTGCTTAGTAGAACCATGATATTATATATATATATATATAAAATCTATTATGGAGCTATGATATGTGTAAATAACATTCTAGAAAAGCCTAGTATCAATCTTATATATATATATCTACGTAGATGGTTAACCAAATGCATGATTAATGAGAAAATAATATACTTGTTTAATCATGTAATGAAATTACTAATAAAACTTTAAATTTAATATGAAAAGTGGGATGAGATTATGTTAAGAGCAAATGCAAGATGATCCATAAATATAGGGCTTAATAAATATGTTTCATGTGGTTTAACAAATTGAATAATAGAAGGATGATGAAACCCTAATAAGATCGAGATGGACAAAATGGGTACAAAAAAGAGAAAATTAATTTTGAATTATCATGATTTGACAAATTTGATATATAATGGTAACATATGAAAGATTTCTTAACATGAACTAATCCTTGCAACCCTTGTTTCAACCTTACATGGAGTTATGGTGCACCCTAGATACTTTACTAATCTCCCAGGGAATGTTTCAAAAATAGTTTTAAAGCTCTTGCTAGTGGATAATTGACACCTATAATGGTAATTTATTATTGAAAAATCTTTTGAATTGTCCTTGAATTAAGAGAATGGATAAATCTTGATGACAAAATTTCTTCTAAGGTATGTAATATTTGATAGGTTAAATTTTTAGTGCAACATATATTCAATAAGGTCATTGGCTTCATGATATTGAGTTTTAAAATGATTAACTTGGAGTTCATATGGATATATGTAGTGCGGATGTCACATTACCTTATTTTACATGGTTATGACACTAATAATGAAATTAAACATGTATACATATTTGTGTGACACAATGATGGGACTGATGTGTGAAATGATCATACCAATATGTCTATATAAGTTTCACATTTGGAATGTTATCAATTTTTTAAATTGACAATTCATTCATCCCATCGCCAAGGGGTTTCAAACTTGAAACCTCTTAGTCATACAACATCACCAACTAGAATGCTATCTGATGTTGATATTATTCTTATTGTATCTATATATGCTCCATTTCAAAATAATTAGTTGAATAATAAAACTATGGAGTTTTGGAACCAAAATTATATGCAAGGAAGGTTAAATGATGAGGAATGTGTTGCTTGATTTTGGTGAAGTTTGGGTAAACTAAAAAGAAGATATAAATATGTATGAATACAAATAAATATTTGATGTTTTGATGATTTAGGACCAATCAATATATTTAAGTTAGTATCTAGAATTGCGTGCCCCAAACCCTTTCGAAGATTGTGAAGCCTAATATTTATTGAAGTTGTCATTAATCTTAGTCCCATGTCATTAATCTTAGTCCCATGTTTGGTATCTGACATATGTAAACCCATATTTCACCTTCAGATGGAGTGGGTTTGTGGGGTCATTTGAAGGAGATCATGCTGGTCTCAACCATAACCTTGATTATGGGATGAGTGGTGGGCATTTGCTTTTTCCTTGTTGTACAATACCCATAAAGAAATCACTTGAATTTGTTCCCAGTGAGATGAGGGATTTTTTATTCCCTATCTATTATTTTTCTCCACCTAGTTTTGCATACAAGAGGATAGGCAATACAACTAGGAAGCAATAGTCAATAGAGGGGGGGGGGAGCGACAAGGAGAGCTACATGGACTAGGGGAAAATCATAGTATCCTATCATGGTTGATTGGCCATCTATAGGATTCCTTCAAATCTAATGAAATATACCTTATTGAGAATGGATTGAAGTTAGGGATGCCACAATAAGATTCTCTACAATGCATCTAGGTCACCCAAAGGCTCTATGTGGTGTCATTGATATTATTAAAGCATCTCTGGAGGAAAAGAAGCCCCAATATAGTGACCTTCTTTCACAATATCTACTCCTTCAGAGGCTCATGATCAAGGTGGTGCAACTAGCATGAGAAAATCACACCTCTTACAGACATGCCATGTTGGTGGCGGTTCTGCCAACAAAGCTAATGACAATATTAGAAGTCAACAAGGAGGAGAGGACCACTCACAACTTCTCACTAGAGAACCATGCTATTCCAGTACCCTATACAAAGGGATAGGACATATGAGACTTCACCTTTTATAAAGTGAGGGAGAGGATAACCTGACTAGGATGATGGGTTTCTAAGTTCACATATCCAGGAGGGGATCTAGTTAAGACAATTTTTACCAAAAAATAGGTAAATTGCCAAAGAAATATTAGGAAATGCATGTGACTTGTGTAAGTCATAGAATATAATTATGATCTTATAAAAATATAAACTAGATATCTAAAATCACCAAAAACAATGAGAAGAACAAAGATGTAATTGTGACATTAGTATTTCGATGCTTAAATATCAAGGATGTCATATGATAGGTGTAATTGTCATATCTCACTTAATAAACAAACATTGGTGTGTAAAAAGTATGTTAATGTATTAATAGCTCCTAAATCCTATAGATAACTCATCTACAGTCTGATATAATAATGTTTGAACAAAAATCACATGCTATTATCCATATACTAAATTAAGGATAAATACCCTAACCAAAATGTAATAATATATACTCTGTTTATAATCGAATGATGAAATTTTTGTTATATCTATATAAGAACATACTTTGAGATCAATTTAGTACATGTAATTCATGTAATATGATCATGACTCTTAATACCTAAAGAGAAAACCCTAATGTGATTGATATGTTTAATAAACTAGATTGATGTATAAAATAGTGAATAATGGAAATGGCTATCATGATAGTAATACAAGCGTAGAACTCAACATTAGTATAACTAACCAATTGTAATATGACAGATGTCTAAATGCCTAATATTAACCCTAGAACAAACATAAATATGATTTTTAATGATAAATAACCTAATATTGGTACATACGATATTGTCTTAACCAAGGTTTGACCCAATTTTGTAGTTGACATTAAGAATTTATAGATTATAAATCTCAATTTAGATACATTTTACCTCTTACTTGGCATATTTCATGATATGAAAGTATCATATGTGTATAAAATACTTTTTATATGATATTAGATGAACTAAGTGTTCTTGTATGTTACTTACTTGATTTTCTCTATATATAGTTTTGAGCATATGAAACATAATATCGCGTTCCATTGTATGAAAGCACAAAATGCTTGAAAGTGATATAACTCTTTGTTAAGAGATCATAATGTAAATATGATCATAAGCATTAATTATGGCATGTAATTTTAATGCATAAATACCGCCATGTGGTCAATGCATGGATGATGTAATGGAAATGCACTTGATATGTATTCCCTCTTGTAAATAAAGATGTACACTTTATAACTACTTTTCTTATATATATTGCCAAATCATATTTTATAAAAAGGTAAATAATAAAACTTGATGCATACTCAATATGATTGTGCTGACATATACCACTTCTAATGATTTTAGGTGTTGTTACTATATGACCATGCTAATATGTGATATATTACATGAGTTGTGTGGAAAGTGGAAGTATAGGTAAACCTATTGTTTATAAGATCATGTTAGGGATGTAATATGTGCATATGTCAAAGTTTTATCTAATATATAAATTCAACATTGTAACATTACATGTTTCATTTCCATGTTGAATGATGATCTTGTGGTTGTATGGCTTGTTTTATTGTTCATCTTTACATACTACTTGTGTTTCCACACAACTGCATAAACAACATTATTTTCTCATGACTTACTCTGATTTCATTTTCTTTTGGCCTAGAGTGTGGTGTTTAAAGTTGAAATTCTCACTTAGATGAGGATTTTAGTTTGGATGGCACATGCATGGTTAAATTTTGAAAATCTATGGATGTCACAAGACATCCAAAGAAGATTACGATGTTCAAGGAGTCTACCTATGTATAATAAGTCATCACTTGATTACTTAGTCAATTCATTCATCTTTAAGGGGTTTAGGGCTACTTGTAATATCTTAATATATTAAATATGAGTTTCTTTCCAAAAAATAAGCACAACCAATGCAACATAAAAAACATTATTTGATGTGCCAATCCTATTTCTCACCAAATCATATCATTTCCATCTTTTTTCAAATACAAGACACCATCTAATTTCATCACATGGTCATTTGTGTCATGTTCCTTCGTCTTTTGTAATATTGACCCTTTATGACACTATATAGCCATCACACTACATTTATCCAGAATGGATACCATATCATGTCAAACATAATTTTAAGTATCACATACTTTTGCCATGCGACTATCATTAGTACTTCTCACATATATTTACAGTTCTTGGTCGAACTATAGGTGTATTATGTCATCACATAGCTCTTTTCATCTTATTTCCACCATCCCAAGTTGTTAAATATTATTTAGTGCCATATGCCCATATATATAGTTGACTACCTAATTGGGACTACTTACTAGATTTTCTTTCTTTTACAAATTTGAATCGAAAAGACAGAAGTGAAGTATGCATATAATTTATAAAAAGTGAAAACAATGTAAATGATCATGTGAAAAATATATCAGATCATTTCTTTATGCCATATTGTTTTACAAACATTTTCCTTCCTACAATCATTCACAGTTCCCATTTATAATGAATTTCCTATACAATTCCATCAACTTCTATCAACTTCAAGTTAATCTTGTACAAATTCGGAACCAAGTATATGATCAATGTAAAATTATGAGTAAATAATGATTAAGATCATTTACATATATTCTTTTTCATTTTACAACAACAATATTTAGAGAAAGAATAATTCCCAAAAGTTCTCACTCAAATTTTTTTATTAACAAAAATGGTTTATTTATATAGATTAGGATGGAATATTGCTTAATTGATTCTATAGGTAGTTATCTACTCACCTTGATGTAGGTAGGAGGATAATTTGTTCTCTACTAAAAGGATTAGAAAAAACTTCTCCAATACACCAACCTTACACTAATTCCACCTTATTCCCTTTTCTAGCCTAAAGAAGAAGAATAGAGGAGAAAATCAGAAAAGATCGCGAGTTATTGTTCCACCTTTGTAGGAGGATGGAATTCATGGTAGGGGATATGAGGGAGGATAAAATTAGAATACAAATTGAATAACTTATTAGCAATTTTTATCATGGACAATTTAAGGAAGGTTATTGGTATGGTATATCTAATTACTTGGATTCCACCTTAATTCCTTCTTCCAGGGTGTACGTTTTGAGATAGGGATTTGATAAGTGAACAATATATACAAAAGAAACTCTAGGCTCAAAAGGAATCAACTCGGGGTATATATGTAGCTTATAAATGGCTGATCAACATTTTTTTTATTCAGCCAAAACTATAAAGTAGTCAACCATCTAGGAAATTGATCTAACTACCAGTGTTAAAGAGGTAAGACCATTCTATATCACAATCAAAGTTAGATAAGATGCTCACAAGTCATTCTGACTTGTGGGAAGTTGGTTTAACCACTGGACCTAACTTTTGAGCAAGGCAACCTGATTTTGTGGCACTTTGTTAGTTGTGGCGTTTGGTCCTACCTTTGCAAAATTGGCCAGATTATGGAACAAAGTATGAAAATTTTATCTTGGACAACACCCTATCATGATCCCTAAACTCTAATATGATTGTCAATTCATGTTATCTCTTTCTACATATCCTAATTACCCTATTGTCCCTAACTAATGAGGTTATTAGGTGATTTTCCATATTCATTTCTCTATAATTCTCATGTGCACTCAATATTAGAAAATTTTCATCATCTATTTAGGATCACATGTTATTTCATTAGATGATTTTGTTACATATATTTACGTTAGTATGTGTATAATTAACCACACAAGAAATATATAATTAGGAATCACAAAAATTGATTACTTAGTTACTCAAAATTTCACCAAGTTAGGGTTTCATCAACTAAATTCATTCAAACCCATTGTTTCAGAATATCAAATAAAATAGAGAAAATATTTAGTAATCATGGAGATTAATCTAGGGATAAGTTGAACCTAGGAATGAGTCATTGTAAATTCTTCCTTTCTTCAAAGTTTTCATCCTCAAAGCATGAGATATATTTGAACAGTACGTGTATGCATTGGATCATGTACAAAATAATTAATTCCTTTCATCATCTTGCATTTAATTTATCTTTCCTTTAGTGTCCTAGTAATTATAGTTCATGCAACTTGTTTCTCATGAGGTTGACCTGATCATTTTCTGTATGCTAGGTTATTCCCTTTCTTTCACCATTTAAATAGTTCCTTTATTCTTACTATTACTATCCAGTCTAAATACATTGCATGCTTTGTAATTTTATCCTTATTCTATGCAACTTTTCTCTAAATATATGTTGTATTTGGTCTCATTGTGCAATTCCTAATAATCATCTCATTCTTTGATTTTCTAAGCATGTATTCCATTTTTTCTTTGTAAATACTTTTTCTAATAATATATTTATAAGAGTATTTTGAACACTACGAAAAGTCATTAACAAGAAATTCATTGACATGTAGAGATGCTCAAGAAAACAAGATCCAAATATAAGACAGGGCATTGATTGCCATTTATATGATGTTATAAAATTTATCAACATGCTCTCATGATATTAAAATTTTATTAAAAATCATTACCTACTTCCCTTTATCTTTTACTTTATATCTTAAAAAATATTTTAAAGAACATATATGTTGTTATCAAAATTATAAGAAATCAATAATTTCTCCTAATAATATCCATACAACTATCTATAGAGTAAAGAAAAGGACAATTACTCAAGTCACATATGACATACTTTTGTATTCATCAAGGTTGTTGCTCAAGTATATTAATACTTTTGTATCATTTATATCATTTTGGAAAATAGTATACTTGTTCTCCAATCCAATGTTTATCTTTGAAGTCTAATCCTTAGGAAAATATACTACCAAATTCATGCACCACTTTGTTAATGATTATATGATGTATGGTGATTTAAAATAAGTTAGGCACAACAATGTAGAAGAATATTTCTATTTATATCAAATGCTTTCATATACAATTCAAGTACTAATTAAATCCCAAACAACAACCAATGATGGAGACCCTTTATAGGAGACCCATGATAGTGACCATAGCTAGCCACATTTATTGGTATGGATTATGATCCTTTTCAGTAAATAGTTTCCAAGGATTTAAATAATAAAGTCTTTTTCATATAAGATTTCTTTATTATCATAAACTTTAAAGGGAGTTCAAGGCATATATTTGTAACACTTACATTTTACATTTATCTAACCTACTGATGCATTCATTTTATGCATCAACACATAATGCTTTTCATTTAAATGATTTATCTTCTTATTTTTGCTCAACAAATATATATTTCATCCACATACTTACTCACGTAGTTATATATATATGGTCCTTAATGGTTCAACCATTAGGTATTATCTTTTACATGCCTATCTCTATTCAAGTTAATTACCTTTGATATCTAACTCCAATCTAGAAATTTCTATTCACTAGAGTCTTGAATTTAATACTTATGAAATATATTATCTTCTATTATTTCATATATATATATATATATATATATTCATAAGCTTACTTTATTTTTAGTACTTACTTTTTGATGTTTTCATACTCTATTTTGGAGCTTATTTTCATGTCTATGTTCCTATTATCAAACTTTATGTACGTTTCCTTTAATTGTCCCTTATTACACGATTTCTTCATCATATACCTTCATATTATTCTTAAAATTTCTGATCATTTATATTTCCAATCATTTATCCTTTGAAAATATTATATTTATACTTATCTTAGCTTTTTGGTTTGTTATATGCATATTAACACACACACACACACACTATATATATATATATACATACATACATACATACATACATACACACACATATATATATACACACATATATATGTATGTATGTATACACACACACACACATATATATATATATATATATATAAATATAAATATATAATCATGTTCCTCTGTTAACTTGATTTATTGATCTATGTACGTTTTCTCCCATTTTCCTTGAATATTTAGGTCATCTTCTTCTCCGCCTTCTATTTAGAAACATTTTTCACTAGTTCATATATATATATATATTAACATTTTACTATCCTGGCTATGTTATTTACTTTGTTTATTATAGATTTAACTTATAAAAAGGCTGGTTGACTTCTACAATGAGTTGGTCAACTTGTTGCTTCATTTAGATTTTTCTTAAATTATATACAATTATATTTATTACCCTTGAAATTTCATTTAATATTTCAATGAATATTAAACTCATTCTATATTATTCCTTTCCATCATTCATTTTAAATTAGTCCATTTTCATTCAATCGTATCCATTCATGTCTTACTTATAACTCTCTCACGTGTCTATTCTTCTAGGATTATGACTATCCTTCACCTATACATATCCAAATTTTGGTCAAAATTACAAAATCTCAGATTACTTCCTTCTTACAAGATTCACAAAGAATTTACTATATACAAATTTACACATAGCAAAAAGTGGGCTAGCTCAACTAAGTGATAGTCACAATATTTAGAAATTTAGAACACATGTAAAACTGTCTTTTCAAATCAAATCTAGAAATACAATCTCCATCATTTATACTTATTCACCATTTTACTAATTTCTCTCTCTGCATCTTCTTCAATATTTTATCTTGAATTACTATAAACGTTTATTGGTTTTCCTCATGATTCTGCTCATTTGATCATGTCTCCTTTGTTATTTTAGGGAACTTTATATAGTTAAAAACACTCTTCATTATTGTCTCATTTCATCCTTGATGCCATATATTCTAAATTATATTTAGATATCCTTTCTAGTGTTTTTCTTGTTTTAATCTATGTCTGTCTTCTCATATTATTTCAATGTACACAAATTCAAAAACTTCTTTCTTTTTTATGAAATAATTGTTTTTCTTCATGCAAGAAAGTTTTCTCCATTTAAATATTTATAGTTTAATTACCTTATACTTATTATGGATTCCTTAGGATTTTCATATCCTTCTCCTCTACTTAATTTATACTCTTTATAATAATTATTCATGTTCACATATTATTTACAATTTTACATAGTAGTTCATATGTCATTTCTTCATTCAACTAATCACGTCACTTATTCTTCATTTGTGCTCTTTACCTCATGTTTCTTTGTTCATCTTTCATTTCCCACTTATTCAAATTGTGTAGTTATTTATATATGGGCGCATGTCCAAATCAACTAGATCTATGTCAACTGAAAGGGTTTAATATTGAACCCCCGTGACTTCAATACTTGGCTAGAGTACTTGATTTTGGATTCCATTATTATTCATCTTATTTGTGTAATATATTGATCAAGGTTCTTTATTATTGAAATAAATTATTGATATATCTTTAAAAAAATTAGTTCTCATTTTGTCCATTTATCTTTTTCATTTATCATCTACTTATTTATTTCAAATTTTAGGGTGAATTAAGTATATATCTAAGATATGTTCCCTTCTTATTCCTTCCATACCATAATACCTTCATATCCCTCATCCTTATTTCCTAATTACTTACAAGGCAACATACATACCTGAATCTCCGCTTCTCTTTACCACTTATTATTAAGGTCATCCATTGGTATACTTGTGGTTATGAAGATGCCATGAACTGATCGTATGTTCCTATACTTAAATAACCCAAAATAAGATACCACACTGACATGAACATCTATCAATAATCATATAGCCATGATATTAGGAGTCAATCTCGAGAAAGTTTGACATAAATCCAAAACTTAAAATTTCTAATTTGAACCTCAACAATCTTTTTCCATTTAAGGAAGGATACTCAATCAATATGTTACTGAATAATAGTAAGAAATCTTTATAACTATGAAAAGAAATAATAATGAATTGCATCTTTATTCTCACTAATATTATCATTTTATACATAATTTATAATTACACATCAAAGTATTTACACGATGAGAAAGTACTCTCTCCCAAAGATTCTCAGTACATGAATAACTCTACTAAACATCTCTATTGTGTACCCAATTCCAGGTATATGCTTAACCCTCTTTTTTATTTATGCTTTTTTACCCTAATAATGTTAGACCCCTTTTCTCCTATGATTATATCATTTTAGGAGTAATCACAAGTTTAATTACAATGCACATTAATCAATGACGTATCGCATGAAGATTTAGGACCATTTAAGAATTATCCAAATAAAATGGTTTATAATACAAATATACTAACTAATGGGTGTACACCTTAATTTGAATATCTAGATACTTCCTAACTGTAGTTGTTGAGAGAAATACAAATTAAAACATCATAATTAATTATATGAAGTATAGGGAAAGAAAAAAGAAGGATCCATGTAGCCAACCCCAACATAGTTGGGATTGAGGCTTAGCTGATGATGATGATGCTGAATTAATTATATGAAGTAATAAATACACTAGATAAACCCTTAAGATGCAATAAATTAAACAATACACTCAATGATCCCAAAAGTTGACTTTGGCTCTAGAATCACGTTCCTCACACCTTAATTATATTTCATGCAAAAAGTTGGATTGATTGGACCTGATTTGGATCCCTAATTGAATCAAGAGAGAAAGTTTTTTATAGACCTAAGTTTACATCCAATTATATCGTAAAACAATTTCATTTTCCCTAAGTTTTTGATTTTTTCAACTGTCATGTGGGTCCAAGAAATCACATGGCTCAGTTGCCACACATCCATAGAGTGGACATTTGTTACATCATTTCCTACATTTGCCTCCTCCACTCACATACATTTCCTCAACTATGAGTATTTTGTGAATGCTCTATCTCTATCTCCTTGATGAATGAATTCACTATGTTTCTTTATGGATCAATTCCTTTCCTCATTCTGCATCCCTTTAGTAGAATCCTGTTGGTTTGTTACACTAACGAGTTTCAATCATAAGAATGATATTTTAATCAACTAGCTATTTCCCGCAAGAATACGAGAGTAGTTGTAGTCGAGGTCGAACACAAGGAGTGTTGGTTAACTAGGCGCAAGAGTTATGATTTTCAATAATCTAGATCGTTGTACACATGATGATTGGATTAGAACAACTAAATTACATATTTAAAACAAAATAGTAAATTATCACTTAAGAAAGGTTAAGATTCAGATTTAGGAGGATCCTAGACTTGGGATTTCACTATTACATCATAACTTATATTAAAATACGAATTTAAATATGTTAATGAACTTGCAAAGGAGGGTTGTAGTCATCATTCACCTACTGGTGAAGTGATGATGATTCTAACTCCATACATCACTCTGGTATGTATTTCATTTCAAATCACAAACCTTGCTCCTCAACTTAATCCCAGCCACTCTCACGGTCAAGGGAAAGTTTCCAAAAGAGTAACTCCATACTCTCAAACACATCTTCTCAGATTATGAAAGAGAGCATAAAACATGCAAGTATGATGGCCAATCACACAAACAAGTAGTTCAGATCTGAAACAACTCTTAGAACATGCAAGATGATGTAGCCCTATTTTGGGGCTCCATCTTGTGCCATGATGCGTGCTATTTCAGCACATCTTTTCTGCGAATTATTAGGTTTGTCACATAGAAATACTCCATTCATCGCTCGAAATTGCACAAATATATATTTTCTCATTTTTATCATAAATATGACAATAAGGTGCATTTTACTGCAGTTTCAGGACCTGAGCCGATCGACTGGTGTTGTCAACCGATCATCTCACCTGGTCGAACCGATCGTTTGAGAAAGTGAAACGCTCGATTTGCCTTCAAGCGTCGATCATTATTCTCATCAGACGAATGGCTGAGATCGCCCGATTCCTAAACCAACTGCTCGGCTGATGCCCCATTGATGAGAAGAAACGACACCGAGCGGGTTGGACTGCGCCGCCACCCTAATTAGGGTTGGTAGCTGATCGATTGGCTGCCGCATTCCAGAACCTTCCAACCGATTGGTTGGTTGCTGAACCGCTCGGCTGGCGGCGCGCAGACAACAAAAATCCCATCCGCCAACCTCAAAAACCCCTAAACCTAATGTATTCCCCCCTCCTTCTCCTATAAAAGGAGGGGCACTTCCTCCTCTTCAGGATATCTTGGATTTCTCTTGTATTGGGATTCTGAAGCTTTCATTCTTGTAATCATTTTCTTTCTCTGCAATAAAGTAGATTTTATTTCAAGCATTGTTCTTTCATACTTATTCTTGTCTCTTCATTCTGCCTTAGTCTTAATCTTCTTTTCTCCGTTCTTTACTTCTGGAGCAAGGAACTAAGAACTAAGCCATTTTATTGTCTCTAGCATAAGGATTAATCTCATGATTTTTGGGCTAGACTGTGGCTTCAATACTTTCTTCCTCCGTCCCCCCCTTCTCCATGAGTGAGTAGACTTCTATCGAGGCAAGGGGAATAACCCCTTAGCCATGGTTTTAACGACTTCTTCTTAAACGACTAGATGGTAGTCAATTTTAATTAACGGTTGATCTTCGGATCCCACGTTAATCCGGATGGAAATGACCATGGAAATCCGGATTTAGAACAATAAAATCGATTACATAGACGTTTTGATATGACTGTGGATTTTTGTCTTTTAGGATGATAAACTAGGAAGCATGAGCACCAAGACCAATGGGATCACGTGGAGTTTATCTCTTGTGAGTTTTTAAATTTGCAAACCTTCATCGAATTGTCGTTTAAGAATTAGTTGTTATCGCCTAGGCTAAGGTGGTGAAAACCCCTACGAGCCTCGATTCCCATTTCTTGATTTAATCACCGCATCCTTTATTTCCTTTAATTCTTAGTCTTTCATTCATATAGTTTTGCTTGTGTTAACAATCATCTTAATTTTTCCTTGTGCATGTTTATTCTTGTTGAGTGCATTTCTTCTTGCATTAGTGTAATCAATCAAACCCCCAACTTGACTTTTACTTTCTATTTTAATCTAAAGAAAAATACCAAAAACAAATAATAAAGTTCTTCAAACTTTGGGTTCTAAGAACAATCTCTAAAATGTTGTCCTGTGGGATCGACCCTTCTATACTACCCTTAAAACCAGAAGTAAAAAAGGTTTAAACTCTAGGATTAACCATCTTAGTGATTGATATTACAAAACAATGATTATCAATTTGGCGCCGTTGCTGGGGACAACGGATTATTTTCTCGAACCCCAAAACACTTTTGAAAAACTTTTTTTTTTATTTTTTTTATTTTTCTAATTGAAATTACTTATCTTCATTTGTTATGCATGTTTTGATGATGATCTCTTTGACTCTCTTGGTTGTGATCTAAATTTCTTCTATTGTTCTCTAACTTGTACATCTATCTAATTGTATATATTTTGGTGTAACCTTGAGTTTCTTAGTGGTAATCATCATGTAGTAATGATGCATATCTTCTAGTGAGTAATTTCCTTTCATGCTTCTAAAATTGCATATTTCTTTGATTGGATATATCTCTACATCTACTCATAGTTTATTATTTAACTTGTGCATCTTTTGCTATGATCTAGATCCTACTAGTAGCTCCAAATTTTGAGTAGTCCATATACATGTAATTCTAGTCTTGTTCATCAACTGGTATCTAACACACCGATTGGAATATAATATAGATGCTGGAGAAAACTAATAAAACACGATTTTGACCCTTAAGATGAAGGAAATCATCCAAAAAACGTCGTGGCTCATGGATTTTCTATGAGTCTTGCTCAGAAGGTCATTTCTACTTGAAAAATACGAGTCTTGCATCAAAATTTGACATTAGAGCAGAAAGCTCAAAATCTGCATAAATTCTTTGAGTGCTCTAATTTCTACATATAATATAACTCCTTTTGCCACACATCACATACCCTTATCAACATTATTTGCTAGAACTACATCTAGAGTTGTTTTAATGCATGTCTTGTTACTTTATATACATTGCTTGGACAAGCCCCTAGTATTTTGATATTCTATAGTCTATTTTCCAACCAATTCTGTTTTGGCTCTTCACCCTTCACTTTTTGAAATATAAAAGGGAAGAAGACATGTATTTTGTAAAGGGGAGAAGGCATATATGAGTAGAAGACATAGTTTCTATAAATGTTAAGAAAGCTAACCATGTAGGAGAAATACCATCAATTGAGGGGGAGTATGTCAACTCTATTAGCATCAATTGAAGGGGATTATTTGAACTCAAATCTATTAAAACCCTAAGGTTTCCCCAAAAGGTATGATTTTACTTAAGTGCTTTCAATACATTTATGGAATGGTTTGTCATCTTTGAAAAGGTGGAGAATGTTGACTCGAGGTCTAAGTTGACTAAACCCTTATTTTGATTATGACAAACCATTCCACTCATTTGTGTCTAATTCTTCTACTTGAGTGATTTTGGTTTAGATAGACGCACTCTAAATGTCCAAACTTGTGCATACTAACTTGGAGAAATCAAGTCATACATGCATAAAGATCAAGATTGAAGAATAGATAGTTTCCTACATAGATCTTTAATGCAAATCACTTATAATGATTATATGACTTATAATTAAGCTCATAAAAAATCAAGAGCACTTAATTCAAATGTTTAAGTAGTTTTTGGACATTTGTCAAAAGTAATTACAGGTTGGCCCATCGGTTGAGTTTGTCCTCATGATAACTCAGCCAAAACCTATATGCCTTTTGGCAAATGCCCAGGGTCATTCGAGTTTGTCCCAATGGTAACTTGAATGATACTTGCATTTTGACTTGTCATACAGTACCGTCAATCGAGTTTATTAAAATACAACTCATCCGAAAATATTGTACCAAAAATTGTAGGATATTATTTCTAGCCATCTGCAAAACTCAAAAATATATCCGTTAGAACACCTAAAACAGCTAGAATTTGATCCTAAGTGTCTCTATTGGCTAGTATGTTACAACCCGTTCCTAGATTTGCTGGTAATCCTAGAGTTTTAAGATAATATTAATGCTTGGCTTACTTTTGTTAGTAATATTCTATGTTTTACTTTGTCTTAACTTTGGTAATCTTAAATACTTGTTTGGGCAACTCAAAATCATGACTTAAGCATACTATAAAGATCTGAGTTGGAGTTAATATAGCATTAACCCATACATGTGTGCAAGAAGAGAGTTAATGACATTGGAGGAAATAATTAATAAATAATTTTTTATTTAATATTATTATCAAAATAATATTGTAGGATTGTAGAGAATTCAATTATGAATCCAACAAAAAAGAATGAACCAAATCAGAGTTGAAATGAGAGAGTTATGCCCTTTTTAGTAAACATATATAGAGCACTGCGACCGCGGTCGACACCGCAACCAAAGTTGCGTCGACACCACGACCCACGATGCTGCGTCGACACTACGACTGTGGTTTACACCATGACTCGTGATGCTGTGTCGACACCGCGACCGCGACCGCCGCCGCCCAGGACCACAAATCATAAAATGATCTTATCTTGAGCTATACTTATCCATTTTCAACGAAACGAAGTGAGTTGGAATCATGATTCGATCCGCTATCATCCTAGATACCTTGCTCTATGAGATGGTGACCTGGAGGGTAATTTCTGGGGCAATATTTGGGGAAGAACGTGAAGAACGATGGAAATCCAAAAGGGTTTCTATAGATTCAACTTGGTAAGTAGTTTTAGCCGTCAATTCTTCCTCCTCCTTGTTTTCCCTTGCTTGGAATCCTTGATCCAATGAATTTGAGGTTTGGGTTAACCTCTGACCTTCATCTTCTACCTACAACAGACCTTGTTTAGGGTTGATAGAAAGAAGAAACTGTAGATTTTGCTAGAGTTTTGATATGGATTCGAGATCTTCAGAGATGGGCTACGTTTTTGAGGTGTTTTCACACCTTAGGGTGAGTGGGTGCTTCCTTTAAACTGTAAATTACATGAAAATGAGTTCAATTATCAATAATCTTCAATTTCTTGGTATGCAAGTACAAAAACTAAGTTGCCCTTTTGATCTAGTTTTTTCAAGATGATATGAAATGGATTATTTCTATATTGTGATGAATTTCAAATTATGAAATCACATTAGAAATGATCACAATCCATCTAAATGAGAATATATTAAATTAATTGTAGAGGTTACATGATTATACTAAAAAGTAGGATTTTCGGCTATGACTGAAATTGTTGTACAATTGAATAAAGAAGTTTGGCTAGTTGAATATCTCTACTTACGAATGCTTGTTTTATTTGTATGTGTATTACATATATCTCAGATAAGATCTTGCATTTCATTCGATGATATCAATGTTTTCTTGATATATCAGTAAGGAGGGTGGAAACCTTAGTTCAGTTCATTACATGGTTTCATATATATACTCGATTATATGTGAGCTGCTGAGAGCAATCCTTATTGAATGATGTTATGATGTATTCAATCCTTATGCGAGTTATGTGATAAGTGAATGAGGTAAATGAAACCCTAATGATAGGGTGTTCAGTGAAACAAGTATTGTGATATCAATGTTTTTTAGTTTGAGATGTGGTGATGCTTAATAGTTCAGTTGTCGTAAATGTTATCAGATGGTTTATGAAATGAACTATTTACAAAGTTGAACAAAGATATGTTGATGTGATGATTGAATTGTGAATTTAAAGAGTGAATTAGACATGTACATGCCCTGAACATTGTAGAATCCTCACAGGATGAGGCCTGCACTGTGAGGAGGAAACAATTTCCCGACTGGAGGTAGTCCAGATCGAGGTAAGTCGGAGTGCACCAGTAGGATGTGGGGGTCTTGACCAGTAGGGAAGACTCCTTATAGTTGTGTGGTACCCAACACCAACCGGGGATGCCAGTGGTACTTGTGTAACATGTTGAGTGATCAGTGGCTAGTAGGTCCACTAATGCCTAATAAGCTTGAGGGCTTTGACTCACCGCCTGAGTACCCAGGCTGAGAGGTAGAGTCTGATATATCCGACCGCTCCTATTAGTTCCGAGAGGCAGACATGTCGAGGCCCACTACAGACGGGGTCTCACTCAAGAGATATGCTTAGGAATCCGGGCATGCTTCTAAGCCTTGTATAGTGAGATCGTAGCTTGCTGTGATTCTTTCACATGTTGTGGTACCCCTCATGTGGGTTCAAGGCATAATAAGATTAATGAGAGTTAAACAAGTGTGTGCAGTTATTCAATTATCCTTTGTATGTTTTTAAGTTATTAGTTCTCTTTGAGATTAATCAAGCATATTCATATATTGATTCACTCTTGTAGATATCTAGAGTATCCTGCCATATCTATGATTGTCAATGATTAGGCTCTTTAAAGCTTACTGTTGTTATAATTGATATTAGTTGCTTGACAATATATCTGTAATTGTATAAGTGCTTTAAACTATTTCTTTGAAGTACTCATTCACTGAGCGAGTAGGCTCACCCCTCTACTCACAAATTTTAGGCAAACCACGTGGACTTGAAGAAGGTCAAAACATTAGAGTAGATCTACCACATGAGTTAAGTATGAGATTAGTTAAGGTCAGTTGGTCCCTGTCACTCTAGGTCCTTGTATAGATGTGAGAGAGTTGTAAATGATGTTTTGTATCTTTGTTTCCTTAATAAGAGAGAATGTATCTGATTATCATGTCATATGTACATGAAAGTGTGAGAAACAGAATGAATGTATGGATGTGTATCATTAATGTTGAGATCATATTAGAGTACTCAAAGTTTAATTCTCTTGTAAAGTTTGTTTATATGACTAGATGTGAGAAAACAAAGAGTTTGAAACAAAAGAGAAAAAAACAAGGGAGTGGACTTTGTATTAAGTATAATCCTCAAAGTTATGCCCTAATCTCATGATTAGTGGTAATCGTGAGATGCATGTGTGACAGGTTTTGGTATCAGAGCTTTGGCTGAGTTGTCAGGGACCATTAGGATAGAAAGTTAGAGTTATAAGTATGGTAGTTAAGAGGTGATGTGTGAATAGCTCTGGGAGGTTTGAGTATTTAGATACCCTGGCCCGGTATCTGGATACTTAGATTGAACATTATCAAGCTACTATGTCTATTCTTCTCTTGATGCCTTGGCCAGGTATGCAGAGGAAGGATGGGCTAGAGAGAAACTGTAGAAATCTTAGGGTTAGAAGATAGGAAATTAATGAAGGAGTAAGAGATTAAACATAGAATTTGATACAACTCTTGCTTTTATATCGATTTTTTGATTGGAGATCAATAGAAATGCTCTTATATGTATGGATTCAAATTATCAGTTGTTGAATATATATGGTTCTTTTATAATGTTGTGTATCATGAAGTGATTTAGTTATTGTTTATATTCTTTGTATCAAGTAGACCAGAAGTTATGTTTAAATGAGTTTGCCCTAAGTGGATATTCTTTCCACATGTTTGAGATAAATAGGAGTTGGTTAATCTTGAGTAGCTCTTGGCTTCAAGACTGCAGGTTCGGCCTGGTCCGGCTGGCAGGATGCGTTACTGGGATCTAATGACTCATATTAACAATATAATAAGAGTAGACTCTGGATAAATTAGACTCACATCACATAGAGAATGTACATACACTAAGATGTTGAAACATATGGGGAAGATTAGAATAGCTAAGAGTCAGTTGGAACTGATATTTGAGATCCAGCTTTGGGGCCTCATATAAGAAACCCTTAATTGGGAATAAAGGAACACGACATAAGGTTCAGATTAAGTTTAATGATTAGTATTATATGAACTCTAAATATGAAATATGGAAAGGATATGATAAAGGTATGTAAGGGCCAAGATAGTAAGAATCAATCATGAGGAATGAATCATATAATCAAGTACAATGCTTTTATGTACTCCAAAGCAAAGGCAAAAGAGAAGAAAAGAGTTGAGTATACAATAAGTACATAGAAGTGAAGAGTCTTTAGAAGAGTTAAAATAAAGAGAATTAGATGAACATGTAAATCATAAGACTAGAATAATAAACTTAGTTGAAACAAAGAGAAATGTAGAAATGATGAGCTTAATTAAGGAATGAGGGTTATGCTATAATTGAGAGCATGGAATGCATACCTTTATTATGAAGCTTAATACATTTATCCTTACTACCTTGGGATTCTAATTCTTCATAGAACAAAAAACTAGTTTCTAAAAGAAAAACAAAAGTGTAGCTAAACAAATGAATAAGTCATACAAAGGTAAACTATATCCAGGAAGAAAAAAAAACTTGATTGAAAGAGAAACTAAGTTTGACCCATGCATGAGTCGTTTGATTTAAAATGAAGGATATGTAATAAATTAAACATGAGGTGAAACGAGTAGAGAGAATATTGATTTAGAATTTCAACTTCACATTAGTATAAGGATAAATAGAAATATGTGCAACATGGTATACATGATAAGAATTAGAAGTTAAAAATGACAGGTGGAAGAGTAGTATATGGTAAGAGGATTATGAAAGTAAGGAAGGGTTTGAAACATGATGGAGTAATATATATTATAAATTAAAGAGGTTATGAGATTCAAGCAAGTGCTAATTAGTCAAGTATCCTTGTTGATAACTAATTAAACCAACATACGTGAAATGTATTAATGGAATGTTTGAAGATAAGAATTCTAAATCTCAGAATCATCTTCTTTTTCATATCTTCCTTAATGAGAGCAATGTGGGAATGAAGTGATAAGAAAATGAATCATATATGATGCATAAACACCATGGTAGAGACATCTAGTGAATGTAATAATGACACACAATATGATGATGAAACCCTAGTAGGGTAAATTGAGAATGAAATCTATTTGAATGGCTAAGAAAGAGAAAGGAAATTCAATTGATAAGATAAGGAAGACTTTAGTAAAACTTGTGAGATCTAAAGTTTGAATTTCAAATTAAGGGAGAAAAGTCACATCACAATAACATCATGCTTCTGATAATGACCAAACCCTAGAATGTTTAGAGTTGTAGTAGTTCAAGGGATGTCACTAGTGATTTGACCTTGAATACTATCATCTCTATAAAATAAGATCATGAGATTTACACTATGAGAAGTAAATTAGCACTGATAGTAATCCAGGGTTTAAAGGTAGCTAATCTGAAAGGTTGATAAAAAATATGGAAATGATTCATAGCAAAGGGTGAGAAATAAATTTGAAATGTAACAAGTGTGTTTTGAATAAAAGGAGAAATACAACATGAGTAAAGTGTGATATGAAATAAATTCTTACAGTGATGTCAAGAATGATGAATAATCTATTCTTACCTTGTATGTTTCAATTTTAGGATGTTTGATCTATATGATCAAAATGAGAAGGATAAGTAATAAGAAGTAAGTAGTAATGAATGAGGATGTATGTTACACCCCAATCTCACAATTTCCACTAATCATGAGATTAGGGCATAAACTGAGGATTTAACGTAATACACAGATCACCCTTAACTTTTTATTCTCTTTCAAAACTCTTTATTTTTTCGCATTGAACCACATAAACCAACTTTACAAGGGAATCTAAACATTGATTTCTCTAATATGATTTTAACAGTAAAAATGCATGTATGAACATTCATTATGTTCCTCATACTTTTAAGCACATAAGACTTGCTGATTCACACATATTGCTAAAAGAGGAATAATGTTATGCATCATTATTTACAACTCTCTCTTATTTCTTTACAAGGACCTAGAGTGACAAGGACTGACTGAACTTAACTATACTCAGACTTAACTCTTGTGGTAGATCTACTCTGATGCAAGGATATCTTCTTTAAGTCCATGTGATTTCCCTAAAAATTGTGAGTAGAGGGGTGAGCCTACTCGCTCAGTGAATGAGTACTTCAAAGAAATAGTCTAAAGCACTGATATAATTATAGATATACTTTTGAGCAATTGATATCTATTATAACACCAGTACACTTTAAAGAGTCTAATAATTGACAATCATAAATATGGCAGGATACTCTAAATATCTATAAGAGTGAATCAATATATGAAATGCTTGATTCATCATAAAGAGAACTAATAATTCAGAAACATACAAAGAATAATTGAATAACTGTACACACTTGTTTGATCTCTCATTCATTTTGTTATGCCCTGAGCATATGCAGTGTACTCTACATATGAAGACTCGTAGTGCACTACGATCACACCGTACAAGACTTAGCGGACACACCCGGGAAATGCTAAGTCTGACTACTCTCCTGGTCTGTAATAGGGAAATCGCTCTCTGGCCTAAACTGGACTCCTCCTCTAACCTGAGCACACAGGCTGAGAGTCAAGCCACCTCTTAGCTTTTCTATACTCTAGTACCACTAGGACTTCTGGTTGATGTTGGACACTGCAAACTATAATTTAAGGAGACTTCCACTAGGGCTTCACCCCTCGTGCCACCTGATAGCATGTTCCGACCCCCGTATACTGGACGCTGCCAGGGTTAGGTCATTTCACCCGTAAGGCGCAAACCTCACATAGGGGTTCTACAATGTTCAAGGCTCCTAAGTCTATTATTTTATTATTCCTAGAAAGCTCTTTTCTACATTATACCCTTCTCTTACTTATACTTGAATCTGGTATCTCTATGGTGTCACATCTACTTATTTGAAGTTATAATACAACATGTATATCATTCTAAACTTGGCAGAGCAGTATATTCAAAACATTGTAATATACTCAGTAATCAACATAATATACATGCATGCAGACTAAAATTCTTAAATAAATAGATTACATGTCCACTTGGCACATACACACTAGAATTGTGCAATTTATCATCTTATTACATTGATAAGAGTTAATTACTTGACATATGAGTAATCGTCAATAGCACCTGCAACTTATCTGTAATTTCTCAAAGAACGTGCATATCAACCCAAATCTTGAGTTGTGCATCTCATAACTCAATTAAGAGTTAATTACTTATCATGACAACAATTATTAATAATAACTGGGAACAACGATATCACAATACTTGATTCATTGAACACCCTACCGTTAGGGTTATATTTAATCACAACAAATGCTACAAAGAAAGGTGTAATACATCTATCGCGTACTTTTCAAATATTTACAACACATGATACCTGGGATCTCAATCCCTTATCACATTATTGGGAATTCTCATCCCTTCACATCATTATCATAATTACTGGATCTGGGTATTCAAACCCTTAGATCATCACATATCATTGTTACCTCTGCAATAGGTAACCATTACCTCTAGGCCCTTAGACCAAGGTATTCATTTCACTGGTTGTACAAGTATTCTCATGGCTCACAAGGCCATCACACATCTTGTCACCTCTCACTAGGAAACAACTTATTCCCATGGCTCCCATAAAGATTTCATGCGACATAAACATTCACTGAATAAAGACTACTATCATCAAATCATATAAAACCAATATATGTATGAAACCTTGGAACTGAGATGAATTTGGGTTTCCATGCCATTCACTGGGATATCATGCATCAATAATAACATTGAATAAATAAAGTCTATCATGTCAAGAAAATCCCTTCAAATGGATTTCACGATATCAATTCGCAAATATCCAACTTTCCTCGCATATAGGGTTTCACCCTCTTCACTGAGATACCAAACAAACACTACTCACTTTAAATGAAATCCAAGATAGTATCTGACATATATGTACTATGAATTTAGATAAACAATCATTCAAAACCAAGGGGATCTGGATAAGCAACTTTCTCTATTTACTTATACAACAAATTTCAGTCATAGACAAATTCCCTATATTTTAGTTTACTCTTATAACCTCTGCGAATACTTAGGGAATTCTCATTCGAATGCATTGTATACATTTCTAATATGATTTTATCATCTGAAATTCATTCAAACAAAGGAAGAATCCATTTCATATCTTTTTGCAACAACTTAGAACAAAAAACAATTCAAGGTTTGTAGTCGCATACTGAGCAATTAAAGATT
Source organism: Alisma plantago-aquatica (assembly GCA_963693085.1). Lineage (NCBI taxonomy): Eukaryota > Viridiplantae > Streptophyta > Magnoliopsida > Alismatales > Alismataceae > Alisma > Alisma plantago-aquatica. The sequence goes on along the minus strand of OY856413.1, from coordinate 977,734,653 downwards.
ATGGTTGATTTAACCAATTTTCATGCAATATACTATTTAAAGGAAGTCCCCACTCGCCCTAAGGTTTGAAAACACCTTAAAAACATATCCCATATCTGAAAATCTCAAATCCAGATCAAATCCCTAACAATTCACCCAATTCTTCTTCCTTTCAACTCAGAAACCCTAAAAATGAGGGATCATGAAGAAAGAGTGAGAAAAGGGGAAGTTTTGATACCATTTTGGATCAAATCAGAGGAGGGAAGGAATTTTTACATGTGAGAGAATATTCACCATGAAACTATATCCAAAGAAGCTAAACTTACATGATTTCATCATTCCTCGGACCGCAAAACCCTAGGTCAGCATCTCCATCAATTTCTCCTCTCAAACCCTAACTCTCTCTCTCTAGGATTTCATTTCTCTGGATTGAATAATTAATTATGAGAGCTCCTTGTGTGTTAGGTTGACCATATAGAGCAATTGATCTGCTTAGGTTAATTGCACATTGACCCCTCACTAAACTTTTTCTTATTTCAGCAGATTTTTCTGTCATAATAAGGTTTATGTGAATTCGTGTATTTCAGAGATAAAACTTTCTCCAAAAAATTATAAGAATTTATTATGTTGTGTATAATTTAGTTACAAAGCTTTAGTTAAAATTTAGATCATTCCAAGCTTCCATTAAATAACTAAAAATCAAATAGTGCACTACTATCTAGAATTCTATAGAAATGTTAGTTACTGTAATTAGTCTACTGATAAGGTCTAAACGCATCCAAAAATTATGAAAATTTTTACATGTTGTTTATGATTTATTTTTAGATCTCCAGTTAAAATTTCAGATCATTTAGATTTACCAATAAATAATTAAAAATAAAACACTACACTACTAAAAAACACTCTGTCAGCATTTTGGTCGAAGTATAGTTCGACCGAGAACCACCTTCAAAGAACACTAAAATATTCTAAAATATTTCTCCAATATGCATGATTGAGTTATCCATATCATATCCAAAATTCAATTAAATACTTTTTTATATAAAATATGAAAAATCATTTACCACACTGCTATCCTGATCAAATTCCATACTCATGTACCATCAAAACCCTAATTGCAGCCAACTAGGGTTTATATTTCTCAAACCCTAATTTTTCAAACAATAGAAAACTTAACGTTCTTATTAGGTTTAAAACATCATAATTGAATTATCATCATTAATTAGATTTAAGCAATGATCAATCCAATTAAGCATATAATCATCAGGTAAACCCTAATTTACCAATTAAGCTCAGATGCGGTCATAACAATCCCCCCCCTAAAAAGGTTTCGTCCCCAAAACATAAATATGCAAGTAAAGTACATTCAAGGTTTATTTTAAGCTTATGAAAGCTTACATGTCATTATATTCTTGTATTTCATACTTGAATGCAATTTTCAACATTAAGTCCTTTATTCCTTTACTAAATCACAACATATTTGAAATAGTTCTCAATGATAACAAAAAATTCTCTATGCCACACTCAATCATAGGATAGAGAGAGAAATGACCATTTCAATATTTTCATACTCTTGAGGTGTTACCTCAACATCAATAATCTGATCCAACTATCTCAATTCATACTGCTAAATATGTCCTATTGTTATGTATTACCTCTAAATCATGAAAGAGAGTTCACCATGTTCTTTTGAATTTTACTATTGTGCTACTCAAATAGCAAAACAGTCTTGAGTTAAAAGACTAGATTCAACAACAATTGTACATTACTACTCACGACATCCCCATTGGATCATGGATGCATAAGGTGAAGCATTACCATCAGATTCCATACTATTCTCAAGTATGAACCCACACATAATTCAAGGTGTAACCATAAGGTTATAGCATACTAGGGTTTCAACAATAGTAATAGAGTAATCCATAATTATATTAGTCATTCAAGGACTATTCATACCCAATTACCATCACTTAGTTATATTAAAGCTAGGTATAACAAGCTACACCTCATTAGGGTTACATATTAATACAATATGGTTATCATCGCTTCTATTCATATGAGTGAATAGGTAAGACTACCTTATTCAGAGTAACCCTCCATTTGTTCCATCATCATTCAACCCATACCACCATACCACAATTGTACAATACTAAGATGGATTACTGGTATGAATGACTTAAACTATCAAACACCTTTAATTAACATATTGCTTGCACATGTACACTGAAATCATACGTAGAATCAATTTACATCCCTTAATATACCTTCAACAAATTATACTTCTAAAAACAAATTCACATATTACTAAAAGCCATTGTTTTCTCTTATCTCTCTCCTCATTCATTACTACTTACTTTTTTCTACTTATCCTTCTCATTTTAATCATGTAGATTAAACATCCCTAAAATTGAAACATACAAGGTATGAATAGATTATTCATTATTCTTGCTATCACTGCAAGAATTTATTTCATATCACACTTCACTCATATTGTTTTTCTCCTTTTGTTCAAAACACACCTCTTATATTTCAAATATATTTCTTATCCTTTTCTCTAAATCATTTCCATATTGTTTATCTACCTTTCAGATTATCTAGGATTACTATGAGTGCTAGTTTACTTCTCATAGTGCAAATTTCATGATCTTGTTTTATATAGGTGCTAGTATTCAAGGTCAAATCACTAGTGACAACCCTTGAACTACTACAACTCTAAACATTCTAGGGTTTGGACTTTATCAGTAGCATGACATTATTGTGATGCGACTTTGCTCCCTTAATTTGAAATTCAAACTTTGGATCTCACAAGTTTTTACTAAAGTCTTCCTTATCTTATCAATTGAATTTCCTTCATCTTAATTGGCCATTCAGATAGATTACATTCTCAATTTACCCTTCTAGGATTTCATCGTCATATTGTGTGTCATTATTACATTCACTAGATGCCTCTACCATGGTGGTTATGCATCATATATGATTCCTTTTCTTATCACTTCATTCCCACATTTCTCTCATTAAGTAATATATGGAAGAGAAGACAGTATTGAGACTTAGAATTCTTATCTTCAAAATCCCATTAATACATTTTTCATATGTAAGTTTAATTAGTTATCAACCAGGATACTTGACTAACTAGCACTTGATTGAATCTCCTAACCTATTTCTTTTATAATCTATATTACTACACCATGTTTCAAACCCTTCCTTACTTTCCATAATACTATGATCATGTATACCATGTTGCACATATTTCTTTTAATCCTTCTACTAATGTGAAGATGAAATTCTAAATCAATAATCTCTCTACTAGTTTCAACTCATGTTCAATACATTACATATCCTTCATTTTAAATCAAATGACTCATGCATGGGTGAAACATATTTTCTCTTATATCAAGTTTTTCCTTCCTGAGTATAGTCTACCTTTGTATAACTTATTCATTTTGTTAAGCTACACTTTTTTTTAGAAACTAGTTTGTTGTTCTATAGAGACTTGGAATCCAAAGGTAGTAAGGATGAATGTATTAAACTTATTAATAAAGTTATACATTCCATGCTCTCAATTATATCATAACCCTCATTCCTTAATCAAGCTCATCATTTCCAACATTTATCTTTGTTTTAATTTAGTTTCTTATCCTAGTCTTATGATTTACATATTTATCTAATTCTCTTTACTTTAACTCTTCTGAAGACTCTTCACTTATATTTACTTATCATATACTTAACTCTTTTCTTCTATTTTTCCTTTTCTTTGGAGTACATAAAAACATTGTACTCGGTTATATAATCCATTCCACATGATTGATTCTTACTACCTTGGCCCTTACATACTTTTCTAATATCTTTTCCATATTTCATATTTAGAGTTCATATAATATTAATCATTAAACTTAATCTGAACCTTACGTCGTGTTCCTTTATTCCTAATTAAGGATTTCTCATATGAGACCCCAAAGTTGTGTCTCAGATATCAGTTCCAACTGATTCTTAGCTATTCTAATCTTTCCCATATGTTTCAACATCTTAGTGTATGTACATTCTCACTATGATGTGGGTCTAATTTATCCAGAGTCTACTATTATCACATTATTAATAGGAGTCATTAGATCCCAGTAATGCATCCTGCCAGCCGGACCAGGCCGAACCTACAGTCCTGAAGCCAAGACCTGCTTAAGATTAACCAACTCCTATTAATCTCAAACATGTGGAAAGAATATCCACTTAGGAAAGCTCATTCAAAGAACATTTATAGTCTACTTTATACAAAGAAAGTAATCAATAAATGCTACAACTGCATAGTGTACAACAAATCTTAAAGACCCATATATATTTCAAAATACTAAATATCTGAATTCAAACATATAAGAGCATTTCTATTCATCTCCAATAAAACAACAATATGAAATGAAAGTTATATCTCATTTTATATTTATGCTCTTAATTGATGTTACTTATCTTGTTTCTAACCCTAATATTTATAGGGTTCCTCTCTAGCCCATCCTTCCACTGTATACTTGGCCAGGGTATACATGAAAGAATAGATAGAGTAGCTTGATACTGGTTGATCCAAGTACTTAGATACCGGGCCAGGATATCCAAATATTCAAATCCCCAGAGATAACATCATAACATCTCCTATCTTCCACACTTATGACTCTAACTTACTAACTTAATGGTCTCTGACAACTCAGCCTAAGCTCTGATACCAAGTTGTTACACCCCAATCTCACAATTTCCACTAATCATGAGATTAGGGCATAAATTGAGGATTTAACGTAATACAAAGATCACCCTTAACTTTTTCTTCTCTTTCAAAACTCTTTGTTTTCTCGCATTGAACCACATAAACCAGCTTTACAAGGGAATCTAAACATTGATTTCTCTAATCTGATTTCAACAGTAAAAATGCATGTATGAACATTCATTATGTTCCTCATACTTTTGAGCACATAAGACTTGCTGATTCACACATATTGCTAAAAGAGGAATAATGTTATACATCATCATTTACAACTCTCTCTTATTTATTTACAAGGACCTAGAGTGAAAAAGATTGACTGAACTTAACTATACTCAGACTTAACTCTTGTGGCAGATCTACTCTGATGCAATGATATCTTCTTCAAGTCCATGTGATTTCCCTAACAATTGTGAGTAGAGGGGTGAGCCTACTCGCTCAATTAATGAGTACTTCAAAGAAACAGTCTAAATCACTAATATAATTACAAATATGCTTTTGAGCAATTGATATCAATTACAATAGAAGTAAGCTTTAAAGAGTCTAATAATTGACAATCATAAATATGGCAGGATACTCTAAATATCTATAAGAGTGAATCAATATATGAAATACTTGATTGATCATAAAGAGAACTAATAATTCACAAACATACAAAGAATAATTGAATAATTGTACACACTTGTTTGACCTCTCATTCATTTTATTATGCCCTGATCATATGCAGTGTACTATACATATGAAGACTCATAGTGCACTACGATCACACCGTACAAGACTTAGTAGACACACCCAGGAAATGCTAAGTCTGACTACTCTCCTGGTCTGCAACAGGGAAATGGCTCTCTGGCCTAAATTGGACTCCTCTAATCTGAGCACATAGGTAGAGAGTCAATCCACCTCTTGGCTTTCCTGTACTCTAATGCCACCAGGACTTCTGGTTGATGTTGGACACTACAAACTATAATTTAAGGAGATTTACACTAGAGCTTCATCCCCCGTGCCACCTGATAGCATGTTCTGAACCCCGTATACTGGACGCTGCCATGGTTAGGTCATTTCACCCCTAAGGTGCAGACCTCACATAGGGGTTCTACGGTGTTCAGGGCTCCTAAGTCTATTATTTTATTATTCCTAGAAAGATCTTTTCTACATTGTACCCTTCTCTTACTTATACTTGACTTTGGTATCTCTATGGTATCACATCTAATTATTTGAAGTTATAATATAACATGTATATCATTCTAAACTTGGAAGAGCAGTATATTCAAAACACTGTAATATACTGAGTAATCAACGTACTATAAATGCAGGAAGACTAAAGTTCTTAAATAAACATATTACATGTTCACTTGGCACATACACACTAGAATCGTGTAATTTATCATCTTATTACACTGATAAGAGTTAATTACTTGACAAATGAGTAATCGTCAATAGCACCTGCAACTTATCTGTAATTTCTCAAAGAACGTGCATATCAACCCAAATCTTGAGTTGTGCATCTCATAACTCAATTAATAGTTAATTACTTATTATGATAAGAATTATTAATAATAACTGAGAACATTGATATCACAATACTTGATTCATTGAACACCCTACCCTTAGGGTTTCATTTAATCACAAAAAATGCTACAAAGAAAGGTATAATACATCTATCACGTACTTTTCAAATCTTTACAACACATGATACCTGTGATCTCAATCACTTATCACATTATTGGGAATTCTCATCCCTTCACATCATTATCGTAATTACTAGATCTGGGTATTCAAACCCTTAGATCATCACATAACATTGCTACCTCTGTAATAGGTAACTATTACCTCTAGGTCCTTAGACCAAGGTATTCATTTCACTGGTTGTATAAGTATTCTCATGTCTCACAAGGCCATCACACATATTTTCACCTCTCACTAGGCAACAACTTATTCCCATGGCTCCCATAAAGATTTCATGTGACATAAACATTCACTGAATAAAGACTACCATCATCAAATCATATAAAATCAATATATATATATATATATATATATATATATATATATGAAACCTTGGAACTGAGATGAATTTGGGTTTCCATGCCATTCACTAGGATATCATGCATCAATAATAACATTGAATAAAAAAAGCCTATCATGTCAAGAAAAAATCCCTTCAAATGGATTTCACAATATCTATTCACAAATATCCAACTTTCCTCGCATCTAGGGTTTCACCCTCTTCACTGAGATACCAAACAAACACTACTCACTTTAAATGAAATCCAAGATAGTATCTGACATATATGTACTATGAATTTAGATAAACAATCATTCAAAACCAAGGGGATCTAGATAAGCTACTTTCTCTATTTACTTTTACAACAAATTTCAGTCATAGACAAATTCCCTATATTTCAGTTTACTCTTATAACCTCTGCGAATACTTAGGGAATTATCATTAGAATGCATTGTATACATTTATAATATGATTTTATCATATAAAATTCATTCAAACAAAGGAAGAATCCATTTCATATCATTTTGCAACAACTTAGAACAAATAGACAATTCAGGGTTTGTAGTCGCATACTAAGCAATTAAAGATTATGGTTGATTTAACCAATTTTCATGCAATATACTATTTAAAGTAAGTTCCCACTCACCCTAAGGCATGAAAACACCTTAAAAATGTATCCCATATCCGAAAATCTCAAATCCATATAAAATCCTAGCAATTCGCCCAATTCTTCTTCCTTTCAACTCGGAAACTCTAAAAATGAGGGATTACGAAGAAAGAGTGAGAAAAGGGGGAGTTTTAATACTATTTTGGATCAAATCAGAGGAGGAACGAAATTTTGACATGTGAGAGAAGATTCACCATGAAACTATATCCAAAGAAGCTAAACTTACATGATTTCATAATTCCTCGGACCGCAAAACCCTAGGTTAGCATCTCCATCAATTTCTCCTCTCAAACCCTAACTCTCTCTCTCTAGGATTTCGTTTCTCTAGATTGAATCATGAATTATGAGAGCTCCTTGTGTGTTAGGTTGACTATATAGAGCAATTGATCTGCTTGGGTTAATTGCACATTGACCCCTCACTAAACTTTTTCTTATTTCAGCAGATTTTTCTGTCATAAAAAGGTTTATGTGAATTCGTGTATTTCAGAGATCAAAATTTCTCTAAAAATTATGAAAATTTATTATGTTGTGTATAATTTATTAAAAATATTTAGTTAAAATTTTAGATCATTACATGCTTCCATTAAATAATTAAAAATCAAATAGTGCACTGCTATCCAGAATTCAACAAAAATGTCAGTTAATGTAATTCGTCTACTGATAAGGTCTAAACGCATATAAAAATTATGAAAATTTTACATGTTGTTTATGATTGAGTTTAAGATCTCCAATTAAAATTTAAGATCATTTAGATTTACCAATAAATAATTAAAAATAAACATTATACTACTGAAAAATACTCTGTCAGCATTTTGGTCGAAGTATAGTTCGACCGAGAACCACCTTTAGAGAACACTCAAATATTTTGAAATTTTTCTCCAATATGAATGATTGAGTTATCCATATCATATCCAAAATTAATTTAAATACAAAATCTGTAGAAAATATGAAAAATCATTTACCACACTGCTATCCTGATCAAATTCCATACTCATGTACCATCAAAACCCTAATTTCAGCCAACTAAGGTTTATATTTCTAAAACCCTAATTTCTCAAATAATAGAACACTTAAAGTTCTTATTAGGTTTAAAACATCATAATTGAATTATCATCATTAATTATATTTAAGCAATGATCAATCCAATTAAGCATATAATCATCCAGGTAAACCCTAGTTTACCAATTAAGCTCAGATGCGGTCATAACAAGATAAGAGAAAACAATGGCTTTCAGTAATACGTGAATTTGTTTTTAGAAGTGTTATTTGTTGAAGGTATAATGAGGGATGTAAATTGGTTCTACATATGATTTCAGTGTACATGTGCAAGCAATATGTTCATTAAAGGTGTCTGATAATTGTAGTCATTCATACCAGTAATCCATCTTAGTATTGTACAATTGTGGTATGGTGATATGGGTTGAATGATGATGGAACAAATGGAGGGTTACCCTAAATAAGGTAGTCTTACCTAATAAATCATATGAATAGAAGGGATGATAACCATATTGTATTGATATGTAACCCTAATGAGGTATAGCTTGTTATACATAGCTTTAATATAACTAAGTGATGGTAATTGGGTATGAATAGTCATTGAACGACTAATACAATCATGGAGTACTCTATTAATATTTTTGAAACCCTAGTATTCTATAATTGATGGTTACACCTTGATTGATGTGTGGGTTCATACTTGAAAATACTATGGAATGTGATGGTGATGCTTCACCTTATGCATCCATGATCCAATGGGGATGCTGTGAGTTAGGGTTTGGGTATAAGTGTTGATAAGTAACATTAATATACTTTATCTTGTTGAACATAACTCTAATACAAATAGATAAAGATGAGTATTCATATTTAACAATATTATATGATGTAATGATGGTGGAATAACATCCTTAATATGATAATAACCTTAATATGTTAATTGGTGGTTATCATAGCCACACGGTTAATACTTTCTTATGCTAAACATGTGCATTAGGAATATGATGAGGGTTAATCATATATAGATTCCTTGCATGTTGATGTAATAAAGGAATGTTCTTAATGTTAATACAACCCTGCTATGATTGTTTATGAATATCTCCTAGCTCATTAATGTAATATTGTACTGATCTGGTGTATTATATGTAAGTGATATTGTTGAGCCTTGTTATAAGGCATGCAAAGATAATGATGATCTTACAGGAAATAATATGGCGGTCTTAATGACCTTTGGGCATGGTTGAGCCTTAATGAGGTGTAATCCTCTTGTGTTGATAAGGGTTGATATCCTGTGATATTGTGAAAAGGATTTATATCTTCTGATAGTATGATGACTATTGTGGTCTCATGAATGGCAAGTGAATAGTACCACGTGATGATGAGATGAGAAATTATGTTTCATATGTTTTATATCTTTTAAAAGGTTGTGATTTGAAGAGGAACAAGTGACTCAATGTTGAAAATAAAATTCCAGACCATAGTATCTGAAAGCTTAAAAGGAGAGAGATGCCTTTAGTAAAGTTTTTTTTTAGAGGAATCATGTATAGAAGAAGTTACTTGGAAAGTGGAATCAGAGATGTTTAACAAGTACCTTTTCCTCTTTTAGAAATTTTGAGACAAAATTTTTATTAGAGGGGGAGAATTGTTACACCCCGTTCCTAGCTTTGCTGGTAATCCTAGAGTTTTAAGATAATCTTAATGCTTGACATACTTTTGTTAGTAACATTATATATTGTGCTTTGTCTTAACTTTGGTAACCTTAGATACTTGTTTGGGCAACTCATAATCACAACTTAAGCATACTATAAAGATCTGAGTTGGAGTTAATATAGCATTAACCCATACATGTGTGCAAAAAGAGAGTTAATGACATTGGAGGAAATAATTAATAAATGATTTTTTATTTAAGAATATTATAAAAATAATATTATAGGATTGTAGAAAATTCAATTACGAATCCAACAAAAAATAATAAACCAAATCGAAGTTAAAATGACAAAATTATGCCTTTTTTCATAAACATATACAGAGCACCGTGACCACGGTCGACACCGCAACCCATGACGCTGTGTCGACACCGCGACCAATGTTGTGTCAACATCATGACCGCGGTCTACACCGTGACCGTTGCCGCCCAGGATAGCAAATCGTAAAATGTTCTTATCTCGAGCTATACTTATCTGTTTTCAACGAAACGAAGTGTGTTGGAACCGCAATTTGATCCTCTATCATCAAAATACCTTGATCTATGAGAGGGAGATCTAGAGGACAATTTATGGGGAAGAATGTGAAGAATGGTATAAATCCAAAAGGGTTTCTATAGATTCAACTTGGTAAGTAGTTTTAGTCGTCGATTCATCCTCCTCATTTCCCCTTGCTTGAAATCCCTGATTCAATGAATTTGAGATTTGGGTTAACCTTTGACCTTCATCTTCTACCTACAACATACCTCGTTTAGGGTTGATAGAAAGAAGAAACCGCATATTTTGCTAGAGTTTTGATATGGATTCGAATCTTCAGAGATGGGCTATGTTTTTAATGTGTTTTCACACCATAGGGTGAGTGGGTGCTTCCTTTAAATAGTATATTACATGAAAATGAGTTAAAATTATCAATAATATTCAATTTCTTGGTATGCGAGTACAAACACTAAGTTGTCCTTTTGATCTAGGTTTTGCAAAATGATATGAAATGGATTATTTCTTTATTGTGATGAAATTCAAATTATGAAATCACATTAGAAATGATCACAATCCATCTAAATGAGAATTCTTAAATTAATTGTAGAGGTTACATGATTATACTGAAAAGTAGGATTTTCGGCTATGACTGAAATTGTTGTACAATTGAATAAAGAAGTTTGCCTAGTTGAATCTCCCTGCTTACGAATGATTGTTTTATTTGTATGTGTATTACATATGTCTCAGATAAGATCTTACATTTCATTTGATGATATAAATGTTTTCTTGATATATCAGTAAGGAGGGTGGCAACCCTAGTTCAGTTCATTACAGAGTTTCATATATATATATATATTCGATTATATGTGAACTGCTAAGAGCAATCCTTATTGAATGATGTTATGATGTATTCAATCCTTATGCGATTTATGTGATAAGTGAATGAGGTAAATGAAACCCTAATGATAGGGTGTTCAGTGAAACAAGTATTGTGATATCAATGTTTCTCAGTTTGAGATGTGGTGATGCTTAACAGTTCAGTTGTGGTAAATGTTATCAAATGGTTTATGAAATGAACTGTTTACAAAGCTGAACAAAGATATGTTGATGTGATGATTGAATTGTGAATTTAAAGAGTGAATTAGACATGTAGATGCCCTAAACACTATAGAATCCTCAGAGGATGAGACCTGCACTGTGAGGAGGAAACAGTTTCCCGACTGGAGGTAGTCCAGATCGAGGTAAGCTGGAGTGCACTAGTAGGGTGTGGGGGTCTTGACCAGCAGGGAAGACTCCTTACAGTTGTGTGGTACCCAACACCAACCGGGGATGTCGGTGGTACCTGTGTAACATGTTGAGTGATCACTGGTTAGTAGATCCACTGATGTTGCACCTCTAGCGGAAGCGCACCACGCGTCAAGGCATATGTTCCACAACTTAATTAATTCTTTACATGAAAATGTATTTTTTGTTAAAAAAAACTTATCCACCACAATAAAAGTCTTACATCTCCTAACATAATTTCTTGGTGTAATTGATATATCAATATTCCATACCATCTTCGTACATTATGTCTGTCACCAACCTACAACTAAATTAAATTGATGCCTTTAAAATACCATTAGACAACAATGACGCACAAGACTAGATTGTGGTGTTGGTTAATGATAGAATCTCATTAGTCATGATATAGAGATATCAAACCAAACACACAGGTACTTGTTAGAGAACAAGTGTATCGGACAGACCCACCGTGAGTTTGACACATGGAACCATGACATGGTAGTCGCAGTCAGTACTCACAGTGATGGTGGTGAGTATGATTCTTTGACCTGAAATCACTACACTCAACACATGTCATTGGGCACACTTTGACATCATCAAACGCAGTCCTGAAACATGGGTTGTTATAAAGGTGATGATTGGGTGGCTTTGACACATGGGGCTTTTGAGGGGTGAGTGATAGATATGGGATTTGTCCCTCCTGAGGGAGTTTGATATCCAAGGCCACTTGATGAGTAGGATTGAAATAGGCATGCACACGCATGTGTGAATCAGTATGTGATATTGATGTCATACATATCTATTCCAATTTACTCTGAGATCAAGAAAGTGAATGAACGTTGACATGATGACTGTTCCATGCCTCGAGTTCATTCGGGATATCAGTGACAAAGGAATTATACATTCAATATAACACCATTCACGAATTGTAGGATTGAAAGTTGTTCTCCAACTTTCTACTTTCACTTGGGTAGCACTGATGTGTGACTAGGCACCGCTCTTTGCTTGTGAAGTCATAAGTGTTATGGACTTTCACTGTCAACGTGAAATGGACCTGTAGGGTCACACACATAGGATTTAACCTGGAAGAGGAGTTTTTTCCACAAACAATGTTTAGATTGATTACTAAAGGAGTTTAGTAGTTCAATTAAACACTCAATCAATTGATAGCTCAATGTCATAATGTTCAAGGTGTTGGACACATTGATTCGAGTATCAGATTGATTGAAATCGCAATTGACTAATTCTGCACAATTTGCACTCCCAACCGATCGGCTCATGTGATGAACCGATCGGCTGAGCTTGGTGAACCGGTCGGCTCAAGTGTTGAGTCGATCGACTCATAGTCAGGGTGAAACAATTGCTTCAAGAGTTGAAACGATCGATTCAACTGGTGCAATTGAGAAAGTTGGGAAAGTAGGATTGATGGGAATTTTCCTTTCATTTCACTTGCCCAATTTGATTGGGAAATAGGATTGGTATTCGATACCAATTAGAAACAAAAGAAGGAAAGTCAATCGGGAACTGGTCAGGACCACGAACCGACCGGTTCAGAAGTGAACCGACCGACTCATGGGTCCCAACTGATCAGTTGAGGTGTCAACCGACCGGTTCAGGTCCCCAACCGACCATTTCAGTTGTGAAATGACCAGTTCAGGTTGCGAGTTGGTTGCTTTTTGTGGAAAATCTCGAACCCTTCTACTCCTGCTTTTAGTCCCGCATTGCCCGGGATGGAGAACCCTGTCCCATGACCCTCCTACATATATAGGGGTAATGGGGGCTTCTCAAAGTACAACTCAGTGCAACCAGTTGCTCTGCAAAGTTGTTGTTCTCTCTGGTTTTGGTAACCGAGAGAGCCCGAGCAAGTGCTACCCGAAAAGGGAGGCACAACAAGGGAAAGACAACTGTAGTTGCGACTGGTAGCAGGAGAGTGTGTTGGTGACTAGTACGCTGACAGGAGGGTGTGGCTCCTTCCAATTCCTTGTGGGACAAGGAGATTGGAGTTCCAGGTGGTCCGTGTGGACTACTTCAGAGGCGGGAGGTTTCTACCGCTAGGTGGACAACCTTCAATCCCGTCAGTCTCGGTGCGACCAGGAGCTGCACAGACACCATCCAAGACAGGAGGTGAAGACCGCGCAAGGCACGAGGTATTGTCGCCGAGAAAGCCTCGGGACAAGGTATGATTCCACAAACCATCCTTTCCTATTGTATAGACGTTGACGCGTTTCCTTGTTCTGGGTTTGGGGGAGAAGTTTTTTTGTTTCCGCTGCCATCTCTGCCTCCCCTAAAACCCAACAGTGGTATCAGAGCCAGATCAACTACTCTATACTTTGGGAATATCGATATGATTGATTTTGGTTTGTCGCCTTTATTTATTGCATACAATGTGAATAAAATTGGATTTATGCATGTCCAATCCTAAATCCACAAATCCCAATTTACATATATGATATGTATTATTAATGCACTCGATACACGTCACCCTTAAACGAGTTTTGTGGTGGATGTATAGCGTGGTTATGGCCAATAAACCCTATCTGTGTATGGTTGTATGTGGTTGCTTGCATCTCGGTCTGCGCACCGATCTTCCTTCTCCTATTCCTGATGTAACTCGAAATAATTCGAGACTTCTTTCCTACCTTTGCTCCCCTCGAATGTAACTCGAGGTTTCTCTTTTTACAATGTAAAATAGGATAGAATTTTATTTCCTGTTATGTCAAAGAACGGAGGACATCCTAACGACAGTTGAGACGATCAGTTCAAGGCGTGAACCGATCGGTTAACATTCCAGACGATCAGTTCAAGGAGTGAGCTGATCGGTTGATGACCGGTTTAAGGAACGAGACGAGAGGGTGGCGGCCATGATGAGATGCACGACGACCAGACGAACCGATCGGTTGGAGGAGCCAACCGATCGGCTGGTAGCACCCAGACGACCGGGCCAGAATGAGCATGTCATTCATGTGATGAGTTGATCTACTCGGAAGGAAAAGCACAAAGTTCATCTTGTACAAGTTGTATGTGATGTAGACCTAGATGACCGTGATTCTCTTGGCTCGAGGAATCACATTAGGATGGCCATAATCATCATTTTTATCATTTTGTATTTTTTGTGGGATATAGCATGTATATGATACATACTATGTATTGTGGTGATTGGATATGTATATGTATATAAAAACCAAATCCCTCATTAAAATATTAAGTCTTATATGCCTTCCATTAGCGGTACACATGAAAAACTCGATCGACCAAGCGTAGGTTACGCCAAAGCGTGGTGCACCGTCTATCTTGTGGAAGTGTGAAGGGTATACATGTAGGTTCTGCCAAAGTAGGGTGCATGTTTACCGTGTCAGCTTTTGGGTTAGACTTAACTGGTGATTCTTAGAGCGTCTAAGCCCAGAGGCAAGGAATGTTCATGGCAAGGTGTTGTGCATGTTCATTCATCAAGAGTTGCATATGATGCAATTGGCAAGAGTTGCCTACCTGAGAGATCTAAGTTGTGGGTGACATCCCTAGCTGGTCCATGATTTAGAGGATTTCAGGATCTTGCCCACTAGAAGGTTGTATGCTGCAATCTTCCGAATTGATGGTGAGGGCTATCAATTTGAAGTAAAACAGTGGGAGCGATAATTAATTAAAGGCCTAATTATATCGTCAACTTTTCAAATCAATCAAATAAGTCAAAAATGAGTTTTTGGACTAAAATTGCATATTTTCCTTTGTAGTACAAATGGCAACAAACAACAATCACTTTTCTTTGTGATCGGTTCTTAAAAAGGACAAGCTAAATGGGACAAACTTCCACGACTGGTATAGGACATTGAGAATTGTTCTCACTCAAGAGCGAAAGCTCTATGTCCTGGATACTCCAATTCCAAAGGAACCAACTCCTAATGCACCAAAGACAGAAAGGGATGCTTACAAGAAGCATTATGATGATGCCATTGATGCAAAGTGCTTGATGTTGTGCTCTATGAACCACGAGTTGCAGAGACAACATGAGAACATGGGTGTCATTGAGATGATTCAGCATCTCAGGAACATGTATGAAGATCAGGCACGGCAAGAGAGATACAATGTGTCAAGGGCACTGTTCAAGTGCGTCATGACAGAAGAAGATCCAGTTGGTCCTCACACACTCAAGATGATTGGGTATGTGGAGAACCTGCAAAGACTGGGATTTCCACTGAGCCAAGAGTTGGATACTAATGTGATACTACAATTGTTGCCAGAATCCTACAGTCAATTTGTGATGAACTACAACATGAACAACTTTGATAGGCCACTATCAGAGTTGTTGGGCATGTTGAGGACAGCTGAGATACAGATGAAGAAGGACAAGCCCAAGTCTGTGATGGTGATCACGAGCAAGAAAGGCGAATCCAAGCGCAAGGGCAAGGGCAAAGCTAAGAAAGGTTCTGATGCTAGCCAGGAGCCCAAGTCGTCTTCAGATCTCAAGGACAAGGGAGGCATGACTAAGAAAGGCAATTGCCACCATTGTAAAAAACCAGGACATTGGAAAAGGAATTGTCCTCTCTATCTGGAAGAACAAAAGAAGAAGGAGGTGACTGATGTCTCCACTTAAAGGTGTCATGAAAGTAAACTTGTAACACTTTTGAGGTTTATGATACCAAGATGTAAAGTGTAAAGCACTCATAATTGGGGCAAGTGTTGCCGCCATATATAGGATTACTTTAGTTTATTTTCAGCCTAAAAGGCATGTAATACAGTTATGAACTGCTATTTCATATTTGCCAATAGACAGAAACACTTTATTTTTGCATATTGTATGACAATGATGGCAATCAATAAAGAGATGTTTCAATTTATAAAGATATGATCTTTGTGGCAATGCCTTATTTATATTGTGGTATTTGATATGCATAAGATAAAATGATACCTAAAGTTATTGATAACTCAAACAATCAAATTAGCATCAATCATAAGAAATTCATTTCTAGTTTCCATGTGATGGATCAATCTAGAATATTTTGGTTAGAGAACCAGTAAGAGACATGAATATCTTGGACATGATTAATCAATCTTCACTAAAGGTAGTGGGAGAATGATTATCCTATTAGGTATGATACATGTGATGTATTTACATACCTATTAGAACAAATGCTAATACTTCAAATGGTGTTTAGAGAAATACCAATATGAATATCTTGAAGTGTTCAAGATTATCATAGATGAAGTGGAAATTTGATAAAGTGTTAATTCTTGATGAGATCAATGAATGAAATACTTGGACCAAATGTTTGAGATCCTTATGAGTGATTATGATAGTGTATCATAGAGAACTCATGATTAAGGCATGGTGATGTCTAAATCAAGAAGGAATCATACTCTAAGGAGTTAGAGAATGATTATCAAATAACTAAATTCTTCTTAATAAAAGAATACCCCACACTAATAAAGGACATTAAGAATCACAAGAAGTTGTAAGTTCTTATATCCTTGACAGGTACACCTCAATTATCTATGTGATGAGTTGTTCATGTGATGATTCAATTATCTAGATGAATATGAGGAACCGAATTTTGAGTTATGGTTAATGACCATTACATCCTAAATGATATCCATATGAACCATAAGGTATGACCTTGATGGTAGCGCCCATTGGAATGAAGTCCATAAGTGCAAATGAGTCTTAAGTGTTAAGACACATGGATAACATTTTGAGAAGGATGATTCTTGTTGATTGCAACTTAATGACTAAAGACATTTGACATATGGATACTAAAACCGCATTCCTATGAGAAATAATAACAAGGATGTGTACGTGACACAACCTATAAGGTTTATGAATCCACTAATGCAAATGAAGTCTATAAGTTACAATGGACTAATCAATGTGATTGATTGAGTATAAGCAACTCAGAATTGGATCTTTATTTTTATGATATAGTCAAAGGGTTTAACTGATATGTCAAAGATAAAGAAGGTATCTGTGATTAGTGGGAGCGTGTTCACATTCCACATGTTGATGTGAAATGGAAATGTTCTCGAATGGAAATCCAAAAGTGGAAATTATCTTTAAGGAAGAAAGAGATGTTTCCTATGTGATAGGAATAGAGATCTATAGAGATAGTTCTCGAAAACCTCTTGACCTGGAAAAGAGAGAGCATACATTGGCAATCTGTACTGAAGGGTTTAGTGTACACAGATTCAGTGGGAGAAAACTAGTCCATGTTACATGGAGTTAGTATCCCAAGGCCAAGTGTCCAATTCTTATGAAGAATGGGAACACTAAGAATAGATGTGGATCTATCATGTATGTAATCATCCCATTATCTTGCATGTATCGACATGGCAAGAACAAAATGCATTCATCATCTTGTAAGAAGGACATGGCAATATGATGTGCTCATCCTGATAACTCGTATGTGGGACATGACGAGTGGATGTCTGTCTACTTCCAATAAGGGTTACTGGAATACCATGAGAACTTGATAAGTACTCGAGAAGTACTAGTTCTATGGAGATAAGGAAGAGTTCAATGTAAAGAGTTACATTGATGTGAACTTCCGAAAGGACAAAAAATTAATCGCAATATATATATATATATATATATATATATATATATATATATATATATATAAAGTGAAAGTTTGTTGATAATTGGAAGTGTTCCAATAAAACCATTTAAAAGGAAATGCCGAGTATCCATGTGTTAGAGAACATCAGTGGATACTATATGGATCTGGAAGTTCATGAGATGAACTTATAGATATTCCATTCATTGATGACAAGTATGGAATCCTTGATCATGCAATGTGGCTAAAGGTTATCAAATGGAATACTAGATCGCATATTACGGTAACTCCATCTCATACGTATGACGTACAACGAAGAGATGTGAGACATGCAATTTATACTGACTTTGGCAAGGTGTTGCCATTACTCACTATGTTCGCACTAGAGCACAATAACATGTGGGACATGTTTAAAGATCACTATGAATATGATTCAAGGGTGATTGGCTCGCAGTGCAAGTGGGAGTCTGTTGGTATGTATGCCCTGAGAGCCAATCATGGGATGATTGGTGGGATACATTAAGATTGATTCGATAAACATCAAAGGCAAGCTTCCAATTCTTTCTGGTTGAGTCATATGAGATAGTGATAGAATAGATTGAATGTCTAGAGAATGACAATACTCAATGACGTATGCTTTCAGGTTGAGGACCTGAACGATGAGATCATACAGATGCTAAGAGTTTGTACATTCTTGTTATGTCCCTAGTCGGATGTCATTGTGGAAGGTAGATAGACAGCAATGACACACAAGACTAGATTGTGGTGTTGGTTGATGACAGAATCTCATTAGTCATGATATAGAGATATCAAACCAAACACATAGGTACTTGTTAGAGAACAAGTGTACCGGGCAGACCCACCGTGAGTTTGACACATGGAACCATGACATGGTAGTCACAGTCAGTACTCACAGTGATGGTGGTGAGTGTGATTCTTTGACCTAAAATCACTACACTCAACACATGTCGTTGGGCACACTTTGACATCATCAAACGCAGTCCTGAAACATGGGTTGTTATAAAGGTGATGATTGGGTGGCTTTGACACATGGGGCTTTTGAGGGGTGAGTGATAGATATGGGATTTGTCCCTCCTGAGGGAGTTTGATATCCAAGGTCACTTGATGAGTAGGATTGAAATAGGCGTGCACACGCATGTGTGAATCAATATGTGATATTGATGTCATACATATCTCTTCCAATCTACTCTGAGATCAAGAAAGTGAATGAACGTTGACTGGATGACTATTCCATGCCTCGAGTTCATTCGGAATATCAGTGATAAAGGAATTATACATTCACTGTAACACCATTCACGGATTGTAGGATTGAAAGTTGTTCTCCAACTTTCTACTTTCACTTGGGTAGAACTGATGTGTGACTAGGCACCACTCTTTGCTTGTGAAGTCATAAGTGTTATGGACTTTCACTACCAACGTGAAATGGACCTACAAGGTCACACACATAGGATTTAACCTGGAAGAGGAGTTTTGTCCACAAACAATGTTTAGATTGATTACTAAAGGAGTTTAGTAGTTCAATTAAACACTCAATCAATTGATAGCTCAATGTCATAATGTTCAAGGTGTTGGACACATTGATTCGAGTATCGGATTGATTGAAATCGCAATTGAATGATTCTGCATAATCTGCACTCCCAACCAATCGGCTCATGTGATGAACCGATCGACTGAGCTTGGTGAACCAGTTGACTCAAGTGTTGAGTCGATCGGCTCATAGTCAGGGTGAAATGATTGCTTCAAGAGTTGAAACGATCGATTCAACTGGTGCAACCGAGCAAGTTGGGAAAGTAGGATTGGTGGGAATTTTCCTTTCGTTTCACTTGCTCAATTTGATTGGGAAATAGGATTGGTATTCGATACCAATTAGAAACAAAAGAAGGAAAGTCAATCAAGAACTGGTTAGGACCACGAACCGACCGGTTCAGAAGTGAACCGACCGGCTCATGGGTCCCAACCGATCGGTTGAGGTGTCAACCAACCGGTTCAGGTCCCCAACTGACCATTTTAGTTATGAAATGATCGGTTCAAGTTGCGAGTTGGTTATTTTTTGTGGAAAATCTCAAACCCTTCTACTCCTGCTTTTAGTCCCACATTGCCCGGGATGGAGAACTCTGTCCCATCCCTCCTATATATAGGGGTATTGGGGGCTTCTCAAAGTACAACTCAGTGCAACCAGTTGCTCTGCAAAGTTGTCGTTCTCTCTGGTTTTGGTAACCGAGAGAGCCCAAGCAAGTGCTACCCGAAAAGGGAGGCACAGTAAGGGAAAGACAACTACAGTTGCGACTGATAGCATGAGAGTGTGTTGGTGACTAGTACGCTGACAGGAGGGTGCGACTCCTTCCAATTCCTTGTGGGACAAGGAGATTGGAGTTCCAGGTGGTCAGTGTGAACTACTTCAGAGGCGGGAGGTTTCTTCCGCTAGGAGGACAACCTTCAATCCCGTCAGTCTCGGTGCGACCATGAGCTGCACATACACCGTCCAAGACATGAGGTGAAGACCACACAAGGCGCGAGGTATTGTCACCGAGCAAGCCTCGGGACAAGGTATGATTCCACAAACCATCCTTTCCTATTGTATAGACGTTGACGCGTTTCCTTGTTCTGGGTTTGGGGGAGAAATTGTTTTTGTTTCCGCTGCCATCTCTGCCTCCCCTAAAACCCAACATCAACAACTTCTCAAACTAAATTTTGACATGATGTGTTGATCACACAACATGTCATGCTAGATGATTATCAACCCTAACCTTTGGAAACTTCTGATACATATGACCTATCTAAGTCCAAACACGACATGTCCTCCTGAGTTTCTAAAAAAATACAACAATTGTATTTCAATTCTTTTCATTTACCCCTATGTTTATTCATATATACTCCATCGAATTTATAAAGAACTTGATTTTCATACTTATGTGTGAATCCCCCATGTATATAGAGTGTATTGCTTTGTATCTAATGATTTTTCACCATACATTGGTCACATGATGAATAGTCATCAGTTACATTTTGGATTAACTTATTTGTTTCTCCAAGTACTTTGCATGCTTATTGGAATATCAACCAATGTATCTTACTTCCCCTAGTTCAACATACTCAAAAGAGATATGAATTTAGTGGATAAAAATTATAGCTATAACTACCTATTATATGGAAATGAGTAGAATTTATTGCATTGTCAAAATCCTTGTGTATGTAATAAAGGTAGATAATTATTTTCATTAAAGGATTAGGAAATCTCTTACTATTTGTGTAGTTATGGTTAGAAGACATCAATTCTCGTGATCTGGTTGGTAAATAGTTGGAGGACATTAAGTATATATTTGAGAGATAAGAAAAAGAAAAGAATCCAATTTGTCTTGTGTGTTTATCACATGGTTAATGGATTCCATGGAATCAAATACTCTTCTTTGACTTGATAAACTTGAAAGTAATTTTTTGACTTGTTTACATAATTTAGGTTTAACTTAAATCAATATTTTTTTATTATTCGGTTAAGTTATTTGTATTAGTCATTTGATATGCATTGGCTTCTTGTAGATACGACCTTAAGGTTGCTAGTGTTGCCATTTTATTGTGGGTCTTAATCCTATATTGCTTAAATTTGTAATTGATTTCTAACGCTTTGAGCACATCATGATTCAACACCACTTTGACAACCTTCAAAGTTAATTTGATTATCTCAAGCATGTGCGTTGTATGAGTTCATGCCTAGTAAGATAAAATAAGAAAGTCACTTAAAGTTTGACAACCTTCAAGGTTCTTGGCTTAAGCCTCCCTTCTTCTAGGTCCCTATTTGATTGTGTTAATAACTAGTACCTATTTACCTAGTTTAAACGAGTTAGGAACAATTTCCATCTAATAGTATGTTGTATTCATAAATACCCTTTACAAATGATATTTGAAAGATAAAATAACCATGATACATGCAATGATAAGATTTCAGGTACAAATATACTAAGTTCCATGATTCTCCAATTTGAAAACCTAAAATATTCCTAGGGATATAAGATGTAAGAAATCAAATTAATTTGTAATATAGTGTTAAGATGAGTAAATACATAAAATGTATGTATATTATACAAGTAATGAGATCTACAACTAAATGTCTTCAAAAGGTGAAATTGATAACATATACAAGCTATTCACATCCTAATCAATAGGACATTGTTTACACTCCCATTTAATTGATTGAGGTATAAGATTTTAATTATTACTAATGCATTTAAAGTTTATCTTGACCTAAGTTCCATTTCAATTTTTCTTATAATTGTGCATGTGGTCTTCTCTTTCTCCTAGTCATCTCTTCATGCTGACCTTGCTGCTGCATTAACTAGAATCAAAGATCACTTATCTCACCTCCTCCTAGCTTGTGCCTCTTTCTTCATGTACTTATTTTCCTCTCCCTTTTGTCCTCTTCCCTTCCACAGACCAAACCCTAGTTGCCACGAATTCTGCCACCACATATCAAAACTTGATCTCTCATCACTTTGTAGTGTAGTTCCTCAACTAGTCGCTTCACCATCACTGGACTCAATAGCGGGAACTTGCAACACAATATCCATATTCCCTCTCCTCTACTCTTCCTTGGCCTAATCCCAGACACCACTAAAGGCCTCATCATAAGCAGACAATACAAATCTGGCACCTACAAGTGCAGACAAGTAGAGGCATTTATGGTGGTCAAAACCAGCTACTAACTCTGCCACCAGGGCTGCAAGGCATGGCCTCTACCTCTAGTGGCCACCAAGAGACATGAGATATTTGAAAACTCCATTTTTAACTCGATGTAGCCTATGCACTCTATGCCCTGCCTCATGCTCGCTCCTTGTGCCACCACCCATAGTTGCAAGTTCCACCACAACAACAATGACCTATGACTTGTGGAGCTTGATCACCACAGTGCATCCTACCATGATCCTCTCCATTATGATGTGTGTATCCACCCTTCTTCCCCTCCCCCCTTCTCACTATGCATGACAAGAAGCCTTAGCTGCAAACCTCTTCATCCTCCATGTACTCTATAAATAGTAAAGAGAAACTACCATCACCATTTATTTATTAGAGTAATAGTATAAGAAGTGATGCACTTGTCTTAACCTCCAAGGAAGTAAGACAATCATCCATTTACCTCCACTCAACTCAACTTTCATTTCATGATACACCTTCTTCTTTGTTGGTCATTGAGATGGATTTGAAGCTACCACACACCAATAAGCTTCAAACTTGTTATGGTTTTCTAGATCGTGAGTTTTCACACCCTAATACCTCATGTTCCATCAATGGAAAGACCTCCGAAAGCATAGAACATGAAGTCTGAACATATCCCCTACCACAGTTCAACATGTAAGTATCTAAACCATTAAGGATTAGTAGGAACCAAGTCAATTTGTAGGTCATTTCAAGTCTAAAATTCATGGCTTTGTTCCTTATGTATTCTTTATCTGTGTATTTTGACTAGATAATTACACACTATATACTACATAAAACAATACACCAAACTTTTAGAGAATACAACTAATTCTAACACATCAAATTAATTAATATGTTACAATCATCTTTATCAAGTTCATATGCGTATATATACAAACTAGTACATCACAGAAAGAAATATTCTAATAAATGCAATAACAAGAATGTGATAATTGTGGCATATACATACCACTATGGTTAACGTAGTCACTTAATACAATATACAAGAAGTTAAAAATATTGGTACAAATTAAATGCATATTAGTGTTTAGTTGAGTAGATAACAAGTTGTGAAAATATATAAATGTTATCGAACATTTCCTAGTTACCAATGTCTCATTATTGTTATCCAATATGTCTATACATGTATTCGATGGTAATTAGAAACACAATAGGAGTGTAAGGGATATATATTTATAACATACTAAAGCCTAGGTACAATTTCTAACTCTGATATCCTCATACATTTTCCTTGTAGAATTGGTTCTAACCATTTTATCCCTAGCTTAGATGGAACAAGGGTACGTTAGGTGCTTATAGACATAGTGTTTAAGATAAACATTCTTTTCTAGGTGGCTTGGTGAAATTGGATCACAAAATTTTAACAAGGGGGTCACAATGTAAATTCACTATCTAATATATTTTTACTTTTAAATAAGGACTCTAGAATGTTCTTATAGTTAGACGAGTAGGAAGTGGATGCAATATATGTCACTTAATACTTATAGAAAAATTAATTATTTTAACTATAGACTTCAACACAAGTTGTCGAATATATGGTTAGGATGTTGGGAAACAACGGGCATAGAGTAGGATACAGAAACGACTTGCTCTCCCACAAAATTTCTCCCTTGTTATCCCTCCCCTTAGCGGGTAGAACTTGCTCAGGCTCTCTATTGGCTACTACAATCAGAGAGGACAATAATTATCTGAGACAATTGAGTTGTATCTGAGAAGCCCCCAATACCCCTCTATTTCTATGAGGGGTTAGGGTCTGGGTTCCCAGTATATGTGGGAGTGGAAAGGACCAGAACATCACAAATTCACAACCTGTAAGCAAAAAATTGGTTGGTCAGCTCGTTAAGCAAACCGATCATTTCTCCATGTTTCCTAATTGTGTATGAATTAACAATTTGAATCAAATTAATGCTCAATATGATGTCAATACTAATTCTGGATGCAATCAAATTCTCCACAAATCGAGCATCTCACACAATCAACTGATCAGTTGGTGGCCCGAGCCGATCGGTTCACCAAGTGAATCGGTCGGTTCACTCCCCAGTTCAGACAGAACTCAGCCAATTCAATACCCAATCAACCTAACAGTCCAACCGATGGTTGGGAGTTCAGTTAGCTAATTTGTTTCTCAAATTGAATACCCAAATACTTTGGTAATCAATTCAATTATCATTCATGATTAAACTCCTCTTCTAGGTGTATCCTATATGTGTGACCCTATATGTTCCATGTCATGTTGGCAGTAAATGTCCATAGATGGTTTATGACATCACAAGCAAAGAGTGATGCCTAGTTGCACATCGGTCCTACCCAAGTGAGTGGAAAGTTGGAGAACAATTAAACCTACAATATGTGTAAGGTGTTATAGTGATTGTATAATTCCTTTGTCTATGATATATGGAATGAACTCGAGGCATGAAAACATCATCCTCTCAATGTTCAATACATATTCCTAGAACCTAGAGCAGACTGTCTGAGATATATGTGACCTCAATATCATATATTGATTCACACGTACATGCACATGCATTTCTCAGTCTCACTTATCAAGTGGTCAGGATATCAAGCTCCAGTAGGAGGGACAAATCCCTCCTACATTACTCACTGTAATGAACCAGAACTTAGAATCCTACCCATCCAATAATTGAGAAGTTGTTGAGGCTAGTTCCCTAGATTTGACCAAACAAGGTTAAATATTAAAATACATTTACATAATGACTTAATTATGTGCAACATTGTAAATAAAACCATGAAATATGTTACACATATTTTCTTTACTAAACATGATGATTGAATAAATGAATAATTTTCTTTGGACTGGAAACTGGTAATTTCATACTAATATTGTCATATAATTTAATTATAGTGGGATAAGTAAACTAATGATGCTAATTGTAGTCTGACCAGAGTATCTCGGTTGGTTATGGCTCGATAAGTGCAGATGAAGGACCTGGGTTCGAATCACGCCGAAGGCGCTCTACGAAAAGTAACATGAATTTGATTGGGCGCGGGAGGGGGTGACCAAACCACACCCTCTCATGCCCCGAGAGTTTATGCTATCTGGGGGGGGTCACGATTGTGGTGCTTCTACGAGGGTGGTTCTCTCATAAATAAAAAAAGATGCTAATTGTATAAAATGAGAATTTTCATTCATAATAAATATTTGTAACTCATTTTGTAACAAGGTGACATCAATATGACTTAATTAAGTACATTTGATAAATACAAGGGTAATGTGTTAAAATTCCTAATGGTACCATAACTCATAAAAAGGAATCTCAAAATTAAAATATAATAGTGAAATCGTGTTCCTTGAGTGCCTATTGCCTTGGGAGCCAAGTTTCACATTATTTGTATAATAATACCTATCTTAATTCAATTGGGAAAAGAAAATAGAATAAGAGACAAAAGTACTAAATAAATTACTAAAATTCTCAAAAAGAGAAAATAAACTTCAAATTCGAAATTCACATACCAAGTTTAACATATGTGTAAATTTTCATCTAATTTAGATAATCTTAATTACTCTAGTGTAATTTAGGAGAGAGAATGTACTTTTAAGCCCAAAATATTAAATAACATGTTTAATAACTCCAAAAGAGAAAAATAATTATAAAACCGTGTTTCTCACATTAAGGCGTGACAAACTCGATTTTTAATGTTTTATACTTTCATATATATGACTTTGAGATTTTGGGGTATCCAAATGATCTCAGAATTTGCCATGAAGCTTATAATCATTTATTAGATCTATGATTAAGATTTTAGATTTTTCACAGATCATTTGAATAATTATAAAATTCATATGTGCTAAATATAGTAGTTGTTGGAGATATTTTAGTTAGATGGCTAAGCAAACTTATTTTTTGATAAAATTAGTGGATGAGTTTCTACGCTGGTATTGAAGTGTGATAAAAAATTTAGACCAATCAAAGCTTGTTTGATGGTTAAAAAAATCTATACTAGAACTATAGTCGAACTAAATTTAATGGTTCAGATTATTTACATTATTTTGGTGAAATAGTAGAACTTTCATATCATGGGATTCCTTTGTCAAAATAAGGTGAAATTTTAAATAGAGACTTTTAATTACAATTTTGATTTTTAATAAATTTTATAGAAATTATAGATTCACAATTTTAGAGATATGGTTCATAAATAGTGTTTGAAATCATGATTTATAGATGATGTGATTTGAAATACGTTTTAAAGTGTTCATGAGAAAATAAAGTCTTAGAGGAGGATTGTGTCATTTTATTTAAGGATAAATGCAAATTTGGTAGATAAGAATCTATTTTGGAAATCAAAATGATGTTTTGATGGTTTGGTGAATCTTACTGACAATTATGACTTTTTACATATATTGTGTTAGGAGAATTATGCAGACCTCCAATTCTTTCCATTTTTATCTCTTTATTTAATAGAGAGAGAGACATAGAAGTTTTTTATAATAAAGAAGATATGGTTAAAATTTTAGAACTAAAGTTGTGCGTTTTCAAGGTAGCCGATTTGACCTGACTAGATGCGCCCCACGAGGTCAGAACACACGGGATGAGATTTTTTCTTTCGATATTTATAAGACCTAAACTAGCTACCTACGTCTACTAAAACAACTACACCCGCAAGTGCATGGGGTCGTATCATAGTATAGGAAGGTGGCAAGTAAAGGGTCGATCCATAGGGAAAAAAGGGGGCACTAGAGCTAGGTTAGTTTAGCTAGGTTCCTACTGCAGAGACTAGGGTTAAGGGTTTAAAGGTTGATTTGATTGTTAAACTACTATGAACAAACGAGCAATTAAAGGCAGGAATGAAATCTACGTTAACCCTAGACTAGATTAAGACTAAGCAGGAAAGAAAGGATTAAGCTAGCTATGAAAAGACAAATTATGCTAAGGCAAGCAAGAGAAAAGAAAAAGAGCAATTAAAGAACTAAACTAGCATAAACAAGGCAAGAGCAAGGAAAGAAGCTAACTAAGCAAGAAAAGAACTAACTAAGCTAAGCAAGCACAAAACTAGGGTTTTAAGCAGTAAAGAGATGTGTGGGCTGTTTAGGGGTATGAACTTATCACTTAAGTTGGGGGGTGACATATGAACATTATGATTCTATTTATATTATCCAAATCAAACAACAAGTTAGAATCTAATGAATTAACCTAAGTTACTAACTAGCCATGGATATGCTAGGTTGTGTATAGGGGAACTAGTCCCTAACACCCCTACTACCCTTACGCGGCTCAATTGGGTTAGGGATTAGGTTCAATTCAATTAGAGTCTAATCAAGTCTAGGTTTCTAGATTAGGTATTCCTAGGGAAATTAGGGGCTGAGGGTAGTAATGGGGAGGTGAGATTAGGGTTTTGGACCCCAATTCCCCACATTCTAGCCTTGAGAAGGTTCCATGCTAATTGCACTAGAATTATCTAATCTAACTGCTTAGATCTCTCACTTAGGTTTAGGGAGATTGATTAGGATGTAGGAAGATGGGAGGCAACCTAGGGATCCAAGAATTGGACCTAGGGGCAAATCCTAAAATTCACACATACAAGCAATTTGCCTAAATTCCTAGGTGATTTCACACACAAACCAACAAGAAATCCATGGAGAATGAGATGAAAATAGAATATAATCATTAACAAATGGAATTACAAAGTTTACATGTCATTTTCCCCCAACATGGTATCAAAGTAACATATTTTCCCCCAAATAGCCCACCCAAGGGGCCTAGCTACTCATAGAAATGGAAAATACAAAAAGAGAGAAGATAGAGGAAGAAGTAGCCATGGAGCTCGGTGTAGATGAAGGACTTCTCTCCAGCAACTGCAAGGTCGTCCTCCCCCTTTTTCTTGGATGGAATGGTGTAAAATGGTGGTGGGAAGTGGATGGAAGGCTTAGATATGGGGGGTTATGTGGTGGAAATGGTGAAATGGAGTGGATTTGAGGTGGAGGTGAAGTGGAATGGAGTGGAGGTGACAAGGGGGTGAAAATGAGGTTCTAAGCAGCCAACCCCCTGACCCTCAGTCGCCACTAGGGCTTATATAGGGATCTAGGGGGTGTAGGGTTAAGTTAGGGGCAAAATGGGGAAAGTAGTGAAAACTAGGTGGATTTTGTGAGTAGCACGGCCGTGGTGGGTCACCACGGTCGTGGTGGGTAGGGTAGACCACGACCGTGGTGGATGGGCATGGTCGTGGGTTTATTAGAATGTGGAGATCACATGAAGGTGTGCATGGATGGCCACGACCGTGGGGGGGTCACCACGGTCGTGGTGGGGACCTATGGCCACAGTCGTGTTGATCCCCGCGGTCATTTTGGCCATTTTCATCAATTTTTGGGAGTTTTACTGATTTTTTGTACTTGGGGCATGTCCACCACGACCGTGGGGAGTCACCACGGTCGTGGTGGTGTCTCTCCCATGCATTTGAGCCTTGAACTTGATCATCCATGGAGGGTATTTCTTCAAAACTTTCTTTGACCACTTGGGGTAGGTTGGAAGTAGTTTTGGCCTCATTTTGAGCTCCTCCAAGCCTGAGGAAACCCTAGACTGGAACATCCTCTTTCCATGCCATCAAGTAGTGGACAAAGTACCTATAAAACATGCAAAAAGCCTCCATAAGTGCATTTGATATAAATAAGCATATTAGGGGAAATAACATGTAATCTAACAAGTATAGATGTGGCTGAAATGCAAAATGACACAAGATAAAGCCCTAAAATAGGGTTGAATCAACGTGTTTGAATGGTCAAACCAAGTAAATATGAGTTTCTTTTAACACAATGTCAAATTAAATTATAAAGAAAGTTGGATAACAAATTTTCTCCTCTATTTATATAAACACACCTTATTGACTATGTCCATGCACATAACGAATAACTTGGATTGCTTCCTCGACCCCTCTCTTATGATTTTATCCCAAGATGATGGCAACATGCATTTGTAGCAAGATGACCTCTTTCTCTTCCTATTCCTCTTGCTTTTGATCTCTAACTTAACACTTAAGTAAAGGTATGTTTGCATCCCCAATTATTCTATATTGAGCAATCATCCTAAATTATCACTCTTTTGATAACCTACACAACATCTTTCTCTTTTGAGAATTTATTCCATGTGAAGCACTCTACTCGATTATGATCTATTGATCAACCTATTTTGTTGGTTATTCTTTTGACTCCAATTTATGCCTTTATTCTTGATGAATCCCTAAATTTTCTCACTTTTGTAGTGGATGTTTATATTGCACATGTATGTGATGGTTATTTTATATGGATGCTCTGATGCCACATTATATCACTTAGATGTTCTTGTCCCTCTTATTTTGATTCATACTTGCTTATCCTTTTTGTTATGCATCATGTGATGACTACTAGTATAATGTTACATGTAATATATTATGTGGATGTGTAAATTCCCACAAATGGGAAAATGCAGAGGTGATAATTCCTTCAATAGATATTATAGAGTAGATATGTATACTATCCTTCTTAGTGTAAATGTGTATATGTTCCTACTCACCCCATATTCAAAGTAGATGTGTATATGTTCCTACTCACCCCATATTTATGGTAGATGTGTAATTTCCTACCAACATATTTATATTATTCTAGTATTGTCACAGGTGAAATACATGGATGTCTTGATCTTATTTTATTGAATTCATATTTCTTTTATGCCTGGTTGGGGTAGTCCTTTCCTTTTCCTTTGGGAAGCCTTTTATTTGACATCCTTTATTTCTTAGTATTTCTCCAAAATCCATATTTAGTATGCACATGCCAACGTTTTACTGACATATCTACTTTTCTACTTTTGTTGGGGTACGCTTCCAACACCACATATAGGTCAAAGAGAAGAAAACCAAGTTGGACCATGACCTCATCAAGTTTAACTAAAACCTTATGAGACACTTCTTTGAAGTGGTTAGTTGATCCTTAGCTAGCCATATGTTTAGTTAGTTTTTCTTTTATCTCACCCTGCGTGGTGAAGGATAGTGATGATAACAAGCTTTGTAATGGTTAGATACTCAACAAATTCCATTGCTACTTTTGGTGTTATGATACATATATGTTGAATAAATTGGTTATCATCCATTTTGTGAAAAAAATATGTTGGTGTTTGGTTATATGGAATGGTGCCCTTTTATTTTAGTAGGGAGTGGATCCCCTCTGGGATCTCACTCCTTTCACTCACAGTCAATCCCCATGTGTCACAACTACCCAATCATTACTGTTATGGCAATCCTTATTCAGGGTTATGTAGGATGATGTCAAAGTATACTGAATGACATGTGATGAGTGTAGTGATTTCAGGTCTAAGAACCACAATGACCACCTTCACTATGAGAGATGACTATGACCACCATATATGGTTTCCATGTGTCACTCTCAATGTGGGTTTGTCCGATACACTGTTCCCTAACAAGTATCTGTTTGCTTGTTTTTATATCACAGATCATGATTGATGAGATTTTATCATCAACCAACCCACACTCCAGTCTTGTGTGTTACTCCTATCTATCTACCTTCCATAATAACAATCGACTAGGGACATAATAAGAATGTACACACTCTTAACATTTGTATAATCTCATTGTTCAGGTCACGTACTTGAAGACATACATCATTGAGTATTGTCATTCTTTAGACATTCATTATGTTTCCTCATTATCTCATACCTGAGTGAAATAGAATGAATAGGAAGCTTGCCTTTGTGATTATTAATCAAATCCTTTATGTGATATGCCATCACAATCATCATATGATTGGCTCTCTAGGCATACGATACCAACATAGGAGTTGTAACAAGTGGAAAGTAGTGAGAGAATCAAATTCCTCCTTTCCAATTGTCTATAAAGCATATTATGGAATCAATAAACATTCATTGAAATTTTCATTTGTAAATATCTAGAAAAATAAGAATAAATAGACTTGAGGGTAATTAGGGGAGTTAAGGAGATATATGATATGATATACTTCCCTCATGGGTTTATAATCTCTAAATGTTCATAAAATCCAAATATAGTAACTCAATATGCTGTATAATAACTTTTGTTGAAATAATACCAAAACACTCTTAGTAAACAATCTCAAAAAAACAATGCCAAATATGGATTCATCATACATTAAGTATTCAGTTGCCAAATTTCATATAAATTGAATAATGCTAGTTGTCGTAAAAAATTTATAAAAGAAATTTACAAGAAAATGTTACAAGGAATCAAATAAATAAAATGACTTATTAAACATCCCTAAAGGTGAAAACTTAAGTTCATATTCAGATTATACATGCCTTAACTTGCATATGTTCCATGTTTCATTATAATTGGACACTATTAGATACCTAAAGAAAAAAGGAAAGCAAAGAGTATAATAATGCCCTGGCTTGATTTATTTATCTTAATTTCATAATTTCCAAGATTACATTGTTTCCACTCTATTTCTTTGGAAACTCGAACTTTATATTTATATATGTTAGACTTTTCAATAATCATATCTATATCTGGACATGAAGGTTGTTTCCTAACTCCGAGCCCCTTTCCTTCCTTTCATATATATCTACACTACTATCTTGCTTTATTCACTGCCCATTCTCTTTCACTCCTCGATACTCCTTCCTTCATCCATTTATCATGATTTTTCTTCCACTAGTTTTAATTTTCAATTTTGCTTCCAACCATCCTAAATTCAAATCCTAGTTTCCTAAAGCAAGGAAATACCTAATTTTGGGTTTTGGTGTCTCACCCCCTCTACCTACAGACACTTCAAAACCCATTCACATATATACCCAACCACTAAAAAACCATCATCACACCACTAAAACCCCTCCCCCATAGTCAGTTGCTACTAGTTTCCCTTGTGTCTCCATTGTAAGAAGGAAGAATGCCTCTATCCATCTTCTTCTCGTGTGTGCTTATTCGAGCATCTCAATCATATTAGATTGATGGTAAGAATCATCTATAACTACAATAATTTGTTCACATTCCAACTTGTTGTGGTTCTAACCCAACCTTACTCCCCATATCAAGACCCAGACTCCCCTATTTTGTGACTACCACCTTGATATTAAGAGTAGTTTTCTTGTCTTTAGATATGGGGTTTTCCCTTCTACCTTTGCAAGGACAATTGGGACCGATTTAATGTATTCACTTGGTTATTTTATGGATGTTTTCCCATGGTTTCTTATTTCCTTGCCTCACCAAATTTCCTGACATGGTGGATAGTTTTAATGGAGATTCTAGGAACTCTAGGTTCTCATCCTAGGGTCTTCATGACCGGACGAGATTAAGGAATAATTTCCTATCAACCCCAGTGAATTTTGATTTCATAAACCCATACTTGGTTTCTTATAGTTAGGATTTATGAAGATTGAGCTTCTGTTGGAGACAAGGGAGGAAGATGATCGCCTGAGGTTTTACCTCTCCAACCCTTAATTAATTTGATTTATGTCACACAAACCATGGGCTCTTCAATCTTATTCCTTTTTTGTTTAGAATTAGTTGGTCGACTTTGGATGCGAGAAATGTACTAATGTACCTCTGTCATGCTATATGATTCTTAATTATATGTGGGGGTATATCACTTGTTTCCTAATTGGGGTTTGTTTAATAAATCAATAAATATATTTATCTTAGAAATTTTATAGTAAACTTTATGTATCATAGAAAAATAAAAGAAAATATGTTTTGAAATCAATGAAATGTTCGATATATCATGATATAATTTTCATCTATTGGTCCCCATATAATACATATGCAAATTTCAAGTACTTTCTAATTGGTTGGAATTTGTGAATTTGATATCTAATAATCTATAAGTCATAAAAATAAAATAAAGTATTCTATGGACTCAAGAAGATATAACCTACAAGATGGTGTCTTTTTGTTGGACTATTAATTAATAATAAAAAGATTATTTTTAGGATTTATGTGATTAATATGAACTTAACCCTAATTTCGTATATGCATTTAATAGGCGAGTTGTGAGCCTAGTGTGGAAGTATGGGTGACTTTAAACATATCTAGACTTGATATAAGATATGTTTCATATCCTTAACCATATCGAGAAATCTATTGAATGATGTATGATTCATTACCCATGAGTTATATTGAGCAATTAATCTCTTCTTTGTCTCTCTTGAACCTATATGAGGCATTAGTATATTCAAATTCCGATTTCATGTTTTGGTTTGATTGTTTGCATTTAGCTTACTGAAATGGATCTCTTAATCTCCTTAATATGTTAGATATTCTTGTTGGATACTAACTTTTATCTTGTGCATCATGTTTCATGTTGTAAACCTAATTTGTGGCTTTGAAACAAGTTGACTATAATGGTGATATAAAACTCTATCTTCTGAGTGATGGCATCTTATGGTCTTATGATGCACCTTAATTGTGGGTATGGTTGAATAATGTTTATGGTCCTCTGACCCCACTCGATAACAATTGGATGTTCTCATCACCTTTGAGTTGGACTAACCTTATACCTTGCCTCTAAATTGTGCATGTATAGTAGACTAAACTTATTTATAGTAGGGGTACCTATGTACCACCAACACATTTGTATGTGTATATTTTGTCCCGAGTGCTAGTGTTCCACCCGTATATTTATGTAGGGCACACATATTCTGCCTAGGACCTGCATAGTTGTAGCATCTGAATGTTCCAAATCATAAAATTTACCGAATGGAGTGTATTATCATTGGAAATGTCACAAACATGATATCCATCGCATAAAAAAAGAGTTTAATTAACAAACACATGATACATTTTGCAATTTTCTCACATCTCAAAATCATAATGTAAAACTCACACACCAATCTTAAAACACGTCTCATAAACATAAAGGAAATCTAATCTACTAATAGTGGCACCCCACCAGGTCTATCTTTAGAAGTCCTTAAGATATTTCTTTAATTGGTCCTCAAATAGCCCTATCCTTTACATTGTTCCTTTCCTATGGGCATCCTGCCCCCGACCATGTATAAAACAAGTTGTAAGTGGAATTAAATATATTATAATAGAGAAATAAAAAAATACTTTGAATGAAAGCATTTAACATCGTGAAAGTAAAACTTTGCAATTTATCATTGTCTTTCATGTGACTTATAGGAGAATCCTCAAGTTTTGCACCGAAATGCCTCTTCTCTTTACATCTAAGTGCCTCTTTAATTAAACTGAAGTGCCTCTTGAATTGCATCAAAGTGCTTTGTATGCTAGGAAGCCCATGATTTGCACTTAACTGAACTATATGCTAGGAAATCCCATGACGATGATCTTATATAAGGTCCATTCATTAAATTTACTCTTTACTCTTTACTTGTTAATACTCTTACTCTTGCTCTTAAACATGAATATAATGTGATATGTTGATTTTGAAGATAAACATGAAATATTATTTCATTTATCTAGTAACTCTTAACTTTGATCAATAAAACTATAGCATGAATAATACATTCACATTATAACGTGTGCATTGTACAATATAACATGTAAACATCCAATAATTATGTTTAAAGTGCATGGACCACTTACAATGATTGGAGCAACTCCTAGTTACTATCCTGAGGTTGATGAAACCCTATCTACCATGTTTAAATAATTATCATTCATTAAATTTGATATTGAACCTAATTTTCTAGGTTTTATGGTTCTTTAATTAACAAGGGAAACCCTCTGTCAAAACAAACTTCAAAACCCATCTTAAATGAATCCTTGTATTTTAAGATTCCCATTGATTATTTTTGCATAATTATTGACACAAGATAAATTATTTATTAATTTCCAAAGACTTGACCAATCACATAAATCCAAAAATCCACATGGATTACTAGTATTGTTTCCAAATCTCCATTGGGTGGCCAGCCAGTACGAGGTGGCACCAACTAGACCTGGACCAAAGGAAAATCACGTATGAGAAACAATCAACTTCTAGAAAGGCATTTTTTTCCATTGAACATGTTACAAACCTAGATATCATCAGGGGAAGAAAGGACAACTTCAACCTTATTTGTTTGTCTACTTCACGAGTCCTCAAAGAAAATATAGTTTAGGAGCCCAACACTCCAAATCAATTTCGATCGTCTTCCCTCGTTGTTGAAAAAAAAGGTTCTGGGGATCATCCTTGTCAATGACCGATCATGGTGACCATAGAAAGAGGCTGAGAGGTGGTGGGGATACCAACCCGATACCTCCACCCTGATGGATAGAAGGATGAGGCTCGACGAGAAATAGTTCTTTGAGAATGATTGAAACAACTAAGTAGGAAACTCAAAACCAGTACAAAATAGAATGGATAATGGCAGTTACAGGAGAAGGACCAAAGGTAGTAGGGGAATCATTATGAGTTCATGAATGATGGTGAAGGCATGAAGAAAAGGGAACTAAGATTTACCAGTAGAGAATTCAATTGGGTGCGAGGAGAGCTTTCTCTATGCATAAAGAAATTTTGCCATCTATTCTGGCGATCACATGGGCTAGAGATAACGAGCTAGAGCCAATTTTGTAGATAGGTGTAAAGGAGTTGGATTGCTGATAGTAGGAGAGATGGGGGGGTTCTAATGCTTGTGGAGAGTTTCTCAAAACCATCTCATTATTCCTTTCATTTTGTGGGCCACTTTGCACCCTACCCGGTCAAAAGGCTCCCCTCTAGTTCGCAAGCCTTTGTCATTGAATGGAGGAGGATAGACAAACCCTGTGAATCCGTAAAGAGATATAAAAATGGGTGCTATTGCAGCTACACCTCCCAACTTGTTAGGTATACATCATCCCTGGATATACCTTTATAGATTTTATGGTACGGGTTAGTGTAGTTTCTGGGTGGAGGTCATATCACAGTGAAATAGGGAGTTTGGGTCCAGCTGGCACGCTAATGATCACAACCTAGCAAAATAGGACTCTCTTAGTTTGGTTTGCCATAAGGAAGGTGGAGGGAGATTCTATTTGTGGGGATATGCATCAGAGACGGAGATGGGAGTCAAGAGGAGTTCACAGGGCATTGGGGTTCTAGAAAGGGAAGTAGTCAGGTAAGAGAGGGAATCTTACGACTATTAGATCAACCCGACTCCTAGTTGGATCCTATACAGGCATATGAGACCTAGATCACATGAATTAATTTGGGATTAAGAGAGAAATATTTCTCCCCCTTCTCCCATGCTTCTGGAAGAGACCGAATGCCTGGGAGGGTGGTAAATCAAGATGACAACTGGGGACACCGTGCTTGACCACTTGAGCCACTCCTTTCGGAACACATGAATCAATTTAATTGCTTGAATAAGGTGTGACACATCAACTGCTGATAATGTGCTAGACCAATGTTTACTTGGTTAGCATTAGATCTATTTAGGAAATCTTAGGTATCTAGATTATTTCTTTCCCAAATAAAATTGAAGCATCAAAGAGAGTTCAAGTCTAACAAAAATCAATAGGTTACCAAACTTGCGCACAAGGATTTTGAAAATTAAGTTAGTTTTTAGTTCTGAGACTCCCTTCTAATTATCATTTTGTTTTTAAGTTAAAACTTTATCTTATTATCCAAAATTATATAACAACATAGGGAGGTTTATATTTTTTGGTAAACCACGATGTGCGTAATTTTTAGTTCCTGCCAAAATTATTAGGTCAAAAGATCCTTATTAATAGGTTCAGATTCATTTTAACCCCCATGTATTGCTAATTTGCTAAATAGAGTCACATTTGATGAAATTAAATTACCATCATAATGATAAGGTGTAATTTATATCTAAATTAAGTGAAATCATATTTCTAATACTATTTTTGACTTTCATATATGCATTATGGTCTAGTTGAATCATCAGAGTTTGAAATTTTAAATTAAGGATTCAATTAGTGATTATTTATAAGATTATATTTTTGGTGTTACATACTATCCACCTTATATGATTTTTGTCCACAAAATTCTACTAGTTTACCCACCTTAGGGTTTACCTTATCCTTAACATGAAAATTGCATCATCTTAGTTTCCCAAAAAGGTTATAGTTTTTATTGAAAAAGTGTCACCTAGAGTTTTTTGGTCAATCCTATACTTACGGTTTACCAAACCAATAATGAATGGCCTCAATTTATCCTTGAAAACCATCTCCTTAGTTTACCCTGTAATAAATTCCACAATTCATCTTTAAATTGTTTTCCTCAAACAAAACCAGAATCATCAATCCTCAACAACTTTTGTTTGGGGTTATCTTCATCCCCATGTCTTGCTCAAAGTATAGGGGTACCGTGATTTAAATCTCTACTATCCACTTGCATTAGGTTTAGGCTCCACCAATTTTAGGTCTTTTGTACCAACTTTCTTCATGACACTCTAAATTTGTGCTAGCCAAGAGCATATATAGGGGTGTGAGATCTCATCATGCTACTACCTAACATCTTAGTAGCAAAAATGTCCCATATCAAATATGCTATCAAGAAGAAGGGGAGATGCACGCTAAGTTTTTTCGCTCATACATCTCCTCTACAACTCTCAATTGACATGCACCGACCATTGAGAATGGGAAAGGACGTGTCACTAGCTACGATGGAGTTGATATAAAGGATCCAAACTAGATGGATTCCTATCCTTAATACATATGTGTATACGTAAATCTCAATAGTTGTTCTTTCTATAGGATTTCTAACACTACATGTTCTAAATCCTTGACATCTTATCCTAGCCCCTTTTTCATCAATAAGGGAGGGATGTAGAGGCTACCTAGTGAATCATGAGAAAATCCTGGTGGCCAACTGTATTTTTAGCATTGATACCACATTGTAACATCCCAAATTTCTAAAACATAAAATTTATCGAGTGGAAGCATATTCTCATTGTAAATGTTACTAACATGACATTCATTACAATTGAATAATGTTTAATTAACCAACACATGATACATAGTGCAATTTCTCACATCTCAAACTCATACTGTAAAACTCACACACTATTCTAAAACACATATATGTTAAACATAAAGGAAATCTAATTTATTTATAGTTGGCACCCGCACCAGGTCTAGCTTTAGAAAACCTTAAGATCTTTCTTCAATTGGTCCTTAGATAGCTCTATCCTTGATCTTGCTCCTTTCTTGTGAGCACCATGCCTTCATTCATGCACAAAGCATTTTGTAAGTAGAATTGAATATATTATAACAGAGAGATAGCATATAATTTGAAATAAAAACATTTAACACCATGAAAGTAAACTTTGCATTTTATCATTGTCTTTTACTTACCACATATAATAATCCTCAAGTTTTGCACCAAAGTGGATATTCTCTTTGCACCAAAGTGCATATTGAATTGCACTGAGGCTCTATGATAGGAAGCCCATGATTTGCACCAAAGTGCACTATATTCTAGAAAAGCCCATGACGATGATCTTATATAAGGTTCATTCATTATATTTACTCTTTACTATTGCTCTTAAACATGAATATAATTTGACATGTTGATTCTTGAAGATAAACAATTAATATGATTTCATTTGTCCAATAACTCTTAACTTCAATCAATATAACTATATCATGAATAATACATTCACATTATAACATGTACACTGTACACAATAACATATAAGCATCCAATAATTATGTTGAAAGTGCATGGACCACTTACACTAATTGAAGCAACTCCCAAGTTATCTCATGAGGTTACTGAAACCCTAGTTACCATGTTTAAACAATTAACATTCCTTAATAATTGATATTTAACCTAATTTTCTAGGGTTTCATGGGTCTTTAATTGATAAGAGAAATCATGTGTCAAAACAACCTTCAAAACCCAACTTAAACAAATTCATGTATCTGTATTTCTTTGTTAGTTATTTTTGCATCATATTCTAATAAAGGATGAATTAGATATAAATTTACAAAGAGACCAATCACATAAATATAAAACCCATGCAGATGACTGGTTATCCTTCTCTAAAACTCCATTGAGTGGCCCACTGGTCTGAGGTGGCACCAAGTAGAAGTGGCCACATACCCAGACCTATACCAAAGGAAAATCACGATCATGAAAACAATTATCTATAGAAAGACATTATTTCCCATTGAATATGTTACAAAACCTAGATATCATTAGGGGTAGAAATAACAACTCAAAACCTACTTTGTCTATCTAATTTATGAGTCTTTAGATAAAAGATCATTTAGGATCCCCACATTAGAATTCAAATTTGATCGTATTCCCTCATCATTGAAACTAAGGTACTTCGCATCTTCCTTGGCGATGACCAATCATGGTGACCATACACAGAGGCTATGAGGTGGTGGGGATACCAACCTGACACCTCCACCCTAAAGGATAAAAGGATGAGGCTCTACATGAAATATTTCTTCGTGAGAATGACTGAAACAACTAAGCATGAAGCTCAAAACAGGTACAAAACAAAATAGACGATGGTTGTTATAGGTAGAAGGACCAAAGGTAGCAGGTTCTCAGTTCACGAATGACAGTGAAGGCATGAAGAAAAGGGAACTAAGATCTACTAGTCGAGAATTCAATTGGGTGTGAGGAGAGATTCATCTAGGTAGAAGTAATTTCTTGATAGCTATTTTGGTGATTGCATGGGATGGAGATGATGGGTTGGAGACTATTTCACAGAAAAGTGTAAAAAAGTTGGGTTTCTGTGTGTGGGGACAATTGGGGGGGGGGGTGGGGGTTATCATGCTTGTGGATAGTGTCAAGATGGACTTAGGTTGTCCTTGGAGGTACCTTTATAGGTGTTGTGGATTAGGAGAGTGTAGTTGTTGGCTGGAGGTCAAGTCTTAGTAAAACTGGGAGTTTGGGTCCAAGTGGGCATGCTAATGATTGCAACCTAGCAAAATAGGGCTCTTTGAGTTTGGTTTGCCACAAGGAAGGTTGAGGGAGACTCCTTTTGCAGTTAAATGCATTAAAGAGGGAGATTGGAGTCGAGAGGAATCAATGGGTCAGTGGGGTTCTAGAAAGGGAAGGATTCATGTAAGGGAGGGGATCTTGTGGCTGTTAGATCAACCCGACTTCCAGATGGATCCTATACAGGCGTACAAGACCTATGTCGCATGACTCAATTTTATTATGTGACTAAGGCGTGACACATAGGCCATTGATAATGCACCAGACAAAAGTTTACTTGGTTAACATTAGATCTATTTAGTAAATCTTATGTATTTAGGTAATTTCCTTCCAAAATTAAACTAAAGCTTCAAAGAGAGTTCAAATATAACTAAAAATTAATAAGTTACCTAATTTGAGTACAAGGATTCTGAAAATCAAGTTCGTTTTTTAGTTTTGAGACCCTTTGATTTATCACTTCCTTTTTAAGTTAAACCTCTATTTGATTATCCAAAATTATGTAAAAAATGTATGGAGGCTCATATTTTTGATAAACCATGATATGCATGATTTAAGTTCATATCAAAATTATTAGGTCAAAACATACTTATTTATTTGGCCAATTTTACTATAACCACCCATGTTTTCCTAATTTGATAAATAGGGTCATATTTGATGAAATTAAATTAGCATCAGAATGATAAGGTGTAATTATCTATGAAACAAGTGAAACCATATTTATAATATTATTTTTAAGTTCCATATATGCATTAGGGTCTAGTTGTAGATCAAAGTTTGAAATCTGAAACTAAGGCTTCAATTAGGGATTATTTATAAGATTAATTTTTTAAGGTGTTATTGTTATCCACCTAATACTTTAGGCTTGACATTTGATGGGTCTAATCTTGATTATATAATGTTAGTCTAATTGTTTGACATGCACCATATATGATTTTGATTTTTTTTATTTAAGGAAAGAAACTCTCTTATTGATTATCTTCTTTTTAGTGCTCTTTTTATGTCCATTTGAATGTTCCTTTTCCCTCTTCATTTTAGAATCCTTGTTAAGTATAGTGTTGTACTTTTTCCTTAATATTGCTTAAATCCTATTTATATGCACATACTAGCATTTATGCTGATAATATCCACTTTGTCTTCTTTTGTGGGGTATGCTTCCAACCCCTTTGGTGAAGGACATGGAGGACTTGACATGATTGCCTGGACTTGGATTAATGCATTAAAACTTCAAGAGATAGAATTCAAATAATTTGGACATTCCTTTGCTTATGAGGAAGTTGTTTCTTTCATGCAAACCCCAAGTGGGAAATTACTATGCAATCATGGAAGTTGAAAATAGTCATGATATTTTATTATGTTGCTAGTCTTGTATCCACTGAGAGATGGAAAAACTACACGTATTCCGACATACCTGGTAGCATGTTTGGATTATATGGGTTTAATTCCTTACAAGATGGTATCATATCCTTGACCATTCATATTCCAACTATTTACATTTTATCTCTGTAGGAAGAACCCTTACCCTCAGTGAAAACCCAAGAAGAGATGTTTGATAACATCTATTTTTTTATTGTTACATGCCTATTTTATCCTCATTTCTCTTAATGTTTTAGTCTTTATATTAATACATGCCACTTCTACTAGTATTTTATAAATAATCCTCACTTTACTTATATTTCATACCTTTTGTAGAGAAGAGACTTAAACTAACTCAACCATCAGCCATAGCCTGATAGTACCTTGGATGGATCAAGGAAGCATTAAGAGAGTCTAACATGATACTCGTAGACTAACCATCAATGGAATCAATGCCCAGGTAGAGCATGCATTCAGGCTGATGACCTCATCCTGACAACCTGGCAAGAATCACTTGCCCTAGCAAGACATCAGACCAACACCTTGATGCCATCACAACCTGATTATTAGTCAAACATCACTCGACTAAAGAATTTCCCAATGGATGAATAGAAGGATGTTGTCACCCAACGAGACTAAAACCCTATGCTCACCCTACATTCAACCTCAACGACCAAGTAAAACCTTTGACTGATAGAATTTCTACAAAGGCTATCATCGTTGCTATTAATTAAAGCACATTTTCCAAGGTACGTGATTTGAAGCTTGAAGTACAAGAAAAGTACCCTACACCTAGGTGCCTCAGAGACATGAGGATTGCCCATAAGTAGATGCTTCAATCCTCCATGAAGGGAACCTTCAATTCTACCACAAAAAGTTGACATTTTACACTATATTTGGTCGACCATCAAGGGAAAAGGATGAGAGTCCAGGAGTCTTTGTTGTTAATCTACCTTTCCCAACGCCTAGAGGTTCATCTTCGAGAGATGAAGGATTTCTAGGTTCCACTAACTTTTCCTTTATCACCACCACTATAAAGAAGGAGGTCTTAATCAACCACCAGTGGAATCTATAGTTACCATTTGATTGTATGGTCTTCCTTCTTCCCTATTTTGTTCATCACCCCTTCATCCATCCATTTGACATGGATGTGTTCATTTGTAAATATGTATTTCTTATCACTAACATGAGTGGCTAAACTATTTTGTTGGGTTGGGAGTAGACATAAGGCTCTCCCAACAAGTAAATACTTATATCCATTGAATATATGCTCTTAGAAATATTCATCTCCAATACTCTTGTTCTTTATTGCTTCACTTTGATGATTAGCTATCACCTTGTGTTGTTTACTTACTAATGCCTTAAAATAGTAGTATTAGTATATATCTAGAGTTATGGAGTAGCATGAATGCATGAGAATGTTGGAATGCTAAAGCTAATGATCATATTATTGTATTTTTTATTGTATGTTGTCCATCTCTAGTAAGAGAGAGACACTCTTACAATCCAGATCTATCCTAAGATTGAAAGAGGAGGGAATATACACTAATGTTGATTACTTGTAAACTATGATAAGGGTATACATTGTGTGTGAGTATCACATGTTGGTGAGAAACCTTAAACGGTGAAACTCAATCCAAGCTCTACCCATATATTCAAAGCACATATAAATATCTAAGTTCATTCTTGATTTTTTAATATAATTTTACTATACTTTTCTTGTCTAGTTCTTTGTTTGGATACCATTGTCCTATAAGGTAAATTTACATCTCCTTCCAGTCAGACTAACTAATATAAGACCTTAAGTCTTCTACA
This sequence comes from Alisma plantago-aquatica, assembly GCA_963693085.1. Taxonomy (NCBI): domain Eukaryota; kingdom Viridiplantae; phylum Streptophyta; class Magnoliopsida; order Alismatales; family Alismataceae; genus Alisma; species Alisma plantago-aquatica. The sequence goes on along the minus strand of OY856413.1, from coordinate 977,690,551 downwards.
CTTGTCATCCTTGTCGTTGAGTTTGACCCCATTTACAACACAAGGCCTCATTGTGGGCATCTAAGTATCAGGTTATAAATTTAAAGTCATGCCCAAACGGTTTGGGGTTCAACCTCCAAATGGTTTGCAAACTGTTTGATCACCAAATAGTTTGATGAAAACCGATTGGATCATTTTGTTGAAACTGATTGCAACTAAATCTGATCGAGATGTGTGCTTAAGATGATGTCATCATCATAAAGCTTCAACCCCTCGAAATCTACTACCATTTCCATGGTAGTTTCATCAACTAATCAAAGAGATTTCAAGAAGAATAATTGAACATATTGAATTGAGCAATGGAATTCAATAACAATGAATAAGGGTTCAAGTTATATAACCCGCCTTCAAATGAGCTTCAAAGCTTGGAGCTTCACGTCAAAAATGGTGGAAGAAGCTTTCTCAAACCACAAGGTTCGTTCCTCAAGCTTTTGAGTGAAAAGGATTGGCTAGAATTGAAGATTGAGTGAAGAAAAGAAGAAATTCAAGCATTGATTTGTGATTTCCACCATGAAATCAAGGTGAAAGAAGGTCAAGAAGCTTACCAACAGGTTGGGGGTCGTCCTACTGTTTCTCCAAGCTCCCTTGGTCGTTTTTGTAAGCAAGAAGTGAAAGTGGATTCGAAATTACCCTTTCAACTCATGGATAAAGGAGCATATATATGAATTTTATTGAAAATTCATTTAAGAGAGAGAAAGTAGGGATTATCTCCTTCATTTCCTTGCCACTTTCCCCCTTCCCTTCCTTGGTTATGAGGTTATCTACTTTGCCTCTTATTCCTCTCAATTATCCATGATTTAAAGAAAAGCAAATTAAGCACCTTAACCCTTATAATAATAATATCCATAAGTTTGTGGATATTTCTTTTTATTTTCTTAATGTGAGTGGGTTCTCCACTCACATAGATATTTCCTTTGCCTTTGCAAGGCACAAGGACGTCCATATATGTGGATTTCAACCTCTACAATTTTGGTTGAAGGGCAATCCATTTAATATAATTATTTTTGCATTAAATTGAATTAGGGTTTCAATTATGCTTAAACCTTGATTATTTTAATATCAAGATTCTCTATTCTTCAAGGAGGTACAAATGAGATGCCCCTCTCATTTTCTTTTCTGTAAATGATGCCAAGAAATATTAGGGACTATTTTGAAGTGGTAATTTTCATATTGAACCCTGGGTTTTGGGTAATTTGCACATTACACCAAAACTAGGTTTTAATGCACAAACATTGCTTTATCAGCTCTTTCTTGGTACTCAGGCTTGTGGTAGCCATACCTCTGCATCATTTTCATTCTCATTATGCTTCAACACATGAGGAACATATTATCATGTAACATTTGCAATTTAACCCCTCAACTTGGGTAATTTGCACTTTAGTCCAACACAAGCAAAACATTATTTTCAACATCATTAAAAAAGGACTAAAATTGAAATATAAGTTCCTCTTGAGCCTTAATTATTTTTCAAAAGATAATATCAAGCATATAATTATCTTTCTTAAACAAAACACCTAGGGTTAAAGCATAAACCAGGTCAGGGATGTTACAAATTATCTACCCCTTACAAGGATTTCGTCCCTGAAATCATCAACGAAAACATTAAGAGAAAAGAGTAGGGTATTTCCTCGTCATCTCTTCCTCTAGTTCCCGCGTAGATTCTTCAATGCCACAGTGATGCCAAAAAACTTTTACAAGACAAATGTCTTTCAACTGTTGTTGTATGACTTTAATATTCTCAGTTGTTTGCTGTACTAGCTCAAGACCCAAAAGTTGATATTCTCCTGTTTCATACTAACATAAAGGAGATCTACAACGTATACCACACAAATCTTCATATGGTGCCATATCAATACTATGCTGATAGCTATTATTATAAGCAAATTCTATCAAGCTCAGGTGTAGATCCCAATTTCCTACAAATTGAAGGACACATGCTCTAAGTAAGTCCTCCAAGGTTTGTACGGTCCTCTCAAATTGTCCGTCTGTCTGTGGGTGAAAGGCTGTACTAAACCTTAACTGCGTACCCAAAGCTTTATGAAGTTGTTCCCAAAAATGACTCGTGAAATGGGGACCTCTATCAGAAACAATAGTAGCCGGAACCCTGTGCAAACACACTATCTCATCTATGTATATCTGTGCAAGCTTCTCAGCTGTGTAGGTTGTTTTGATAGGTAAGAAATGTGCTGTCTTTGTCAACCTATCAACTATCACCCAAATGGAATCATGACTTTTGGCTGTTCTAGGCAAACCAACCACAAAGTCCATGGTTACATGATCCCATTTCCACTGCGGTATAGGCAGAGGTTGCATTGTTCCTGTGGGCTTTTGATGTTCAACTTTAACCTGTTGACACACCAGACACCGCATAACAAACTCAACTACATCTTTCTTCAATCCAGGCCACCAATACATATCCTTTAAGTTATGATACATCTTGGTGCTCCCTAGATGCATGGCATACATTGAAGAATGAGATTCTTCCAGAACTAATTTTCTTAAGTTATCAGCATCAGGTACTACCATCCTACCATGGTAACAGACTACCTGATCATCTGAATCATGAAAACCATCTTGTTTCTCTCTACCATACTCTGACCTAATCTGTTGAATCACAGTATCATCCTGTTGTGCTTCTTTAATTTGCTATCTCATAGTAGGTTTTACTTGCATCTAAGCTAACAACCCGACTAACAATGATACTTTAAACTGTATATTGTCTTGCCTCAAGGAAATAAGCATGTCTCTTTTAAAGCACACTAAAGAGTTTAACTGTGCTTTACCTAAGGCTGGTGTTGCTGATTTTCTACTTAATGCATCAGCTACCGCATTAGCCTTCCCTGGATGATAATCAATTGTACAGTCGTAGTCCTTGATTAATTCCATCCAACGATGTTGCCTCATGTTCAACTCATGGTGTGAGAAGATATACTTTAGGTTCTTATGGTTTGTGAAAATCTAGAATGTCTCTCCATAGAGATAATGTCTCCAGATCTTCAAAGCATGGACCACAACAACTAGCTCTAGATCATGTGTTGGATAATTTTTCTCGTGTTTCTTAAGCTATCGAGAAGCAAAAGAAATCACTTACTTATCCTGCATCAACACACATCCTAAGCCATTCTTAGATGCATCACAGAAAACTATGAACCCCTTTCCCTGCTCAGGTAACACCAGCACAGGTGCACTTGTCAACCTTTCTTTCAACATCTGAAAAGAATGTTGACACTTGTCATTCCAGAAAAAAGGAACTTCTTTCCTGGTCAACTTGGTTAGGGGTAAAGCTATAGAACTAAAGTTCTTAATGAACCTCCTGTAATAGCATGCGAGTCCAAGAAAACTATGAATCTCCGCTGGTGTCTTCGGCTGTTCCCACTGTAGGACAAATTCTACCTTCTTAGGATCAACACGGATACCTGAAGTAGATATAACATGTCCTAGAAAAGAAACTTCTGGTAACCAGAACTCACATTTGCTAAACTTAGCATATAGCCTATGCTTTTTATCAAAGTCAAAGCCTAACAAAGGTGCTTCTCATGTTGTTGAGCATCTCTACTGTATATCAAAATGTCATCTATAAAGACGACTATAAATTGATCAAGAAAAGGTCAAAAGATTCTATTCATGAGTTCCATGAATGCAGCTAGTGCATTAGTTAGTCCAAACGACATAACTATGAACTCATAGTGACCATACCTTGTCCTAAAGGCAAACTTAGGTATGTCACTCTCCTTAATACACAACTGATGGTATCCCGACCTCAGATCTATCTTAGAAAAGATAGTTGCACCACACAACTGATCAAACAAGTCATCAATCCTTGGCAGAGGATACTTGTTCTTTATAGTTACTTTATTCAACTGCCTATAGTCGATGCATAAACGCATAGACCCATCTTTCTTCTTAACAGAAAGAATCAGAGCACCCCAGGGTGAAGTGCTTGGTCGGATAAAACCCTTCTCAAGAAACTCCTGTAGTTGTTTCTTGAGCTCTGCCATCTCAGCAGGTGCCATTCTATACGACATTTGTGCTATTAGTTGTGTACCCAGGATTATATTAATCTCAAAATAAATCTCTCAGGATGGAGGAACACCTGGAAGTTCTTCAGGAAATACATCTTCAAATTCCCTGACTACCAGAACTTCATAAGGATGAGAGCTCTCCATTGTGGTGTCTACCACATGCGCCAAGAATGCAAGGCATCCCTATCTCATCAACTTCTTAGCTACCATAGTTGACACAAGACAAGTTGGAAGAATCTTTCTGTCTCCCTAAAAGATCCATGTGTCATCATTGTCTGTGAACACATCCTGCTTGGAACCACAATCCAAGATAACCTTCTACTTCTCTAAGGTGTCCATCCCTAGGTTTATATCAAACCTGTGCATTTCAAGTGGTATAAGATCAACCTGAATGCGATGATCAAAAAAGGAAAGATTGCAGGGAGAACACACCTCCCGCAACACTGCAGATCCCATAAAAGGGGTCTCTAACATCAAACTATCTGCTCTATGACTGACAATCATGTTGCAGTCATGAATCACTTCTCGAGTGATAAAGGAATGCGTAGCACCCATATAAATTAACACAGATACAAAGCAGGATGAAGATATATTAGAATAAAATAGTTCCATCTGACCTGTCACAACCTGAGGGTTGACTACTGCTTCGGGCTAATTCATAGCATAGGATCTAGCCATTGCTTGTTGTTGACCCTGTGCTCGATTGTTGGGTGCTGACGATCCAGCTTGTGACGCTTGTCCACGTCCTCTAGAGCTACTAGAAAACTGTCTCCTCTGTGAGCCTTGTTGACTCAGCCTCTGGGGTTGAGTTACAGTTCTGACTTTCTCAAGAAAATCTCTCATCAAGTGTCCTGACCTCCCACACTGGAAGCAGTTGTAACTTCCCAAACTCTGCCTGGGTGGTCCTGTCACTGATGCTGATGCTTTACTGGGGGCTCTACTTGGAGGAAAACTATGGCCCCTACCCCTACTTAACGTCCACTGCATCGAGGTATTAAACCTTGGTGGTGGTGGTGGTGCAGAGAACCTCAGCTTCTTGAAGCTCTCAGACCTTTGTCCTTGAAACTGTGTGTACTCTTTCTTACCATTGGTCTGTCGCTTCTCGATCAGAGACCTCTCTACCCATCTCACAAACTCCAAAAAAGTAGCAAACCTCTCCCTGTTCTCTAAAGCAGACACCGGAGTGGTCAATTCAGCGTTCAGGCCTTTCTCGAAACGCCGAATCCTCTCCTCATCCGTAGATGCCATATGCGGATAGAACTGCAAAATCTCCATGAACCTAGCTTCATACTCGCTAATGTTCATCTATCCTTGCCTCAACCTCTCAAATTGAGAGATCTTCTCATCTAGATACGTCTTGGGGAAGTATCTAGTAACAAATTCACGTCGGAATTCATCCCATCTGACTTCAACACCTGGTCTTTTGCCTTCCTCTATGGTCCACCAATGACCAACACTTCCCTTTCAAAAGGTATAAATCATGCCTCACCTTCTCTACTTCAGGGATGTTGAGGATTCTAAAAGCTTTCTCCAGCTTCGTGAACCACAAATCTGCATCAGCTGGGTCAGCTGTACCCGCATAGTCTGTGGCTTCTACCCGGCGAAGCCGTTCAAAGATCTTTCCAACTCCTTGTCCTTCATTGTGGGTTGGTGCCCTCGGTGCAGGTGGTGGCATCCTATCCACCATATGCGTCATAGTCACCATAAACTGCCCAAACAGAGTATGGAAAGCTGAGTTCTCTAATGCAGCTTGATCAAGATGAGGAATCTTAGGTACGGGTTCCTCCCTAGCTTGATCCCTTGCACCTTTTCCTGGTGCATCAACACTGCTCTCAACAATGTGTTCATCATGTGATCCAGACATCTTCAAGTTCTTCTTCTCCTATATGAGTAGAAGACACTATCAGATAAACTGAAAGACACTAGAACAGACTCAACAACCTTAATCCTATGTCTCTGTAGACTCAGCGAACCTAGGGCTCTGATACCACTATTTGTGATACACCATTCGAAGAAAACGTCATTAACTAAGCGGAAGCATTTGTTAGCAGCAGATTAACGAAAATCACTAAAAATTAAAACCATTTACAAAGAGATCCAATCAAGGGAAAACTCTTTCATAAAAGACCAAAATACTTCAGTTGCATATTGGTTCACATGTACATGTCTTGTACCATGTCATCTCAAAATTACATTAACAGTTGCTTTGTTGAACTATACACAAGCAACATTAAAAACTTAAAGGAATTATGCCAAAATCTCAGATCGTTCCTTTAAAACCAACTACCGACTCCGAGGACCTAAGAGTACAGAGACGACACATAGGACTTTATATACAAAGCTTGACAGCCAATATTTCCACCTGAAGGATTACTGCTGTCTATGTTGTTGTTGCTGCTGCTCTTCCTCAACTGTAGGGTTCCTACCTCTTTTTTGGCATCTACCTAAAAATGTTGGATCCCACGGGGGTGAGACAATTTTGTAAATTGCCCCAAAGAGAGATATAACCCCCCATCAAAAACATTATTATTGCAGTTTAATAGAAATAAACTGAACAGATGAATCATGTATTTCAATAGCACATAAATCAATATCTATGCAGATTAGAGCAACATTCCTATTCAAGTATATCAACTATAACTTGATAAGGCAACATGTCTCTTATTCAATACGTAATTAAAGAACATAAGTAACATTTATGTATCAAGGACATGCTAAGCAAGATAACATCAACCAGTGGTTCTCATATTTCAATCTTATACAAATACGCTACACGGCTGATTACATTTTACAAACATACTTAAGCTCTGAGGAGATGAGATATACCACTCATACTCCAACCGACCATTGCGAAGTCAAAATCAGTACCATACAAAGTCAATGGAAGAGCCGACTTCCATGACCTCCCACATCTCGGTCAATGCGAGATCACATGCAGGACATCTTGTGTCTCTGCTACATAGCTTGCCAGGGTATAGTGGCATCTTCGCTATAGAGTTACAGTGGCGACTGTACTCTCTTTGCAATTGAGAGTTTTCATGTTTACCTCCATTGATCTGGCATTACCATCATCGGGAGATTCATGATACATCCATCCTGACACATATAATGAAGTATTGAGAGGTTTAATGTTTACCTTCCATCAATTCCCCCATTAGGACGTACATATATTTTCTCCCATCGACCCCCACATATTAAAAAATATGCGAACTCCAGGAGATCCCATAGGAAAGCATGTTTCACCATCACCAGCTACCGACGATGATGGATCTATGGTCAGAGCACTACATGAAAGGATTTCACTTGATTAGTTAAGTACATTATCATATTCTTTTAGCATCAATCAAGTTTTCAAACATAACTTACCAGGACAAATGCTACAAAGAAACATGTACTGTTTTCACCATTTACTTCTTAGTCTTTATAAGACATTGGGATCTCAGTCCCTCATTTCAATATTGGGAATAATCATCCCTTCACAAACTCAATGCCATAATCATATGATTCTGGGTATGCAAACCCTTAACTCATCACTGAGCATTGTTACCACTTTTTCAGGTAACTATCACCTTCAGGTCATCTGACCAAGGTAAACATAACACTTGTTACACAAGCATCTCTCATGGCATTTAAGGCCCATTAATTCTCTTATTACCTCTTACTAGGTAACAAGGCATATTATGGCACATAAGGCCCAATAACAATTTTAATAAATAAAACATCATAGCTCATACCTGACTATGTTCATCATCTCATGATACTTGCATGGTTAGTACAGATGATAACAATTACATCAATATCATATCGGCACCATGCAAAACAAATATAGCATCACTATTCAAGGGTAATACCACTATTCCCTTACTAGGGTTAGGGTTTCCCATATCAGGTCAATTGGGGATACTCATCCCATTACCTAGATCAGGGTTATGGTTTATCACCATATTTCCCAAGATTAGGGTTTCATATAGTATTTCAAAGCATCACACTGATTTTGAGTTCTACATCACATTAATATATCATGTTTTACATAACATCACCCTAAATTAGGGTTCCCCATAAAATCACCCTAGATTAGGGTTTACATTCAATATCCCACGATTAGGGTTTACTATTCAGCCCAATTAAGGTTTCATATCCAATTACCCATAATTTAGGTTTTACTATTCATTTAAATTAGGTTTTTACATTTCATAACCCTTATTTAGGATTACTCATGTCATCACCCTCAATCAGGGTTTCACTATTACCCTAGATTAGGGTTTCACTCAGAATTGCCCTGAATTAGGGTTAGGGTTCATTAACCTTCTCGATTAGGGTTTTCATGATCTCTTCACTAAGGATCATACCCTAATCACCACATGATTAATATTCATGTATGAATTCCTTTCTATCATCCTTTCAACTTGATTAAGTTACATCAACCCTTCAATCAAGTACATACAACTATGATTGACATAGTATACTAAGACATTACTTTCATAACCTTATAGGGTTACTTAATCTAAATGTACTGATCATCTAGGTACTTTAGGGTTTCAACCTTTGTACCTAACATTACTAATCATAATTGGATTAATGGATCAATTATCAGCTCAAAACTCTAAATGATTTGATCACATTGGACCTCCATTCAGTTTTGGGGTTTCAACACCAAACGGTTTTGAAACCGTTTGATTCCAAACAGTCCTGAGACCATTTGACCCCAAACGGTTTCAAGACCGTTTGGACTCAAACGGTCTCAAGACCGTTTAGGCCAAAACAACCTCAAAATTGAAAGGGTTCATTTGATAGAATCATCAATCAATTGATCATAGTTTGCTATATAGAATTGGCCTTCAATAGTGCTTTTGAATGTTCATCAATCAACACCATTGGATCTTCAAACCTTCAAACACCAACCATTGGATCACCAAACGGTTTTGGTTGACTTGGTCCAAACGGTTTGAAATCGTTTAAGGCTCCAAACGGTTTTGACCTAAAAGTCCAAATGGTTTGAAACCGTTTAAGGCTCCAAACAGTTTTGAACTTATTTGTCCAAACGGTCAACCCAAATATATTCAAACGGTTTGAAACCATTTAAGTATTCAAATGGTCAACTATCTCATTCGGTCAACATGCCCAAATGGTTTGGGGGTCAACCTCCAAATGGTTTGCAAACCGTTTGATCACCAAACAGTTTGATGAAAACTGATTGGATCATTTTGTTGAAACCGATTGCAACTAATTCTTATTGAGATGTGTGCTTAAAATGATGTCATCATCATCAATCTTAAACCCCTCGAAATCTACTGCCATTTCCATGGTAGTTTCATCAACTAATCAAAGATATTTCAAGAAGAACAATTGAACATATTGAATTGAGGAATGGAATTCAATAACAATGAATAAGGGTTCAAGTTATATAACCCACCTTCAAATGATCTTCAAAGCTTGGAGCTTCACGTCAACAATGGTGGAAGAAGATTTCTCAAACCGCAAGGTTCGTTACTCAAGATTTTGAGTGAAAAGGATTGGCTAGAATTGAAGATTGAGTGAAGAAAAGAAGAAATCAAGCATTGATTTGTGATTTCCACCATGAAATCAAGGTGAAAGAAGGTCAAGAAGCTTACCAACAGGTTGGGGGTCGTACTCATGTTGTTCCAAGCTCCCTTGGTCGTTTTTTTCAAGCAAGAAGTGAAAGTGGATTCGAAATTACCCTTTCAACTCATGGATAAAGGAGCATATATATGAATTTTATTGAAAATTCATTAAAGAGAGAGAAAGTAGGGATTATCTCCTTCATTTCCTTTCCACTTGCCCCCTTCCCTTCCTTGGTTAAGAGGATATCTCCTTTGCCTCTTATTCCTCTCAATTATCCATGATTTAAAGAAAAGCAAATTAAGCACCTTAACCCTTATAGGGCACGTTTGCTTTGCTGGAGTCAGCGGGATTGGATTGGAGTTTTGACTCCAGCAAGGCAAATCCTACGTTTGGTTTGTGGGAGCTGTAAAATTGATAAAATCCTGGACTTTCAAGGATACACTGGAGTGCGGGATTAGGCCTTCCATCTCAAAATAGCGGGACGCCGCAATCCCAGAGTCGCCCGACAATTGCCCCAGACCGCCCCCCCTCCCCCCCGACTCCCCGACCCGACTCTCACCCTCGCTCTCGCCCCCGCCCCTTCTCCTCCCTCCCGACTCGGCGACTCTCCTCGACGCTTCATTTCTACAGCTCGCCGGCGGAACCAGCAACAGATCTACGTCATGTCGTGATACCGTGGCCAATCGCTCTCCTACCCAAGCACTCACCGTCTTCCTATCGCTCGCCGACGCCTTCTCCACTGCGATCTACAACCATCGACAACAAGGAAGATCTGCGTCATTCGCACGCTCTCCTCCCGACATCGTTTCTACTGCTCGCTGGTGCAGTCGGCTACAGATCTATGCCATTCGCACGACATCACCATCAATCGTTCTCCTAAACCCTAGTCCCCCTTCTTCCTGCCGCTCGCCAATGCGTCTCCAGCGCGATTTACATCCATCGGCAACCAGGAAAGGGGAGGATCTACATCTCACATCCTCTCTCGATCAGCGTTCTCTCACGTCCTCTCCTGATCAGCGACTTGCATCTCTTGAGCGGCGACCGGGAAAGGGGAGGATCTACATCTCACTCGCCATACTACCAAGCAGGTCAGGATTGATCTCTTTTCTTCTTTCCCCTTCTTCCGCCTTCTCATTTTCCTCATTAGTAGCCTGCCTTGGACCACAGTGAAACCCTCCTCCTCGTTGATCTCGGCTTCCTCTACATTTTCCGCTGCTGGATCATCGCCCGTCCCCTTAACACCGAGGACACCCTGCGGGACCGGTTCGCCTTCACTATCATACGAGAAGCGGCTGTGGGAGGACATCCCTGAACCCTCGCGCACCCCCAGTTTGACCGAAGGTATCAACCCCAAGCCAGAGCCAATCCAGATTAATTATAAGTATTTTATACTTTCATTCTTACGCTACAAGTTCGACATCTTTAATCACGAGACCCACAGTTTCCCCATGAAACTTATCCAAATCATATCAAATGATACATGAACGTCAACATAACCAATCTGCATAGCAGCCTTAGATAATGTTAGCGAGTAAACCACACATTGTATTAAATTCTAGATACTTTATTTAGAATCTGTCCATTCTGGTGACCAACAGCGAAATCATCTGTCATTGCGGTGCGAGGAAAGGGCCAAAAAGTCAGGGTCGATCTTCCCCCTCCCCCCTCCAGTAATTATGAAAATTGAGGAGTTTATTGATTACTGTGGGTCGTATTATGATTAGTGAATATTGTGGTGCATTTTGATTACTGATTACTATTGGGTAGTTTACTGCTTTTTATTTCTACTGGGTTGGGACTTCTGGGTTTAGTTACCTCTGTTGCTCATGAACATAGGAACCTGAATATTGGGTTTATATTTGCTGCTTTATACATGTCCGTTCATGTACGTAGTAGTTGGTAGGATGAGATGTTGCCTTGTGGCTTACTTTGGCTGCAGCAGGTCATATTCACAGCCAATTAAGATAGTATAGTACAATACGTGTTTCTTGAGTCAAATCTCTTAATTAGTAGTTTTTATACTCGTTGTGGTTGCTGCTGCAGTAATAAGCAGTAGTTATGAATTGTTAGGCAAAGTAATAAGCAGTAGCTATGAATTGTTATACTCATTGTTGCTGCTGCAGTAATAAGCAGTAGTTATGAACATTTTACATATAAATACATATATGAAAATAAGCATGCTGGTAGGGACCTTGATATGTATTATTAACTTGTATGTTGGTAGTAGTGATGCTGTTGTGAATCTTAGCGTAGTTAAAAAATTAAGCTCTACGTGGTAGTAGTGTTGCTGCATTTCTGATTTGTGTATGAATTTTTTCCAATCAAATAGTTAATGAATTATTGTCATGTTAACTTCTTTTATTTTGATGACAGGATTGAGAAGCTAGGGGGTTTTGGGGTCTCAAGATTATTTCACTTCAGAAAGATTATGTAATTGCTTGCAGAGAGGTGGAAGACTAGCTATAAATTCTTGTTGTCTATGTTTCTGTAGTATACAGAGCAGCTAGCAGCAGCTGTATGTGGTTGTTTGATTAGTCAAGGCTATAAGTATTAGACAATTACTTGTGTGGTCGTTGGATCTTGTTTAGTTTATGTTCATGGTAGGATTCAAGTATAGATTTGTATGTACGTACAATTGGATATTCAAGATGGGTTCTGCTTGGTGTCTCTGTTTGTGTGGTCGTTTGATTAGTATTTAAAGCTATAGGTACTAGCCAATTGGTTGTATGGTCGTTGGATCATGTTGAGTTTATGTTCATGGTGGGGTTTATGCATGGATTCATATGTACGTACAATTAGATATTCAAGATGAGCACTGCTTGGATTACGTTCTATTGATATTTTTCATGGTGTTCTGGCCCTTTTTAAGTTGTGTTTGCTAATGTTCGAGATTTGTTTTTTTAGATCTTTGTGTTTGTTACAAATAGATGGTCAAAATCTAGATATTTGATCCCTTGTATTTTTTTAAAATGATTATTTTACATCTAGATTCGATGAAATATATCTTTGGAAATTAAAGTTTTTCTCAAATTTTGAATAATATTTGTTTGACTCCAAGTAATTCAAAGAATACATCCCTTAACAGAACCCATACTACAATAATAACCTTTAAAACAGTTGTAATTCAAAGAATACATCTATTCACAAAAGCCAGCAAACTAAACATAAATTTAAGTAATACATTATTTACGGACTCCATCAAACCAAACATAAATTCAGTTAATACGGGATTTACTACATCCATCAAACCAAACATAACAGACCACCTGCACAGGATTCCAAAAATCCCAGAATCTGGTATCCTGCACTTCTAAAATCCAGTATTATCCAAAATCCAGGCAAATCCGGGAAACCAAACGTGCCCATAATAATAATATCCATAAGTTAGTGGATATTTCTTTTTATTCTCTTAATGTGAGTGGGTTCTCCACTCACGTAGATATTTCCTTTGCCTTTTCAAGGCTCAAAGATGTCCATATATGTGGATTTCAACCTCTACAATTTTGGTTGAAGGGCAATCCATTTAATATAATTATTTTTTCATTAAATTGAATTAGGGTTTCAATTATGCTTAAACCTTGATTATTTTAATATCAAGATTCTCTCTTCTTCAAGAAGGTACAAATGAGATGCCCCTCTCATTTTCTTTTCTGTAAATGATGCCAATAAATATTAGGGACTATTTTGAAGTGGTAATTTGCATATTGAACCCTGGGTTTTGGGTAATTTGCACATTACACCAAAACCATATTTTAATGCACAAACATTGCTTTATCAGCTCTTTCTTGGTACTCAGGCTTGTGGTAGCCATAACTTTGCATCATTTTCATTCTCATGATGCTTCAGCACATGAGGAACATATTATCATGTAACATTTGCAATTTAACCCCTCAACTTGGGTAATTTGCACTGTAGTCCAACACAAGCAAAACATTATTTTCAACGTCATTCAAAAAGGACTAAAATTGAAATATAAGTTCCTCTTGAGCCTTAATTACTTTTCAAAATATAATATCAAGCATATAATTATCTTTATTAAACAAAACACCTAGGGTTAAAGCATAACCCGGGTCAGGGATGTTACATGTAAACACATTACAAGCTAGGGTATGCCCTATATCGATTGAGTTAGACAAGCAGATAAATTTGCAAAACCAAACTAAGTTTCTCATACAATCATGATGAGGAGGTTTGTTGTAAAGAGTGGGACTCCAGATCGGATCCACTCTTCACAAAAGGGATAAATAAACCATCCTATTCCAAATTTATAGAAAAGGGAACAATTTTATTATTTCCCAAATGCTATATATATCACCAAGAGTCAAAGTTTATAAAAAGTGAAACACTAATATAAAAAGTTACATGATAGATCATATACACGTTGTTGCTCACCATGAAAGGTGACATGACAAAATAAAAAGATTTATAGCTAGTAGCATGTAACGCCAATTGCAGAGGGCAACTTGGCCCTTTCAAGCTATCCATAAGTCCACATCATGTAAGTGATCTTCGTGAGTTGCCATTATCTAATGCACCTACACCTGGGTGGAAGCAGAACATAACTCACAAAATAGGAAACAAAAGCATGTATCATTAAACACTAAGGATGTGCATGCAAACAACATTTTGGGCATTAAATTGTGTTACAAGTACAAAATGATGTTCCCATGAAAAAGGGGCTATATGAAAGTAGGTAAGTTCAACAAGAGACACATCAAGAAATTGAGATATAATATTTATGGAGAAAAATATTTGAGATAAAAGAAACATGTTGCTATTACAAAAATTCACATTTTCCAAATAAATAATATCTTTGCATGAATAAATAATGTAGACCAAATGTACCAAAAATAGGTCCATAAAACCATAGGATTACCAATTAAAATCTAAGGATGGAAAATACACACTTTGAACTGAATACAAGCACCCTATAGATACCTATTCTTTTAGGTATCTAGGAGTGCTCAACTATAATGAAATTTCCACCTAGACCAATTAAGGCATGAAGAATTTCAATATGAACTTACTTTTCACTTCTAGGAATGATTACTAAGTCATTATATTTTAATAAGTCCTTGTAACATTATCTTATAAATTTATATATAATTTATTTATGGCAAAAAGTGTTATATAATTGAAGTGAAATTTGGAAACTAGAGTAATTATTGTGTGAGGAATTCAAATTTGGCATATATTTCTTGTTTTGAGATTGTTTAGTGAATTATTGAATATATAAGAGTGTTTTGGTATTATTTCAATAGAAGTTATTGTAAAGTATATTGAGTTACTATATTTGGAGCTTATACACCCATGAGGGGGTATATCATATCATATATATCCTTAAATTTCTCATTATCCTCAAGTCTATTTATTTATAATTTTCTCTAGATATTTATAGCTTAATTTTCTAACTTATGTTAATTGTTTCTATATTATTCTTTATGGACAATTAAAAAGGAGGAACTCAAATTATCTCATTACTTTCCACTTTTTATACCCCGAGTCTATATCTAATATAACTACTCTTTCTTTAAGGATTGATAAATATTTACTGCATTCACTTTTTACTGATCTAAATCTAGGAAGGTTCTAGAGTCCTTATTTAAAAGTAAATATATTAAATTGTTAATTTGAATTTTGAGCCCCTTATTAAAATTCTAAGTGATCCATTTGCACCAAGATTACCTAAAATAGAACATTTATCTTAAACACTATATATGTAAGCACCTAATGTACCCTTATTCCTTATAAGTTAGGGATGAAATTGTTTATACCAATTATAAAATAAAAAGGTATAAGATGACCATGGTTAGGAATTATACCTAGATTTTAGTAATTTACAACACAACCTCTTAAAGAGGATTCCGCCTCCAAAATATAAACAACTAAGACCTATTATATAAAGTCACCCATTGATCAAGATGTAACTATGTTAGTCTAGTCATATTATCTCC
This sequence comes from Alisma plantago-aquatica, assembly GCA_963693085.1. NCBI lineage: Eukaryota > Viridiplantae > Streptophyta > Magnoliopsida > Alismatales > Alismataceae > Alisma > Alisma plantago-aquatica. The sequence continues at coordinate 977,674,953 of OY856413.1, read as the reverse complement.
ACTAGTTTTTCTCTCTGTAGAAATTAACTTAAAAGAGTTAACCAAATCCTAAGGTTCTCTCAACAATACTGCACTTAATAGGGTTTCATATTGTGATGGTAATTTCATCATCATTTTTGTTTCATTTTTTAGATTAAAGGATAAATGTGTGGGTACTTTAAGAGTATATCACGAATATATATATATATATATATATATATATATATATATATATATATATATATATATATCTTCCTTTTTATTAGAGTTACCACTTAAGTTGAGTAAGTGCATAGATTTTACCAAAGTGAAATAATCATTTTGTTTCTCTTGACCAAGTCTTAACATATAGTCCATTAAGAAATATAGGGTTAAGGTGTAGGATTAAAGTTCAGTTAACAAGCATAATCAACTAATCGTATTTAGACATCATGGTGCATTAAAATTTCTTATTGAATGAATTATCCAAAATTTTAGTACAAGCATTAATCAAACTTATTAGAACTAGTGTGTACTCATTTTTTGCACTTAAACTTATTAAGATCATGTGGGTAAAGGGTAAATATTCATCAAATTTCACATTCATATAGTGTTTAACCTAGGCTTTTAGTCTTATAGCAAGTTGGTTAAAAGTGGAAACAATTTTGAGCCTTTAATACTTTTCAACCCTAATTACTATCTTACATTATATTTACGATCACCCCCTTACATGAGTGAAGATAAATCTACAAAAATTATTTTTATTACTCAATTCTCTATCACATGGTCAACTTAGAAGAGTTCATTCATTATCTTAGTTAGGTGGTAGTCATATCCATACAACATTAATTGGGGAAGTTGCAAACGAGTTATCTAATGTATGTGTTATTAAGTTCAACCACCCTAAAGTTGCAGCAACCTCCTAGAGTCGATAGGTTACATGACCCACCACTTACAAGGTTTAACCTAATAAGTCAAACTAAACAATTCTTGAAGGCATTAGGGTAATGGATCAAGATATAGATAATCATGCCTCCAACTAGATGATCATATTTTCCTGGGTTGAATTTTAGGTCCTTGAGGTTCTAACCAAACAACATTAAGATTCACATAAGAGCTTGACAGGTCACATGGTACACAACTCCACAATCATATGGAGTAAAAGAGGTTAGGTCAACTAAAACTTTATTACAAACATCACCTTCGGAGTCAGCATTCCAACTAAAAACTAGGGTTTTAGAGTTATTTTCCAACTATCTATGGTTTCTTTACCGATTTGATACTTTCATCATTGTGACTTAGCCGAAGAAAAAATGATGAAATCCAGACAATTTTTTACAAATAGTAGAATAATGAAAAGTAAGTTTTACTTCAATAAATCATGTTATGTACATCAAAGATGAGCTAAAAATCAATGTGAGAATTGAGTCACAATTTTCCCTATTGATATAAAAGATCTCCTTATACTACTTTATCACCCTCATTACCTAACTCCATCCTGATATCATAACATTCAAAGAGATAATACACCAATCATATACATATTAGGGTATGAGGTAAAGGTTTCGATCAAATAAGGGTTTACTCATCAAGATCCTGATATGTACGTCATATGATTCCAAATCTTATATTCATCATCTCATGAAAAACTTAGTTAAATTTTAGGGTACGCCATTGATCACCTTGGATCAAGCTCCCAAAATGGAGGGGGATTTAGAGTAATCAGACTTTACATTTAATACCCATGATAGCCACAACGATAATATGGGGCCTTGTGTATTAAATAGGGCCAACACATGGAAAAAGGTGACAAGTGTAAGGGACTTAAAGTCTTTGCTTAGTTATGTCTAACCAATAGGAGATGTAAATGTCCCTTGTGAGATGTGGTATCCAAACAAAGACCTAGATGAAAAAAGTAAAGTAAAACTACATTAACAAGTCAAGAATAAACTTATATCTTTAGATGTGTTTTGAATATATAGATAGAGCTTGGATTGGGTTTAACTTTTTAAAATCTCTCACCAACATTCAATACTCATAACCATTGTATACATGTAGCATACTTTGTGAGAAATAATCATTAGTGTATATTCTCTCCTCTCTTGAGCTCAGGGTAGATCTACATTGTAGGAGTGTCTCTCTCTTAAGATGGCAAACATACAATAAAAAATACAACCATGTGATCATTAGCTTTAGCATTCCAACACTCTCATGCGTTGATTCTACTCCATAACTCTAGATATAGACTGCTACTACTTCTTTGAGGCATTAGTAGTCAAATAACACAATATGGTAGCTAATTTTGCAAGTGGACCAATAAAGAACAAGATTATGGAGATAAACATTTCTAAGAGTATATACTTAATGGATATAAGCATTTACATGTTGGGAGAGCCTTATGGCTACTCCCAATCCAAGAAAATGGTTAGAAACTCATGATAGTGAGAAGTAATACAAATTTGCAAATGAAAACATTCACATCAAATAAATGGATGAAGGGGAATGAGTGAAAGGGAATGAGGAAGAAAATGCAATCAAATAGTAACCATAGAATGGAAGAAAATGCAATCAAATAGTAACCATAGAATGGAAATGTTGGTCAATGAAGACCACCTTATTTGATGTGGTGGTTATGGTGGCAAAGTCAAGGGAAAATAGCAATCCTTCTTCTCTCAAAGATGAGCCTCTAGGCATTGAGGAAGGCAGGTGATCAACAAAGACTTTTGAACTCTCATCATGGGCCCTCGATGGTCGACATAACAGAGTGGAAAATGGTAGCAATTCGTGGTAGAAATGAAGGTACCCTTCATGCAGGCTCTAGGCCTCTATATATAGGTGATCCTCATGTATCTGAGGTGCCTACATGCATGGTGATTTTCATATGCTTCAATATTTAAAGCATGTGCCTTGGGGTATGCACTATAATTAACAACAATGATGGCATACTTTGCAGAAGCTCTTTCGATTGACTGTTCTGTGTGAGCATCGGGGTTGAATATAGGGGAAGCATCGGTTGCAGTATCATAAGGTGATGCCTCCTTCTATTTGGCCATCTAGTTGTTCCTTCATCGATCGAAGGTTGACTGGTTGTCAGACTGTGAAGCCATCAAGGTGTCCAATTGAAGTCCCATCATGGAAAGTGAATCATGTTTGATCATTGGGCTAATTTCATTGGGTTGTGATGTCGTTGAGATAAATGTATGCTCTGCCTGGGCATTAGGTTCATTTATGGGTGGTCGATGTGTCTCCTTTGAGACTCCCTCGATGCTGCCTTGGGCCATCGAAGATACCATCAGGATATGGATGATAGTGAGGTAGCTTAAGTCTTTTCCCTATGAAAGATAGGAAATCTAAGTAAAGAGGGGATTTTTCATGAAATGCTAGTAAAAGTGGCATATATTAATAAAGATCCTAAAACATTAAGAGAAATGAGAATAATTTAGGCATGTAAAATCCACAAAATTGTATGCAATCAGACCATAAACTTAGATTCTAGCTTGTTCTCAAGCAAAAAAATAGAATCAAAGTATCAAGTGAAAATAATGTCTCTCTCTAGTTTAGTTGTTTTTGGCATTGATCATGTTCTTTTCCATCTTTAGGTCAAAATTTCCAATGCACTGCTTGATTTTCTTGTTGTATTTGTAGTTTCCTTTTTTAGAAATTTAAAGTTGCTTGACATCTTATATGTTACTACCTTTTAGGTGCTTCATCCCCCGATGAGAAATTTGAAGTCCCATCAGTCTGATGATTAGTTACTTTGGTGCTAGTACACTCCCAACAACCAAACATGTTGATCGACTAGTGTTAAGAGGGAGATCTGATGTTGTTCTACTCCCAACAACCAGACATGTTGATCAACTAGTGTTAAGAGGGAGATTTGATGTTGTTATACTTTAGCCGATCTATTGAAGATTATAACATGATGGGTGGGCCCCGACGGGTGTTGTGAGATGTTCCCTGATGGGTTTTTTGAGTACCATCAAGGTTAAAGATTTAACTTTGGGACCCAATGGTGTGCCTAGATTAGACCCCAATGAGTTACTAAACCTTTGTCTACCAATGGGGATTCTAAATTTTTTGGATCTAAGTGTCCTCCAACACAGTGGTCTATTTGTGAGACTCCTGATGGTTGTGTCTTCAAGAGTCAATGAAAACCATGAAGACCTCCCTTCTAGTCACTTGCATGTCCTGTCATCATTGTTTAAGCAGCAAAATAAGCAACTATTTTAATCTTTATACACTAGTTTACCAAAATAAAATTTGCTTCAAACAAAGAAGCAAAGTACTTATCAAACTAATATGCAAAATAAGGAAAAACTAAGATATCAACAATGAAATTATTGAAACTACAAACTAAAACTTATAGAAAGATTCAAAAAGTCTTGGGATGCCTCCCAATAAGTGCTCATTTATAGTCTTTAGCTTGACTGCCTCTGACATCTCTAATTTTGGGATAGTGGTGGTTCCTCCAGCTAGACTTCAACTCTTCGAGTGAATGCCTTATCTTAACGGTACCTTTTATTCTATGTCCATTGACAAGAAAGGTACTAGAGTTTTCACTGAACAAATCCATCCCTAATGGATGAATCTTCATCACTATAAATGGGCCCGACCACCTTGATCTCAACTTTCCTAGGAATAGCCTGATGATAGAGCTTAATAAAAGAACCTTGTCTTCTTCATTTACATCCTTTGTATTAATGTGTGCATTATGCCACAACTTGGTTCGCTACTTATAAATGTGAGCATTCTCATAAGAAGGAAGCCTTATCTCCTCAAGCTCCTAAAGTTTCAAGAATCTCTTCTTGCCTACCATGTCAACGTCCATGTTGAGGAACTTTATTTTTCAAAAGGCCTTGTGATATAGCTCCACTGAAAGATAACATGTTTTTCCATAAATCCACCTATAAGGGGTAATCCCTATAGGTGTCTTATAAGTTGTATGGTATGCTCATAAGGCATCATCTAGCTTCATAGCCTAATATTTTCTTGTCTTGCCCATTGTCTTTTCTAGGATTTTCTTGATCTACTTGTTTGATAATTCAACTTTTCTTGATGTCTGAGGGTGGTATGAGGTGGCAACCTTATTTTCACTCATACTTCTTTAGGAGTTCTTGAAATTGCTTTTATACAAAATGAGATCCACCGTCACTAATGATATTTATGGTACCTTGTATCTTAGAAAGATAATATTTTCAAATGGCCTCATCATGGTCTTTGAATAGCAAGTTGGGGTTGCTATGGCTTCCACCCACTTGGATACTAATTAACCACAATTGGTATGTATTGGTTACTGCATGATGAAAGAAGAGGTCCCATATAGTCAATTTCCCATGCATCAATGATTTGTACCTCTATCCAGTCATAAAGAGGCATTTCTTTCCTCCTTGATATGTTCACAATTCTAAGCCATTTGTTACAAGACTTCACATATGCTTGGGCATATTAAACTGGGTAGGCTAGTAAAATCCCGACTGAAGGATATAGTTGTTCAACGTCCACCAAAATGCACATCATAAGGCGAAGAGTGGCATTCATATAGAATTTGATAAGCTTATTCCTCATGAAGACATCTTCTATATAGGTAGGCATAACATATCTCTAATAGAAATGGATCATCCCAATAGTAATTTTTTAGGTCTTAAGACAATTTCTTATTTTCATTATAAGTGATGTCTGGAGGTAGCTTCTAACATGATAGGTAGTTATATATATCAACATACCATGGCATAATAGGGTCTACACCTTTGGCCATTATGAGGGCTTCATTGGGGCATCCGTCATTTATGGGTAGTGAGTTATCCTTCCCCATTTGTATCCTTCATAGGTGATCTGCTACAATATTCTTTTATCCTTCTTATTTACAATTTCATGGTCAAACTCCTATCAATGGAGAGCCCATCTTAACAACCTTGGTTTCGGTTCCTTCTTTGTCATTAATCACTTCATGCTTTTTGGTCTGTGTAGACAATAAGCTTTAAACATGTCACATATGACCAAAATTTTTCAAAGGCACAATCTATCACCAAAACATCCTTCTTAGTGGTAGTGTAGTTGACTCGGGCCTCATCTAGGGTTTTACTTGTGTAGTATATGTCATGATGTTATCAATGATTGGGTATACAATCCATGCTTCATGTAGACTTATGACTTCCTTCTTTACTACCTCTCTTAGATTTTCATTTAACCTCTTTGCCCTTGGGCTAGAGGTTCTACATCCACTTCATTATAGATGTGGTGCATACAATCAGAAAGGTTTAACCCCTCAATATCATCCACATAATTGCCCATAGCTTTCCTTCTTAGCTTTAGCTCAATGAGCTTCTCTTCTTACTCTTTAGATAGAGCAAAGCTTATTATGACATGGTTGCACTCTTCAATGTCTAAGAATTTGTACTTGAGTCCTTCAGGAAATTGCTAATGCTTAGGTTTAGGTTTTGGGAGTTCTTCATCAGAAGGATTCTTCTTAAGGGAAGCATATCTGACTGTTCCTATCACTGATTCTTCTTCAACTTCACTCTCAATTTCTTCAGCATGCATGTATCAAGAATTTCAACAACAATAGGGTCTTCAACATTTGGGCTTTGATCAGTTAGAACATTCATCAAAGGATCCACAATAGCATTATGTTCTTGTATTTCTTTTCAGAATTGGTTGCAACTATCCATATAGTAAATAGTTTCAAAGAGGGGGCGACCTCTCATCGAGTCTTTCACCTTGAAGTCAATATGGTCATTTTCGACTCTGATAGTAACAATATTAGCTTCAACATTCATTAAAAACCTTCTTATAGAAAAAGGGTCTTCCTAAGATCATCGGGCAAGTCGGGTCTTCTACTGTATCAACAATGATGATATCACAAGGGATGACAAATCTTCCAACTTTGATAAGCACATCCTCCACAATTCTGACTAGTCAGTGAGTTGAATCCACATTCCAGTCTTAACCATATCAGTGAGAGCAAGTCTTTGGGAAAGAGTGAGAGGCATCAAACTTATGCTAGCCCCCAAATCAACTAATTCTTCTCTTTCTTCATTATCTCCCACATTGAACGGAAGTGTGAAGGCTCCATGATCATTCTTCTTAGTCGGCATTTTGGCTTATACAAAGGCATTGGACATCTTAACAAGCCTAATTGTCTCCACTTCATCACCTCATCTTCTTTTAGTGATTAGGTCCCTGAAGAACTTGGTATAAGTGGGCATTTCTTCTCTATCATCCATGAAAGGGATGTCGAGGTGCAACTTCTTCACCACCTTGATGAACTTCTTGTACCTCTTCTTGAGATCATCCTTCATAAGATTGTATAGAAAAGGTATTTTTTATGTGCATAAGGATCTCTATTAGAAACCATCTTAGGTGTAGCATCAAGTTGTAGTTCCCTTTTTGGCTTCTTTAAGAATGTACTACCAACACTTTCCATTGACTTTTCTTTTAAATTCTTCTTCTTGCAAATTACTATTGTTTTAGGTTCCTCCTCTACCGTGATGCTCTCATGTTGGGACTCAAGAATAGGAATACTTTCTTGATAAGCTTTAGGTGATGACTTTTCTAGAATAGTTCCTAACTTAATCATGACCATCCCTACAGTATCGTGACCTCTGTTATTTCACTCAGTAATTTATGGGGTTCTTCCATGAGGGTTCTTGATCAGTTTGGACATATTCACCAATTGTTGGTCAATAGTTGTGTTGTAAACATGTAGATTAGCTATCTACCCAGTTACACTACCCATCTACACTTGCATCATACTCAACATCTTATTGTTACTGATTGTATTTTAATTGAGCTTGTGATTAATATCTACTTGTGTTTTCACAAACTCAAACATCTCATTTGTAGGGTCTAATTGCATTTGGTTCTATCCTTAACTCGGGCCTTGGTTTTGATTCTAGTTTTGATTCTGCCCTTGGAAAGTGTTCCCTCTCTACTGATAAGTAGTACTATGAGTGAACTTAAATGATCCACCATCTCTCCCAAATCTGGGTGGCCTTAGGAGTGGATTGTTAGGAATATCTAGTTTATAAGAATATTCAGTAGCATTCTTGTTGCCATGGGAGACTCTAGGATGCTCTGGTCTCTTAAAGTCGGTGTTAGAGACATTTTTGGTAGAGCCACCTTGGTTATCCTCTTCTTCATGAGTGTAGATGCAATGGTCAATGCCATGGCCACTCTCTCCACATGTAACACATATGGTTTCAACATGATTATTTCCTTTGTACTTAGTATCTTTCATTGCATGAACATCGGTAGCTAGCTTCTCAATTTTGGTTGTTAGAGCTTCAAGCACCTTATATTCAGAGGTGATCCCATAGTGGAGACATTATCAGTTGGTCCTCTTTCATATCGCAGGTCGTCTTGTAAAAGGAAACCATATTATGAATTATCTTCTTTGATTTTTTTTAGATTCTTCCCATAAAGTCACTTCCAACAACATTTAGGGAAGTTCTTCACGTGTAATCAACCTGTTATAGAAGGTGGTCACTATATATACAACATCAAAGTTGTGGCGAGTGTAGTCTCTTTGGTATTGATATCTTTCCCAAGCTTCATTCAAGTTCTCACTAGGTTTCTGAACAAAACCAGTGATTTGTGTTTGTAGTGTATGCAAGGACAAAGCTAGGGTGAAAGCTAGGGCCGCCCCCTCATCCATTTTTTGAATTAAGTATTCATGTATAGCTAAATGTATGTATATGTATATTGATACTATCATATATAAATATATACCAGTCATATATTTAACATGAATGGTTTGGTATACCTTTGGATCAGTAGGCATAGTGAAACATGCCTTGTTGTTGGTGGCGTGGGTTCAATTTCCCTTTGGCACATTTTTTAATAAAATCCACAAATAACCACTATATTTTACATGATATTGCATCCACTATTTGATAAAAAATCATCCAAATGCAATAGCATATATGATTGGGAGGTCTACTAGAATAGAAAATGATGTGTAGTGATTCTTTCACTTGTGGTCATGGGTTCAACTCTCATCTACCATACTTTCTTGATATTTTACCACATATTTTAAGTTTAATTGCCCCCCACAACCATAAATTTTGGCTCTCTCCCAGAGTGTATGGTTTTCTGCATAGGGTAGAACTTGGTGATGAAGGCATCAACTAGAGCTTCCCTTCCATAAAGACTTCTATCCTTTAGATTAAGATACCAGGCGAGGGCCCTGTCTTCAAAGAAAAGTCAAAACCTTTATAGTAGATGACCTCCTGACGAACCCTATTGATCCTGAGCATATCATATATATTTCTGAAGGAATCTAGGTAGAGGTAAGGATTCTCTTCTAGCAAGTTTCCCCTAAAGGTTTGTTACTGTAGAACACTCAACAAGGCCAATTTTGACTCAAAGTTTGTGATGTTAATGGGCAGAATGATTGGATTCCTTATTTCATTGGCTCTTGTGGTAGCCAAAGATTGAATATATGGGTCGTCATCATTGTCCTCTATGTTTGGATGAGGTCAATGATCTTCTAGTTCATGAAATGCTCCCTGCTCCTCCTCCTCGTGTGGCTTCTCAACTTGATACTCCTCATTATCCTCATTTCAAGTCATTCTGGATCTTTGGGGGGTGGGGGAATGACTCCTTTCATGAAAGGAAAAATATATGATTCACACTAAGTTCATAGTAAGTTCCTTTAGACAAGTCTAGTAGACCTAAAGTCTTAGTTCCTCCTTAAGGAGAAAGATCTAGTTATGTTTATAGCTAGACTTAAGGCACTGACGTATGCTGAGTAGACCTCAGGTCCTTAACAATTTTTGATTCCCTTGTCCCCAACAACAACGCCAAAAGTTGATCACCTTGAATTGTGCATACAAAACGATGCCCTTATCTTTGTATAGTTTGTCATGACTTTATAAGTTGTAACTTGATTGATGTTAAAAGACACTTAATTGACTTAACTAATCAAGTGGAACTTAATCATGTAGCCCAATGCCATAGATCCATCTCAATGTCAGCAATTTCTAGATGGTGTTACATGCCTTACTTAGTGAAAGCTTGGAGTCATATATTGTTGAGTATATGCATTTACAGGATTGGCCGCGGGTCATACCCTGGCAAGAGTGAAGTTGCAGGCTGTAGCTCAGTGATATGTTCCTTATGAGGTTTTATAATATTGGCTGTGGGCCATACTCTGGTAAGAGTGCGGATGCGGGACGTAGCTCAATTTCACTAGTGTCGTGACCTTTACCAAGGTGGGTCAAGACTTTCAGTGTTTGACTATATGTCATAGGCTATAGTTGACTGGTATGTCTTTGTTGTATACTCGTGTACTGACCACGAGGTTTGGTGAGTTTGTGGATTTTGGTTCTTATATAGACCTTGTATGGCACCAATTTCAACATAGTATCAGTCGATTGGATTTGGGTGGTACGACTCAAATCCTCGGGGCATAAGAAAATCCATAATCAGCTATATCGTGTATTTGCTTAGGATCAAATACAAAAACATTAGATGAGGCCTTTCTTTGCTCTTGTAATGCTTAGTTGGTAGAAGATATACATGTTCTTCATATTCCTTCTATGGTGATAAGACATTCCATAATCCAATTGCAACTACTTACAATGTTTAGTAATGATCATACACATCATTTACTTAGATCTACTTATCATAGTTGTAGCCTTACTTCTTTCCTTTAATTACATTATCTGTGTTAATAATAGCATTGGTGGAGAGTTATATCTCCCGGTGAGATTTGGATCTCACCCCATGGGTTCTCCACATCTCTTAGGGTGGACGTGCATGAGGAGGTAGAGATCGTGCAACTGAGGTAGAGTAACAATAAGAAGAATAATAGCTGATAATGTTGGAAGTGTTGCTAGTCTTTTGGTGTAGAGTCCTCGAGTCATCCGTGTACACTCAGGTCTCCAGGATGGTTTTTGGGTATGTTTTGTAGATATACTATCTATACGTGGTTTTGGCTTGTATACCCCTTCGATGTAAAGATATGGCAGATATGCATATATATATGTATATGTTTGGAACGTGTGTCTCTTGTAATAGGTTGATGGCATATGTGCTATGAACATGTTGATGTAAGTACCTTGTGATTTATGATATATAATGCAAGCATATTGTGAGGACTTATATGTAAAGGTTTTTGTATCTTGGTTGCATAATGATATCAATTTTAATTTCTAGTTATTCTGGTAATCTGCTTGTTTAATTTTGTTCTACGTTTGGTTTATAGTTATCTCTTTAGTTTGTGGCTTGGGCCGTCACAATTTGGTTGGTATCAAAGCTATAGGTTTTCCAAGCCTACAGGGACCTAGGACTAGGGTTGTGTCTATTCTTGTGTCCTCCAGTCTGTCTTATAGTGACTTATGCTTATGCAGAAGGAGCAGGAAAGCTTAATGATATCTGGAGAACATGAAGAACATGTTGTTGAAAGCATTGTTGTTGCATCAGGTGGAGGTGCAAGGAACCAGGCACGAGAAGATCAGGTGATTGAGGTCGACCCAACCATTCTTGAGAATCCTGCCTTTCAGTCTCTTTTTGGGAAGTTCATGGTTACTATGATGCATATGGCGGACATGATGCTTGCACCTCAGTCTAGGGCATCGATTCCCAATGCAGAATCTTCAGGTATTGGGAAGACTTTTGAGCAGCTTTGTCGTGTTGGGGTAGTGGAGTATGCTGGGACACATGATCCAGTTGATGCAGATCTATGGCTAACTGAGCTTGATAAAGCCTTAAAGATCCTTAGCATCCCATAGGCTGATAAGGTGAAGCATGCAGTGTACCTTCTGAAAGGGAGTGTTGGCCATTGGTGGGCTATAGAAGAGGAGAAGAGGCATGTTGCTGAGGAAGTTTGGGAGGAGTTCTGACATGAGTTTATTAGTTGGTACTTTCCAAGAACCTATCTTGATGAGAAGATCAGCTAGTTTGAGTGGATCAGGCAAGGATCCATGATAATAAATGAGTAGGAGGCTAAGTTTATGGAGCTTCTATGGTTCTGTCCTCACATGGCTGCCACAGATGATGAGAGGACCTGAAGTTTTAAGAAGGGATTGAATGATGAGTTGTCTATCCCAGTCACTGCTTTGGTGAATCCAGATAGGTTTTCCATGTTTGTGGAGTCTATCCAGAGGATAGAGAGATTTGTGATAGAGAAGCAAGAGGTGAGTGCCAATAAAAGGCCTGCAGAGTTTTAAGGGTAGTCGTCAGGAGGCTTTAAGAAGCTAAGATTTTTTGCACCACCAACACCATAGAGGTTCAGTGCACAAACACAATGGTCATTGAGTAAAGGCATAGGTCATAGCCTTCCACATGTTGGAGCTTACATCACATCATCAGTGTCAGTGACGGGGCCGTCTAGGCCACAATTTGAGACCAGATATTTCCATAAGTGTGGACAAGTAGGACATCTGAGGCAGGAGTATCCAGTGAGAGATGATGAGGTGACCCAACAACTGAGGAAAAACTAGTAGGGCTCACAGAGGCAGTAGTCCAGTGATGCAGGATGACGAGGATGTGGCCAAGCATCACATGTCAGATCATCTAATCAGGGAAGTAGAGGACGGGGGCAACAACATGCAACAACTAGATTCTACACCATGAGTTAGGCGGAGGTGGTGGTCAACCCACAAGTAGTGACAGGTCATATGGAGTTATTTTATTCTGATTTGTCATCTTCTTGCTTTATATCTATTTTGGTTGACCTGAGTGCAACACACACTTTTATCACTCGTGAAGTGCTTAAGAGTTTTCTTTTGCATTTTAGTCATAGGAGAGATAGTTTGTTGTTAGAAACCTCATTAGTTGGTTCTGTAGTATTGCATGAGGTCTCCTTTCTATTTCAAGGCACAACATTCAAGTGGATCTTATACCACTTGATATGCATGGATTCAATGTAATCCTTGGAACGGACACCTTGGAGAAGTATAGAGTGGTCTTAGATTGTGGTTCTAAGCAGACAATATTTGTAGATGGAAGCAAGTCATGGATCTTCCAAGGAGAGAGGAACATTCTTCCGACATGTATGGTGCTGGCGATGGTAGCGAGAAAGTTGTTGAGGTAGGGTTGTGCGACGTTCTTGGCACATGTGCTGAATATTGAGGTGAATCCTAAAATTTAGGATGTTCCAGTTGTTAGAGAGTTTGAGGATGTGTTTCTTGAGGAGTTTCCAAGTGTTCCCCCATCCTGAGATATTGATTTTGACATCAATCTAGTCCCAAGCATGTAATCAATAGCTCAAGCACCGTACAGGATGGCTCCAGTTGAGATGACAGAGTTAAAGAGACAGTTGTAAGAGCTACTTGACAAAGGTTTTATCAGGCCAAGTATGTCACTGTGGGGTGTTCCAGTTTGTTCATGAAGAAGAAAGATGGGTCCATGAGGTTGTGTATAGACTATAGACAGTTGAACAAGATGACGATAAAGAACAAGTATACCTTGCCAAGGATAGACGACCTGTTTGACCAATTGAGTGGCGCAACAATTTTCTCAAAGATAGACCTAAGGTCAGGGTATCACTAGTTGAGGATCAAGGAGGATGACATACCTAAGTTGGCCTTTAGTATGAGGTATGGTCACTATGAGTTTGTAGTTATGCCATTTGGGCTAACCAATGCACCGACAACATTCATGGACTTGATGAATAGAGTATTCCGGCTATTTCTTGATAAATTTTTGGTGGTCTTCATAAATGAAATCTTGATATATAGTCGTGATAGCTAGTAGCATGAACAACATCTTCGTCAGGCGTTTACTTTGTTGAAGAAACATCAACTTTACGCCAAGTTTAGTAAGAGTGAGTTCTGGCTGAAGGAGGTGGTTTTTCTGGGGCATGTTATCTCTATTGAGGGAGTTCATGTGAATCCCAAGAAGGTTGAGTATGTGACAGAGTGGGAGCAGCCAAAGACACCGACAGAAGTGCACAACTTTTTGGGTGTAGAAAGCTATTACATGAGGTTCATTAAGAACTTCAGTGCTATAGCTCTACCACTGACTAAGTTGACAAGGAAGGATGTGTCTTTTGTCTAGAATGATAGATGTCAACGTGCTTTTTAGACGTAGAAGGATAAGTTGACAAGTGCACTAGTTTTGGTCTTACCTGAGAAAGCGAAAGGATACATCATATCATGTGATGTGTCCAGGAATGGTTTGCATTGTGTTTTGATGTAGGACAAGAATGTAGTTTCTTTAGCTTCTTAAAAGCTTAAGAAATAAGAGAACTACCCTACCCAAAACCTAGAGTTAGCTATCTTGGTTCATGCCTTGAAGACCTAGAGACACTACCTTTATGGAGAGGAGTGCCATGTCTTCACAGATCACAAGAACCTGAAGTATATCTTTTCACATTAGGAGTTAAACATGAGGCAGCAGTGCTGGATGGAGTCAATCATGGATTACGAATGCACAATTGATTATCATCTAGGGAAGGAGAATGTCATGGATGATGTGTTGAGTAGGAAGTCTTCTTCTTCGTCATCCAAAAAAAGGGCACAGTTGAGTTCCTTAGTATGCTACATGCGAGACATGTTTATCTCCCTACATCATATGAATGTTAAGCTGAAGGTTTCCTTACTGGTAGGAATGCTAGCACAGTTACAAGTGAAGCTTACACTGAGATGGTGGATTAGAGAGGCACAACTAGTTGATAGTGTGATACAACATATTAGATCATAGTTTGGCCATAAGAAGCATGATGGATTCCACAAATCAGATGATGGAATAGTTTGTTATCATGGTAGAGTTGTGGTTACTAATGTTGATGATGTAAGGAAGATGGTTCTGGAGAAGTCTCACTCATATATGTATGCTTTGCATCTGGGTAGCATCAAAATGTATCATAACCTCAAAGACATGTACTGGTGGCCAGGCTTGAAGCGGGATGTAGTTGAGTTTGTTACGAAGTGCATTGTGTGTCAGCAGGTTAAGGTTGAGCACCAGAAGCCTGGAGGGACATTGCAGTCGTTTCCCATACCACCATGGAAATGGGATCATTTGACAATGGACTTTGTTGTTGGTCTACCTAGGACAACCAAAGGTCTTGATTCCATCTGGGTGATCATTGACAAGTTGACCAAGTCAGCATGTTTTCAACCTGTGAAGACAACATATTCAACTGAGAAGCTTGCCCATATCTATGTTGATGAGATAGTGCATTTGCATGCAGTTCCGACTACTATCGTGTCTGATAGGGGTCCTCAGTTCACAAGTTGCTTTTGGGAGAGATTACACGCAGCTTTGGGTACATAGTTGAGGTTCAACACTGCTTTCCACCCACAAATATATGATCAATATGAGAGGATCATTCAGACCCTGGAGGATCTACTAAGAGCTTGTGTTCTTCAGTTTTTTGGCAGTTAGGATGTCCACCTCAGTCTGATAGAGTTCGCATATAATAACAATTATCAACGGAGCATAGACATGGCACCTTATGAGGTGTCATATGGGAGATGTTGTAGGTATGTATTGTTTTGGTACAAGATAGGTGAGTATCAACTTCTTGGTCCTGATCTTGTGCAGTGGATGGCAGAAAAGATCAAGGTGATTCAACAATAGTTGAAGGTAGCACATGACAGGTAGAAGTTATATGCAGACAATCGGCGTAGACCCTTGGAGTTCCAAGTAGGAGATAGAGTGTACCTCAAGGTCTATCTTTGGAAAGGTGTGCTAAGGTTTGGTAAGAAGCATAAGTTGGCTCCCAGGTTTATGGGACCTTAGCCTATGGTGGCTGTTACAACCCCAATTTTTGGGATCATTTGGTGAGAAATGTAATTTCTCATATTAAATATATTTGAAAAAATAATGATACAATTTGTTTTGAATAAATGGATTTCGTTTACACTAGCCTTAATGATTGTGTTGTGGGCTTTATTGGCTATTGGGCCCAAATAATAAGAAAATTCAATTAGAAAATGAATAATTGAATATTTGAGAAAAGAAAAATGTGAAACCTCTAGAAGGAAAATCCAAAGAGGGATTTCATGTCTCTAGGGTTCCTTGGGTACCAAAAAGTCCAAAGTTGCATAGAGAGTGCAATAAGAAAAGAAAAGATCAATTAAGTATTTCTTTATTAAGAAAGAAATTGAAAATAATGATAAAATGTGGGAAATAAGTATAAAGAGGTATAATGGAGTTATCCTTGGTGGATTTTCGTATCCCAAGGATTCCTAATGATAAAAGGAATACCAATGAGCAAAATAAAAGAGAAATAAAGAGAAATCCTCAAAAGAAAATATTTTAATGAGAAATAAACAAGATAATGTGAAATAATGCATATTGATGCATTTAGAAGGATAATGAGTATTCCTTAAAAAGGAAATTCGAATTATTTGAGTTTCTTGGGATCCAATGAGTCCCAATGAAGAAAAGAAAGAGAAAAATACCAATATTAGAACATAAGAGGATAATATGATGCATGATTAATGAATTTCATGATTTTGTTAAAGAAGTGGTATTTTCTACTTAAGGAAATATAAAATCCGTGGCCAATGAATTAAAAAGGGCAAGTACAAAGAAAATAAAAGAGGAATTTCGAATTTCCTAATATCCAAATAATAGAAAATATCCAAAGGATAAAAAGAAAGAGAGAGAATATACTTCTCATTAAAGGAATTGATTTCCTATTAGGAGAGGGCATTGCTATTTCTTGGATGACACCGTAGGGCATGGATACTCTCCCCTATATAAGGGGTAGAGCCCTTGGCCGAGTTTAAGTTAATTCCAAGCACCCTTTCTCTCTCCTTCTTCATCATTTGTGTACAAAACCCTAAACCACATGTGGTGTTTTCTCTGGAGCAACGGTGACATATGGAGTCATCTGGAGGAAGGCCTCATGTACCCCGATGACTAGTGGATGATCGGCTAACATCCTAGAGCATCAGACTTCACCCAAACACCTGCAACACACCTGCAACACAGCTGCAACATGGCTATGAGCCGCGGGATTGCAGGGCCTGATCCCGGCCATTGAGGCCATACCCAAGGGCGCCTCACGTGTGGCTGGTAACGGCAGAGCCAGGGCATGGGTTGGCGGTAAGAACCAGGCCATGGGAAGAGAAGTTGCTCCATCGTATCTAGGGCAACGCAGCACGGCTGCGCAAGGTTGAAGAAGGCACATGCGGTGTTTGACCGTTCTACCCCTCAGAGTGCTAAAGAACATATCCTTAAGTAAAGGGTAGTTTCGTAATTCAATTATGTTTTCAACTAATAAGGCAACGTTGCATGGATGCAGTGACGTGGCTCAACCTGATTGGTCCAAAGTAAGTAACTTTGCAAAATTCATATCTCATAAACCGTAGCTCGAATAAATACGAATAATATATGTAATTTGATCAGGAGAACGAGAGGAATCCAAAAAAATGATATTAAAGATTGATTCCTTTCATAATTGCAAAAGTACAATAAGTTGATGAAAAGTGCATTAAAGTTAGGTTAAAAACCCTATTTGTGATTAAAGGTTGAATCTAGTATGCTTAATGGGTTAATTTAAGTATTAATAACCTGTTGATTGATAATGTTAGATTCGAACCTGATCTAGATGTGGAATTTCATGATTTAGGGTTTTTACCGCATATGAGAATGATTAAGTATTTAGAAACCCTAATTTAGGGTAAAAGAGGATAAGATCATATATAATTTGAAAGATGTGAAAATACGTTGTTAAATGATGGTTCTAAGTTATTTGACTACAAAAGTCCTTAATTCTGGATAAATACCCTAAACGCAGTAATTAGGGTTTTCTCATGAATAAAAGGTAGAATTGATGGCAAAACGAGTTCATATGTTAATTAGACCCCAATGAACTTTGAATTGATGATAGAGGTGTTTAATGATCTTGCCATGAATTAAAAGGATAATGGTAGTTTTAACATAAAAGAGGCATAATGGGCTTAATTAATGTTTAAGTGTGCCTTTAATCTGAAATTAGGGTTTGTAAGTAATTGATTAGAAATAGGGTTTAAATAATAAATGAAGTGAAACCCTAAATGCAAAATGAAACCCTAAAATAGATACAGAAACCTTAAGAAGCGATTTCAAGTTGAATAGAAAGAATCTTGATAAAGTGTGTAGTAAATAGAGTACATGTGTTTTTTAGGATTCTTGATTGTGTGGTTGAACTACTTGCTTGGATAGCTTTCTTGGTTGGAATTGATATTAGCTTGAGAAATCTACTGAACAGGTATGTGGTTACGCTTATGAATAATCACTTTAGTTTCACAGCGATTTCTGAATGATTTTATCGGTTGCTTGGAAATAACTGTTGAATGCCTTTTATCTCATGCAACTATAAAGTGACTACGATTATCACTATGAATATATATATATATATATATATATATATATATATAACTGGATTAGATCCGAATCCACCTCTATGGCTAAAAAGGGGTAACCTAGAGTAAGGTCTAGGTTACCGTGGGTTAGAAACTGGGCTACGAAGTGTAGTGCCATGAGACCCTTTAGCATGCCATGAGTTAAGGAGTGGGCTACTTACGAGTAGTGCCATGTGACTCAACCCTAGAAACTGGTTAACCTATAGGTGGGACCATGAGGGGTTTAATGGGGATCTACTATAAGGAAAGTAGCATCCAGGTCCACTACAGTGACAACACAGAGGATAGGGAATGCATGGATCGCGCAGTTATATTTAAAATGTAAAATTGTTTGTTAAATGGTAATTGGCTGCAATACATTGTTATCATAGTTGCATGATTATTATTTCCCCCACATACCAGCCTCGGCTGACCGACGCTTTGTTTGTCGGCGTTTTAGGTACAAAGCCAAAAGGACAAACAATAAATCGTCATATTGAGAATTACATGAATTGAAATCCAAGGAGGATTAGTAGAGTAGAAATTCATATGTGGGTAGAAGTTTAGAGATCCAAATTTTCAAAAGGTATGCAAAAGTTTATTTTCTTATAGCTTTCCGATATAGTCTGTTAAAATTTAATAATTGTTCTTTGGTTAATTATCGAACCTTTGATGCAGAAATTATGGGTGCAGCTTCGACCTTTCGGCCTCCCTTAATTGGGGGTTACTGGAAGGTGGGGTCGTAACATTTGGTATCAAAGCATAGGTTCCTCACTTAACAATTAATAATTATTAAATTTTTACAAACTCCATAGAACCCAAGGGAGTTATTAGAGGATTATCCGAAAGACGAAGGTGCCTATAAAAGGATCACGACCGGGGGCTGGCAATATTTTTCTCCACACCGCTAGGCGGAATACGAGGACTCCCAAATCCGTGTGACTGCCTGGCCAAAGTCTTAGGGTATGAATCAAAATAAGACACCTTTAGGACTTTCTCATCTTATTCATCCCTTCTCAACCCAAATTCTGTTAAGGACCTTAAGGATTAGGGTTCTCTCTCTTCTCCTCACCCTCTTAAGGTATGGGTAAGGTTAATAAGGTCTAAGGAATCCTCCACCAAATTAATGAAAAACATGTAAATAAGATGTCATGGACATAAGCTTAATAGATTAAGCACAAACTAAATGATAGATACATGCTTAGGTCGTATGACATAAGTTGTCATGTCCTCAAAAGAGACCTGAGGCTAGACCTTCTTATCAGGAGGATAAGTAAAGAGAGTTAGTCTTGGAGGTAGAGACTTCCATTATAAGTAGAGACCTGACACATCCTCTAAGAATGATGTTAACCTTAACCCTAAGTGAAGGATAGAGAGAGACAACATGATGGGTTAGATGTCATGGTAGACCAGGTGGTTAGATGGACATGCCTTGGATGACGTATGAGCCATGAGAGGTTGGATGACCAAGTAGCTTTGGAGACCCAACCCTGGGAAGGGTTGAGCAGTGGAGAGTGAAGGATAGCTCCTTCATTGATGAGGTTAGAGAAGAACCTATGGAAACCCCATGAGCTTATATGAGCATGGCATAGTAGGCACCCAGAGTACATCAGTAGTACGAGTAGAAGGTTAAAACCCTAGCCAAGGAAGTAGGATGGATAGCTTATGAGACAAGCATAGAGGGTTATGGATAACCTTGAGCAGACATAATCTTAAGGGGAATGATTGTAAGATTGACCCACCTTCATGGATAGAGAACCTCACGTAGTAAGGATGTTTGTAGGGTTAGTTCTAGAGAGAAAGAGCAGGAACCCAAGCAAGAAGGTTGTAAACCTAGACTCTGAGATATGAGGAAAAGTGGGGAGTTGAGAATGATGCGGCCTAAAGGGGTGGCCTCATGCTTGATCCCTGGATGATGATGATATCTTGGTTGTCTTTAGAGGGAACAAACCCACGAGGGAGGATGAGGCTTCTGGCACCTATGTGCCTATGGTATAAGTGGTTACCTTCTGAGAAAGGAAGAAGAAGTTCAGTATACCCTGAAGAGGTTTAGTGGGGCCTTATGCCTTGTTGATTGTTCTTAAGGAGGACTCGACTCTAAAGTGTTGCTCGAATAGAAGGATGATAGGAAGTGTGTGTCATGCCTTATACATGCTTGATTCTTGGTTAATAGATTGAGCATGTAGTTGGTCATGAAAAAGTGAACCTAGGGTTCCTAGGCCTAAGAGGGGAAGTGGTATACCTAATTCTCATGATGAGAATTAAGTTGCTATAGTTTCGAGCATGGTACTCCTCACGTATAGAGGAAAAGGGAAGCCCCTTAAGTTTAAGGAATGTTTGATGAACCCCTCACAGCTAAGATGTTGACATAGGAAAGTATGATCTTGACCCAATGTTGGGAATAAGAACAAGTATGGCCTGGCATGGTTTAGTAGGTGATCCGCTTGTGCCTTAGTAGCTGCTGGGTTAAGCATGCTCATATGGATGTAAACCCTAAGGATGTTTGTGACCTTGTTGTTAAGAGCTGTAGTTTACTCCCATCCTGGGAGAGGGACCCTTTGGTAGGGTGTATACCAGTTTTATGGGTTTTGAGGAAACCTAAAGAGGTCTCATAGGATCTCGAGAAGCTAAGTGAAAAGTACATGGTATGAAGATGAACCTGTAGACCCGTAGATATCCATCTCTAAGTGCACGTGGATGTGTTACCATGGAGGTAACCAGTAAGGGGCTTGACCAAGGTAGGCAGGTCACCATGACCCCTATGAAAGGATGAAAGTCATCCCATGAATGCAGAGAGAGAGAGAGAGATGATGAAGGCTTGGGTAAGGTTCTAAGTTAAACATGTACTATAAGAGAATCCTAAGTCTATCCTAGGGTCAGGTGGGGATAAGACCGATGGAAGTAGGAGTTGCCTAATTCCCTAGTTGTACATGACCATAGGGTCGGGAGGTAACAACTATAATTTTCTGAGGGCCATGGGTTAGGAGATTGATCACCTTCATGAACTCATGGGACCCAAAGGGCAGATGAGTAGGGCACTCTCTGGATGCATAAGGGAAGAGGGATGACTCCAAAAGTCCCGACACCCTATAGACCTAGAGGAGATGACAAAGTATTGTGTGTAAACCCAAGTAGGTTCAAAACCAATGTTCCATGGAAGTAACCTTGATATCGATATGATTGTGATGTAGAGACGTAGGTGTCACGTTTCAACCTAGATTCAAAGGTGTACTGGCAAGGTGGGATGTACCATCTCTACTCTTGGAATAGGAAGAACTCTGTATTTGGACTGCAGCCAAATGCTTATTTCCTCTTGTTATGGGTGTGAGAGATAGGACAGTATGCATGCCATACACCAAGGATAAAAGATGATGTAAGTTGGAACACGAGTATGAGGTATGAGGACAGAGATGATAGCAAACCCTTGTGGAGTGAATGATACATGGATGGTTTATAAACACTAAGAGGAATGAAGTAGTCACCTTATGAGGATGATTTTATCATGAGATATGAGTCATACAAGGTTGAGTTTGATCACCAAGAAGATGAGCTCAAGGTGTTCTCAATAAAGATAGACTTTGAGTTTGAGTCTGAGATGATAAGTGAAATACATGGAAGTGTATGTCTTCAATGTTACCTAATACCTAAGGATGTGAAGTGGTAATGGATGCTCTGGTTGAGATATATCAGACTAGTTTGGCTAGAGGCTAGAAGAGGTTGTTAGGCTAACCCTAAGTTTGGAAAAGAGATATGTTTGACTAATACTCAGATGTAATGAGATCTGTTGAACAAGTTAATGATTGTTTGGTTAGCCAGCCTAGGCCTTGATGCAGTAAAAGGGCAGTTGTAGAACCTTAAATACACTTCTTTGGAAAGGAAGGCGATGAAACCCCAACTAGAGTGGTTTAAGGTTTCTGAGGAATCGATCTTGAGGAATCATGACATACAAGAAATCATGATTGAAGATCACCATACACCGTGGTACTACCAAGATGATAAGTGACAATAGTACTTTAGATGCCTAAGATAAGTTGCATGTGGTATATGTCCATGCAAGCCGAGGGAGAAGGACAAACGCCAATAACCCAGTGCATTGATATAAAGGATAAAGAGTCCCCAAAAGAGAAAGGGAGTTCATCACTATGGATGTTGTAAGTCTTCCCTGGACCAAGGAAGGTCGAGATGAAATATGGGGTATGGTAGATCGTCTTACCCAGATGACATGAGAAAGAAAGAGTACTGTCAAGGGATAGATCAGGTTGAACTACATATGAGAGAGATGGTTCAACTACACCAGGAGATGAGTTCAAAAGTTCTTGAGTACAACCTAAAGGTTCACTCTCGTGGGGTGGAAGTAGAAACATGAAGAACTCTATGATAGTACAGTTTATCACCCCTAACTAATGGTTAGTATGATCCAGACTAAAGGGGTCTGATGAGAGCATGTGTGCTCATTAAGGGTGATATCTGGAGACAGTTCTTGTCTTCAGAAAGATGTGATGATAACCACCATAGCCAGTATCGGGATTTAAGGAAGCTCTGTAAGGGAGGTTGTGTCGGTCACCACTTCAGTAAGGTGATGTTGGTGAAAGGACGACGTGATGGTTAGGAAAGGACCACAATGTGTGTAGATGAAGTCGCTTTGATCGTGCAATGGCTGAAAGGAGCCTAGAGACGACGAGAGTCATGAGCGGATGTAAAGTAGACTGACATGCAACTCACTGTGGGAGAATATGTGACATGAAAATCCGACCCCTCTAAGTTATAGCTAAGAGAGCTGAGTCCCTGATGCATGGGTTCTTTTGTCATGGTTTGGTGGAGAGGGTTAACTTTGATCTTACCCCTTAGTATAAAGAAATGTGTGATGAATTCTAGGTGTCCAATTTAGAGCACTATATGAGGTACCCCGACCATGTGTTGAGAAATGAACCTAGTGAGCCCCAAGGGAGGCTGAAATGGCCTGGGTCACCTGTGCAGTTTATAGATGCCAGGATGAAAGAACTCAAAGAAAAGAATATGTGATGATAAAGGTTCTTTGGAAGCACCATGAGTACGATAAATCCACATAGGAGCCAATGATGGACATGGAAAAGTCTTATCTTGAATTGTTTGGTTGCTTGATAGAATTTTGAGGACAAAATTCCTATAAGAGGGGAAGGATGTTACAACCCCAATTTTTGGGATCATTTGGTGAGAAATGTAATTTCTCATATTAAAGATATTTGAACAAATAATGATAAATTTGTTTTGAATAAATGGATTTCTTTTACAATAGCCTTAATGATTGTGTTGTGGGCTTTATTGGCTATTGGGCCAAAATAATAATAAAATTCAATTAGAAAATGAATAATTGAATATTTGAGAAAAGAAAAATGTGGAAACCTCTAGAAGGAAAATCCAAAGAGGGATTTCGTACCTCTTGGGTTCCTTGGGTACCAAGGATTCCAAAGTTGCATAGAGAGTGTGACGTGGCTTCTATTATCGCACTAACAAACTCACTTAGGGTTGAAATCCCTAAGTTTTTAACCAAAACAATGTGCAATAATACTACCCGCAAGCGGATGGGTCTTATCGCAATATAGTTGAGGATCGAATCCCAAGGGACAATATTTTTAAGAATCTTTCTCTAGTGGAATGTAGATGAATCAAGACTAATATTTAGAACAAGGTTGATTGATTTGAGTTTAATTAAACTAAATGCAAGAAAAGTAAAGAACAGGATTAAAGGTTGATTAAAGATTAATGATGGAAATCGTTGGGATGGTCCCGGATTTCACCACCACTACACATGCAATCACATCCAAACATCAAACATCTAGACAAGATATAACCATTCAAATAGAAATGTTGCGGAACCCCCCATACGGGCGTCAGGTTCGCGTAAGCATCACCTTAGGTATCAGATCTCTCGTCACCATCCAGATCACACACTTATGGCTCCGAAGATATAGAAATCCAAATGAAGTTGTGGCCCCCCTATACAGGCGTCAGGCATACAGAAGCATCACCGCGGGCTAGATGGCTCATCACCACATAGATCATACACTTACGACCTCAAGGAATCCCATTCTATTTCTAGTTTGGGAGTCAACCGCGTTAATCGACATTCAAAACCTACGCATAGAAGTTCTCGCAACATAGGAAACGAACAAGATAAATGCAACAGGTGATCAATCCACAAGCACACATCAACGATTAACATCAATATGAAAGGTTATATACATGCCATGGAATGTTTAACAAAAAGATATGGAAGCATGGGTAGCGGGGCTAGTCCCTGCACCCCAGCGAAAGTAAACTACTCACTCATGGTGAGAGAAGAAAGAATAACAAGAGAGAGAGGTTTCTGCCATGAGCATGGTGAAGAAGATGATCGCAGCTCTGTCAAGAAACGATCTTCTACACAACGTCGGAGCAGATCTGGAAGAAGAGAGAAGAACACCACGACAGAGGGGGCAGATCTCCTCTCTCAACCTTCTTCTTCTTCTCGTAGTCCTTGCTCACAGCAGGAGGAGCAACTCATGGATGAGATGGCGGCGTAGAAATGGCGTAGACGCAGCAGATCTAGGTCCAGATCTAGATCTAGATCTGGATGAGGTGGCTTGCAGATCTGAGTATTCACTCCAGATCTGGGTGAACAGGCCACAAAACCACCACGGGGGCAGGTTCTTGGCTATGTAGATCGTCTGCTTAGGCTCAGGACATACCTGTAGCCTAACGACGTCTGGAGATGATGATTTGACTGACTGGAGTCGTGTTCTATTTATAGACAGGCTGGGCCTCGACTTAGATTCGCGACCTTAGTAATGATGCCGCGGTCGTGGCTTTTCGAATGATGCCGCGGTCACGGTTGAGTTTTGCCACAGTCACATCTTGTTGGTTCGGTCGTGCCTTAGTTGCAGGTCGTGACCTTAGTAATGATGTCGCGGTCGTGGCTTTTTGCATGCCATGATTTTTCTAATGATGTCGCGGTCGTGGCATTTTGCACGGTCGCGTCTTTTCTAATGATGCCGTGGTCACAAAATTTTGCATGGTCACGGCTTTTCTAATGATGCCGCGGTCGCGGCTATGCAGGGGAGGTGCAGAGAGTTGGTGAAGGTCATGGTTATTTGAATGCCGCGGTCGCGGCAAAGAGGCCACAAGTTGCATTTGTGTGCGACGACCGACGTCACTACTGATCAGAACTAATCAAAGCCCAAAAGAAAAGGGCATGTGCCTAGGGGATAAGGCCCGAAGCTTGAGGCGACCTGCAGAAGGGTGCAAAAAGTCAATAAAAATAGGAGAAATCAATTAAGCCAATATAAGTTGCATATAAGAAGATAAGGCCAATAAATGCATGAATGTAACCAAGACTGGGCTAAACGAGATGGTTGAACTATGATGAATATGCATTCATAAAAATACCCCGAACTTAGACGTTGCTCGTCCTCGAGTAATCATAAAATCTAAAACACTCACCGGATGAATACTTTCAACTCGTGTGATTGCTTCATCTTCACATCACGATTGTTTCTTTTCTGCTTGGTATGACTAAGTGTCTCAACATCCTGAGATCACAGAACACATTTTACCATATCTTCATTTCCGAGTTCGCTTCCCAATATCACTTCCTCTCTATTTTTTTTCCAAAATCAAGCATGTCAGAGAGTTTTGTAAGAGTCCAGAGATACCCGTAGAACAACAAGTGTGCACCTGATCTGACACTGGTGTATTTAGGATGTTGGTGAGCGTAGGCATTCATTGTGCTAGTAGGTGGAAAAGGGAGTGAAGGGTGGTATGGAAGGGAGAAATAAATCTCTCCTCTATTTGACTCGAGATTTTTATTATATGATTTGCAATTTCATTGATTGCATTTTTTTGTGTAAATCTCTCCTCTATTCGACTCGAGATTGCATTTCTTTTTGTGTGCACTTAGGCATCTTTTCTTGGTGATACATCCCTATTTCGTAGCGAGGGGTATGGAAGAAGCGTAAAGAGAGATAGAGTGTGTGCCACCCTGAACTTAGGGTTTGACACTATTTTGGTTATTTTTGTTTGTTTTTGATGAACGGAGGGGTAAGAAGATGATGGAAGAAATGTAGAAGAGAGTTCAGATTAGAGTGCCACTTGATTTACAATTCAGTGCACTGGGTAGTTCTCCTTATCATACTCTGCTCAAATAATGACTTGATGAGGATCTGGTGGAGATTCCATGCTATTGTTCCACTAGTCAGATAGGAAGCACAACGTGTTTGATCCCTCTCAGTTCGACAGATACTTGCCATATCTACTGATCATGATGTTAGGATTCATAAGCTTCGCACGGTGATTTCTAATCATTGGCTAGTTTCAGAAATTATTCTCCTTGAGGCTTCGCTTCAAATAAGGAGGGTATAATGATTCAAAACTACATGGGAAAATAGGATAGCCATCTAGGTAATGGCTTTGATTGAAACAAAAGCATCACAACTTCATCAAGTTTCTATACAAACTGCTATGAAAACTTTTGAAAATTTTGAATTTTTTTGAAAAAAATGCTCAAAATTGCAACAAAGTTTCAACGATGAAATATTAAGTCTGAAACAGATAGGAGAGGGTGGGAAGTAAAGTATGTACCACCCACCCTCCACCCCAAACTTAGAAATTTGCTCATCCCGAGCAAACTCTAAATTCGAGATGGAGGGGAAAACTCGTTCCGGTTGGTCCACCAGATGTGGTTGCATTCCTTTCGACGATGCGTCCTCCATCTGAAATCTCAAAAATGGAAACTATCAGAACTTAAGACTGCATCTTGCGATGCATTGCCTACCAGGTGCAAAATTTTCTGAAAACAAAACTAAAAGTAAAAACTAAGCTAAAGATCGGGTTTCCTCCCGACAAGCGCCTTTGTTTTACGTCGATGGCTCGACGTGATTTCTTTAGCTCTCTGGTAGATATGTCAGTTTGGACAAATTCATCAATTCATCAATGCTAGTATCAGCTGTGGTGAAATATCTCTTCAAGCGTTAGCCATTTGCTACAAAATCACCTGACTTATCACTCCATAAGGTAAATGCACCATGTGGGTAGATTCTTTTGACAATATATGGTCCCGACCAGCGAGAACAGAGTTTTCCTGGGAATAACTTCAGTTTCGAGTTGAACAGCAGAACTTGGTCTCCCACTTGAATGTCCTTTCTCTTCAGATGACCGTCGTGCCAAAGTTTGGTGCGTTCTTTGTAGATGCGTGCATTCTCATAAGCTGTCATTCGGAGTTCATCCAACTCTTGAAGTTGTAGAATCCTAGCTTCACCTACTTTCTTCATGTCAAAATTCAGCTGTTTGATTGCCCACCATACTTTATGTTCTAGTTCTACGGGCAGGTGACATGATTTTCCATAGATGAGTCTGAAGGGTGTTGTTCCAAGAGGAGTTTTGAACGCGGTTCGGTAGGCCCATAAAGCGTCATTGATTTTCACTGACCAATCCTTTCGGTTGGGTCCTAATGTCTTTTCTAGGATAGCTTTGAGTTGACGGTTCGAAACCTCTACCTGTCCACTTGTTTGTGGGTGGTAGGGGGAAGCTACCTTGTGTGTTACACCATATCTTCTCAACAACGCTTCAAAACTTCTTTCCAAAAAATGAGAACCTCCGTCGGATATCACGATTCGTGGGATTCCAAAATGGGGAAAGATAATATCTTTGAATATTTTCATGATGGGTTTTGAATCGTTAATGACGGTTGGTATGGCCTCTACCCATTTAGAGACGTAATCCACAACAACTAGGATGTAGGAAAATCCATGTGAGGATGGGAATGGACCCATGTAGTCCACTCCCCAAACATCAAAAATCTCAACTTCTTGCCATAGCTTAAGTGGCATCTCATATCTTTTCATAATGTTTCCTGTTCTCTGACACTTGTCACATGACAGAACAAAATTGTAAGCATCTCTGGATATGGTTGGCCAAAAGAAACCGCATTGCAAAACCTTGAAAGAAGTTTTCTTTGAACTCATATGGCCTCGGACTGGGCCTGCGTGGCACTGTTCAAAAATAAGTTGGGCTTCTTCCTTAGCGATACAACGTATGTAGAGACCATCAGCACAGAGCTTGAAGAGGTACGGTTCATCCCAGTGATATTGCCTCACATCATGCATGAATTTCTTTAGAGCATTGCCAGTACACTCAGGGTGGATGACACCAACGACAAGGTAGTTCACATAGTCCGAGTACCAAGGAGTAGCTTCTGAGACTTTCATAAGCTGGTCATCTGGAAGAGAGTCGTTAATTGGTATCTTCTCAGTTTCCAGAGTGTGGATACGACTTAAGTGGTCTGCTACAACATTTTCTGTGCCTCACTTATCTCTAATCTCAAGATCAAATTCTTGCAATAGGAGAATCCATCTTATTAGCCTTGGTTTAGCATCATTCTTTTTTAGAAGATAACAGATAGCAGTGTGATCGGTGTAGACAATCACCTTTGAACCAATAAGGTAGGATCTAAACTTATCAAAGGCATATACGACTGCTAGGAGTTCCTTCTCAGTAGTTGCATAGTTTCTCTGAGCTTCGTCAAGGGTCTTCGATGCATAATAGATGACATGATGTTTCTTCTCTATACATTGGCCTAGAACGACACCCACAACGTAATCATTGGCGTCACACATAATTTCAAATGGGTGTTCCCAATCTGGAGCTCGGATGATGGGTGTTGTTGTAAGGGCGTGCTTTAGGTTGTTGAAACTCTTGATACACTCTTCATCAAAATGGAAATCAGCGTCCTTCAGTAACAAGTTTGTCATGGGCTTGGTTATCTTGGAGAAGTCCTTGATAAACCTTCTGTAGAAGCCCGCATGACCAAGGAATGCGCAGACTTCTCTTACATAGGTAGGGATAGATAGTTTGGAGATCACTTCGATCTTGGCCTTGTCCACTTCAATTCCTCGGTTACGACCCTATGGCCAAGGACAACGCCTTCTTTTACCATAAAGTGACATTTCTCCCAATTTAGCACAAGATGTGCTTCTTCACATCGTTTGAGGACCAGGGAGAGGTGCCTTAGGCATGAATCATATGAATCTCCATATACGGAGAAATAATCCATAAAAACTTCCATAATGGTTTCGGTTAAGCCAGCAAATACGGCTGCCATGCAGCGTTGGAAGGTTGCAGGCGCATTACAGAGCCCGAATGGAATCCTTCTAAAGGCGTATGTTCCAAAGGGGCAAGTAAAAGTGGTTTTCTCTTGGTCATCTGGATGTATAGGAATTTGATAGAATCCAGAGTAACTATCGAGATAGCATAAGTATTCTTGGTGAGCTAATCGCTCTAAGTCTTGATCTAGGAAAGGCATCGGGAAATGATCCTTGTGTGTGGCTTTGTTCAACTTCCTGTAGTCGATGCACATCCTCCACCCGGTTACTGTTCGAGTGGGGATGAGTTCATTATCTTCATTTCGTATCACAGTAGTGCCACCTTTCTTTGGAACAACATGTACAAGACTCACCCAAGGTGAGTCATATATTAGATAGATGATTCTGATAGTGAGCAACTTGATAACTTCACGGAGGACTACTTCCTTCATAATAGGATTCAACTTTCATTGATGTTCAATAGTCGACTTGTGGTCTTCCACCATAGGGATTTTGTGCATGCAAAGCACTTGACTAACCCCGGTGAGGTCGCTCATCTTGTAGACGATAGCTTTCTTTCTTTACTTTAATTCTTTCAGGAGTTTATCTTCTTGTTCAGTCGTTAGATCAGAATTTATAATAACTGGACAAACCTTGAGATCATCTAAAAACACGTACTTAAGTCCCTCGGACAGGGGCTTCTGGCTTCTCACATGGCTCTTCAGTTACATTCACAGCTTTGAGTTCCTCGAACCTGGCTTCAGGATCTTCCTCTATAGAGTCGAGGTGAAGGACACAATCCTTAACTTGATCGTTGATGAAAATTTCAACATATGGGTTTGTTAGTGCCACTTCTAAAGGTTCGTCTTGTTCATATTCCTCTTGTGTGAGGAGAGACATTTGCTCAATGCAATCAATCAAATAGACTTCTTCCTGCATGCTCGGTCTTCACATGCTTTCAAAAACTTTGAACTCGAGGGTTTCTTTCCCTAGTCTGAGCAGCAAGGTCCCTGCTTCAACGTCAATCAAAGCTCTTGCAGTGGCGAGGAACAGACGACCAAAGATAAGAGGGTATCTGGCGTCTTCCTTTATGTCCATGATGACAAAGTCACATGGGACATAAGAGTCTTTTCCAACCTTGACAAGGACATCTTCAATGATTCCTTAGGGAAGAGTCATAGAGTTATCTACAAGTTGTATGATCATTCCAGTTGGGAGAAGTTCTGCAAACCCTAGCCTCTTACAAAGGCTGAGTGGCATGATGGAGATGCTAGCACCAAGATCAGCTAATCCCTTCTTACACGAGGAGTCACCGATATGGCATGAAATCCCAAAGGATCCCGTATCTTTCTGTTTCTTGGGCATCTTGCTCTGAATGATATCGGAAGTGGTTGTTGCTAGCTTAACAATCTTGTATTCTTCAGTTATGTATTTCCTTGTGAGAAGAGACTTCAAGTACTTCGTCCAGGCTGGTATCTCGGCCAACACATCAAGAAAGGGTATATCTACGTGAAGCTTCTTCATAGCTTCTTTAAACTTGTTGAATCGCGTATCGAGCTTTGTCTGCTTCAAACGAGCTGGAAAGGGAGGATGGGGCTTGTATACTGGAACATCTGGCTCAGGTGTGTCTTCTGCCTCCGCAGCCAATGGTTCCTCCAATCTTGCTTTGTCTGTCTTATCAACGGTTGGTTGTTCCTCCGGCTGAGACTCATGTATTGTAGAGTCTTGGACATTCACAAAGTCATCATCATTTGTTGCCACTATCGGTATCTTAGCAGGGGGTCAGAATAGTCTTTTCCAGACCTGGTGGTGAGAACCTTCAATTGCTCTGGGTGCTTAGGATTGTTTTTTGAGTTTTCCAGCAAAGACTCCAGTAGGTGGCTTCATGCTAGCCGCAAGTTGAGCTAGTTGAGATTCAATAGCCTTCTGATGGTCTTGCTGGTTAGCTATCATAGTCTGCTGTGACTGAAGCATCTTCTCAATAGCTGACAATTTGTCATTAGGAGAGATGGGACCGGCTTGTTTCCCTTGTTGTTGCTGTTGATAGGGGACTTGGTTGGGGTTTTGAAACTGAGAATTGTTCTGATAATTGTTGTAGTTTCTATTCTGGTAGTTTCCTCTAAAGTTTCCTTGATTCTCGAAATTTGGTTGTTGGTTATACTGGAATCCTGACGGGCCTCGTTGTTGAGTATTTGAACCAAGTTGTTGTGAGTTTTCCGCTCCAGAAGGGTTTCCATATTGAAAACCTGGATGGTTCCTATTCTGATTCAAATTATAGTACCCTTGGCCAGGGATGGTATTGATGGCGTTCAGACTTTCCATTTGACCATTATCTCCTTGGGCACATGTATTGCTCAAAACAACATCATAGAGAATGTTACAGGCTAGAGTAGAATGATCAGTTCCTTTGCATGCTTCACAGAAGAGTGAAGCTGACTTAACTTGCTCTTGTTGTGGAGGGGGCGAACATCTTCTTTCATAGGCTGCGAGAGACGATTCTAGATGGTCTTGATTTGCAACTAGGAGTTTGAGAGATTCAGTAATAGACTTGTACTCGGGTGTTGCTTCGGCCATAGCTACCTTCAACACTCCTTTGCCAACCGGTCTACCCCAGTTGGCTTGGTTTTCAGCTCCAAGGGTGACAACCTTCCATGCACTATCATAACTCTGACGCATGAAGTTTCCTCCAGACAAGGAATCCAAAAACCTCTTGATATCATCATCCACACCTCTATAAAAGATTTCAATGAGTTGATTCTTTGGAATGCCATGATGTGGACACTTGCATAGAAGCTCTTTGTATCTTTCCCATGCTTCATCTAGGGATTCTCCAGGGACCTGGGTGAATTGCGTTATTCGGCCCTTGATTTCATAGGTGAGAGAAGGTGGATAAAACTTTTCCAGAAAAACATTTTGAAGTTGTTCCAAAGTGGTGATGGGTTCGCATTGCAAGGAGTTATACCAACTCATGGCTCTATCAGCAAGAGAGTATTTGAAGAGACGGAGTCTGATGGCATCATATGTGACTCCATTTTGCTTTGTCATGGCACATAGGTCTATAAACCTCAGAAGATGTTCTTGACTATCTTCTCCTTGCTTACCATAGAAAGGGCTATTTTGAAGCAGCGTAAGCCAATGTGCTCTTATCTCAAAATTTAGAGCATTGATGGGAGGAGGTTGCACTGGGTGATGAACGTCTGCAGCTTTAGGGATCGATAATTCTCTAAGGTCTTTTTGTAGCTTAGCTTTTTGAGCTGCTGCTTGAGCTGCTTGGATTTCTTCTTGAACTGCGGCTCAGGCTTCTTGCATAAGCCTATCTCTTTGTGCATTAAGGGCTTGGGATACCCTTCGAGCGATTTCCTCCTCTTGAGCCATTCTTGCTTGGTTCTCTCTATACTGATAGCGAAAGATTCTATCTATCTCAGGGTCAAAGCTTGCAGAGAGTCCGGGACTATTCGAGCGGCGCATACACTAGACTTTGTGGGTACCTAGGATGAAAAGATCTTTTGCTGGTGAGATGGACAGAGTAGAACCAAATTCAAGTATATATGATCGATTGTATCAAAAGTAAAAGAAAAACCTAAATCAGTCTCAAAAGAACTAGATTTAACTAGATGATTCCGTTGTCCCCGACAACGGCACCAGAATTTGATGTGGCTTCTATTATCACACTAACAAACTCACTTAGGGTTGAAATCCCTAAGTTTTTAACCAAAACAATGTGCAATAATACCACCTACAAGCGGACAGGTCTTATCGTAGTATAGTTGAGGATCGAATCCCAAGGGACAACGTTTTTAAGAATCTTTCTCTAGTCGAATCTAGCTGAATCAAGACTAATATTTAGAACAAGGTTGATTTTAAAGAAGTGGTATTTTCTACTTAAGGAAATATAAAATCCGTGGCCAATGAATTAAAAAGGGCAAGTACAAAGAAAATAAAAGAGGAATTTCTAATTTCCTAATATCCAAATAATAGAGAATATCCAAAGGATAAAAAGAAAGAGAGAGAATATACTTCTCATTGAAGGAATTGATTTCCTATTAGGAAAGGGCATTGATATTTCTTGGATGACACCGTAGGGTGTGGATACTCTCCCCTATATAAGGGGTAGAGCCCTTGGCCGAGTTTAAGTTAATTCCAAGCACCCTTTCTCTCTCCTTCTTCATCGTTTGTGTACAAAACCCTAAACCACATGTGGTGTTTTCTCTGGAGCAACGGTGACATATGGAGTCATCTGGAGGAAGGCCTCATGTACCCTGATGACCAGTGGATGATCGGCTAACATCTTGGAGCATTAGACTTCACCCAAACACCTGCAACACACCTGCAACACACCTGCAGCATGGCTATGAGCCGTGGGCTTGCAGGGACTGATCCCGGCCATTGAGGCCATACCCAAGGGCACCTCACGTGCAGCTGGTAACGGCAGAGCCAGGGCAGGGGTTGGCGGCAAGAATTAGGCCATGGGAAGAGAAGTTGCTCCATCGTATCTAGGGCAACGCAGCACGACTGCGCAAGGTTGAAGAAGGCACATGCGGTGTTTGACCGTTCTACCCCTCAGAGTGCTAAAGAATGAATCCTTAAGTCAAGGGTAGTTTCATAATTCAAAGGATAAACTATGGAGTCATCTGGAGGAAGGCGTGATGTACCCCGATGACCAGTGGATGATCGGCTAACATCTTGGAGTGTCAGACTTCACCTAAACACCTGTGGCACACCTGCAACACGACTGCAGCATGGCTATGAGCCGCGGGCTTGCAGGGCCTGATCCCGGCCGTTGCGGCCATACCCAAGAGCGCCTCACGTGCGGATGGTAACAGTGGAGCCAGGGTAGGGGTTGGAGGCAAGAACCAGGCCGTGGGAAGAGAAGCTGCTCCATCGCAGCTAGGGCAACGCAGCACGGCTGCACAAGGTTGAAGAAGACACATGCGGCGTTTGACCGTTCTACCCCTCAGCGTGCTAAAGAACGAATCCTTAAGTCAAGGGTAGTTTCGTAATTCAGTTATGTTTTCAACTTACAAGGCAACGTTGCATGGATGTAGTGACGTGGCGCAACCTGATTGGTCCAAAGTAAGTAACTTTGCAAAATTCATATCTCATAAACCATAGCTCGGATAAATATGAATAATATATGTATTTTGATCTGGAGAACGAGAGGAATCCAATAAAAATGATATTAAATATTGATTCCGTTCCTAATTGCAAAATTACAATAAGTTGATAAAAGTGCATTAAAGTTAGGTTAAAAACCCTATTTGTG
Organism: Alisma plantago-aquatica; assembly: GCA_963693085.1. Lineage (NCBI taxonomy): Eukaryota > Viridiplantae > Streptophyta > Magnoliopsida > Alismatales > Alismataceae > Alisma > Alisma plantago-aquatica. Next base: position 977,640,358 of record OY856413.1, on the reverse strand, counting down.
ATTAAAGGTTGAATCTAGTATGCTTAATGGGTTAATTTAAGTATTAATAACCTGTTGAATGATACTGTTAGATTTGAACCTGATCTCGATGTGGAATTTCATGATTTAGGGTTTTTACCCCTATGAGAATGATTAAGTATTTAGAAACCCTAATTTAGGGTAAAAGAGGATAAGATCATATATAATTTGAAAGATGAGAAAATATGTTGTTAAATGATGGTTCTAAGTTATTTGAATACAAAAGTCCTTAATTCTGGATAAATATCCTAAAAGTAGTAATTAGGGTTTTCTCATGAATAAAAGGTAGAATTGATGGCAAAACGAGTTCATATGTTAATTAGACCCTATTGAACTTTGAATTGATGATAGAGGCATATAATGATCTTGCCATGGATTAAAAGGATAATGGTAGTTTTAACTTAAAAGAGGCGTAATGGGCTTAATTAATTTTTAGGTGTGCCTTTAATCCAAAATTAGGGTTTGTAAGTAATTGATTAGAAATAGGGTTTAAATAATAAATGAAGTGAAACCCTAAATGAAAAATGAAACCCTAAAATGGATATGGAAACCTTAGGAAGAGATTTCAAGTTGAATAGAAAGAATCTTGATAAAGTGTGTAGTAAATAGAGTACATGTGTTTTTTAGGATTCTTGATTGTGTGGTTGAACTATTTGCTTGGATAGCTTTCTTGGTTGGAATTGATATTAGCTTGAGAAATCTACTGAACAGGTATGTGGTTACGCTTATGAATAATCGCTTTCGTTTCACGGCAATTTCCGAATGATTTTATCAGTTGCTTGAAAATAACTGTTGAATGCCTTTTATCTCATGCAACTATAAAGTGACTACGATATCACTATGAATATATATATAACTGGATTAGATCTGAATCCACCTATGTGGCTAAAAAGGGGTAACCTAGAGTAAGGTCTAGGTTACCGTGGGTTAGAAACTGGGCTACGAAGTGTAGTTCCATGAGACCCTTTAGCATGCCATGAGTTAAGGAGTGGGCTACTTACGGGTAGTGCCATGTGACTCAACCCTAGAAACTGGTTCACCTATAGGTGGGACCATGAGGGGTTTAATGGGGATCTACTATAAGGAAAGTAGCATCCAGGTCCACTACAGTGACAACACAGAGGATAGGGAATGCATGGATCGTGTAGTTATATTTAAAACGTAAAATTATTTCTTAAATGGTAATTGGCTGCAATACATTGTTATCATAGTTGCATGATTATTGTTTCCCCCACATACCAGCTTCGGCTGACCGACGTTTTGTTTCTCGGCGTTTTAGGTACAAAGCCAAAAGGACAAACAATAAATCGTCATATTGAGAAATACATGAATTGAAATCCAAGGAGGATTAGTAGAGTAGAAATTCATATGTGGATAGAAGTTTAGAGATCCAAAATTTCAAATAGTATGCAAAAGTTTATTTTCTTACAACTTTCCGGTATAGTCTGTTAAAATTTAATAATTGTTTTTGGTTAATTGCCGAACCTTCGATCCGGAAATTATGGGTGCGACTTTGACCTTTCGGTCTCCCTTAATTGGGGGTTACCGATAGGTGGGGTCATAACAGTGGCACATGTTGGGAAGGTGTCCTACAAGTTGAATTTGCCACCTAAGTTGCACAGGTTGCATCCAATATTTCATGTAAGTATATTGAGGAAGTGCCATCCCAATATAGAGTTATTGTTACAGCTAGTGGAGGTAGAGTTTGATGAGGATATGTCCTATGTAGAAGGTCTAGTGTTGATCCTTCACATAAGAGTGAAGAAGCAGAAGAATAAAGACATAGTGCTTGTGAAGGTTGTATCATCACTGTGGTGTTGAGGAATCCACATGGGATCTCGATACCCCTCTCTTTTCTCTTAGGATTTTGGGGCAAAATCCTTGTTAGGGGTTTATGGCTTGTAAAATGTAAGATCTAAGTTTTAGGGAAACCTTGTTTGATTTGGATAAATCATGTGCTTAGAACCTTTCTCTAATATTTTGAGATGTAATTAGGGCTTGTGGAAAGCTTAAGTTTCAAGATAGACCTTGTTTGGATGTTGTTTGTGCTTTTTGTGCTAGTTTTGGTACAATTGTAATTTACCCAGAGTAAGAGGTTAGTGTGCAATTTCTCACCTCTATAGTGTTCCTTTTCTTTCTTTACATCATCTAGAGGAGAGACAGAAAAGTGGGCACCTTGTTTTGGTCTTGGTTGAGGAGTGTCACCCTTAGTGGTGATTAGGGTTTCTATGAGTGTTGAGTGTCTTAACCTATGTGTATATGGTGTTTTGTCTTGACCTAGGTCGTGACCTAGGGTTGTCTTGGAGGGTGTCTCAGTCAAGACACCCCCTCTAGAAGGTGGTCTCATGATCAAGGTGGTCTTGGGTGGTCTTGGGTTGATATGGTTGCCCTCTTATAGGATGTCTCGACCTAGGGTTTGAATTGGTTCCTTGCCTCAACATTGTGTTGATGGTGGAGTATATGTCATGACCATGGATGGTACACAATGGGAGGGTCACAGCCTCGACCATGTGAATGGTCAAGGTGATCGGGATCCAACTTAGAGTGTATCACCATGTCTTGCATGCTTGGTTAAGGTGGTTGCGTGTGGGTGCATGTTGGTCTTTTGAGTGGACAAGTGTCCCTTTGGTGCCTTGGAGTGTTGACACATCATCCCTTGCCTTCTCACTCATATTTAACCTATATAACCCCTTATCTCTTCATGCTAGTAACGTTTTTGGCCCTCCATGTTGTTCCTTCTCTTTTTCTTATTCTTGGGGCTTGGTGGAGCAAGGAGATCCATCACTAGATCTTGGTGACCTGCTTTCTTCTTGCATGTGGTGTTTGTGGCAACCATTGCTCATATTCAACCTTAGTAAGTGTTGATGACGTTTCTTTTGATCTCCTACCTTCACCTTACTATCTTTTATCGGTCCTAGACCATGGTTCCTCCATGGTGGTCGTTTTGGGCGAGAAACTTCTCATCACAAGGGTCATAGACCATGTTTTGACAAGGTTGACCCAAGTGTAAGGAGAGTTTCTTCTCTCTTTCTCCCTTTATCTTTTAGCTTGGCCTAGAGATTTTTGGTTCTCCTTTCTTGGATGATCTTTGACCTTGGTGTCTTCTCCTTCTTGAGGTGATCTTGTGGCCAGATTGGAGCTTTTGGTGTAGCTTCCTCAACCCTTGGATCGTGTGCTTGGAGCTCTTAATCTTGGAATCCTTGGTGGTGATCTTCTTAAGGAGGGTTATATAACACTTAACCTACTCTATTATTGCACTCTTTTATGCATGTTTTCTACTGACTTATCTCTCTAAAATGCTCCCTTATCATGTTAGTAGATAGTGATAATATCTAGAACTTGTTTGGTGGAGATATATTGCTTGGTTTAGTAGAAATATGAAACCCTAATCTACATGCACTCATTTTGTGGTGGATATGTTATGGAAGTTCTTACCTATCTTTTGACCTTGGTCTTGCTTTCATGCATGGTTTTCGTGTACCTAGATGTTTAAGGGAGGTCATGTTCTATTTTGGATACCTAGATCATGGTTATATCTCCCTTGGGTGAGATCGTTTCTTGGTGGTTTCATGATTTATGACGTAGGGTTCTTGATGATCGTTTACATGGGTTTCTCCTTCATGTTGATTGTGTTCTTCCTTTGTCTTATCTTCTATTTTGGGACCAAGATATCTTTCCTTAGGATGGTCAAGACACCCTAGATATTGTGGTCGTGACATGGCCTAGGTCATGACAATTGGGAATGGTTGGATCCCTCACCCTAGGTATCACAGGCAAGACACCCCAGATTTCACTGTCGTGACATGGCCTCGGTGGTGTGGTCATGACCTTGTGGTTGGATTGTGGTGGAGACAACCTTGAGGTCGAGACACTTCTAAGTCAAGATGTTTGTGGAAGGTTAGAACCCTAACCCTTGATGTTGCGGGCGTGACATGGTCTAGGTGGAAGGGGTTGTGGCTATTGTTATGAGTGGTTGAGACACCATAGGTGTCGTGGTTGTGACATGGACCAAGTTGGGTGGTGACAACCTGGTTATTATGTGGTCAACACAAGATGATGGTAGGTGGCTGAGAGGTATACATGGACACTTAATGATACTCTTGTATGTGTGATGCATAGGTCATGTATAGTGTTGTTTGGAATAATATCTAATCAACCCTAATGATGTTCCTTAATCCTAAAATACTCCAAGATGATGGGAGGTGGTGAATCTAGGGTGGATGGTTGAGTCTAACTTTGTAAACCCTAATCGGCTAAGAAGAAACCCTAACCCTAGTAATGTGTAATGAGACTTGTTTGTTTTTTCTCTCTTGGAATGGTTATGATGTTATTTGGTTATCTCTCTTATTTATGAACTTCTAACCATGCAGGTGATTTGAGCTTGATGACCATAGCTAGTATATTCTATGGTGATTAAACATGATACAAGTTAAATGAGCCTTCAATAGGCATGTTGAAACACTTGTGATACATGAATGATGAGATGAGGGATTGATATCCCATAGCATGTGACTTTGGTATTGATGATGTGGTGAATGGCAGTGATACATGCATCATGTGGTGATAGTGTGACAAGTTCACACCCTATAAGTTTTTATTTTCTGAAGTGTGTTATGCCCTTATCTTTGTAGAGTTTGTTATGACTTTATACGTTGTAACTTGATTGATGCTAAAAGACACTTAATTGACTTAACTAATCAAGTGGAACTTAATCATGTAGCCATGTGCCATAGATCCATATCAGTGTCAGCACTTGTTGGATGGTGAAACATGCTTTCCTTAGTGAAAAATTAGAGTCATATACTATTGAGTATTTGTATTTACAGGATTGGTCACGGGCCATACCATGGAAGGAGTCTGGATGTGGCTCAGTGATATGTTGCTTATGAGGTTTCACAAGATTTTCTGCAGGCCATACCCTGGCAGGAGTGCAGCTGTGGGCCGTAGCTTAATTTTACTACTGTTGTGACCTATACCAAGGTGGGCTAGGACTTTCACTGTTTGACTATATGTCACAGGTTACAGTTGACTGGTATGTCTCTGTTGTGTACTCGTGTACTGACCATGAGGTTTGGTGAGATCGTGGATTCCGACTCTTCCATAGACCTTGTATGGAACCAATTTTGACTTGGTAGTGATCGGTTGGATTGGGTGGCATGACTCAAATCCACGAGCCATAATAAAATACATAATTAGCTATTTTGTATACTTGCTTAGGATCAAATATGAAAACATTGGATGAGGTCTTGCTTTGCTCTTGTAATTCTTAGTTGGTAGAAGATATACATGTTCTTCATATTCCTTCTATGGTGATAAGACATTCCATAATCTAATTGCAACTACTAACATTGTTTAGTAATGATTATCTACTTTAGACTTATCATTTACTAAGATCTGCTTCTCATAGTTGTATCCATACTTTTATCCTTTAATTACATTTATCTGTGCTAATAATAGTGTTGGTGGAGAGTTATATCTCCTGCTGAGATTTGAATCTCACCCTATGGGTTCTCCACATCTCTTAGGTGGACGTGCATGAGGAGGTAGAGATTGTGCAGCTAAGGCAGAGCAACAACAATAAGAATAGTAGTTGATAAGGTTGGAAGTGTTGCTAGTCTTTTAGTGTAGAGTCCTCAAGTCATCCATGTACACTTAGGTCTTTGGGATGGTTTTTGGGTGTGTTTTGCAGAGACTCTATTGACATGTGGTTTTGAATTGTGTGCCCCTTTGATGTAAAGATATGGTAGATATGCATACATATATATGTTTATATATGTTTGGAACATGCGTCTCTTGTACCTGGTTGATGGCATATGTGATATGAACATGTTAATGTAAGTACCTTGTGATCTATGATATATAATGCAGGCGTCCCGTGAGGACTTATATGTAAAGGTGCTTGTATCTTGGGTGATTAATGATATCAATTTTAATTTCTAGTGTTTTCTGGTAATCCTCTTGTTTAGTTTTGTTCCATGTTTGGTTTAGAGTTATCTCGTTGGTTTATGGAGTGGGGCATCACAGTTTGGTTGGATCAGAGCTTTAGGTTTTCCAAGTATATAGGGACCTAGGACTAGGGTTGTGTCTATTCTTGTATTCTCTAGTCTCTCTTATAGTGACTTCTGCTTATGCAGAAGGAGCTGGAAAGCTTAAAGATGTCTGGAGAACATGAAGAACACGCTGTTGAAAGTAGTATTGTTGCACCAGGTGGAGGTGCAAGGAACCAAGCATGAGAAGATCGGGTGCCTGAGGTCTCCCAGTTTGACCCATCCATGCTTGAGAATTCTGCCTTTCAGTCTCTTTTTGGGCAATTCATGGCTACTATGACACATATGGAAGACATGATGCCTACACCTCAGTCTAGGGTATTGGTTCCCAATGCAGAATCTTCGAGTACTGGGAAGACTTTGAGCGGCTTCGCCATGTTGGGGGTAGTGGAGTATGTTAGGACGGCTGATCCACTGGATGTAGATTTGTGGCTAATCGAGCTTGAGAAAGACTTCAAGATCCTTAGTATCCCAAAGGCTGATAAGGTGAAGCATGTAGTGTACCTTCTAAAAGGGAGTGTTCACCACTGGTGGGCCATAGAAGAGGAGAAGAGGCATGGTACAGAGGTAGGTTGGGAGGAGTTCCTATGTGAGTTTGTCAGTTAATACTTTCTATGTACGTATCTTGACGACAAGATCAACCAGTTTGAGTGGATCGGGCAAGGATCCATGACTATAAATGAGTACGAGGCTAAGTTTATGGAGCTTCTACAGTTTTGTCCTCACATGACTACCACAGATGATGAGAGGATCTGACATTTTGAGAAGGGATTGAACACTGAGTTGTCTACCCCGGTGGCTACTTTCGAGAATCAGGAGAGGTTTTCCACATTCGTGGAGTCTGTTCAGAGGATGGAGAGATCTGTGATAGAGAAGCGAGAGGTGAGTGCCAAGAAGAGGCATGCATAGTTCCAAGGGAAGTAGTCAAGAGGCTTTAAGAATTTGAGGTTTTCTATACCTCCTGTATTGTAGTGGTTCAGTGCACAAACACAATGGTCATCGAGTAAAGGCAGAGGTCGTAGCCTTCCACCTGTTGGAACTCATAGAACAACGTCAGTGTTAGTGACGGGGTTGTTTAGGCCACAGTTTTAGACCAGATCTTTCTATAAATGTGGATATGTAGGACATATGAGGTAGGAGTGCCTAGTGAGAGATGATGAGGTGACCCAGCAACCGAGGAAGAACTAGCAGGGCTCACAGAGACAACATTTCAGTGGTGTAGGAGGATGAGGATGTGTCCAAGCGTCACAGGTCGGATTGTCTGCTCAGGGAAGTAGAGGACAGAGGCAACAATAGGCAACATCTATATTCTACATCATGAGTCAGTCAGAGGCAGTGGTCAACCGATGTGTAGTGATATGTCAGATGGAGTTATTTCATTCTGATTTGTCTTCTTCTTGCTTTATAGTTATTTTGGTTGACCTAAGTGCAACGCACTCTTTTATCACTCGTTAAGTGCTTGACAGTTGTCTTTTACATGTTAGTCATAGGAGAGATAGTTTGTTGTTAGAAAACCCATTAGTTGGTTATGTAGTGTTGCAAGAGGTGTGTCGTTTCTTTTTCAGGGCACATCGTTCAAGTAGATCTTATACCACTTGATATGCATGGATTCAATGTAATCCTTGGAATGGACACCTTGGAGAAGTATAGAGTGGTCTTGAATTGTGGTTCCAAGCAAGCGATGTTTGTAGATGGTGGTAAGACGTGGATCTTCCAATGAGATAGGAAGATTCTTCTGAAGCCATATTGTACGGTGTCTGAGCTATTGGTTGCCTGCATGGGGCTAGATTGATATCTAAATCAATCTCTCCAAGTGGGGGAAAACCTGGAAACCCCTCAAGAAACACATCCTTAAACTCTCTGATAACTAGTACATCCTGAATACTAGGACTCCTCACCTCAATATTCAGCACCTGGAGATGGCAGAGTTAAAGAGACAGTTGCAAGAGCTTCTTGACAAAGGTTTTATCAGGCTGAGTACGTCATTGTGGGTTGCTCCAGTGTCATTGTGTATAGACTACAAACAGTTGAACAAGGTGACCATAAAGAACAAGTATCCCTTGCTAAGGATAGATGACCTGTTTGACCAATTGTGTGGCATGATAGTTTTCTCAAAGATAGACCTAAGGTCAGGGTATCACCAATTGAGGATCAAGGAGGATGACATACCTAAATTGTCCTTCAGGATGAGGTATGGTCACTATGAGTTCATGGTTAGGCCATTTTGGCTAACCAATTCACTGGCACCATTCATGGACTTGATTGAATAGAGTGTTTTGGCCATTTCTTGATTAGTTTGTGGTGGTTTTAGTAGTTGAAATCTTGATATATAGTCGTGATAGACAATATTATGAACATCATCTCCATTGAGCATTGACTTTGTTGAGGAAACATCAACTTTATGCCAAGTTCAACAAGTGCAAGTTCAAGCCGAAGGAGGTGGCTTTTCTGGGGCATCTTATCTCTATTGGGGAATTCATGTGGATCCCAAAAAGGTTGGGTCCATGACAGAGTGGGAGAATCCAAAGACACCAATAGAAGTGCATAGCTTTTTGGGTGTAGCAGGCTATTACAGGAGGTTCATTAAGAACTTCGGTGCTATATCTCTACCGCTGACTAAGTTGATAAGGAAGGATGTGTTGTTTGTCTGGAATGATAGATGTCAACGTGCTTTTTAGACGTTGAAGGAGAAGTTGACAAGTGCACCAGTTATGGTCTTACCTGAGCAAGGGAAAGGATACATCATCTCTTGTGATGCGTCTAGGAATGGTTTGGGTTGTGTGCTGATGCAGGATAAGAATGTAGTTTCTTTTTCTTCTCAACAACTTAAGAAATAGGAGAACTACCTGACCCACAACCTGGACTTTGCTACTGTGTTCATCCCTTGAAGACCTAGAGACACTAACTTTATGGGGAGAAGTGTCAAATCTTCATAGATCACGAGAACCTGAAGTATATCTTTGCACAACAGGAGTTGAACATGAGGCACCAACACTAAATGGAGTCAATCATGGATTATGACTGCACAATTGATTATCATCTAGGGAAGGAGAATGTCGTGGATGATGTGTTGAGTAGGAAGTCTTCTTCGTCGTCATCCATAGAACGGGCACAATTGAGTTCCTTGGCATGCCACAAGCAAGACATGTTGATCTCCCTACATCATATGAATGTTAAGTTGAATGTTTCCTTATTGGCAAGAATGATAGCACAATTACAGGTGAAGACCATGCTGAGACAACAAATTAGAGAGGCACAACTGGTTGATAATGTGTTATAGCAGGTTAGATCAGAGTTTGGCTGCAAGAAGCATGATGGCTTCCATGAATCAAATGAAGAGATAGTTTGTTACCATGGCAGAGTTGTGGTTCCTGACTTGATGATCTACAGAAGATTGTTCTAGAGGAGGCTCACTCGTCTATGTACATTTTGCATCCAAGTAGCACCAAAATGTATCATAACCTCAAAGACATGTAATGGTGGCCTGGCTTGAAATAGGATGTAGCTGAGTTTGTTAAGAGATGTGTTGTGTGTCAGCAGGTTAAGGCTGAGTACTACAAGCCTGGAGGGACATTGCAATCATTGCCTATTCCATAGTGGAAATGGGATCATGTGACTATGGAATTTGTTGTTGGTCTACCTAGGACAGCCAAAGGTCATGATTCCATCTGGGTGATCATTGACAAGTTGACCAAGTCAGTGCATTTTATTCCTGTGAAGACAACATATACAGTTGAGAAGCTTGGCCAAATATATGTTGATGAGATAGTGCATTTGCAAGGAGTTTCAACTACTACTGATAGCAGTGCTCAGTTCATGAGTCACTTTTGGGAGAGATTACATGCAACTTTGGGTACATAGTTGAGATTTAGCATTGCTTTCCACCCATATATAGATGGTCAATCTGAGAGGACCATTCATACCCTAGAGGATCTACTGAGAGTTTGTGTTCTTCAGTTTTTGGGTAGTTGGGATGTCCAACTCAGTCTGTTAGAGTTTGCCTACAATAACAACTATCAATGGAGCATCAACATGGCACCTTATGAGGCGTTGTATGGGATACGTTGTAGGTATCTATTGTGTTGGTACAAGATAGGTGAGTATCAACTTCTTAGTCCAGATCTTGTGTAGTAGACGACACCAAAGATCAAGGGGATTCAGTAGTAGTTGAAGGCAGCACATGACAAGTAGAATTCATATGCGGACAACCAGTGTAGACCCTTGGAGTTACAAGTAGGAGACAGAGTGCACCTCAAGGTCTATCCTTGGAAAGGTGTTTTGAGGTTTGGGAAGAAGGGTAAGTTGGCTCCCAAGTTTATGGGACCTTACCCTGTGGTGGCATGTGTTGGGAAGGTGGCCTACAAGTTGGAGTTTCCACATGAGTTGTACAGGTTGCATCCAGTGTTTCATGTAAGTATGTTGAGGAAGTGCCATCCTAATATAGAGTCAGTTTTATAGCTAGTGGAGGTAGAGCTTGATAAGGATATATCCTATGTGGAAGGTCTAGTGTTGATCCTTGACATGAGAGTGAAGAAGCAGAAGAAGAAAGATATAATACTTGTGAAGATTATGTGGCATCACTGTGGTGTTGAGGAATCCATGTGGGATCTCGAGGAAGAGATGAGGATTAAGTACCCCTCTCTTTTCTCTTAGGATTTCGGGGGTGAAATCCTTGTTAGGGGTTTATGGCCAACCCCTGACCTAAGCTTTGAGGTAACCTTGTTTTCTTTGGCTAAATCATGTTCTTAGAACCTTGCTCTAATATTTTGAAATGTAATTAGGGCTTTCAAGATTGAGCTTGTTTGGATGTTGTTTGTGCTTTTTGTGCTAGTTTTGGTGCAAATTGCAACTAACCCAGAGTAAGGGGTTAATGTACAATTTATCACCTTTAGAGTGTTCCTTCTCTTTCTTTACATCATCTAGAGGAGAGAGAAATAAGTGGGTGCCTTGTTTGGGTCTTGGTTGAGGAGTATCACCCCTAGTGGTGATTAGGGTTTCTATGAGTGTTGAGTGTCTCGACCTATGTGTATATGGTGTGTTGTCTTGACCTAGGTCATGACCTAGGGTTGGCTTGGAGGGTGTCACAATCAAGACACCCCCTCTAGAATGTGGGGTCATGATCAAGGTGGTCTTGGGTGACCTTGGGTCAAGATGGTTTCTCTCTTATAGGATGTCTCGACCTTGGGTTTGAAGTGGTTCCTTGTCTCGACCTTGTGTTGATGGTGGAGTGTATGTCACGACCATGGTTGGTACACAATGGGAGGGTTGTGACTGCGACCATGTGGGAGACCAAGGTGTTCGAGATCCTACCTAGAGTGTATCACCATGCCTTGCATGCATGGTTAAGGTGGTTGCATGTGGGTGCATGTTGGTCTTTTGAGTGGACAAGTGTCCCTTTGGTACCTTGGACTGTTGACACATCATCCCTTGCCTTATCTATCATCTTTCACCTATATAACCCCTTATCTCTTCATGCTTGTAACCTTTTCAGCCCTCCATCTTCTTCCTTCTCTTTTGATTGTTCTTGGGGCTTGCTGGAGCAAGGATATCTGTCATTGGAGCTTGGTGACCCACTCTCTTCTTGCATGTATGTTTGTGGCAACCATAACTCATCTTCAACCTTGGTAAGTGCTTACCTTCCTTGATGATGTTTCTTTTGATCTCCTACCTTCACCTTCCTCTCTTTTCTCAGCCCTAGACCATGGTTCCTCCATGGTGGTTGTTTTGGGAGAGAAACTCCTCATTACAAGGGTCATAGACCATGTTTTGACAAGGTTGACCAAAGTGTGAGGAGGGTTTCTTCTCTCTTTCTCCCTTTCTCTTTTAGACCGACCTAGATATTTTTGGTTCTCCTTTCTTAGTTGATGTTTAACCATGGTGTCTTCTCCTTATTTAGGTGATCTCGCTTCTTCAATCCTTGGATCGCGTGCTTGGAGCTCTTGAACTTGGAGCTTGAAATCCTTGGTAGTGATCTTCTTATGGTGGGTTATATAACACTTAACCTACTCTATTATTTCACTCTTTTATGCATGTTTGCTACTAACTTATCTCTCTTAAATGCTCCATTATCATTCTAGTAGATAGTGATAATCTCTAGAACTTTTTTGGTGGAGATATATTGCTTGGTTTAGTAGAAATATGAAACCCTAATCTACATGCACTCATTTTGTGGTTGATATGTTATGGAAGTTCTTCCCTATCTTTTGACCTTGGTCTTACCCTCATGCATGGTGTTCATGTACCTAGATGTTGAAGGGAGGTAGGTTCTATTTTGGATACCTTGATCATGGTTATCTCTCCCTTAGATGAGATCTTTTCTTGGTGGTTTCATGATCTATGACCTAGGGTTCTTGATGATCGTATACATGGGTTTCTCCTTCATATTGATCGTGGTCATCCTTTGTCTTTTCTTTTGTTTTGGGACCAAGATATCTTTCCTTAGGATGGTCAAGACACCCTAGATGTTGTGGTCGTGACATGGCCTAGGTCACGATAGTTGGGAATGGTTGGAACCCTAACCCTAGGTGTTGCGGTCAAGACACCCTAGATGTCACAGTCGCAACATGGCCTAGGTGATGTGGTCATGACCTTATGGTTGGATGGTGGTTGAGACAGCCTTGAGGTTGAGACACGTCTAAGTAGAGGTTTTTGTGGAAGGTTAGAACCCTAACCCTAGATGGCGCTGGCGTGCCATGGTCTAGGTGGAAGGGGTGGCAACCTATTGGTATGAGTGGTTGAGACACCATTGGTGTCACAGTCATGACATGGACCAGGTTGGGTGGTTGCAACCTAGTTGTTATGTGGTCAACACAAGATGATGGTAGGTGGTTGAGAGGCATACATGGACACTTAATGATACTCTTGTATGCATGATGCATAGTTCATGTTTAGTGTTGTTTGGAATAATATCCAATCAATGCTAATGATGTTCCTTAATCCTAATATACTCTAAGATGATGGGAGGGGGTGAATCTAGGGTGGATGGTTGAGTCTAACTTTGTAAACCCTAATCGGCTAAGAAGAAACCCTAACCTTAATAATGTGCATTGAGACTTGCTTGTTTTTCTCTCTCCTAGAATAATTATGATGTTATGTGGTTATCTTTATTGTTTATGAACTTCTAACCATGTAGGTGATATGAGCTTGATGATCATACCTAGTGTATGCTATGGTGAATAAACATGATACAGGTTGAACGAGCCTTTAAGAGGCATGTTGAAACACTTGTGATACAAGAATGATGATATGAGGGATTGATATCCCATAGCATGTGACTTTGGTATTGATGATATGGTGAATGGCAGTGATACAAACATCATGTGGTGATAGTGTGACAAGTGCGCACCCTATACGTTCATATTTTCTAAAGTGTACTATGCCCTTATCTTTGTAGAGTTTGTTATGACTTTATACATTGTAACTTGATTGATGCTAAAAGACACTTCATTGATTAACTAATCAAGTGGAACTTAATCATGTAGTTTTACCCTATTCCATAGATCCACCTCAGTGTCAGCACTTGTCGGATGGTGAAACATATTTTCTCCAGTGAAATCATGGAGTCATATACTATTGAGTATATGCATTCACATGATTGGCATGGGCCATACCCTAGAAGGAGTGTGGTTTCTGGCTGTAGCTCAGTGATATGTTTCTTATGGGGTTTCACATGATAGGTTGTGGGTCATACCCTTGCAGGAGTGTGGCTGTGGGCCGTAGCTCAGTTTTAATAGCATCTTGACCTATACCAAGGTAGGCTAGGACTTTCATTGTTTGACTATATGTCGTAGGTTGCAGTTGACTGGTATGTATCTTTTGTGTACTCATGTACTAACCATGAGGTTTGGTGAGGTCGTGGATTCTGACTCTTCCATAGACCTTGTATGGCACCAATTTTGACATAGTAGTGGTCAGTTGGATTTGGGTGGTACGACTCAAATCCTCGGGGCATAATAAAATACATAATCAACCATGTAGTATACTTGCTTCGGATCAAATATGAAAACATTGGATGAGGCTTTGCTTTTCTCTTGTAATGATTAGTTGGTTGAAGATATACATGTTCTTCATATTCCTTCTATGGTGATAAGACATTCCATAATCCAATTAAAACTACTTACACAGTTTAGTAATGATTATCTTCTTTAGACACATCATTTAGTTAGATCTTCTTATCATTGTTGTAGCCTTACTTCTATCCTTTAATTACATTATCTATGTTAATAAGAGTGTTGGTGGAGAGTTATATCTCCCGCTGAGATTTGGATCTCACCCCGTGGGTTCTCCACATCTCTTAAGTGGACATGCACAAGGAGGTAGAGATCATTCAGCTGAGGCAGAGCAACAGTAAGAAGGACAATAGCTGATAAGGTTGGAAGTGTTGCTAGTCTTTTGGTGTAGAGTCCTTGAGTCATCCCTATACACTTAGGTTTTTAGAATGGTTTTTGGGTGTGTTTTATAGAGACATTATCGATACGTGGTTTTGTCTTGTGTGCCTCTTTGATGTAAAGATATGTCAAATATGCATACAGATATGTATATCTTTGGAATTGGTGTCTCTTATAATAGGTTGATCGCATATGTGATATGAACATGTTGATGTAAGTATCATGTGATCTATGATATATAATGTAGGCATCCCGTGAGGACTTATATGTAAAGGTTTTTCTATCTTGGGTGCTTAATGATATCGGTTTTAATTTCTAGTGTTTTCTGGTAATCCGCTTGTTTATTTTTGTTTCGCGTTTGGTTTAGAGTTATCTCGTTGATTTGTGGCATGGGGGCTTCATAGTTTGGTTGGTATCAGATCTTTAGGTTCGTTAAGTCTATAGGGACCTAGGACTACGGTTGTGTCTATTCTCGTCTCCTCCAGTCGGTCTTATAGTGACTTCTGCTAGTGTAGAAGGAGTAGGAAAGTTTAAAGATGTATGGAGAACATGAAGAATACACTGGTGAAAGCAGTGTTGCTGCACCATGTGGAGGTGCAAGGAACTAGGCACGTGAAGATTGGGTGCCTGAGGTCCTCTAGTTTGACCCAGAAATGCTTGAGAATCCTTCCTTTCAATCTCTTTTTGGGTAGTTCATGGGTACTATGACGCATATGGCAGATAGGATGCCCACACCTCAACCTAGGGCACCAGTTCCCAATGCAGAATCTTTGGGTACTGGGAAGAATTTTGAGCGGCTTCGTTGTGTTGGGGCAGTGGAGTATGCTAGGATGGTTGATCCATTGGATGTGGATCTATGGCTAACCGAGCTTGAGAAAGCCTTCAAGATCTATAACATCCCAGAGGCTGATAAGGTGAAGCATGCATTGTACCTTCTGAAAGGGAGTGTTGGCCATGATGGGCCATAGAAGAGGAGAAGAGGCATGGTGTTGAGGTAGGTTGGAAGGTGTTTCGATGTGAGTTTGTTAGTTAGTACTTTCCACAAACCTATCTTGATGAGAAGATCAGCCAGTTTGAGTAGATCAGGAAAGGGTCCATGACAATAAATGAATACAAGGCTAAGTTTATGGAGTTTCTACAGTTCTATCCACACATGGCTGCCATAGATGATGAGAGGATCTGGCATTTTGAGAAGAGATTAAACATTGAGTTGTCTACCCCGATGGCTGATTTGGAGAATCGGGAGAGGTTTGCCATGTTTGTGGATTATGTCCGAAGGATAGTGAGATTTGTGATAGAGAAGTGAGAGGCGAGTGCCAAGAAGAGGCATGCACATTTCCAAGGGAAGTCATCAGGAGTCTTTAAGAAGCTAATGTTTTTTGAACTGCCATCACCACAGAGGTTTAGTGTGTAGACACAGTGGTCACGAAGTAGAGGCAGAGGTCATAGCCTTCCACCTGTTGGAGCTCACAACACACCATTAGTGTCAGTGACGGGGCTGTCTAGGACACAGTTTGAGACCAGAGCTTGCCATAAGTGTGGATAGGTAGGACATCTAAGGTGGGAGTGCCTAGTGAGATATAATGAGTTGACCCAACAACTGAGGCAGAGCCAAAAAGGCTCATAGAGATAGTTGGTCAGTGGTGTAGGAGGATGAGGATGTGGCCAAGCATCGTAGACCAGATCGTCTCCTTAGGGAATCAGAGGACGAGGGTGAAAATAGGTGATAGCTAGATTCTATGCCATGAGTCAGCCAGAGGCAGTGGTCAATTGATGAGTAGTGATAGGTGAGATGGAGTTATTTCATTCTGATTTGTCTTCTTCTTATTTTATATCTATTTTGGTTGACCTGGGTGCAACACACTCTTTTATTACTCGTAAAGTGCATGATAGTTGTCTTTTGCATGTTAGTCATAGGAGAGATATTTTCTTGTTAGTAAACCTATTAGTTGGTTACAGAGTGTTGCAGGATGTGTGTCCTTCATGTATCCTTTCTTTTTCAGGGGAAAACATTCAAGTGGATCTTATACCATTGATGTAATCCTTGGAATGGACAGCTTGGATATGTATATATTGATCTTGGATTGTGGTTCCAAGTAGGTGATGTTAGTAGATGATGGTAAGACGTGGATCTTCCAAGTAGATAGGAATATTCTTTCGACATGTCTGGTGTCGTAGATGGTAGTGGGAAAGCTGTTGAGGCAGGGTTGTGAGGCATTGTTGGCACATGTGCTGATTATTGAGGGGAGGAGTCCTAGTATTCAGGAGGTGCCAACTATCAAAGAGTTTGAGGACGTTCTTATTGAGGAGTTTCCTGGTGTTCTCCCACCTTGAGAGATTTATTTTGAGATCAATCTAGTCCTAGGCACGCAACCGATAGCTTAGACACCATGCAGGATAGCTCCAGGTAAGATGGCAGAGTTGAAGAGACACTTGCAAGAGCTACTATACAATGCTTTTATCAGGTTGAGTACGTCACCATGGGGTGATCTAGTGTTGTTCTTAAGAAGAAAGATGGGTCCATGAGACTATATATAGACTACAAACATTTGAACAAGGTAGCAATAAAGAACAAGTATCCCTTACCAAGGATAGATGACATGTTTGACCAGTTGCTTGGTGTGAAAGTTTTCTCACAGATAGACCTGAGGTCAGGATATACCTAAGTCGGTCTTCAGGATGAGGTATGGTCAATATGAGTTCGTGGTTATGTCACTCGGGCTAAACAATGCACCGAAAGCATAAATGGACTTGATGAATTGAGTGTTCTAGATGTTTCTTGATTAGTTTGTGGTGGTCTTTATAAATGACATATTGATATATAATCGTGATAGCCAATAGTATGAACATCATCTTTGTCAAGCATTGACTTTGTTGAGGTAACATCAACTTTATGCCAAGTTCAACAAGTGTGAATTCTGGCTAAAGGGGGTGGCTTTTCTAGGGCATGTTATCTCTGGTGAGGGAGTTCGTGTGGATTCCAAGTAGGTTGAGCCTGTGACAAAGTGGGAGTAGCCAAAGACACCAATATAAGTGCACACCTTTTTGGGTTTGGTAGGCTATTATAGGAGGTTCATTAAGAACTTCAGTGCTATAGCTCTACTGTTGACTACGTTGACAAGGAAGCATGCTTTGTTTGTCTGGAATAACAAATGTCAGTGTGCTTTTTAGATATTGAAGGAGAAGTTGACAAGTGTACCAGTTCTGGTCTTACCTGAGCAAGGGAAAGGATACATCATTTCCTATGATGTGTCTAGGAATGTTTTAGGTTGTGTGCTGATACAAGACAAGAATATTGTTTCTTTTGCTTCTTGACAGCTTAAGAAACACGAGAAGAACTACCCAACCCATAACCTGGAGTTAGTTGTTGTGGTTCATGCCTTGAAGACATGGAGACACTACCTTTATGGCAAGAAGTGTATGATCTTCACAGATCAAAAGATCATGAAGTATATCATTTCACAATAGGAGTTGAACATGAGGCAGTAGCACTGGATGGAGTTAATCAAGGATTATGACTGCATAATTGATTATCATCTAGGGAAGGTGAATGTTGTGGTAGATGCACTGAGTAGAATGTCTTCTTCTTCATCATCCACATAAAGGGCACAGTTGAGTTCCTTGGTATGCCACAAGAGAGTCATTTTGATCTCCCTACATCATATGAATGTTAAGGTGGAGGTTTCCTTACTGCTAGGATTTCTAGCATAGTTGCAAGTGAAGCCCAAGTTGAGTCAGTAGATCAGAGAGGCACAACTGGTTGATAATGTAATACAACAAATTAGATCATAGTTTGGTCATAAGAAGCATGATGGCTTACACAAATCAGATGACGGGACAATTTGTTACCATGGCAGAGTTGTGGTTCCTGATGTTGATGATCTAAGGATGATGGTTTTAGAGGAGGTTCACTCAACTATGTATGTTATGCATCCAGGTAGCACTAAGATGTATCATAACCTCAAACACATGTATTGGTGGCCTGGCTTGAAGTGGGATATAACTGAATTTGTTTATGAGATGCATTGTGTGTCAATAGGTTAAGGTTGAGCACTAGAAGCATGTAGGGACATTGCAACTGCTACCCATACCACAGTAGAAATGGGATCATGTGATGATGATTTTTTTTGTTGGTCTATCTAGGATAACCAAAGGTCATGATTCCATCTGAGTGATCATTGACAGGTTGGCCAAGTCAGTGCATTTTATTCCTGTGAAGACAACATATACAACTGAGAAGCTTTCCCAGATATATGTTGATGAGATAGAGCATTTACATGGAGTTCCAGCTACTATCATGTATGATAGAGGTCCTCGATTCATGAGTCACTTTT
Source organism: Alisma plantago-aquatica (assembly GCA_963693085.1). Taxonomy (NCBI): domain Eukaryota; kingdom Viridiplantae; phylum Streptophyta; class Magnoliopsida; order Alismatales; family Alismataceae; genus Alisma; species Alisma plantago-aquatica. Next base: position 977,621,572 of record OY856413.1, on the reverse strand, counting down.
GGGAGTGATTAGGCACAACTTTGGGTACGTAATTGAGGTTCAACACTGCTTTCCACCCACAAATAGATGGTCAATCTGAGAGGACCATTCAGTCCCTGGAGAATTTGTTGAGAGCTTGTGTTCTTCAGTTTTTGGGTAGTTGCAATGTCCACCTCAGTCTGAAAGAGTTTACCTACAATAACAATTATCAATGGAGCATCAACATGGCACCTTATGAGGCATTCTATGGGAGATGTTGCAGGTCTCCATTGTGTTGGTACAAGATAGCTTAGTATCAACTTCTTGGTCTCGATCTTTTGCAGCAGACAACAGAAAAGATCAAGGTGATTCAACATCAATTGAAGGCAACACATGACAGGTAGAAGTCATATGTGGAAAACCGGCATAGACCCTTAGAGTTCCAAGTATGATACATAGTGTACCTCAAGGCTTCTCTTTGGAAATGTGTGTTGAGGTTTGGGAAGAAGGGTAAGTTGGCACACATGTTTATGGAATCTTACCCTATGGTGTCACATGTTGGGAAGGTGGCCTACAAGTTGGAGTTGTCACTTGAGTTGCATAGGTTGCATCCAGTGTTTCATGTAAGTATGTTGAGGAAGTGCCATCCCAATACAGAGTTAGTGTTACAGCCAGTGGAGGTAGAGCTTGATGAGGATATGTCCTATGTGGAAGGTCCATTGGTGATCCTTGACATGAGAGTGAAGAAGATGAAGAAGAAAGATATAGTTCTTGTGAAGATTCTGTGGCATCACCATGGTGTTGAGGAAGCCACATGGGAGCTCAAGGAAGAGACAAGGAGGATGTACCCCTCTCTTTTCTCTTAGGATTTTGTGGGAGAAATCCTTATTAGGGGTTTATGGCTTGTAAGACCCCTGACCTAAGTTTTGGGGTAACCCTATTTTCTTTGGCTAAATCATGTGCTTAGAACCTTGATCTAATCTTTTGAGATGTAATTAGGGATTTTGGAAAGCTTAAGTTTCAAGTTTGAGCTTGTTTGGATGTTGTTTGTGCTTTTTTGTGTTAGTTTTGGTGTAAATAGCAATTTACCCAAAGTAAGGGGTTATGTGTTATTTGTCACCTCTATATTGTTCCTTCTCTTTCTTGACATCATCTAGAGGATACAAAATGAAGTGGGCTCCTTGTTCGGGTCTTAGTTTAGGAGTGTCACCCTTAGTGGTGATTAGGGTTTCTATGAGTGTTGAGTGTCTTGACCTATGTGTAATTGATGTGTTGTCTTGACCTAGGTTAAAAAATAGGGTTGGTTTGGAGGGTGTCACAGTCAATATACCCCTTCTATAAGGTGGGGTCACGATCAAGGTGGTCTTGGGTGGCCTTAGGTCGAGATGGTTGCCCTCTTATAGGATGTCTCGAGCTAGGGTTTGAAGTTGTTCCTTATCTCGAACTTGTGTTGATGGTAGAGTGTATGTCACGACCATGGATGGTACACCATGGGAGGGTCGTGACCGTGACCATGTGGATGACCAAGGTGGTTTAGGCCCAACCTAGAGTGTATCACCATGTCTTGCATGCATGGTTAAGGTGGTTGCATGTGGGTGCATGTTGGTCTTTCGAGTGGACAAGTGTCCCTTTGGTACCTTGGAGTGTTGACACATCATCCCTTGCCTTCTATATCCTCTTTCACCTATATAACCCCTTATCTCTTCATGGTTGTAACCTTTTTGGCCCTCCATATTCTTCCTTCTCTTTTTCTTGTTCTTGGGGCTTGGTGGAGCAAGGAGATCCGTCCTTGGAGCTTGGTGACCCGCTCTCTTCTTGCATGTGGTGTTTGTGGCAACCATGGCTCATCTTCAACCTTGGTAAATGTTTACCTTCCTTGATTATGTTTCTTTTGATCTCATACCTTCACCTTCCACTCTTTTCTGATCCCTAGACCATGGTTCCTCCATGGTGGTTGTTTTGGGAGATAAACTCCTCATCACAAGGGTCATAGACCATGTTTTGACAAGGTTGACCCTAGCGTGAGGAGGGTTTCTTCTCTCTTTCTCCCTTTCTCTTATGGCTCAGCCTAGAGATTTTTGGTTCTACTTTTTTGGATGATATTTGAACTTGGTGTCATCTTCTTCTTGAGGTGATCTTGTGGTCGAGAGTGGAGCTTTTAGTGGAGCTTCTTCAACCCTTGGATCGTGTGCTTGGAGCTCTTAATCTTGGAGCTTGGAATACTTGGTGATGATCTTCTTAAGGTGGGTTATATAATAGTTAACCTACTCTACTATTGCACTCTTTTATGCATTTTTTCTACTATCTTCTCTCTCTAAAATGCTCCCTTATCATGCTAGTAGATAGTGATAATCTCTAGAATTTGTTTGGTGGATATATATTGCTTGGTTTAAATCCAAAACCCTAATCTACATGCCCTCATTTTGTGGTATATATTCTATGGAAGTTCTTCCCTAACTTTTGACGTTGGTCTTTCTCTCATGCATGGTGTTCATGTACCTAGATGTTGAAGGGAGGTTAGGTTCTATTTTAGATACCTTGATCATGGTATCTCTCCCTTGGGTGAGATATTTTCTTAGTGGTTTCATGATCTATGACCTAGGGTTCTTGATGACTGTTTACATGGGTTTCTCCTTCATGTTGATCGTAGTCTTCCTTGGTCTTGTCTTCTATTTTGGGACCAAGATATCTTTCCTTAGGATGGTCGAGAAACCCTATATGTTTTGGTTGTGACATGACCTAGGTGGTTTGCTCGCGACCTTGTGGTTGGATGGTGGTCGAGACATCTATAGGTCGCAGTTGGGAATGGTTGGAGCCCTAACCCTAGATGTCATAGTCAAGACACCCTGAATGTCGTGGTCACGGCATGGCCTAGGTGGTGTGGTTGCAACCTTGTGATTGGATGGTGGTCGAGACAACCTTGAGGTTGAGACACTTCTAAGTCGAGATGTTTGTGGAAGGTTATAACTCTAACCCTAGATGTCACGGGTGCGACATGGTCTAGGTGGAAGGGGTCGCAAACTATTGGTATGAGTGGGAAAGACACCATAGGTGTTGCAATCGTGACACAAACTAGGTTGGGTGGTCACGACCTAGTTGTTAAGTGGTCAACACAATATGATGGTAGGTGGTTGAGAGGTATACATGGACACTTAATGAAACTCTTGTATGTGTGATGCATAGGTCATGTATAGTGTTGTTTGGAATAATATCTTATCAGCCTAATGATGTTCCTTAATCCTAATACACTACAAGATGATGAGAGGTGGTGAATCTAGGGTGGATGGTTGAGTCTAACTTTGTAAACCCTAATCGGCTAAGAAGAAACCCTAACCCTAATAATGTGCAATGAGACTTGCTTATTTCTCTCTCTCCTAGAATGGTTATGATGTTATGTGGTTATCTATCTTGTTTATGAACTTCTAACCATACAAGTGATATGATCTTGATGATCATAGCTAGTGTATGCTATGGTGATTAAACATGATGCAAGTTGAATGAGCCTTCAAGAGGCATGTTGAAATACTTGTAATACAAGAATGATGAGTTGAGGGATCGATATCCCATAACATGTGACTTTACACTTGTAATACATGAATGATGAGTTGAGGGATCGATATCCCATAGCATGTTACTTTGGTATTTATGATGTGGTGGATGGCAATGATACATACATAATGTGGTGATAGTGTGACAAGTTCACACCCTATACATTTATTTTCTGAAGTGTACTATGCCCTTATATTTGTAGAGTTTGTTATGACTTTATACATTGTAACTCGATTGCTGCTAAAAGACGCTCAATTGACTTAACTAATCAAGTGGAACTTAATCATGTAGTTTTTCCCTGTGCCATAGATCCATCTCAGTGTCAGGACTTGATGGATGGTGAAACATGCTTTCCCTAGTAAAAGCTTGGAATCATATACTATTGAGTATATGCCTTCACAGGATTGGCCACGGCCATACCCTGGTAGGAGTGCGAATGTGGGTCGTAACTCAGTGATTAGTTGCTTATGAGGTTTCATAGGATTGGGTGTGGGCCATACCCTGGTAGGAGTGCGGTTGCAGGTCATAGCTCAGTTTCACTAGCCAGTGACCTATACCAAGGTGGGATAGGACTTTCACTATTTGACTATATGTCACAGGTTGCAGTTGACTAGTATGTCTCTAATGTGTACTCGTGTACTAACCACGAGGTTTGGTGAGGTTGTGGATTTTGGCTCTTCCATAGACCTTGTATGGCATTGATTTCGACTTAGTAGTGGTTAGTTGGATTTGGGTGGTATGACTCAAATTCTCGAGGCATAATAAAATACATAATCAACCATGTAGTATGCTTGCTTAGGATCAATTATGAAAACATTGGATGAGGCCTTACTTTGCTCTTATAATTTTTAGTTGGTAGAAGATATACATGTTATTCATATTCCTTCTATGGTGATAAGACATTCCATAATCCAATTGCAACTACTTACACTATTTATTAATGATTATTTGCTTTAGACACATCATTTAGTTAGATCTACTTATCATAGTTGTAGCCTTACTTCTGCCCTTTAATTACATTATATGTGTTAATAATAGAATTGGTGGAGAGTTATATCTCCTACTGAGATTTGGATCTCACCCCATGGATTCTCCACATCTCTTAGGTGGACATGCACAAGGAGGTAGAGATCATGCAGCTGAGGTAGAGCAACATCAAGAAGGACATTGGTTGATAAGGTTGGAAGTGTTGCTAGTCTTTTGGTGTAGAGTCCTAGAGTCGTCCATGTACACTAGGTCTTTGGGATGGTTTTTGGGTGTGTTTTGTAGAGACGCTAGCAATACATCATTTTGGCTTGTGTGCCGCTTTGATGTAAAGATAATGGAGATATGAATACATATATGTAAATTTTTGGAACATGTGTCTCTTGTAATAGGTTGATGTCATATGTCATATGAACATGTTGATGTAAGTACCTTGTGATCTATGATATATAATGTAGGCATCCCGTGAAGACTTATATATAAAGGTTTTTGCATGTTGGGTGCTTAATAATATTGATTTTTAATTTATAGTGTTTTCTGGTAATCTGCTTGTTTAGTTTTGTTCCATGTTTAGTTTAGAGTTATCTCACTGGTTTGAGGTGTGGGGCGTCACAGTTTCATTGTCACAATTTCATTGTCACATATAATCATTCAAGAAACTGATTGCAAACTATCACCATCACTTAGTTACATTAGGGTTAGGTGTAACAAGATTTATCTCATTAAAGTTACACATCCACTTATTATGGTGATTTATCAAATATATTTATATTAGGGAAAAGGTAAGACTACAAATTAAAGGCATTGAACCATCAATCCACATTATTAGAACCTTCACATTATACCATATGATTCATTCTAGTTTATTGGATGTTGAAACATCCAATGTCAATAATTGCATCAGGTTCATTATTCAAGACCATCAATTAGAGTATAGATCTAACCCTTGAATCAATTTACCCAAATAACCATTGGTTTAATGATTAAATGAAGCTATATTTAAAATCTTGACCAACCATAGAATTTGGTAACTTGATCCGCCATCCGTTGTGAAACATTGTGTCACCATCGGTTGACAGGGTCATCACTAGTATTATTTATCTCAATCGGATGTTGAGCTAATGTCATCATCAATTGATGCCATCTTTTAGGCACTTAAAGCATTGATCATTGAGCTTCCAAAAGAGCCTAACACTGAAATATAGCCATTGTTTTACACCATTGGTCATCACCATAGGTTGTCATGAAGACAACACCATCGGTTGTCACAAAGGTATGACCATTAGTTCATGTGTAAAAAGAAAAACAACTTAGAACCTATGTATAGACCAATCCGTTGTTAGGTTCTTAGCACCATCGGTTGCCATACCAACCAGATCTAAGTCTTTTTATACCTTAGGAAGAATGTGCACATAGTTTCAAGTTTGTCTAGAGATGGAAACTAAGTAAGAAACATCATAAAAATCAAAACCCTAGTCAAGCATAGATTTCTTCATTTTTGAGCAAGAACATGAGCAAGTGAGCTTGTAGTAAGCAATAAAAGTAAAGAGGGTTATAAAACTCACCTCTAGGAAGAAGAACGGGCTTCTAGCAGTAAGAAACTTGAGAAAAGAAGGTAGTAAAAACATAGATTTAGGTTTGAACTCGGCCAAGTAGCACCTTCCTCCACAAGAGAAGCAAACCCTAGATAGGAGGAGCAAGAAAGGTAGGATCTTTGAGCTTTAAAGCAACTTTTACCACTGAACAGTAGAGTTAATTCCAATAAGAAGATAGGAGTAAAAAGAATATCAAAAGAATTGAAGGGGAGAAGAAGATTCTTACTCACTTGGGTCAAGATCACCAAAAGGAAGCTTTATAAACCCTAAAAGAGAGCAAAATGAAACCCTAAAAGCTTAACCAAGAAGGTCGACCACCTTCTTCTTCCTTGGGAAGATCATCTACAAACAAGCAAGGGAAACCTGATATCTAGAGAGATAATAAGAGATAGGAGACCAAAGGGGTGCTTAAGGATAGGTATATAAAGCTTAAGGATAATGGAGAGAAGAGGCTTGAGGTGTCTTAGAAGCTCTTCATGTGTCCATGACTAAGAGCTTCCACGACCATGCAAGTAGAAGCTCTACTAGTTGTGGGAGTCTTCTAGATCACCGAATGATGACCACCCAGGGTGTACATTGGTTGTTATCACATGGCAACCATTGTTTATTAAGTCCCTAACTTACTAGGTGATGAACCATCGTTAGATCATCCTTTCAAGTGAACCACCGGTCCATAAAAACCAAACCAAAAAAACCATCAACTTCTTATATGTTTTCACCACATGGTGACAACTAATTTTTATCCTAGAGTTGTCACCATGTTGTGTGCTTTCCACATCAGCTTCTTATATGTTTTCACACACAAATTTAGTTCATTTTTTTTCATTTAGCCTCTATTCATATCATTCTTGACACCTTTTTGTTATTCTGCATATCGCCTGATGTATATTGCAGATATGCTTAAAAAGGATCAAATTGGAGATAGCCCAACTCAACTCCGACATCATTGGGGCTTCTCCATGCTTTGCAGACATTCAGAGTTTCATTTCTACTAAAACAACAATGCACACAATGTGTCTGACGTAAGACACGACATGCAGGTTTCCAGTTGGCCATACAATCCATACGATGAGGAAAAGTACACGGCGTGTCTGCCAAAGAAACGACTTATACCTAGGAATTCAGAGACTATTTTTGTATTTTTGGTAACTTACATGGCATGTTTTAATTCAGACACACTGTGTACCTTATACTTGGAGCAATTGTCGAAGACCAAAACACGACGTGTCCAAAGGAAGACACGTCGTGTCTCTATTGGTTTTAGAAAATTTGAAAAATGACGTCTCTCATTTTTAAAGACAAAACCAACATATTGAGCAGTTAGCATGGGTCATAATGCAAAAATCTTTCATCTAAGATCTGGTCTACAGAAAAGGAGGGCAATTTTGGGTGGAAGGAGGTGGTTTCTTAAAAAACAACCTCCATTCTTCTTCTCCATTTTCTTCTCTGAAGGTGTAGCAGAGCTTCTTATCTCCACAAAGCTTCTTAGGAGGAAGTTTGTCCGGTTTGGAGTAGCTGCATGAGTGGAATTTCATCCCCAAGCCAAAATTCTACTCTTCTTGGGTTACACCTTTGGTTCTCTTAGCTTTTCCTTCTCTAAACCATGTTAAACTCTGAAAAATTTGCATATTTTCTATTGTACATCATCATGGATGAGTAGGCTCTTTTTCTTGGACATGGGAGAGTAACTCCCATGTAATATCATGTATGGAACATGGTAATTTCGTACTAAATTCTAAGTTTCTTTTTTTTCTACCTTGTGAGTACCGATTTCTTGCTTCTTGCATGTATGGCTGGCCACTATGTATGCATGTTTTATGATTTCTTGCTTGATCTGAGAAGATAGGTAGGAGAGTAAGGAGGTACTCTCTTGGCAACTCCTCTTTTACCACGAGAATGGAAGATATGGAGTTGAGGAGTAAGTTTGTGATCTAAAATGAAATACATACACGAGAGTGTTGTATAGAGTGAGGATTGTTGTATTTGCACCGAGAGGTGAAGTATAACATACAACGCTCCTTTAAATCAAATGCTTAGTATGTTTAAATTTCGTGCTCCATTCTTCATGCTATGATGTGCTAGTGAAATCCTAAGTCCAAGTTTGTTTCATATCTGAAATCAAACCCCTTTTACTAATCCTTTTCCTATTTAGTTTAATTCTAAAAATTCTAGTTTAATCAACCAAATCATTTTGAAAAAGATCTAGATTGTTGAAACTTAGCACTATTGTGTTTAATTGGTTACTAAGCTCCTTGTGTTCGATCTCGACTACAAATACTCCCGTATACTTGTGGGAATTGGCTAGTTGAGTAAATGATCATTTATATGATTGAAACTCGTTAGTGTAACAACCGAATAAGTTTTTGGCGCCATTGTTGGGGAGCTATGATTAGTCTAATTAGAGTAACAAGTGCTAAGTAGTATTCAAGACTAGATCATCACTTCCATTTTCAAATTTTCATATACCTTTTAATTGTGTTCTCAATATCTCTCACTTCTTTTCAAGTTGTATGCATCGCTCGCAAAGGGGTCTTCAACCATCTGCATTTCTAGATCCTGAAATTGTGCACACTCTTTCAAACTTGAGAAGAGCAAGAAGAGTGGAGCAACCATTGCTAGAGGGTGTTCCATCTTCACCATCACCATCTTCTTCATCCTTTGAAGAAGCTGCACAAGAAGACCCAACCATGGAGGATGACCGTCCTTTGAAGGATTTTGCCATGTCAGTTGCCACAAACATTTGTGGAGCCATTGATCTACCTGTAATGAAAGAAAACAATTTCTCTATTGCTCCAATGATGTAGATGATCCAACAAAACCATTTTGGGGTACCATTAATGAAGATCCAAATCTTCATGTAGCTAAATTATTGGAGTACATGAACACTTTCAAAATCAATGGTGTATCCGCCAATGGAGTAAGGCTACTACTGTTCCCTTTCACCTTGAGATATAGAGTCAAGGCATGGCTTTTATCTCTTCCTAAGAAGTCTATCAAAAGCTAGGATCAACTTTTAAATGCTTTCCTTGCAAAGTATTTTCCGCCAAGCAAAACAACCCAACTAAAGAACCAGCTCACAAACTTTTCTCAATCAGATGGAGAAACCTTGTATGACACATGGGAGCAGTTCAAGGACCTACAATGCCTTTATCCTCACCATGGATTGACAAATTGGCTGCTACTTCAAACAGTTTACGATGAAGTGTTCTATAATACTCGTATGACATTAGATGTTGCAACTAATGGAGCTTTGATGAATAAGTCTTATAGGGAGGCTTATGATATCATTGAAGATATAGCACTCAACCATTGCCAATGGGGGTCAGATAGAAAAGTAGAGTCATCTTCTACACTAGGTTCTTCAATCGAAAAGCAAGGATGAAAGCATAGTGTTGATGCAGTTGATTTGATTGCAGCCAAGCTTGAGGTCCTTACACAAAAGTTTGAGAGGATGACTACCATGAAAGTCCAAGCAGCTGAGGTAATTTGTGAAGCTTGTAGATTTTCCGTACATACTTGTTCTTCTTGTTTTGCTCCTAATATGAATCAAGACAACCAAGAGCAAGTGAATGTCATTGGAATATAGGGGAACAAGCAATACAATCCCTATTCTAACACCTACAACCCGAGATGGAGAGATCATCCTAATTTCTCTTATCGAAACACAAACAATACTCAGAACTTTCAACAAGGACAACAACAACCGTAGTAGCAACAACACTTCAATCGGAAAAACAATGGGAATCCACCAGGTTTCAACAATAATAGGGGTTACCAACAACAACAACAACCCCAAAGTTCTTCCTTGGAGGTCATGATGGAGAAGTTAATTTCCACTCAGGCGCAACAAAATGAAGAGTTCAGGGGAAATGACAAGCTTTTGAAAGATACAATTGCCCAACTCTCTACAAAAGTGGATGGCATTTCCACTCATGCAAGGATGTTAGAGAATAAAATTGCCCAGTAGGCCTTGACGTAGTAAAAGAACACACAATCCAATTCTCTTCCAAGCCAACTGGGGGTGAATCCAAGACAGCAGGAAAATTTTATCACCTTGAGGAGTGGAGCTGAAATCCAAAGACCTTCTCCACCCAAGGAGAAGAGTGTTGAGATCACTGATGAAGAGAAGTTCGACAACCCTATTGGTGACAAAGGAAAAGGTACAACTGAGGTACCACTTTCTATTAAAGCAAATGCACCATTTCCGCAAAGACTTGCAAACAAGAAGGAGGATTCAAAGTTTAGGAAATTCATGGATATCCTAAACAAACTCCATGTCAATCTTCCATTGGATGAGGTTATAGCTGAGATGCCATCATACGCCAATTTTCTGAAAGACATCCTCACCAAGAGGAGAAAGGTGGACCAGGTTGAAACCATCATTCTTTCTGAGAGAATAAGTTCAATCATCCAAAATAGACTTCCTGAGAAGCTAGACAACTTGGGAGCTTTCACTCTACCATGCAAGATTAGCAACACCATGTTTGACAAAGGTCTTGTAGACCTTGGAGCTAGCATTAGTCTTATCCCATCTACCTTATGGTAGGATCTAGATCTTAGAGATCTGAAACCTACAAAGATGGACATTGAACTAGCCGATCATTCCATCAAATATCCCAATGGTATCGTGGAGGGTGTGTTAGTGCAAATTGGTAAACTCTACATTCCTTGTGATTTTATTGTGTTAGATATGGTAGAAGTTCCTTCCAATCTCATTCTTTTTGGGAGACCTTTCTTGAGAACTACTAGATGCCTTGTTGATGTTTGAGAAGGCAAACTTACACTCCAGGTTGGTGAAGAAGACATGAAGTTTTCTGTATATGATGCCATGAAGGCACCTTCAAGAGTAGAACTTCGTTTTATAGACACTATTGATTCTTTTTTTGAAGAAGATCATGATGTTTATAATTTGATACTAAACTACTACTATGATGATGAGGGTACAAACAATGAATATGAAAATTCTAGAGTACTTTCTATTGCTCAATCAGATGCTATTAATGGAGACACTTCACTTGTTGATGATAAAGCCAAGGAAAATGCAGCTGGGAGAAAGGTAGATCTCAAAGCCCTTCCACCAAGGCTGAGGTATGCATTTCTTGACTATGATTCTACTTCTCCTGTCATAATACTTGATGAGTTAACTAATGAACAAGAAAATAAACTACTTGCTAAATTGCGTTTGTATAAAGATGTCATTGGTTACACTATTGATGATTTAAAGGGCATTCGTCCCTCCATTTGTATGCATAGAATAAGCATGGAGGATGATGCTAAACCTACCGTTGAACCACCTAGACGTTTAAATCAAAACATGCTTGAAGTGGTTAAAAAGGAAAATTTTAAATTGGTTGATGTTGGTATCATTTACCCTATAAGTGACAGCCCTTGGGTTAGTGCCATTCATGTGGTACCTAAGAAGGGGGGTGCAACTGTCATTAAGGGAGATAATGATGAGTTAATACAAACACGTATAGTCACAGGTTGGTGTATGTGTATCGACTACCGGTGTTTGAACAAAGCCACTCGCAAAGATCATTTTTCCTTGTCATTTATTTACTTGATGCTTGAACGACTTGCAAAACATTATTACTTTTGCTACTTGGACGGGTATTCTGTGTTTTTACAAATTCCTATCTACCTTCCCGACCAAGAGAAAACCACTTTTACATGCACCTATGGAACCTATGCTTACTGTCGCATGCCCTTTGGTCTTTGTAATGGCCCAACGACGTTTCAGTGACGCATGATGGCTATTTTCTCTTATTTTATTGAAAATATAATGGAAATATTCATGGATGATTTTAGTGTTTATGGAGATTCATTTGATCAATGCTTATGTAACTTGTCATTAGTCTTATCCCATTGCAAATAGGTTAACTTAGTACTAAACTAGGAGAAATGCCATTTCATGGTACAATCTGGTGTAGTACTAGGCCATATTGTATCTAACAAGGGTATTGAGGTTGAAAGGGCTAAGGTGGAAGCTATTGAGAAGATGTATATTCCTTCTTCAGTCTAGGACATCTGTAGTTTCCTTGGACATGCATGGTTCTATAGAAGATTCATTAAAGACTTCTCTAAATTGCAAAACCATTATGTTCCTTACTTACAAAGGATGTTGAATTCATATTCAATGATGACTGCCATACAACTTTCAACAAGCTCAAAGAAGCTCTTATTTCAGCCCCAATCATCCAACCATCGGACTAGAGTGATCCTTTTGAATTAATGTGTGATGCGAGTGACTATGTAGTAGGAGCAATTCTTGGACAGCGGAAAGATAAGAAGCTTCATGCCATATACTATGCAAGCAAGACTTTAGATGAGGCACAAATCAATTATACAACCACCAAGAAGGAGATGCTTGGTATAATATATGCTTTTGAAAAATTTAGACAGTACTTGGTAGGATCCAAGGTAATCAAGTATACAGATCATGCTGCCATAAAGTATTTGGTCAACAAGAAAGATGCCAAACCTCATCTCATCCATTGGATATTGCTTCTACAAGAATTTGATCTTGAAATCTGGGATAAGAAGGGGATAGAGAACAATGTTGCTGATCATCTATCTAGGTTGACTACATGTGTTGGAGATTTATTGCCTATTGAAGACCAATTGCCGATTGAGAAACTCTATGCCTTATCATCCACACAAGCACAATGGTTTGCAGACATTGCTAATTTTCTTGCTACAAGGCATCTGCCTCCTGACTTGACATATCAATAGAAGAAGAAGTTTTTCCATGATGTAAAGTTCTACTATTGGTACGATACCTTGTTGTTCAAACATGGGAGTGATGGACTCATCCAGAGGTGTGTTGCTGAAGAAGAAACTGCCACAATCATTTATGAATGTCATGCCTATCCTTACAGAGGTCACTTTAGAGGAGAGAAGACTGCAACAAAGATTCTCCAGGCCTGTTTCTATTAGCCAACCTATTCAAAGATGTCAACCATTTCGTCAAAGCTTGTGATAAATGACAAAGGACTAGAGGAATATCTAGACGTGATGATATTCCCCTTCACTCTAACTTAGAGATTAAGGTATTTGATGTGTGGGGAGTTGATTATATGGGACCCTTCCCATCTTCTTGTGGCTATCAATATATCCTAGTTTCTTGTGATTACGTCTCTAAATGGGTTGAGGCCATCCCAACCCAAGCACCAGATGCAAAATCTATGATCAAGCTATTCTAGAAAATCATTTTCCCTCAATTTGGAGTTCCTAGAGCTATAATTTCTAATGGAGGCACACACTTTGTTGAGAAGCAGTTCAATAATCTTCTATCGAAGTATGGAGTCACTCATAAAGTCTCTACACCCTAACATCCTCAAACTTCCAGACAAGTAGAAGTCTCAAATCGGCAGCTGAAGAGCATTCTAGAAAATACTGTGTCTATCTCAAAGAAGGATTGGGCCTTACAGATAGACGATGCATTATGGGCATGTCAGACAGCTTATTAAACCATCATAGGCACAACTCCATTTAAGCTAATATATGGTAAATCTTGTCATCTTTCGTTGGAGCTAGAACATCATGCTCTATGGGCTATCAAGTTCTTAAACTTTGACATGAAGAAGGCTGGTGAAAAGCATCTATTGCAGCTATAAGATCTAGAAGAACTCTGCTAGATGCATATGAAAATGCAAAGCTCTACAAAGAAAGAACAAAGGTTTGGCATGACAAAAGAATCCACAGAAAAGACTTCAAAGAAGGAGACAAAGTGTTGATGTTTAACTCTAGACTCAAGATATTCCCTGGAAAACTAAAGTCCAAGTGGTCAAGTCCTTTTCTTGTGTTGAAGATATTCCCATACGGAGTTGTTGAGCTACAAGACAAAGATGGAACTTTCAAAGTAAATGGGCAACGTTGCAAGCTGTATACCTTTGGAGATGAAGTTGATAAGGGAGCCTCTTGCTCCCTCTATGATGCATGATGGACAGATTGAAGAGTCTCACTCCAGACTCTAAATGGAGGACCTCATGGGAGTTGAACCCACATTATGATAGATTTCCTTTCATTTATTTGAGTCAACACTCTTTAGTTTTGTAAATAAGCTTGTCATGGATGAATGTAATAACTTAGACAATTCTATTGCCATATCTATCATTATTTCTGTATTGATGAGAAGTTGTTTTCTACAAAAACTACAGAAGACACGGCGTGTCTTTATTTAACATGGCGTGTCACTACTCCCAGAAATATAGTAGTCGAGCTATATCTCCAAGTACACGATGTGTTTGAAAAGAACACGCTATGTCACTATCCAGCAGATACAAGGTGTTACTCAACTAGAAAAAGAACACACAGTGTCCTCATTTAGACACGACGTGTACCACAACAGCAACGTGAAGCATAAGTTATCTAGAAAATAACACGACGTGTCTTTATTTGAACACGTCGTTAGTTATTAGCGAAAAGGGCACAATTTGAATTTCTGGATTGGGACATGCTATGTACTTCTTGGAACATGATGTGTCATGTAACACATAAAGGAAGTTCTGTAAAGAAAAACACCATGTCTTTTAAAAGACACACCGTGTCGTTTGATGAGAATATGAGTTTTTAACCTAAACCCGAGCCGCCTCTCTTTCTCATGCCTTCATTCGAGCTGTGTGAGACCTCCGCAGCCGTCGTGTGCCCTAGCACTCCAGCCCTAGCCGCTGTGTGCAATCCTCGTTCTTGCTCACCGCCGTTGTGTGATCCAATCGTGTGGTCTCACCACACTGCCGTCATGTGCCCATCCATGTTCCTGTGTGCTCGTGTAGCCACACCCCTCTCTAGTGTGTGGCCGAACCTACTCCTCGTCGACACCAAGCAAGCCATTGTTGTTGTGCAACCATTTGCCTCTTTGCCCTCAATGTCACCAACGCCGCACTCCTCTCCATGCTCTCGCCACATTAACAAGAACTAAGGACTGCCGATGTGCAACTCAATGCCTCCTCACAGCGTCAACTCACCGCCACCGCCCGATCTCCTTCTCCAACAAAGTTCGTTCCCTAGAATTGAACTGCGCCGCCACCGCCATCTACACTGAGCCAAGACGTCACCGCCTCGCTAAATCTACTTTCTTCAACCAGTGAGTCATCTCTTCGGTCTGCAACTCTGCTCTAGGCACATGTCATGTCATACGATAGACACATTGTGTCCTTCCTTATTCGGGCCCAATTTTCTTCAACAAGACACACCGTGTCTTTTCCTTACACGACGTGTCTCGGCCCATCAGCATCAAAATGGCACCTGTTAAGCAAACCTCCAACCGCAAGCATGGTTCCATCTCCTCCCAAGCGTCGACATACATCTCCACAACTCAATTTTGGGTCACTCCTGAGGAAGACCCAACATACCAGTTTCTAATTGCAAGGAGGGTGCTTCCTACGCGGTTTGCTTGCGAGCAGACTCTCATGACCCTTGGCTTCAAGGATGAAGTCTTCATGTGCCTACAAGATTTGGGGCTACACTACATTTGCTACATGGTATCAAATACTTATCCCCGTCTAGTTTATGAGTTTTTGACGATGCTTACTACAGATCAAGACCCACAGAAGAAGTTGGAACCCTATGGCATTATCCGTTTCTGTCTTCTAGGTCATAGTTTTAAGCTAACCTTCAGGCGTTTCTGTGAGATTTTAGATTTCCATTATGACGGGGCAATTAGTTATCCGCCTACTTTTCATAGTGATGAATTCTGGTTTGAGATATTAGATGAAGAATGCCATGAAGCTATGCAAGCTAGGGCGTCTTCTATTCACAACCCTATTTTTCGATACATGCACTGCCTTCTTAGTACCGGAGTGTTTGCTAAGAAAGAGACTCAAGGGGTTGTTGGAAAGAAGGATCTTTTATTTTTGTGGGGAATGATGTATGATTATAAGATCAATGTTGCTTATTATATTCTTACGTGCTTCCTAGACATTAAGAAAGTGAAGAAGAGGGACGCTGGTAACATAATGTGTGGTGGTTTGATCACTTTGATAGCACAAAAGCTAGATGTGGATCTCACAGGTCTTGAGGCTACACTAGGTAGAAACCTGGTAGACATTCAATACCTTCTTTCTGCAGGATTGGTCTCAAGGATTGCCAACAGTGACACCAAATTCAGCAATTCTTCGATGATGATCAATACATTGACATTCTAGATCCTGAGCATATCACATTGGAGAACAAGGATAACTAGAAAGTCGTGTTGAACACTGATGAAGAAGTTGATGCAGCTAGAGCTTCTGATGATACTGAGGCACCACATACTTCTCCACCACCACTCTCCACCAGCGCATAGACAGAGTACTCCTGGGCGATGCCTGATGGCAAGCATCTGTATGGCTATGTGCATCAGTGTTTTGATCACATTGATGACCGCCTGGATCAGATGGGTATGCAATATACTGCGATGCATGACATGGTCCACCGCATAGCTTCATGGCACATTTCACAGAGCCACTACTCCATCCCATAGCCATATCAGCCACCGCCACCTCCGCAACCCGAGTTCATTCCACAGCCCACGCCAATGGACGTCCCTGGTGATGAGTTTGTCAACCAGTTCTTTCCGCCAGACCATGGGGGCGCTGGCCCATTTTTTTATTTTCTCCAGGATAGGTATACGGTTGTTTCCTCCACAAGTTTTATTGATGCAGTGAGGACACTATAGATTTCAATCTTAGGGGGCACAACTAGCCCGTAATGTAGTTTTTGCTTTCATTTGCTTTTGTTAGTCATGTCAGTCTTTTATTTCATCTTATTTCATGTTCTGTATTTCTTTTCATGGCAAGTTTAATATGAAATGAGGCTATTGTGATGAAGTGAACTCTTTTACCTTGTATGCTTGAGCCATCTCATCCTTTGTACTTCATTTATCCATATGGAAGAATTAGTAAAGAACATGCATGAATCAAATGAAAAACAAAATTCCCCATGTACATAATCTTGGTTTATAATTGTAGCTTGAACTTTCAATTTTCACATCTTTGATTGCTAAATACATGTAACGGTCTCAAATTTTAGAGAATAAATCAACTCTACCACACTATTTAGAATACATGATACTCTTGCCAAACCCTTAGTGCATATACAATCGATTTTTCAGTGAAAAATTTGCAAAACAATGAATGGAATCTTGTTAACTTAACATTCTAGTTGACTCTCTTGTGTTGTGCAAAAATCTCTTTTATCCTTTTCTCCCTTTAACCAATAAAAGATGGCTTTTAGCCCACATATCATGTTATCCAATTGTGAGTCCGATCCGGCAATGATGGTTAGGTGGTATGAAATCAAAATAGGGTAAAAATAACACCCCAACTGGAACTCCACGTGTGCATAAGCCTAAATTAGCAGCCTAGTGCCGGAATCCCAAAAATCCATTTTCATATCTTTTTGAGGAGAAAGCACAAGTGATATTGTTAAAGTTAGCTAAGATTTCATCATTTGTATCCATAATAGCTGAAATTTTTGTGTTGTACATCCACTAGTTGTTTGACTTTATTATCCAAATTATGTTTAGTGTTGTTTAGTTGATTAGTTCACTTAGTTTTTGACCACCCATGCTGAACTAAAACCTTTCTCTCTTAGATGTTTAGATTGAGGTGATAACTATGAATATAAACCTAATGCACATGGTTGGTTGATATTATTGCACATCTTCATTTCATTTAATCCATGCATGAGCTTGAATATTCCTTCATTTGTGTGGTTGTGCTCTTTTTGCTTGAGGACAAGCAATGGTTCAAGCTTAGGGGGATTTGTTGTGTGTTTTCCAAATCAACTTCTTATATGTTTTCACACACAAATTCATTTCATTTTGCTTACATTTAGCCTCTATTCATATTATTCTTGCCACCTTTTTGTTATTCTGCTTATCGCTTGATGTATATTGCAGATATGCTTAAAAAGGATCAAATTGGAGATAGCCCAACTCAACTCCGACATCATTGGGACTTCTCCACACTTTGCAGACATTCAGGGTTCCATTTCTATTGAAATAGTAATGCACACAGCGTGTCTGAATTAAGACATGGCGTGCACGTTTCCAGTTGTCCATACAATCCAGACAAAGAGGAAAAGTACATGTTGTGTCCGCCAAAGACACGGTGTGTACCTGGGAATTCAGAGCCAATTTTTGTATTTATGGTAAATTACACGGTGTGTTTTAATTCAAACATGATGTGTACCTTATACTTGGAGCAACTGTTGAAGATCAGAACACGATGTGTCCAAAGGAAGACATGTTGTGTCTCTTTCCGTTTCAACAGATTTGAAAAATGATGTCTCTCATTTTTAAAGACAAACCAACCAATGGAGCGATTATCACGGGTCATAATTTGAAAGTCTTTCATCCAAGAGATGGTCCAGCAAAAAGGAGGGCAATTTTGAGTGGAAGGAGGTGGTTTCTAGAAAAAGAACCTCCATTCTTCTTCTTCTTCTCCATTTTCTTCTCCGAAGGTGCAGCACAACTTCTTCTCTCCACAAAGCTTCTCAGGAGGGAAGTTTGTCTAGTTTAGAGCAGCTGTAGGAGTGGAATTTCATCCCCAAGCTGGAATTATACTCTTCTTGGGTTACACCTTTGGTTCTCTTAGCTTTTCCTTCTCTAAACCACGTTAAACTGTGAAAATTCTACATCTTTTCCATTGTACATTATCATGGACGAGTAGGCTCTTTTTCTTGGACATGGGAGAGTAACTCCCATGTTATAACCCCAATTTTTGGGTTCAAATAGTGAGAAATGTAATTTCTCATATTAAAGCTAATGGAACAAATAATGATATGTTTTGTTTTGATTAAATGGATTCCTTTCACAATAGCCTTGATTGGTTGTGTTTTGGGCTTTGTTGGCTATTGGGCCCAAATACCGAGGAAATTCAACTAGTAAATGAATAATCAAAATTCTAAGAAAAGAAATATGTGGAAACCTCTAGAAGGCAAATACAAAGAGGATTTCGTGCCTCTTGGGTTCCTTGGATACCAAGGAGTCCAAGGTTGCACAAAGAAAGCAATAATAAATGAAAAGATTAATTATGTATTTCTTTATTAAGAAAGAAATTGAAAACAATGAGAAGATGTGGAAATTAAGTGAAAGGATATATAATTGAGTTACCCTTTATGAAATTTCGTATCCATGAGGTTTATAATGATAAAAGGAATACTCATGGGGAAAATAAAAGGGAATTAAGGAGAAATTCTCAAAAAGGGATATCTTAATAAGAAATAAACATGATAATGCAATAGAATGCATATAGGTGCATTAAGAAAGATAATGAGTATTCCAATAAAATGAATTTCGAAATAATAGAGTGCCTTGGGATCCAAGGAGTCCCAATAAAGAGGAAAGAAAGAGGAAATACTAAAAAGGCAAAATAAGAGGATAATATAATGCATTATTAAGGGATTATGAAGTATTGTTAAAAAGAAAGTAATATCTATTAAAGGAAATAGAAATTTTGTGGCTAGTAGATTGAAAGCTAAGAATAAAGACAATAATGAGAGGGATTTTCGAATTCCTAATATCCAAGCAATAGGAGAGAGAGAGAGAGAGAAGAATCGCTTCTCTTTGAAGGAAAAAGAGTTCTATTAGAAGAAGGACTTGTTTTCCTAATGGAAAGTCCTCACAGGGCTTCGTTGGCTTCAGATATAAAAGGGGTGAGACTTGGGGGTGAATCCAGAGAGATCTCACGTCTCCCACCCTCTTCATTATCTTCTTCATTCTTCCTTACGTTCTAAACCCTAATCAAGAAAGAATAGTACAATCAAAGCACACAAGGATCCAGGGAGGGTTCGTGATGGTATCTTCAGACCCCATATTGCTGAAGTGAAAGTGAGCCTTCGTCCCCAGGCCCTGGACGAAGTGCAGCAGCAGTCGCTCGACTTGCAGGGCAGCCGCAAGTCGCCGGCCTGTGGGGTGTGAAGACAACCCTATTGGCTGACATCGAGCGGAGCCCCAGGTGCGAGGGGGTCCGGCGGAGGTCCGGGACCCTTTTCCGGAGACCGACGTGGTCTAGGAGAGGAAGGAGAAGGCCGCAGCCGCAGCTAGGGTTGCTGCGGCGCAAACAGCAGCCGGATCGTGAGGAAGAAGAAGGGCACGGGCGCGTTTGACGGTTTTGCCCTTCGGGGTACAAAGCAACGACCAACTTAAGCCAGGGAAAGAATGACAATTCGTTATATTCCAAAAACGCGTGGGCTTTGCATGGAAGGCGCCTACGTGGCACTTCCTTATTGGCCAAGTAAGTGCTTTAATGCAAAATTCGTATCTCTTGAACCGTAACTCGGATTAAAACAAACTTTATATGAAAGTTGATCCTCAGAGCGAGAGGAATCCAAATAAATTATGTTTGAAGTCTGATTCTATTTGTAATCCGAACATTTATGGAAGTAATCATCTTTAGTACTTTAAAGATTAAGGAACCCTAATATGATATGATTAAAGTGATTAATCGGGTTTAATGAATCATTAGAGTTGATATTAACCTGTTAAATGCAAAAAAGTACTTTAAGATCGAAAATGATGATCTTTGCACGTAATTAGGTTAATTTAGAGATTATGTGCCTAAATATGCTTGCAATATGAAAAGTGCATAAAAGCTATCATCTTTAATGATTTAATTAATGAAAAACCCTTAGATTTGATGATAGATGGTTTTAGTGTTGATCAATGGATAATTTAAGCCTATTGTTCATAAAAGTGAAAATAAGATCTAAAAAGATAATCTTTTTATATAATTGGTTTAATTTAGGGTTTTGTGCATGAATATGCATTAACGAGCTTGAAAACCCTAATTTAGGTGAATATGAGTTTTAAATGTTTTAATTGTTCAAATCTGTAAATAGATAGGGATATGATGATCCTAAGTCAATTTTGGGTATAAAAGACTATTAAATGAATAGTTTGAGCAATTAGGGTTTATATAAATGGAAAAGAGTGCTATTAGGGTTTGTTAACCTAAAAGAGGTAAAGTTCGAGAATTTGATCTAAGAAACCCTAATGAGTATTAATAAATACTTAATGCGGATTAGAAACCCTAGAAAGTGAATCCAAGTCAATAAAGTAGATTCTTGATAAAGTGTGTAATAAATAGAGTACATATTTATTTCAGGAACTATGTGATGATTGAATTACTTGCTTGAATCTGTTGATTGACTTGATTATATACACATGAAGTAAATGTTGAATAATCTGCACGACTCGTCAAACGTGGTATGTGGTTACGCTTATGACTACCCGAGTTAGTTTTCCGATGGATTCCCGGATGTTTAATCGCATTGAATGCAACTAAACTGTTGGATGTTTATTTATTTCATGCAACTATAAAGTGACTATGATTATCACTATAAATGAGTATATATAACTGGCTAGATCCGGGTCCACCTCTGTCACTTTGAAAAGGCTAAAAAGGGGTAATCCTAGAGCAAGGTCTAGGTTACCGAGGGTTAGAAATTGGGCTACCTACGTGTAGTGCCATGCGACTTGTTAGCCTGCCATGAGTTAAGGAGTGGGCTACCTACGAGTAGTGCCATGTGACTCAACCCTAGAAACTGGTTCACCTATAGGTGGGACCATGAGGGGTTTAATGGGGATCTACCATAAGGAAGGTAGGATCCAGGTCCACTGCAGGGATAGTACAGAGGATAGGGTACTCGTGGATCGCGGATGTTATATTTAAAACGTAATCTTGATTGATTAATGATTAATTGAATGATTACATGGTTATCATATTTGCAAGATTATTGTTTCCCCCCACATACCAGCTTCGGCTGGCCGACGTTTTGTTTGTCGGCGTTTTAGGTACAAGCCAAAAGGACAAACAGTAAATCGTCACATCGTGAAATACATGAAGAAAAATACAAGGAGGATTAGTTAGCGTAGAATCGTTAAGTGGATAGAAGTTAGAAATACAAAATTTTAAAAAGGTATGCAAAGTTTATTTTCTTACAGCTTTTCAGTTTAGTATGTTAAAAATTTGATAATTATTCTTGGTTAATTGCCGAACCTTTGATCCGGAAGTCATGGGTACGGCTTCGACCTCTCGGTCTCCCGTAACTGGAGGTTATCGGGAGGTGGGGTCGTAACATTTGGTATCAGAGCGTAGGTTCCCTAGTTAACCATTAATAATTATTAAATTTTTCAAACTCCGTAGAACTTAAGGGAGTTATTAGAGGAGTATCCAAAAGACGGAGGTGTCTAGAAAGGGATCACGACCGGGGGCTGGCAAGATTTTCCTCCGCACCGCTAGTCGGAATATGAGGACTCCAGGACCCGTGTGACCGCCTGGCCAAAGTCTTAGGGTATGAATCAAAATAAGATACCTTTAGGACTTCTCATCTTATTCATCCCTTCTCATCACAAAATTCTGATAAGGATATTAAGGATTAGGGTTTTCTTTCTTCTCCTCACCCTCTTGAAGTATGGGTAAGGTTAATAAGGTTTAAGGAATCCTCCATCAAATTAATGAAAAGCATGTAAATAAGATGTCATGGACATAAGCTTAATAGATTAAGCGCAAATTAAAGAATAGATACATGCTTAGGTCGTATGACCTGAGAGTAGACCTCCTTGTCAGGAGGATATGTTAGTCTTGGAGATAGAGATCTCCATTGCAAGTAAGAGACCTGGCACATCCTATGAGGATGATGCTAACCCTAACCCTAAGTGATGGTTAGAGAGAGATGAGTTGGACCAGGTGTTTGAAAGGACATGCCTTTGGGATGCCATATGATCCATGGGTGACCTAACACCTTTGGCAACCCAACCCTGGGAAGGGTCGTGCGTGTTAGGGTAAATGATAGCTCCTTAGATGATGAGGTTGGTGAAGGACCTTAGAAACCCTATGGGCGTGTGCAAGAAGAGTATAGTTGGCACCTAGGGCACGTCATAGTGCTGACGACATGATGAAACCCTGGATAAGGAGTCATGATAGAGCATAAAGGGTTATGGATGATCTTGAGCAACCATAAGTTCAAACCTAGGATTCACCCATGTAGAGAATGCCTCTGAGGATGAACCTTCATGAAGAGAGGACCTCTAATGGTGAGGTTGGATGTAGGGTTAGCTCTAGAGAGAGCAGGAAACCCCGCAAAAAGGTTGGAAGCCTAAGACCCTGAACAATGGATGATAATGGTTGCCTCATGATCGATCCCTGAAGGTTGATGATATCTTGGTTGCCTTTAGAAGGACCAAACCCTAGAGATAGAAGATGAAGCATCTAGTGCCTATGTGGCTACGGTAGGAAGAAGAGTTCCTTAGACCTAGAAAGGGTGGTAGCAGGCTATGAGGCCTTGTACTTTGTTAGTTGTCCTTAAGGAGGACCCAACCCTAAGTGTTGATCGAGAAGAAGGATGATAGGAAGTGCACGAGATGCCTTTTTCTAGTTTGATTCATGGATAGAGCGTGAAGTTGGACACCAAAAAAGTGAACCTAGGGTTCCTAGGCCTAAGAGGGGAAGTGGTATACCTAATGCTCATGATGAGAATTAAGTTTCTATAGTTTTGAGCATGGTACGCCTCATGAATAAAGGAAAAGGGAAGTCCCTTAAGTTTAAGGTATGTGTAATGAACCCCTCATAGATAGGTTGATGATAAAGGGGAAAGTTTTATCTTGATTCAACATTGAGGAAAGAGGACAAGTATGACCTAGTATGGTTCAATAAGTGAACTGCTTGTGCCTTAACGGTTTTCTAGGGTTAAGTAGGCTCGGGTGGATGTAAACCCTAGACCTAAGAGCTTTTGTGACCTTGCTGTCAAAAGATAGTTTTCCTCCCATCCTGGGAGAGGGACCCCCTTTGGTAGGGTGTATATCAGTTTTTTTGGTTTAAGGTAACCTAAATGAGGTCTCTTAGGATCTTGAGAAGCTAAGTGAAAAGTGCATGGTACGAGAATGAACCTGTAGGCCCATAGATATCCATCTCTAAGTGCATGCATATGTGTTACCATGGAGGTAACCAGTATAGGGCTTAACCAAGGTAGGTAGGTTTCCATGATCCCGATGAAAGGGTGAAAGTTAGCCCAGGAATGCAGAAAGAGAGATGACGAAGACTTGGGTAAGGTTCTAAGGGAACATGTACTATTATGGAGAATCCTAAGTCTCTCCTAGGGTCAGGTAGGGATAAGTCCGATGAAAGTAGGAGTTGCCTAATTCCCCAATTGCACATGACCATAGGGTCGGGAGGTAACAGCTATCATTGTCTGAGGGCCATGGGTTAGGAGATTGATCACCTTCATGAACTCATGGGACCCAAAGGGCAGATGAGTAGGGCACTCTCTCGATGCATGAGGGAAGAGGGATGGCCCCAAAAGAGCCGGTACCCTATAGACCTAGAGGAGATGACCAAGGATATAAATCTCAGTAGGTTCAAGACTAGTTTGATATCATGATGTCTGTGATGTAGAGACATATGTGGCACGTTGCAACTTAGATTTAAAGATGTACTGGCAAGGTGGGATGTACCATCTCTACTCTTGGAACAGGAAGAACTTTGTATTTGGACTGCAGCCAAATGCTTATTTCCTCTTGTTATGGGGGTGAGAGATAGTACATTATGCATGTCATACACCAAGGATAAGAGATGATGTAGGTTGGAACGTTGCCAAGAGAAACGGGAATAGAGAAGATATCTACCCTGGTAAAGTGAATGATACATGGATGGTTTGCAAACACTAAGAGGAATGAGGTAGTCCCCTTATGAGGATGTTTTTATCATGAGTTATGTGGAACTTACAAGTTATACCAGGTTGAGTTTGATCACCATGATGATGGAATCAGAGGGTGTTCTTATGAAGATAAACATATAGTTTGAGGTGACATGATAAGTGAAATACATGAAAGTATAATGTTACCTAATACCTAAGGATGTGAAGTGGTAATAGATGCTCTGGTTGAGATACATCTGACTTGTTTGACTAGAAGATAGAAGAGGTTGTTTGGCTAACCCTAAGTTTGGAAAGGAGAGGTGTTTCGATAACACTAAGATATAACAAGATGCGTTGAAAAGTTAAAGGTTGTTTGGTTATCCAGTCTAGTCCTTGATGCAATGGAAGGATGGTGGTAGAACCTCAGATGCACTTCTTTGGAAGAGAAGGTGACGAAACCTCGACTAGAGTGGTTTAGTGTTTCAGAGGTTTTGATCTTGAAAGAATCATGACATACAGGAAATCATGGTTGAAGATCATCATACCCCATGGAAAATGGCAATAGCACTTTGGATGCTTAAGATGAGGTTGCATGTGGTTTATGGCCATGCAAGCCAGGAGGTAAAGGACGAACCCCAGTAACCCAGTGTATCGATGTAGAGGACAAAAGAGTCCTTGAGAGAGAATGGGAGCTCAACACTATGGATGTTGTGATGGGTCTTCCCTGGGCCAAAGAAGGTCGAGATACAATGTGGGTTATGGTAGGTCGTCTTACCGAGATAATGTGAGAAAGGAAGGAGTTCTGTCAAGGGATAGATCTGGTTGAACTACCCATGAGAGGGAGGTGGTTCAACTATGAAGCAAGTTCAAAAGATTCTTGAGTTTGACCTAAAAGTTCACTTCCATAAAGTGGAAGTCGGTACATGAAAAACTCAATAATAGTATAGTTTATCACCCCTAACTATGGTTGGTATGATCCAGACTAAAGGGTCTGATGAGGGCATGTGTGCTCATTCAGGGTGATATCTAGAGACAGTTCTTGTCCTATGAAAGATGTGCCAATGACCACCATAGCCAGTATCGGGTTTTATATGAAGCTCTGTAAGGGAGGTTGTGTCGGTCACCACTTCAGTAAGGTGATGTTGATGAAAGGACCACAAGATGGTTATAAAAGTACCACATGATGGTTAGAAAAAGGGACCCCAGTGCGTGTATATGAAGTCACTTTGATTGTGAAAGGGCTTAAAGGAGCCTAGAAGCGATAAGAGTCGTGATCAGATGCAAAGTAGACTGACATACAGTACACTGTGAGAGAAAATGTGACATGAAAATCCGACCCCTCTAAGTTATAACTAAGAGAGCTGAGTACCCGATACATGAGTCCATTAGAGATGGATGGGTGGAGAAGGTTAGGTTTGACTCTACCCCTCAGGATAGAGTAATGGGAGATGTTTTCCATGTGTCCAATTTAGAGCACTATGTGAGGTACCCCGACCATGTGCTGAGCAATGAACCTAGTGAGCCCCAAGGGAGGCTGACATGGCCTGAGTCACCTGTGTAGTTTATAGACGCCAGGATGAAAGAACTCAGAGAAAAGAATATGTGATGATAAAGGTTCTGTGAAAGCGCCATGAGTACGGTAAAGTCACATAGGGGCCAATGATGGACATGGAAAAGTCTTATCCTGAATTATTTGTTTGCTTGCTTGAATTTTGAGGACAAAATTCCAATAAGAGGGGAGGGATGTTATAACCCCAATTTTTGGGTTCAAATAGTGAGAAATGTAATTTTTCATATTAAAGATAATGGAACAAATAATGATATGTTTTGTTTTGATTAAATGGATTCCTTTCACAATAGCCTTGATTGGTTGTGTTTTGGGCTTTGTTGGCTATTGGGCCCAAATACCGAGGAAATTCAACTAGTAAATGAATAATCAAAATTCTAAGAAAAGAAATATGTGGAAACCTCTAGAAGGCAAATCCAAAGAGGATTTCGTGCCTCTTGGGTTCCTTGGATACCAAGGAGTCCAAGGTTGCACAAAGAAAGCAATAAGAAATGAAAAGATTAATTATGTATTTCTTTATTAAGAAAGAAATTGAAAACAATGAGAAGATGTGGAAATTAAGTGAAAGGATATATAATTGAGTTACCCTTTATGAAATTTCGTATCCATGAGGTTTATAATGATAAAAGGAATACTCATGGGGAAAATAAAAGGGAATTAAGGAGAAATTCTCAAAAAGGGATATCTTAATAAGAAATAAACATGATAATGCAATAGAATGCATATAGGTGCATTAAGAAAGATAATGAGTATTCCAATAAAATGAATTTCGAAATAATAGAGTGCCTTGGGATCCAAGGAGTCCCAATAAAGAGGAAAGAAAGAGGAAATACTAAAAAGGCAAAATAAGAGGATAATATAATGCATTATTAAGGGATTATGAAGTATTGTTAAAAAGAAAGTAATATCTATTAAAGGAAATAGAAATTTTGTGGCTAGTAGATTGAAAGCTAAGAATAAAGACAATAATGAGAGGGATTTTCGAATTCCTAATATCCAAGCAATAGGAGAGAGAGAGAGAAAGAAGAATCGCTTCTCTTTGAAGGAAAAAGAGTTCTATTAGAAGAAGGACTTCTTTTCCTAATGGAAAGTCCTCACAGGGCTTCGTTGGCTTCAGATATAAAAGGGGTGAGACTTGGGGGTGAATCCAGAGAGATCTCACGTCTCCCACCCTCTTCATTATCTTCTTCATTCTTCCTTACGTTCTAAACCCTAATCAAGAAAGAATAGTACAATCAAAGCACACAAGGATCCAGGGAGGGTTCGTGATGGTATCTTCAGACCCCATATTGCTGAAGTGAAAGTGAGCCTTCGTCCCCAGGCCCTAGACGAAGTGCAGCAGCAGTCGCTCGACCTGCAGGGCAGCCACAAGTCGCCGGCCTGTGGGGTGTGAAGACAGCCCTGTTGGCTGACATCGAGCGGAGCCCCATGTGCGAGGGGGTCCGGCGGAGGTCCGGGACCCTTTTCCGGAGACCGACGTGGTCTAGGAGAGGAAGGAGAAGGCCGCAGCCGCAGCTAGGGTTGCTGCGGCGCAAACAACAGCCGGATCGTGAGGAAGAAGAAGGGCACGGGCGCGTTTGACGGTTTTGCCCTTCGGGGTACAAAGCAACGACCAACTTAAGCCAGGGCAAGAACGACAATTCGTTATATTCCAAAAATGCGTGGGCTTTGCATGGAAGGCGCCTACGTGGCACTTCCTTATTGGCCAAGTAAGTGCTTTAATGCAAAATTCGTATCTCTTGAACCGTAACTCGGATTAAAACAAACTTTATATGAAAGTTGATCCTCAGAGCGAGAGGAATCCAAATAAATTATGTTTGAAGTCTGATTCTATTTGTAATCCGAAAATTTATGGAAGTAATCATCTTTAGTACTTTAAAGATTAAGGAACCCTAATATGATATGATTAAAGTGATTAATAAGGTTTAATGAATCATTAGAGTTGATATTAACCTGTTAAATGCAAAAAGGTAATTTCAGATCGAAAATGATGATCTTTGCACGTAATTAGGTTAATTTAGAGATTATGTGCCTAAATATGCTTGCAATATGAAAAGTGCATAAAAGCTATCATCTTTAATGATTTAATTAATGAAAAACCCTTAGATTTGATGATAGATGGTTTTAGTGTTGATCAATGGATAATTTAAGCCTATTGTTCATAAAAGTGAAAATAAGATCTAAAAAGATAATCTTTTTATATAATTGGTTTAATTTAGGGTTTTGTGCATGAATATGCATTAACGAGCTTGAAAACCCTAATTTAGGTGAATATGAGTTTTAAATGTTTTAATTGTTCAAATCTGTAAATAAATAGGGATATGATGATCCTAAGTCAATTTTGGGTATAAAAGACTATTAAATGAATAGTTTGAGCAATTAGGGTTTATATAAATGGAAAAGAGTGCTATTAGGGTTTGTTAACCTAAAAGAGATAAAGTTAGAGAATTTGATCTAAGAAACCCTAATGAGTATTAATAAATACTTAATGTGGATTAGAAACCCTAGAAAGTGAATCCAAGTCAATAAAGTAGATTCTTGATAAAGTGTGTAATAAATAGAGTACATATTTATTTCAGGAACTATGTGATGATTGAATTACTTGCTTGGATCTGTTGATTGACTTGATTATATACACATGAAGTAAATGTTGAATAATCTGCACGACTCGTCAAACGAGGTATGTGGTTACGCTTATGACTACCCGAGTTAGTTTTCCGATGGATTCCCGGATGTTTAATCGCATTGAATGCAACTAAACTGTTGGATGTTTATTTATTTCATGCAACTATAAAGTGACTATGATTATCACTATAAATGAGTATATATAACTGGCTAGATCCGGGTCCACCTCTGTCACTTTGAAAAGGCTAAAAAGGGGTAATCCTAGAGCAAGGTCTAGGTTACCGAGGGTTAGAAATTGGGCTACCTACGTGTAGTGCCATGCGACTCGTTAGCCTGCCATGAGTTAAGGAGTGGGCTACCTACGAGTAGTGCCATGTGACTCAACCCTAGAAACTAGTTCACCTATAGGTGGGACCATGAGGGGTTTAATGGGGATCTACCATAAGGAAGGTAGGATCCAGGTCCACTGCAGGGATAGTACAGAGGATAGGGTACTCGTGGATTGCGGATGTTATATTTAAAATGTAATCTTGATTGATTAATGATTAATTGAATGATTACATGGTTATCATATTTGCAAGATTATTGTTTCCCCCACATACCAGCTTCGGCTGACCGATGTTTTGTTTGTCGGCGTTTTAGGTACAAGCCAAAAGGACAAACAGTAAATTGTCACATCGTGAAATACATGAAGAAAAATACAAGGAGGATTAGTTAGCGTAGAATCGTTAAGTGGATAGAAGTTAGAAATCCAAAATTTTAAAAAGGTATGCAAAGTTTATTTTCTTACAGCTTTTCAGTTTAGTATGTTAAAAATTTGATAATTATTCTTGGTTAATTGCCGAACCTTTGATCCGGAAGTCATGGGTACGGCTTCGACCTCTCGGTCTCCCGTAACTGGGGGTTATCGGGAGGTGGGGTCGTAACATCCCATGTCATAGCATGTATGGAACATGATAATTTTGTATGAAATGCTAAGTTGCTTGTTTTTATACCTTGTGAGTACCAGTTTCTTGCTTCTTGCATGTATGGTTGGCCACTGTGTATGCATGTTTTATTCTTTCTTGCTTGATCTGAGAAGATAGGTTGGAGAGTAAGGAGGTACTCTCTTGGCAACTCCTGTTTTACCATGAGAGTGGAAGATATGGAGTTGAGGAGTAAGTTTGTGATCTAAAATGAAATACATACACAAGAGTGTTGTATGGAGTTAGGATCATTGTATTTGCATCGAGAGGTGAAGTATAACATATAACTCTCCTTTAAATCAAGTGCTTAGTATGTTTAAATTTCGTGCTCCATTCTTCATGCTATGACGTGCTAGTGAAATCCTAAGTCCAAGTTTGTTTCAAATTTGAAATCAAACCCCTTTTAATAATCCTTTTAATGTTTAGTTTAATTCTTAAAATTCTAGTTTAATAAACCAAATCATCTTTGAAAAAGATCTAGAGTGTTGAAACTTAGCACTATTTCATTTAATTGGTTACTAAGCTCCTTGTGTTTGATCTCAACTACAACTACTCCCGTATACTTGCGGGAATTGGCTAGTTGAGTAAAAGATCATTTATATGATTGAAACTCATTAGTATAACAACCAAACACACCACTTGTTGGTGACCATCAGATATCAAACAAATAAGGGGACCATCGGTTGATGGCTCCTAAAGGTAGCTCATCCATGAAAGGGTAAACCCTAATTCACTGTTGAAGGGAATCACCACCAAACCAAGGTACAACTAAGTGCCCCATGGATTAACAAGCTCAAGAATGATGAGAAAACATTAAGGAGAATAATGCATGTGAAAAATTGCAAGAAAGCCTCTCATGTACATAAATTGCATAAAAGTCCAAAATGTACGTAAAATTGCATAATTTGCTCAAACAATGTCCAAATTGGACCAAACTTGAAACTTAAGCCTATCACATGATATCAAAACACATAAAAAGGTTAGATTAAGGTTTAAAGAACTCAATTATGGTAATTAATCATGTTTGACACTTTAAGCAAGGCCAGGGGTCTTACAGTAGCAAACCCTAAAGCAACCATCCTAGATCGACTATTGGCCCCTTTTTTCTTTGTCCATGGCCAATTAGAGGAGACTCGTGGAGCAAGGATCTCTCGGTGCTATATCTGATTACCTTTGTTGGTTGGTAAGATGGATTTAGATTTTTTATTCAACAATACATGCATCTCGAGCTGGAGAACCGGTTCACACAGTCACCACACCCTCATATGTGCACTCATGTGAATCCAAGAAGAAAGACATGTAGATAGCACCCCCTTTCCACCAAGTCATGGTAAAGAATCGATGTTCATGGTTTGCGTTCCAAATACAAGAGATGTGAGTACAGTTTTCCTAACCGCTTAGCATTACAGGTATGTAAGAGTTATGTATATAATATGAATACTAATGACTATGTGATTACAACTCTTTAACCTAACCACCTAAAAGATCTAAATATGTAACCAAATTCTATGGAATATGCATAAGAAGTATATAATAGTAGTAATCACGTATACTATAATTACACAATTAGTTCGGTAAATTAAAATGACAAATAAGAGAATCTATAATTTTAGTTCATTCTTATAAGGATACATAAATAGTAATGTAGCATTATCTAAGGATCAAAAGCCTAACGCATATACATAATTTGGTAATTAAAATACAATTTGGATATAAGGAAATACACTTATCTCGATTGGTCTATTTGAAATATGATGTTACTTCATAGGAGTATGTATAATATGAATTATTCTAGTACCAAAGTATAGTATATTGATGTTTGCATATCGGTTTGCACTTATGAATGTTAGTGTGTGTTTATATGATCGCCATTGAGACTATGCAAGACTTGAACCCAAGATTATCACAATAAGAGCATCTCATCAAATATAACTAATATGGAGCATATGTCTAACCCTAGTTGATTAAACAAGAACCATATGTGATGTCAAGATAGGATAAGATTAGAAATCCTAAATAGGATGGATGAATGTTATCACCCACACCTATATGTAACATGGACATGGTTAGAACTATCTAACAAAGATGAATATTATAGTGTCTAATGAATCAAATTTTAATCCTTTACGAAATTAGAAAAACATATAAACCATAATAGGGATGTCTATTCATGTTATGTTGGTTTGATTAACATACACAATATGTCTCTAGGATGAATACTCTAATTTGGGGACCGAATATAACTACTAAGTGAACCATTAGTCATGAAGATCATGTATGTACTCCTTCCTATTTTTAACTGGGCATTTATATGACTAAATTTACCCATAATGAGGCAAACCTTGGAATACTTATCCTTTTGCTCCACTTGTTGAAATATCATAATCTCTCAATTGAAAATTATTGTTACTCTTCTAAAAGTGTTGTTATCATATTAAATTGGGTCAATGACCCCACCTGCTATTGTGATTTTATTATGACACATATGTCTGACGAATAATGCATCATACCACACTATATTATGTATGGTAGATAATTTGACTAGCTAACTATCATAAATGCTTATGTGTAACCATTAGGGTGTGCTACTTCCACTAGAGGTGTGTTACTTCTATCCTTATATACATAGAGGTAGGCTAATTCTTCATATGGGTGTGCTATTTCTACCCTATATATATATATATATATATATATATATAGGCCAATGGCCCAATGATGTCTTGGCCCTACTATAGTTACTTTAGTCCAGTATATCAACATGTGAATGGTTATCATTGTTGTGATATTGTGAATGGTAAATGGCAACATGTGTTATTTCAGTTATTTATTTAAATGCCTCAATTGTGAATGGTAGATGGCAAGATGTGTTATTTCATTTATTTATTTATACCTCAATCTTTTGGAATCCATTTTCTTGATATATCCCTTGTTGGCACTTACCTATCTTTTTATGACCCTCCTTTTTAAGGGAACATCTCTTTGACCATTTTAACCCATTTAAATGCCCAAAATATTGTTAAGTGTACATACTCATCTTTTGTTGATGCATAATGTTCCTTTTCCTATTTTTTGGGTGTTCCCTCCACCCAGGTGTAGGTGCTTTATAGGGCTAAAACTCAGGATGATCATGAGCTCATCAGTGAACTTAAGGACAGATTGAGATAGCCTTGTTACCCTCTACATATATGCTTATGTGTACATAAATGTAATCTTTTCATCTTTTTGTAGCACCCTAAGGGTGAGAACTAATGTACATAGAATATTTTGTAACTTTGTAAATAGTTATGTATTTTATTGCTTGAATATTTTGTGGCTCATGTTTGTACCATTGAGTGGGCCCACTATCGAGTCCTGCTCTTTACAGAATGGTATCAGAGCCAAAGAAGTCAGTAACTTGACTATTTCAAGTTATCCTAGACTGTTTCTGTCGGGACCCACTCTTTTGATCAGCACAAATACCAACCATTATAGGTAATCCCAAAACCTAAACCCAGATTATGAAATAAATAATGAATTCTCGACAAAGGCGATTAAACATTATACGTAAAACACAGATATATTTTCCCTTTTTCTTTATTCACAAACTCATAAATCAATGTCACATCAAGGACATTACATGCATGTATCACAATGATATTCAACTCCATTAAATCCAGAATCAAATCTTGTTCTCATATGCGGTTCAGTTTACATCAGATACATGTACATTGATAAACAAACTTAATATACAACCCATCCCGGGAAAGAGAGAGTACAGGGACATTCTAATCTATCTAGATTATATTATTTATATCTTTCTTGTCACGACCTCTCCGCTGGATAGCATTATACCTAAAAACATTTGAAACAACCTCATGAGACTCTATAGAGCCCCAGTGAGTGGATACCTCCCACTCAAGCTAGGTACATGCATCAACATCAGATTAAGTATAAAACTTAAAAGAAACATGCAGATATTGAAAAGTATAGCAGATAGTTCTATAATGAGTCAAATCTATCTTGCAATGGTAATCTAATCCAACAGATAAGGCAATCACTTGAACCAATTATAACCTTGAAACATCTTTTAGAGCATGTCTATGAACAAATCAACAGATATTTCTTAGTTCAGATTAAGAGCCCTACTACATGTGAAATAAGATAAGTTCTAAGCATTTTTGAAATCATACATAACAATAACATTATCTTTGTGACACTCCACCAGTCGGACATGAACAAATCAATAGATACTTCTAATTTAGATTAAGAATCTTACTACATGAGTAATAAGTCAAGTTCTAAGCATTTTGAACCAATACATAACAATAACATTATCTTTGTGACACTCCACCAGCAGGACATGAACAAATCAACATATACATCTAATTCAGATTAAGAATCTTACTACATGAGTAATAAGTCAAGTTATAAGCATTTTGAACCAATACATAAAAATAACATTATCTTTGTGACACTCCACCAACCGGACCAGGAACACATCCTGTAGTCCTGAAGATGAAGTACACATAAAACATATCTACCAAACAATACTATCAAATAGTAAGCTATCCAACTCATAATCAGAATGGATATGAATCCCATCATTTATAACTTGTTAGCATGACATATCATAATATGAAATAGAGAATATCCATATCAACATGATTACTTTCCTCAACAAGAAGCATAATCAACAATAACAAATCATCAAGTAGCAGTACAAAGAATGTAACAACCATTCATATCACGTTCTACATGGCTTATCATCTTTTATTCATTTGCCCAGAAACTACTTGGCTTGTACCTCACCAAGTAGAAGTCGCCACGCCTGATTCTCGTGTCAACGACTCACCGTCACTATCTTAGGGTTTAGCCGGCCACCCTAAGATATCAACAACAGACCCTGGCCACCTCAGGGTTGCCTAAAGAGGCTCACGTCCTCATCTCGGGTACACGAGATATGAACCAGCAAAACAGTATATCACATATCACAGTATTTCACATATTTTTCATTTCACATTTCACATATTTCATTTCAACAGAGTCTATTCCATCTGGACATAGACTTTCACAACAAGGATTTAGGGCCAGAGCCACTCCAGATGACTCACTCCTAAATCCTGGTGGTCTAACCTTTAAGGTCTCGATCCACACTCTGGAAATCCTTCTCATAATTCATCGATTACTACAAGGAGATCCGTTTTGTTTCCCCAGTGTGGTCCTCGGGGTAAACTCACGGTGTTCAGGGCACCTAACTAGATGTTCCAATCATTTCACTTGTTATTAATCTCTTTCAGTCATCTTAAAAGAATTCAAAACATCATATATCATATCTGTGTATTCTCGCGTAACTATAATAACATGAAACAGATTAACTTTATCAATAATGGAAATGATCAAAGCAAGAAGCACAATAAGTCTATAGATTGCAACAAATATGATTATTTCTATCTTCTGCATCAACTCATAGCAATTATCAATAGTGGGCTTTCTGCCCGAGACATAATCTTATTGTCTAGCATTTACCCCATCAGGGTTTTATCATCATCTGTGGGCTTTCAACCCTAGACATGATCTCATTATGCAACATTTACCCTTATCAGGGTTTTATCATCATCAGTGGGCTTTCAACCCTAGACATAATCTCATTATGCAACATTTACCCTTATCATGGTTTCTCAATGTAAGAAGTGCATATTACATTCCATTTCAACATAAATCTTATCAGCTCATTGTATATCACAGTTCTGAACAAATATTAGTAGAGGCATTAAAACTAGCAACAGTAAAAGCATATAGATATCATGTATCATTCCTCATACTCAGAATGGATTTATCATACAACATATGCCTGTTCCATCCAATCTGAATAGATGCCAATAAATTTCATGCATATACATGCATACCCGACTTAGTTCTCTTCTTCTTTTATTTCACATTCTTCATATGGGGTTACTAGTAAACACATGTTGATTATCATTTGAATTCCATCAAATTGGTTCATTCTCATAATACAAGTATTCTATCAAACAATCACAATACAAGAACACATTCTTGTAAGTCAATTCAAATACTTGAGTTTCATCATTTAGTTGAATTCACTACAATCATGTACATCTCTTAATCACCCATTTGAGATTGCCATTCATTAGCATCATCAAACTCATCATTTTAGGGTAAGAGTTACATTCTTAGAATCATCTACTAATTCCTATCTTTTTCCATCATTTTATACTCAGTAGTCTCAACTTCTTTCATTTCATGTTCATTACATTATCTGGACCAATCTTTCTTGATTCACTTTACATGCAAAGCTTCTCTTCTACATAACATTTATCAAAGTACAATTCTTAGTATATTTCATTTAATTTGGGTTAAGCCACATGTAATTAAAATAAAAGATAAAAATACTTCATCATACTATCTTCATTAGTTTCATCTGTATCTTGCAATCATCATTACGTACATCATGTTCATATTGTCTCTTATATTCATATAGGTGTACCTTAATGTTGACTACTAATGCCATTCCCATAATCAACAATGATCATTCTTTATTGTATTAAAACAATTACATTGGACTTAGGTGATATTCATAAGACTCATCATATTCAATGTAAGTATTCAATTTCAGCATTTAGTCACATTTACAACATCATTTACAAGTTCTAGGTTTATCACTCATAATTGTCTTAGTAATAAACTTTTAGGGTTTTCAAGAAGTCATTCCTTAGTTCAAAATATCATAAGAATCATATCATTCAGTAATTCAATCATGACTCTAGGGTTCATTAGGGTTATTCACAAACATGGAAACCCTAGTTTCCATTTTCACATATTTCATTCATCAATCATAAGTATACATTGATCAATTGACTCATTTAATTCACTTCCTCAACACAAAATCCTAATCAGGATATGTGGTCATTCAACTCCATTAACATTCAATAATGCACTTGTATAATTCAATCTAGTACAATTCAAATACGACTTTATACCTGTCAATTCAATTCCAAGCATATCGGCCATTGGGCTGATTTTTAGGCAAAATTCACATGGAATACCATATTCATCTACCCATAATAATACTCATGCATCCTCAATCAATATAACAGGAACTAATCAAGTTTCAATCAATGAGAAATAATCAAAATCAGTAAAATTGGATTCTCCAATATCTTTCCCAAATCAAATCCAATCACATACATATATAAACAAGGTTTCTGATTGTTTTAGCCGCATTGAATTAGGCTTTCAACATGGATACAAAGCTTAGGAGGGAGAAAAACACTCACCTCAGGTGTGAAACACCTGAAATTCGTAGCCCAGCTACTACTGCTAATTCTTGAATCAAATCCTTGCTTCAAGAAAATAGAATCTTCCTGCTCCTCTTCACTCAAGAACCTAGAAGAAGAAGAATTGAAGAAGAAAGAATGAAAGAAGAGATCAATTTGGATTCTTTTGATCCAAATCAGGGGAGTGATGAGTTCTATACATAGGAGAGAATAGAAGCAAATAAACCTAGTAAAGATTTATAATCTATACAGAATTTACCAACCTTGGAAAGAGAAAACCCAGAAATCTGAAATTTCCACTTCAGATTCTCCAAACCCTAAAATCTCCTCCTCTCTCAAGAATTACGAAGCTCAGAAGTGTGGGACGGAAATGAGAGGTGCTTGGGTCGTAATACAGTCCTATATACTCATTAAGGTGCTTGGAATAATTAATTATAAACATTTTTCAGTCTTTTTTATTTTCCAGAAAAATCTGGTCGGTCGAGTTTGTCTCCCTCAGAACTTGACCGATCGAGGTCTGTTGTGATACAAAACTTATTCAAAAAATTATGCAAATTTAATATGTTGTTGGAAACTGAGATCAAACCTTCAGTTAAAATTTGAGCTCAATTGGATAATCCTATAAATTATAAAAAATAAAATAATACACTGCTATACTGCAGTCAGCAGCATGGTCGGTCGAGTTTGTCCTGCACAGAACTCGACCGACACCCTCTCTTCAGAGATCAAAAGTCATCCAAAAATTACGCCAATTTAACAGGGTGTCTATAATTGAGTTTGTCAAGAACAAGTAAAATTTGAGATCAATTGGATATACCAATAAAAAGATAAAATTTAATTACCACACTTCTATATAAATCTTGAAATGTGATCGGTTGAGTTTGAAACTCAACCGATAAACAGGTCAGAACATTCTTCAAAAATTCGGATATTTTCCAATATTATTCAAATTTTATATATGCAAGTCATATTAAAATTTGGTATAAATCAGAGTCACACATAAAATACGAAAAATCATTTAGTGATACACTATATTTATCAAATTCTGTATTCATATATCATCAAAACCCTAATTTGGGCCGATTAGGGTTTCCAAACCTTAACCCTAATTTGGTGGATCAAAGTATGATTAAAACTTCTCATTATATTTAACACATCAAAACTTAACTACCATCATTAGTCAAGCTTTAAACCATGATCAACTTAGTTAAGCATATAATTATCCAAGTAAACCATAATCAGATGACTAATTTGAAAATAGGTCATTACAAATTCTCCCCTCCTTTTAGGATTTCGTCCCGAAATCCAAGAAAAGATACAAAAGAATATAATATCATATAATCATTCATCTCTGTCAACATCCAGTTAGAAAGTATTCCATTTTATCTTTCTTTCATATGACATCTTTTTTTTTGTATTAGATGTATATTTCATCCTATGTCATCATCATATCTCTCCTTGAGTATTACAAACACT
The DNA here is from genome assembly GCA_963693085.1 of Alisma plantago-aquatica. NCBI lineage: Eukaryota > Viridiplantae > Streptophyta > Magnoliopsida > Alismatales > Alismataceae > Alisma > Alisma plantago-aquatica. Next base: position 977,582,961 of record OY856413.1, on the reverse strand, counting down.
TACTTCAAAGATATTAGTGATACATCATTTATCAAGATCTGATTCACATCACCTTTCACATCCCCTTTTTTGTGTATCTCATGGATTAAGATTATGACTTATTCACATATTATCATCCGCATTCATCAATTTCCTTTATAAAGAAGATCATCTAGTGTGCATCTTAGTTTATAGCTTTTTCTCACAATTTCAGATTTCATACTCAGACTCAAACTCATTAGAGATTATGTTCATAATCCATTAATCTTTCATCTTTATTATATGAAATTTCATGCTTTCCATAGGTTCCATATTAAATTATAATATCCTTTTCTCTTTCACCATTTTATCGCGATTATTCTCTTTTTACATCATGCATCTTATTATACTACCAAACTATGTTCATCTGGATACTTGGTCAGGGAATCCAGAAGAAGTTTAGTCGGCAGTTCCATACTAGCTTAGCTCAATACCCAAATACTTGACCAGAGTATCTGGATACTGAGTTCAGTCAGTATGCACATCATTCAGGTTATATTCAACATCAACATTATCAATTAGTCCTAAATCCTATTGTCCCTGTAGACTCATCTAACCTAGGCTCTGATACCACGTCTGTCGGGACCCACTCTTTTGATCAACACAAATACCAACCATTAGAGGTAATCCCAAAACCTAAACCCAGATTATGAAATAAACAATGAATTCTCGACAAAGGCGATTAAACATTATACGTAAAACACAGATAAATTTTTCCTTTTTCTTTATTCACAAACTCATAAATCAATGTCACATCAAGGACATTACATGCATGTATCACAATGATATTCAACTCCATTAAATCCAGAATCAAATCTTGTTCTCATATGCGGTTCAGTTTACATTAGATACATGTACATTGATAAACAAACTTAATATACAACCCATCCCAGGAAAGAGAGAGTACAGGGACATTCTAATCTATCTAGATTATACTATTTATATCTTTCTTGTCACGACCTCTCCACTGGATAGCATTATACCTAAAAACATTTGAAACAACCTCATGAGACTCATATAGAGCCCCAGTGAGTGGATACCTCCCACTCAAGCTAGGTACATGCATCAACATCAGATTAAGTATAAAACTTAAAAGAAACATGCAGATATTGAAAAGTATAGCAGATAGTTCTATAATGAGTCAAATCTATCTTGCAATGGTAATCTAATCCAACAGATAAGGCAATCACTTGAACCAATTATAACCTTGAAACATCTTTTAGAGCATGTCTATGAACAAATCAACAAATATTTCTCAGTTCAGATTAAGAGCCCTACTACATGTGAAATAAGATAAGTTCTAAGCATTTTTGAATCAATACATAAAAATAACATTATCTTTGTGACACTCCACCAATCGGACATGAACAAATCAATAGATACTTCTAATTTAGATTAAGAATCTTACTACATGAGTAATAAGTCAAGTTCTAAGCATTTTGAACCAATACATAACAATAACATTATCTTTGTGACACTCCACCAGCAGGACATGAACAAATCAACATATACTTCTAATTCAGATTAAGAATCTTACTACATGAGTAATAAGTCAAGTTCTAAGCATTTTGAACCAATACATAACAATAACATTATCTTTGTGACACTCCACCAGCCGGACCAGGAACACATCCTGTAGTCCTGAAGATGAAGTACACATAAAACATATCTACCAAACAATACTATCAAATAGTAAGCTATCCAACTCATAATCAGAATGGATATGAATCCCATCATTTCTAACTTGTCAGCATGACATATCATAATATGAAATAGAGAATATCCATATCAACATGATTACTTTCCTCAACAAGAAGCACAATCAAAAATAACAAATCATCAAGTAGCAGTACAAAGAATGTAACAACCATTCATATCATGTTCTACACGGCTTATCATCTTTTATTCATTTTCCCTAAAACTACTTGGCTTGTACCTCACCAAGTAGAAGTCTCCACGCCTGATTCTCGTGTCAACGACTCACCGTCACTATCTTAGGGTTTATCCGGCCACCCTAAGATATCAACAACAGACCCTGGCCACCTCAGGGTTGCCTAAAGAGGCTCACGTCTTCATCTCGAGTACACGAGATAGGAACCAGGAAAACAGTATATCACATATCACAGTATTTCACATATTTTTCATTTCACATTTCACATATTTCATTTCAACAGAGTCTATTCCATCTGGACATAGACTTTCACAACAAGGATTTAGGGCCAGAGCCACTCAAGACGACTCACTCCTAAATCCTGGTGGTCTAACCTTTAAGGTCTCGATCCACACTCCAGAAATCCTTCTCATAATTCATCGATTACTACAAGGAGATCCGTTTTGTTTCCCCAGTGTGGTCCTCGGGGTAAACTCATGGTGTTCAGGGCACCTAACTAGATGTTCCAATCATTTCACTTGTAATTAATCTCTTTCAGTCATCTTAAAAGAATTCAAAACATCATATATCATATCTGTGTATTCTCGCGTAACTATAATAACATGAAATAGATTAACTTTATCAATAAGGGCAATGATCAAAGCAAGAAGCACAATAAGTCCATAGATTGCAACAAATATGATTATTTCTATCTTCTGCATCAACTCATAGCAATTATCAATAGTGGGCTTTCTGCCCGAGACATAATCTTATTGTCTAGCATTTACCCCATCAGGGTTTTATCATCATCTGTGAGCTTTCATCCCTAGACATGATCTCATTATGCAACATTTACCCTTATCAGGGTTTTATCATCATTAGTGGTCTTTCAACCCTAGACATAATCTCATTATGCAACATTTACCCTTATCAGGGTTTCTCAATGTAAGAAGTGCATATTAAATTCCATTTCAACATAAATCTTATCAGCTCATTGTATATCACAGTTCTGAACAAATACTAGCAGAGGCATTAAAACTAGCAATAGTAAAAGCATATAGATATCATGTATCATTCCTCATACTCAGAATGGATTTATCATACAACATATGCCTGTTCCATCCAATATGAATAAATGCCAATAAATTTCATGCATATACATGCATACCCGACTTAGTTCTCTTCTTCTTTTATTTCACATTCTTCATATGGGGTTACTAGTAAACACATGTTGATTATCATTTGAATTCCATCAAATTGGTTCATTCTCATAATACAAGTATTCTATCAAACAATCACAATACAAGAACACATTCTTGTAAGTCAATTCAAATACTTGAGTTTCATCATTTAGTTGAATTCACTACAATCATATACATCTCTTAATAACCCATTTGAGATTGCCATTCATTAGCATCATCAAACTCATCATTTTAGGGTAAGAGTTACATTCTTAGAATCATCTACTAATTCCTATCTTTTTCCATCATTTTATACTCAGTAGTCTCAACTTCTTTCATTTCATGTTCATTACATTATCTGGACCAATCTTTCTTGATTCACTTTACATGCAAAGCTTCTCTTCTACATAACATTTATCAAAGTAAAATTCTTAGTATATTTCATTTAATTTGGGTTAAGCCACATGTAATTAAAATAAAAGATAAAAATACTTCATCATACTATCTTCATTAGTTTCATCTTTATCTTGCAATCACCATTACGTACATCATGTTCATATTGTCTCTTATATTCATATAGGTGTACCTTAATGTTGACTACTAATGCCATTCCCATAATCAACAATGATCATTCTTTATTGTATTAAAACAATTACATTGGACTTAGGTGATATTCATAAGACTCATCATATTCAATGGAAGTATTAATAACTTCAATTTCAGCATTTAGTCACATTTACAACATCATATACAAGTTCTAGGTTTATCACTCATAATTGTCTTAGTAATAAACTTTTAGGGTTTTCAAGAAGTCATTCCTTAGTTCAACATATCATAAGAATCATATCATTCAGTAATCCAATCATGACTCTAGGGTTCATTAGGGTTATTCACAAACATGGAAACCCTAGTTTCCATTTTCACATATTTCATTCATCAATCATAAGTATACATTGATCAATTGACTCATTTAATTCACTTCCTCAACACAAAATCCTAATCAGGATATGTTGTCATTCAACTCCATTAACATTCAATAATGCACTTGTATAATTCAATCTAGTACAATTCAAATACGACTTTATACATGTCAATTCAATTCCAAGCATATCGGCCATTGGGCTGATTTTTAGGCAAAATTCACATGGAATACCATATTCATCTACCCATAATAATACACATGCATCCTCAATCAATATAAAATGAACTAATCAAGTTTCAATCAATGAGAAATAATCAAAATCAGTAAAATTGGATTCTCCAATATCTTTCCCAAATCAAATCCAATCACATACATATATAAACAAGGTTTCTGATTGTTTTAGCCGCATTGAATTAGGCTTTCAATATGGATACAAAGCTTAGGAGGGAGAAAAACACTCACCTCAGGTGTGAAACACCTGAAATTCGTAGCCCAACTACTACTGCTAATTCTTGAATCAAATCCTTGCTTCAAGAAAACAGAATCTTCCTGCTCCTCTTCACTCAAGAACCTAGAAGAAGAAGAATTGAAGAAGAAAGAATGAAAGAAGAGATCAATTTGGATTCTTTTGATCCAAATCAGGGGAGTGATGAGTTCTATACATAGGAGAGAATATAAGCAAATAAACCTAGTAAAGATTTATAATCTATACAGAATTTACCAACCTTGGAAAGAGAAAACCCAGAAATCTGAAATTTCCACTTCAGATTTTCCAAACCCTAAAATCTCCTCCTCTCTCAAGAATTACGAAGCTCGGAAGTGTGGGACGGAAATGAGAGGTGCTTGGGTCGTAATACAATCCTATATACTCATTAAGGTGCTTGGAATAATTAATTATAAACATTTTTCAGTCTTTTTTATTTTCTAGAAAAATATGATCGGTCGAGTTTGTCTCCCTCAGAACTCGACCGATCGAGGTCTGTTGTGATACAAAAATTCTTCCAAAAATTATGAAAATTTAATATGTTGTTGGAAACAGAGTATCAAACCTTCAGTTAAAATTTGAGCTCAATTGGATAATCCTATAAATGAAAAAAAATAAAATACTATACTGCTATACTGCAGTCAGCAGCATGGTCAGTCGAGTTTGTCCTGCAGAGAACTCGACCGACACCCTCGCTTCAGAGATCAAAAGTCATCCAAAAATTACGACAATTTAAAAGGATGTCCATAATTAAGTTTCTCAAGTACATTTAAAATTTGAGATCCATTGGATATACCAATAAAAAGATAAAATTCAATTACCATACTGCTATATAAATCTGGAAATGTGATCGGTTGAGTTTTAAACTCAACCGATAAACAGGTCAGAACATTCTTCAAAAATTCTGATATTTTCCAATATTATTCACATTTTATATATGCAAATCATATCCAAATTTTGTATAAATCAGAGTCACACATAAAATACGAAAAATCATATAGTGAGACACTATATTTATCAAATTCTGTATTCATATATCATCAAAACCCTAATTTGGGCCGATTAGGGTTTCCAAACCTTAACCCTAATTTGGTGGATCAAAGTATGATTAAAGCTTCTCATTATATTTAACACATCAAAAATTAACTACCATCATTAATCAAGCTTTAAACCATGATCAACTTAGTTAAGCATACAATTATCCAAGTAAACCATAATCAGATGACTAATTTGAAAACGGGTCATTACAGTTTCTTAGTAGGTGAATTACCCTTTAAAGGTTGTTGTCATACCTAAACTTGAATCATTCTTACCAATTATGGTTTCACACCTATCGAATTTGGTGGTATATATGTATACCAAACAAAGTATGAGGATGACCTAGTTTTAGGTAAACCCTTATCAATACTACCCTATTTTTATAGGTATAGCTTTCTATATGTAAAGGTTGACTCTCCTAGGAAGTAGCATATACCTCCCACCTTAGTAGAGTACAATTCATCTACTATAGAGAGTAGGTTGACTTGAACTCACATGACTATGTGTATCCTTGCATGCCTAGGATACATAATGTGGATGGAGCATGCATGGATACAAACTTAGAGTTTTGACATGAGTTTTAGATTTTGAGATGTTTATGACACCACATGATGAAATGAACTAGATCCTTTAAGGTCAGGCTTGTCTTGCCTGCAACGTGGAGTTATTTCTACATAGTTTTGCTTGAGACTCGCCATCTAATGGTTGGATACTATCATAACTAAACTTGTAATATCTCATAAATGAGGATTTGCTGAAGTAAGATATAGGTTTCAAGTAACAATTGTTGGGATTCCATCCCTCACATACCCATAAGGTAGGAATGATGTTTATCTCCCTTGACATATAAAGGAATGATCACATAGTTGAATCACATAATAAAACTTTGTGCTATGTTATTTTTCCCTAGGGACATATGGAGGAACAATCATGTTTGAAAGGTATAGTGGATATTCTTTTTCTTGAAACTTTGGATATACACTGCCATTGAGATTATGCAAGGTAGGTACATATAGGGTTGATCCTTAAAGAGTTGACCACTCTCTCATTGCCATTGAGTAATTAGTTTATCATAAGTGTGAGATGAAGAATAGTTTGACTATATAGTTCTCATGGGCTTGTAATGACACCTTAGATGTAAACCAACTAGGGAAGTAGAGACCCTAATATCTTCTTATTATGGTCACACAATCTTACAAATATTTGATGTTTTGGGATGTGATCGCCTACATCACGATTAAGAGAATGGTGGAATAATGGAAGTTGTGCCTAGTAGGACCTACTAGAAGTTAACTACGTGCAAGAAGAAACATGTATCCCCTCATCTAGAAAATTGGATTTTCTTGTTTTATCCCTTGATGATATGGGTAAAGAAGCCATTTTGGTGAAGATGAACTGATTTCAGGGTGATAGTATATGTTGTATGTGGTAGAAAGTGGTCAAATTGGTTCTCATATTGATTTTGGCACCATTTTGGATTCCCATCGTATGGATTTCATCTTCAAACTTATTTTCATTATTAAATTATAATTATATAAAAAAATCAGATTTTATCGATGGTTTTGGAACCAAGTCACCACCACAAGGAAGTTGTAGTAGTAAATATGCCCTTTAGTGAAGAAATCTTTGATTTTCATGTTCAATCCTATGACCCTAGACATAAGTATGATATAAGGTTTAAGTGGAATAAGAAAAAATATAATAGCTATAATCTGGTCACCCTAGACATAAGTATGATATAAGGTTTAAGAGGAAGAAGAACAAATATAATAGCTATAATCTAGTCGACTACCTCTCTTGACTCTCTGTATGATTAGATATGTCCTTCTAAGGGGTGGAGTGGAGCCTTGTACATTTAGATTTTAAACTTAAATTAATGAATAGTTGAAATCAATGGTTATTATCATTGGAAACTTATCAAGGAAGGAATACCATATATCATAAGAGTAGGATGGACAAACCTCCTTAACTATGTAGATAACCATAACAAATTAAAGGTGTTAATATCATCCCCAATCTTAGTGTAAATTTCCTAGACCAATTTACGACATGAAAAGATAATAAGATGTGATGGATGGAGTAATATAAGTTCACGTTGGGTTCTATACAAGTGTGACATGGGTATGTTATGCTAGGACTCAATATATTAACTTTATCTGGTGAATTAGAAACTTATAATTTGTTAGAAAATTATAGCTTAGTATTTTGGGTTGTAGCTTGGTGGATCTGGTGACAAAATCCTCTTTTAGGGGCAGAGTGTTGTAACATACTCAAACCTAGGTATACAGACTAATTTTTCCTATTCTTAGGTCCACTTTTAATTTTATGAGAATTGAATCCTTTTTTCTTAAATTAGATTAAATAGGAGTAGTTAGACCCAAAATAAAAATATGATGACAAATAATAAATTAAATATTATTAGAAAATAAATTAGTTAGTTAAGTCATTATTTCAAAGCTAATAATGTAAATTTGACACTCTAATACTCATATATGCCCTATATTTACCATATTACCCTTACTATATTTAATAGCCTTAACCAAACCAAAATATAAAAATATCTAGGTAGTCCTATCCCTAATTTACCATGGTATAAAATTCCATCCTAATTGGAATTCAATAGCCCACTCATTTAATTAATACAAGTTGCATTGCCCGTATAAGCCTTGACCATATTGATTTTACTTTTTCCTAAGTGAAGGAATTACTACATGTAACACCTTGGGTCATTTCTTTCTCAATAATGTCCCATCCTCTCCCTAATCACACTCCCTGCACAATCCATAGCAGTCACAAATAGTTGTGTGTCATTCCTCTTCCCCTCCTCCATATGTTTCCCTCTTCTACTCTTCCATTTCTTCTCTAATTCTTCTCTTCGGATCCTCTCCTCATTCTAACCCTAGTCGCCAGCCATCCCCTCTGATGTACCCAGTGGTCGTGACATCAAGAAGATCATTGCCGCCTATTAATCATCCAAGGATCATTGAAGCAGAGAACAATGATGCCCCCTTCTATCCTCACCACCACAATAACCACTATCGTGTGCCTCTCCTCTGGCCACCCTATTCCAACTAACTTCTCCTACCATGGATCCCTTCTTCTCGTATCCATTAGTTTCTTCCTCCATTGACACCTCCTCTTCCTTAACTGTAGATCTGCACCTCGCTACTATGACGCCCCGACACCACCACCACGTACTTAGACCCTGGTCCCCGCACCTTCTTCTCCCCCTTCAACACAATAATGTCATGGCTTCCCCTCTCCCTCATATGTTCTTTAGAAATACTAGAGGCCACCAAGGTCCCTCATAATGTTGCATAGACTAGGCTCAGTCACGCCTCTCCCTTCTTCACCACTGAGTCTGATCAGAAACTACAGCCTGTGGCAACAGTGGGCAACAAAGGCCACTACATCAACCGTGATCAACATAACCCATCTTCCTTCTTCATCCTCGATCAATCACTGACTACAGCACAACCTCTCATCATTTGTGCTACCACCTCCCTTCCTTGTTGGCTTGTACCTTCTCAGCCAATCTGCTGGAAATAGTTGCAACAAACCCTGAAGCAACCATCCTAGATCGACTATTGGCTCCTCCTTTCTCTTTTCATGGCCAATGAGAGGATACTCATGGAGTAAGGATCTCTCAGCACTATATCTGATAACCTTCGTTGATTGGGAAGATGAATTCAGATTTTCTGATTCTACAATACATGCATCTCGAGTTGGAGAACATGTTCACACAGTCACCACACTGTGATATGTGCACTGGTGTGAATCCAAGAAGAAGGACAATGTCCATATAGCACCCTCTCGCCACCTGGTGGTTATCAAGAAACAATTCTCATGTTTTGGGTTCAAAATACAAGAGATGTGAGTACAGTTTTCCCTACTGCTTAGCATTTCAGATATGTAAGAGTTATATATATATAATATGAATACTAATGACTATGTGATTACAACTCTTTAACCTAACCATCTAGAAGACCTAATTGTGTAACTAAATTCTATGGAATATGCATAATAAGTATGTAATAGCAGCAGTCACATCTATTATAAGTATACAATTAGTTTGGTACATTGATATGGCTAATAAGAGAATCTACAATTTTAGTTCATTCTTATAAGGATACATATATAGTAATGTAGCATTATCTGATGATCAGAACCCTAACACATATACATAATTTGGTAAGTAGAATACAATCTGGATACAAGGAAATACACTTATCTCAATTGGTCTATTTGGAATACAATGTTATTTCATAGGAGTATGTATAATATGAATGATTCTAGTACCAGAGTACATTATGTTGATATTTGCATATTGGTTTGCACTTGTGAATAGTAGTGTGTACTTATATAATTGATATTGAGACTAGGCAAGACTTGAACCCAAGATTATCACAATAAGAGCATTTCATCAAATATACCTAATATGGAGCATATATCTAACCCTAGTTGATTAAACATGAACCAAATGTGATATCAAGAGAGAATAAGATTACAAAATCTAAATAGGATGGATGCATGTTATCATCCACACCTATATGTAACATGGACATGCTTAGATTTGTGTGACAAAGATGAATATTATAGTTTCTAATGAATCAAATGGTAATTAGGACTAAATTAGAAAAATATACAAACTATAATAGGGATGTACATACATGTTGTGTTGGTTTGACTAACATACATAATATGTCTCTAGGATGAATACTCTACTTTGGGGACCTAATATAACTACTGAGTGAACCATTAGTCATGAATATCAGGTATGTACTCCTCCCTATTTTTAATTGGGCATTTATATGACTAAATTTACCCATAATGAGGCAAACCTTAAAATACTTATTTGTTTTCTCCACTTTTTGAAATATCATATTCTCTTAGTTGAAAATTATTGTTACTCTTCTAAAAGATTTGTTATCATGTTAAATTGGGTCAATGACCCCATCTGCTATTCAGCTTGTATTATGACACATATGTCTGATGAATAATGCATCTTGCCATATTATATAATGCTAGGTAGATAATTTGACTAGCTAATTATCATAGACACTTATGTGTAACAATTGGGGTGTGCTACTTCTACCCGGGGTGTCCTACTTCTACTCTTATATATATAGAGGCATGTGAATTCTTCCTATGGGTGTGTGGTGTGATTCTTCTCAGGGCCACAAACTAACCAACTAAAGGTGCTACATGAAACCCCAAGGGAAAACACACGAATCTCTCAAAATTTATGTGTGGACCTAGTCCAACTCACAGGCTCAATTAGTCACATGTTCCTGCAAGGGCATGGGGTCATGTTGTAGTATACGCTAGTGGTAAGATTAGGGTCGATCCTCAAGGAGAGAGGGGGCACTAGATCTAGGTTTGTGTTGCCTATGTTCCTAAAGAGGGGATTAGGGTTTGAGGGTTTAAAGGTGGGTTTGGTTTTATAACATTAAGAACAAAGGCAAGTAAAGGAATAAGAAAGGAACTAAGTTAACAAAAACCCTATATCACTCTAAGAAAGTTAAGTCTAAGAAACTAGATTAAGTAATAAACTAAACAAGAGCAAGATGATCTATACTACTCTAGCAAGGCAATTAGCAACTAAGAACTAAGATAAACAATTAGACAAGCTAGATCCTAAGATATCACTAATTATCCAAATCAACACAAGCAAGATCAAAGGAGCCCTAACTACTTGAGCAAGAAGTAACTATCTAGAACTAGGCAATTAGCTAAGAATTAACAAAGGCAATTGACTACACTAGCATTAACAAGCTACGAAGGCCAAAGTTGATTTTAAGCAACATGATGGGTAGGTGGGGCATTTGGGAATGCAACTTGATATTAGTTGGGGGAAGGTCAATCATAACATGCAAATCTCACATTTCAATCTAGATTACCAAACCAAACAACAAGGCAAATGCTATTAGAATATACCCTATACTACTAGTTGGAGAACTAGGGCTAGGTGTAATTCTAATGGGACTTGGCAAGTCTAGGTTTCTAGGGTAAGTAGTATTAGGGCAATTAAGAGCCAAGGGTAGGAATGGGAGTAGAGATGAGGGTGTTTCACCTCATGTTACTTGACATCTAGCCTTTAGGAAACTCTAGGCAATTGCACTAATCACACTTACACTAGCTACTTAGATATCACACTCACTTGTAGAAGAAGGGAGAAGTATGTAGGAACAAAGGGGGCTAGCTAGGGATACACTAATTGTACCTAGGAGCCATTCCTAAGATTGCCACATACATTCCATTTTCTCCTAGAAGCTAAGTATAATCAAGCATCACAAAACAAGCAATTTATGTTTAAGGCACAAACCACATGAAAAATAATGGGAAATGAGATAGAAGTAAGAGGCAATCATCATAGAATAAAATTAAGTTCATTACAAGTTATTTTCCCCCAACATGGTATCAAAGTCACATTTTTATCCCAAACAACCCACCACTAGGGGCTTCGCTAGACATGCTCAAAGAAAAGATAAAAGAAATGAGAAGATGAGGATATGAGTCCTTAGAGATATAAGTAGATCCTCATCCTTCACATCCTAGCTATTGTAGGGTGACCTCCCTCCTCTAAGGTGGATGATGGACATCAAAATGAAGGGGATTATGGTAGAAAACCTAGAAAACTAGGTTTTTATGGTGGAAATGAGGTGGAAATGGTGGGTGGAGAGCATAAATGCAAGGCGAGTGCAATGAATGCTCTAGAGTGGGTGGAGAGGAGTAATGGCAGCTAACCTAGTGATGTGGTTGCCGCCCATGTATATATAGGTGGTGGTGGAAGCACTAGGGTAAGTAGGGGAATTGTTGGAAAAACAATGTAGAAAATACTAGGGTTTAGGTGGTAGTACGGCTGTGCTGGGTAAGGGTAGGAACAGTTGAGGTGGTGTGGAATGGTCATTCTAAGAAAGTGGAAAAATCATAGGTTGAGGTGGTTATATGGAGACTGGTAGCACAACCGTGCTGGGTAGCATGGTCCTGGTGCATGCTAGGTAGAACGGCCGTGCTGGGTAGTACTACTGTGGTGAGTGAGTTGGAGGTGAGGTTGTTCCCTTCAGCATGACTATTGTGGATTCTGGAAGCACAACCGTGCTGGGCAGCACGGCCGTTTTGGGGGCTTCATAGTACGACTGTGTTGGGTAGCACAACCGTGGTGGCGATGTTGTTGTAGCTTTGCAATTTTAGGATTTTCTCTATAACTTTGGCTTTGGTCAGCATGGTTGTTCCTTGGCACCACGACTATGATGGGGTCTTCAGTAGCAAAATCAACTTGAATCTTCATGATCAACAGACTTCTTTGCTTGATGTTGACCCTTGGCCATTAGGGGTAGTTTGAGGGAGCTTTGGGGTATTCTTTGGACCCCTCCATGAGTAGAGGACTCATAGAACTCCTTCGTTCTCTCTCATCCATCCAAAGCATGGTCCAAGTACTCAAAAAGTATGCAAAAGTGCATTTAACAATAATATGCATATTGGGGAATTTAACTTGCATTCTACTATGTTTAGATGTGATTGAGATACAAAAAGACACAAGATGAAGCCCTAAAATAGAGATGCATCACCACCCCAAACTTAAAACATACTTGTCCTCAAGTATTCTCCAACTCAATCTCTCTCTTTAGTTTTCTTTCAATAAATAAGAGTGAAAAATGCATTACCAAAAATGATTATTAAGTAAATGGTCTTAGAAGTGACTAAGTGCATGTGTTCCACCTCTCTCCTCTCCACTTTCACATACCAATCATGAAATGAGCACTGAACATAGAAACTTTAAATGTGGAGCATAGAATACACAAGCTTTCCATACGTCCTTCATGTAATTTTGGGTAAACCGTTTCATGTTGGCATTAATCAATGATGACTAGGAGTGTTGTTTCACTTTCATGCATTCAATCTTATTCCTAAAACCACACTAAATGATCCACATGGTTGTAGAAAGGGTAAAGTGAGCTAGATTTGATGTTTTCTAGATTAGTTGGTATGAAAAGGGAAGAACTAATTTTGGTAAGAGATTGGAGTGCTTTTACACACTCATCTTTTCTTTATTTAGATGCTCTTAAACAGGGGCATCTTTTTATTTTCTTTTTACTTTTTCTTTTCTTCTTTTCTTTTCTTTTTCCCTTGGTGTAGATAGGGCATATGGTAGAGAGAGTGAAGTGGGGAGATGTAGATATGGCCACCCCAAACTTTTAGAGGTGGCCAAGGATAAATATGTTCTCTAAGGCATCCTTTCATGAGACGTAGAGGTATGAAGATGGTGAAAGAAGAGTCAGGTCAAATAGGGGTCATTAGTGTAGTCCTAAACATACAATCTCCTGCATGAAAATGAATCCAACACTATCAAATGATATCACACTACATGAATGAACAACATGAGATTCACATTTATATCATGTGATTCCATAGGCTCTAATCATTCATAGCTTGCTCAATTCACAATTCAACCCAAACATTCACAAACTTGAGAGAGGTGATGCACACATAAGAAGTCAACAATCAAGACCATATAGCAATAAACTCTTAAGAAAAAGGTGTGCATTAGTCAAAGATCAACATTTTCATTTCAAACAATGGAGATTAAGTTAAAACATGCTTTTAGGCAAGAACAATCAAATTTGGAAAAAAATTGCCCAAAATGGTGCTAATTTGCATTCAGTCACATCTAAACCTACATTTAGGGAAATTAAAACATAAAGCAGCAAATCCTAATTAAAAACACACAAAAATTACCAAAATCTACATGAGAATGCAATGCATGACACGGAGGAGCAAAAAGAGAATTTTTTTGAGAAATTATGCAAAAATGCATGAAATTGAACTACATGTATGCATGAATGCAAACAAAAGGAGATATACACTAAAAAGAGAAATGTCAAACAAATAGGGATCATGTGAGATAGACATCAACAAAATAAGCTAAGAAAGAGGGCATACCACCCTACCACCCCAAACTTTTGAATCATGTTGTCCTCAGCATGAAACTAAAGCTTAGGAATGATAGGGTAGACGTCATTGCTCTGGCGGTGTGGGATCCTGTGGTGGGCCAGCCTGTGGGGGTGAATGCTGGTAAAAGTGGCCCCAGTAGTCCACCTATAGAGGCAGGTATGTCTCATGATAACTAGATAGTCCTCCCCAAAAATCCTCCCCCCATTGGGGGTTCCTATGTACCTGCACATGCTGATACTGGTATGACCTTGAACTACACCACAAGCCTTATCTTGAACAGGCTCCTCAACCCTCATTTTACATTTTCCCAATCCTTTTGGTCCCTACCCATGACCAATGATCAAAATCCATATTTCCTTTTAGCACAAACCTTTTGACAATACGGGATCATGACTAGGGTTATCAACATTGCTTTCACACACACATCTTTCGACAATCTCGGATCATGACTCAAAAATGAACCAAACTGCCAACCCCACCTCATGACCCTAAATTATGGCTCAAACCTCCAATTTCAAAGAGTGAGAACTAGAAAATCAAAGAGAATTGATGTTGTATAGGATAAAAGATGATCCAGTAGGGGAAACACGTCATGGAGACTACCTTTTGTTGGATAATAGTCTAAACATCCAATCTCAATTCAATCTCATATACCTCAATCAAATAGACAATTAAACAATACAATCATTTTTTAGGATGGTCGCCTTAAACTTAGAAAGCTTGTTTAAAACAAAATCACCAATCTTGATGACCCAAGCCCTATCCTGATCGAAAAATCCTCATATTGTTCCTTTTAAGAGTTCTAGTCCTGACTCTAAATTGGCCCAGTCCCAAAAAAAATTAAAGATGCATAGGAAGAGGGATGACTACTCTTTTTCTCTAATATCTATTTTCAGACAAAGCAATTGCCACTTTTCTCAATGATCATTGACTCTTGACTTAATGTCTCATTGGCAAATTGCCACCTATATTCACATTTTCACATACACCTTTTTCTCACTAATGCATTAGTTAGTCAGAGAATCAGACATGCACTAGATTAAGAATTGTAGCAATGATGAGAGACACTTTTATGACAGATAAACTTGTTAAGTCTCATCAAAGATGTAGGATAATGAATGATTGGTCAGACACAAGAAATTTCCTGAGTGATAGGCTACCCTTACTCTAGAAATTCATATATTCCCAATCTTTTCCTCACAAGTTCAGCTTTAGAAGGAAAGGACATCACGCTTGCTTTTCACCCTCCATAAGGTTTGTCAAAACATCCTTTAACGATTCTTATATTTTTTGACCTTCCGTGACAAAAAATGGGGGTCAGACTTGGCTCAAGCGTATGGTTCTCACTCATATCTCGAACCTTTCCTTGAGAGGGGAAAGCTATTGACACCCCATTTTTGCTCACTCAATAGAAATTCAAAATTCAATCAAAATTCTCTAGATAATGATGGAGTTATTCCACATTCGACCCAATTTCCACATATAACATTTTTACACATTTTTATGCATGTTTAAATCATCCTTTTTGCCCACTTTCACCCAGTTCGGGTCCTTCTGCAAAGAAACCTTCTTTTAGATTGGAAGTGCAATTTGTCCTCCAATTCTACTTGAGATATGATATTTTTCATAAATTGCTCAATTGAATGGTCTGGAATTAAATATTATGTTCCAAACTACCTTCTCCAAAAAATTCCCAAGAGATAACTCCAACTTATCTTTGTATGTAAGTTTTCTTCACTTTTCACTAGAACATTCCTAAAATTACTGGGAAAATGGGAAACTACCTTTTTTTTGGATCTAGGGTTCTAGAGGGGGGTGAATAGAGATTCAAAAATTCTCACAAGATAGATTATACCTTCAAATTATATCAAATTAAAACCAATAACTCAAGTGCAATTTGAAGTCCTTACTAATAAGAAAAGCAAGGATGAGAGGAATTGATAGCAAGCACTTGACAAGGTCATGTAGAGTGGTTCCACTCTCCATACTAAGAAAGAGTCAGTCCACTACCTAGAGAGGTCAGCCTCTAGGACTTTGTAAGTGCTTTTCTCTATATATTCACTAATAAGAGTTACAACATAAGACCACTAAAGGACTTATCCATCCAAGCACCAAGATTATTCCACCTTACCAAGGACTTACCCACTTTGCCAAGAGTCTTCATCCTTCTCCAAGGTCTTACCCACTCTAGCACAAGTCTTCCGCCTTCAAGGACTTTTCTACTCTTCTTGGATCTTTAGCCTTTGCCTTCTCCTTCACCTAGAGAAGATCTTCACCTCTTCTTCAAACTTGAAGAAGACCAGCAACAACTCCACCTTCACTCAGAGTAGCTTGCTTCACCTTTGCTTCATGGAGGAAAGGGGTAGGGAAGATGGAGTAGATGAGATCTTTACAAGCATAAGGAAGTAGATCTCTTACGACAGGCCTATCTCACTCATAATCACAAAATGAAGTGTAAACTAGAGAGAGAAAGGGGCTCAAGAAGTTGCAACACACTCAACTATAGTAAGGACTTAGTATAGCATGAATGAGAAAACTTAGAATGAACTTCAAGGGGTCCTATTTATAGCTGGGGGTGTTCCCTTGAGTGTGGGATCACTTAGGGAAAAATATAGCCATTTTTCAAGATGCAACAGATCTATTTTTGCCCAAAACAACTCACCAATGATTATAATCATTTTTTCTATGTTTTTCATACAGTACATTCAGTCAAGTTTCAATAAAGGTAACTTGACCGATCCACTAAAATACATAGCCAATTTTCAAACTATCGGTTGAGTTTGTTCTGGGAAACTCGACCGATGAGATAAAATTAGGTTTGCTCAGTGAGTCTTTTGGTCAAGTTCTGTGAGTGTGCAACTCGACCGATGGGTCATCTTCAGAAAATCCATCATAGGATCGGTCGAAACAACCTGTGACAAATTTTCTAAATTGACATTTGAGTGATTAAACCTTGGAATTAAGCGTCCCTAATTTTTTCTCATCTTAGTTACAAGTGATATCATCAATAAAAGTGATTACAAAAATCATCTAAGGTCATTTGGAGTGATTTCCCAAAACCCACACTTGCATTGCAGTTGACTTGAACTTGAAGAAGCTAGGGCTTGTATAATTTGATCCTTTTCATGTACCTCAAGCCTAAAATCAATCTTGAACAAACTTATTAAATACATAGGAATGGAATGGTTAAGTAATTATCAAAATATGGGCAATGTATAACTCTCAAGTCAACATTTTCCCCCTTTTTGACAATGACAAACCATTCCTCCATCATATTGGAAAGTATATTGAAGTTATACCTTATTCTTGTGAATTGTAAGGGGGTTCAAGATTTGAACAATGTGAATTTCTCCCCCTCAATCTATGCTTACTCTAACCTACATGGTTAGTTTATCTATGCAAAGCAATATGACATATATACTATATGGTCCTTTAGCAAGTCACATGATAAAGCATATAATGAATAGGAAAAGGATCACATAGGCAATAAAAATAATATGGTTGAGCTTCAAAACATTGAAATTCTCTCCCCCTTTTGACATTATCAAAAATTAAGGGGGTATAAGAGCATAGAAATAGGTCTTCTCCAAGCACAACCAAGGCATACATCCATAACATGCAATCTCAAAACATACACCAAAGAGAGACAAGAGAAACAAACAGTCTAACTCATAATTAAAATATTGTAAAACATGGCACCAACTCATGAGATATAGTAAATCAAAGAGTAAGTGTGCATAGAATAAAGATTACAACCCAGAAAGCAAGTTCTCAAAAAACAACTACAACAAGCCATAGTGATGAAAGCT
The DNA here is from genome assembly GCA_963693085.1 of Alisma plantago-aquatica. Taxonomy (NCBI): domain Eukaryota; kingdom Viridiplantae; phylum Streptophyta; class Magnoliopsida; order Alismatales; family Alismataceae; genus Alisma; species Alisma plantago-aquatica. The sequence continues at coordinate 977,564,684 of OY856413.1, read as the reverse complement.
AGATGATAAAATAGTACAACTCAGAACATGTGCCTAGATGTTTCTAATACAAAATAGCCTAGAAAGATATATATGATCAACATCTAGACTAAAAACTAAGACAACTAAACATTTAAGCTATCTATGTCCACAACATCATCATCATCAGTATCAGAAGCATCAAGCTCGTAGTCGTCATCTCCGTCTAAAGGTGCAACAGAGAGAACACCATCACCTTCATCACTGGAGGCACCAACAAAACCATCAGAGCCATCATCATCAGATGCCTCACGATCATCCTCATCATCAACAACAACCTCCTTGTCAGCACCAACCTCCTCATCAGCCTAGTCTGGCATCTCCTCATTATCAAGAGAACCAAAACCTCGACCAGGCCAACGTGCATTCTTCTCATCCCAATACATACCAAGAGCATGGAGCTCATTGGCATGTGGGAAGGAAGGAGCAGAACTATCGAGGCTAGCAAGAAGAGTGGCCAAGGGGTAAGGAGTCAGAGGCAACACACCAGGGGTATATCCACTAGCACCAGAGGTTGTAGTAGCGGAAGATGTAGGTGGAGGGGTAGGGTAAACATGATGATATGCATAGGATGTATAGTCACCTCCTGGGTAGGGCTGGTAGGTAGGATAGGGATGTGCATAGGACATGTTCATGTTAGACATGATGGAACATAGGTCTTGATGCAGGTGCTCATGAACATGAAGGTTGTATGCCTATTGATGCATCATGTAACCCATAAGGGTTTCATTTGACACATGGAATGAGGCATGGACATGTCGGGAAGGCTGAGGTGGTGGAGGTGCTCAGGTAGAGGTAGAGGTAGAGGTAGAGGCTCCAGGTATGGTAGAGGATAGGATAGGAACAGACTTCTGAAGAGTGGTCTTACTGATACAAACTCCTTTCCAGGTAGGTTTATAATGAGGGTTGTGGAAAAGAGATTTGCTAGTGGCAAGATGGAATGGATCACTAATCAGGGCTGGGTAGGGTGGGTGGGTGCCACATGTGTTCTTTCCTGAGTCAAAGCAGGTCATATGATGGAGAATATATCTTGACCAATTGACTTTGATATTCTTCAAGAGATAATACATGATTACCGTAGTGTTTTCTGCAATCTCAGTTTGATTCTTCTTTGGATGGATATTGCAGATAACAACTAAGGTGAGGATGCATCTCTTGAGGTCCAAGGCAGAGAAGGGAAGGGTGCACTTCTTCCTATATGGGAATTGAGGCTTCTTTAAGAACTTATGAATGTCAGGGAGAGTAAGATCATATTGCTTGTAGAAGGCCTTAGGCTCAACTAAGTCAAAGTACTCTAGGTCGTACTTATGCCAGGTTTCGGTCACTTCGGTACTTGAAAAGAAGATGTTCAGGGTATTCTTAGAGACTTGAAATTTCTTCCCGGCTATCATGGATGTGAGGACTACTTGAGTATCAGGCGGGGGTATGAGGGTGTCGTAATTCCAATGCAAGTTAGCATACAATTTGTGAACCACTTTTGTGCTTGTGATGGAATTTTATAGCATGTGCATTCAACACCCAAGGCAGAGAGATGGTGATCATAAAGCAACTCTGCTACTTGATCTATGACCAGTTGTCTTCATGCTTTAGGCTCAAATAGGGCACGAAAAGGAAAAGGGTTCTGGGGAAGGAGCTCCTTATACCTATTTAGAGCCTCATTTGAGACGAAGAAAGTGTCATCAAATGAAATCAAGCGGGAGTTGGACGGAGATGAAGGTGCATTAGCTGGGGCGGCCCTCTTCCTCCTATTGGATTCCATAGAGATGAAAAGGAGAGGAAGAAGAGAGAAAAAGCTAAAAACTCACCACCAAAAGTCATCCACAGACCTAGGTTAGCAAGGGGAAAGGTCAAGGGAGGTCAAGATAGGTCGAGCTAGGGCTAGGGAGAGGAAGGTTAGGGCTAGGGTAGAGAGCTTAGGGGAGCTAGAGGTCGGATTGGTTGATTTTTCTCTAGTTGAGAGGGAGATTAGTCAGACAAACATATCTTAAATTTGCTCCAGCCCAGCCATCGAATAAGTTTTGTGAACTCAAAAACTCAACCGATAGGCTCTTTAAAAAAGCTCTCAGCCTCCGATCGGTCAAGTTGGCAACTCGATCGACGTTCAACCTGACCAAAACTTACAAAACTTAGTTTCTAGCCATTAGAGTGTTAATTAAATATATTTTTCAAGTCCATTATGTATTTTGAACATACTTAGGCACATATCACTCATCATTGGGTACTATTTTGTAATAAAACATGTGTTTGCAAAAAATACCCAAAAATAAGAGAAAACAAGGCAAAATGAACATGAAAAATGGATTTTTAGCATGTTAGTAAGCAATGGTGATCAAAATAGAGGTAAAACATATAGGATAGATGACAACTAGCTATAAGGCATATCAGATTCATTCAAAGCAGTTATGAGCAGTTTAGATCTAATAAAATTAAATTTCCCTCTAGCTAGAGGTTTAGTGAAAATGTCTGCCCACTGATTTTCCATATTCACATGCATGATATAGATATCCTTCTTGGCAATGTGATCATGGAGAAAATGATGGAGAACCTCTATATGTTTATCTCTACTGTGCAAGATAGGATTTCATGATAAGTTAATTGCACTAGTATTATCACAATAGCTAGGAGAAGCATCAAAATGAATGTTAAAGTCTTGAAGCATTTGTTGTATCCATAGGACCTAGGCACAACAACTTATGGCTGCAATGTATTTAGCCTTGGTGGTTGATAATGCCACTGTGCTCTATTTCTTAGAGAACCAAGACACCAAGCATGGTCCTAGGAGAAAGTAAGTGCTACTTGTGCACTTTCTATCAATCAAGCACCCTACATAATACACATCACTATAAGTAGTAAGAGTAAAGTCCCTTGACTTGGGATACCATAGTACAAAATTTTGGATTTTGGCCAAGTACCTTAAAATCCTCTTAACATCTATAAGATGTGATTTTTTAGGATTTGATAGAAAGCGAGCAGACAAGCCAACACTAAACATTATATCAGGTCTAGAGGTAGTTAAGTAAAGCAAACTTCCAATCATACCTCTATAGAGCTTCTCATCTACCTTTTCACCTTCTTCATCTTTGTCAAGTTTGGCAGTGTTTGACATGGGTGTGTCCATCGACTTGGTATTCTCCATCCCAAAGCATTTGAGTAGTTCACTTGTGTACTTGCCTTGTTTCATGAAGTTCCCATCTTTTGTTTGCTTGATTTGAAAGCTGAGGAAGAATGTGAGTTCACATATCATACTCATTTTGAATTCACTCTGCATAAGATCACTAAATTCTTTTCAAAGATCAAGGTTAGTTCCTCCAAAGATGATATCATCAACATTTATTTTTATGATAAGAAAATTGTTAGAAGTGTGCTTTAGAAATAAGGTAGAATCCACTTTGCCCATGATATAGCCATGATCTAACAAAAAGTTCTTAAATTTCTCATACCAAGCTCTAGGTGTTTGTTTGAGTCCATAGAGAGCTTTTTGCAAGAAATAAACATGGTTAGGTAAACTATCATGTTCAAATCCTGGAGATTGTACAACATACACTTCCTCTTCAATCATGCCATTCAAAAACACACTTTTAACATCCATTTGATATAGAAGAAACTTTTTATAACTAGCAAGGCAAGCAACATAGGAATGGACTCAATTCTAGCTATAGGTGCATATGTTTCATCAAAATCTATACCTTCATGTTGATTGTAGCCTTGAGCCACTAACCTTGCTTTGTTCCTTACCACTTTGCCACTTTCATCAAGCTTGTTGCGGTAGACCCATTTGGTGCCAATGTTCTTTCTTTCACTTGGTCTTGGCACTAGGATCCAAACTTTGTTCTTTTCAAATTTCCTTAACTCTTCTTACATAGCTAGGATCCACTCATCCTCTCCAAGAGCTTCCTTGATGTTCTTTGGCTCGAGTTGTGAGATGAAGGCGGTGTTGGCTTGTTCTTTTTTGAATGCAGCCTGCGTCTTCACTCTTTCAATTGGATCACCTAAAATCACCTCTTTTGGATGATTTTTAATAAATCACGGGGTTGGATCCTTCTTCTCTTCATCTTTTTCTTCTTCTTAAGTGACCACCTCTTTTCCCTTTTGGGTGATGTTGAGCTCTTTTAGAATAGGAATTACTTCTCCTGCAACATCATCATTTAGAACAATATCTTTGGGAATAGAGGGGTTAGTTTCAATAAACTTAACATTTATGGATTCTTCTGCTTTATCAAGATCAACATTAAATACTCTATAAGCCTTGCTAGTAGTGTTATAGCCAAGAAAGAAAGCCTTGTAAGATTTCAGATCAAACTTGTTAAGAGAATCTTTTGTATTTAAAACAAAAAAGGACATCCAAAAACATGAAAATACTCGATAGAAGGCTTCCTACCACGCCTTAGCTCATATGGGTTTTTCTTCAAAGAAGGATGAGTAAAAACCCAACTTTGCACAAAATATGAGGTACTAACAGCTTCAGCCCAAAACTTCTTCGGAGTATCATACTCTAGAAGCATGGTCCTAGCCATCTCCTGTAAAGACCTATTCTTCCTCTCTACAACCCCATTTTTTTGAGGTGTTTGAGGTGAAGAGAAGTTGTGTGCATAATCAGATTCTTAACAAAAATGTTCAAAAAGCTCATTTTCAAATTCCCCCCCATGGTCACCACGAATGGAAACTATCCGACAAGAAGCTTGATTCTCAACTCATTTGTAAAAGATCGAGGAAACATCAAGCACATCACTTTTAGAAATGAGAAAGAAGGTCCAAATATATTTTGAGAAATCATCGACAATAACAAGGTAATACTTGGAACCATGAAGCGATTGAGTTCTCATTGTTCCAAATAGATCAATGTGAAGAAGTTCAAGAGATCTCTTGGTACTAAGGATTCCATTGCATTTCAAGGAGGGCTTGGTTTGCTTTCCTTGGGTACAAGATTGGTATTCCTCATCCTTTTTAAAATCTAATTTGGGAAGTCCCTTGACCACGTCCTTTCTGCTCAACTTCTTCAACTGATGCATATTTACATGACCAAGATGATGGTGTCAAAGAGCAATATCATTCGAGTTGACTACTAGGAACCTACCAACAACAGGCTTAATAGAGTCAAGAACAATAACATAACAATTACCACTTCTAGTTCCCTTATATATAACTTGGTAGGTGAGGGAATCTAGAATCAAGCATTAAAAAGAAGTAAATAACACAAGGTAACCATTGTCACATAATTGACTAACACTAATTAAATTGTGATGTAGGCCATCCACAAAGAGAGCATTATTGATACACAAGGATTCACCTACATCACCCTCACCTTTGACTTTACCTTTCTTATTGTCCCCAAAGGTGACCAAACCTCCTTTCTTGTTGGTGAAGTTGTTGAAATGGCTTATATCACCTGTCATATGCTTAGTGCAACCACTATCACAATCCATCTTCCTTTTTCCTACAAGAAATGAGAATTTTGGTTCCCAACTTAAACATTGGGATCCGGAGTTAGCTTGGGGACCCATTTCATCTTTGGGTTGGTCCCCTTAGGCTTGTAAGGACAATAAGTAGAGTAATGATCCTCACATTTGCAATAAGTACAAACCATAGGATTCTTAGTGCCATAAGACTCTCCTATAAAGAAAAAAGTCTCCTTCCCCTTTTTCTTACATTTGTCTTTGCTCTTGACCTTTTGTGCTCCCCCTACAAATCCCAAACCACTAGTACCATTTTTTTGGTAAAGTGGTCAAGGATTTCATTTAGGGAGTTCTTCCCTTTGAGGAGTTTCTGTAGGGATGCTCTCAATATATGGTTATCGTCATTTAGAGAAATAATGGTAGAAGATAAGCTAGTGGTTATCATCATTTAGAGAAATAATGGTAGAATATAAGCTATCTATGTCATCCCTAGCATGAACTAGATCGACCTCAAGACAGAGGGCTTTAGTTAAATATGAATCCTTCTCAAGGGAAAATGGAAACAACATTAGCACTAAGCAATATTGGTCTAGAAGCTAAATCATTAACTTGACCAAACAACCTAGCATTTTTATATTTAATCATTTGGATTTCTTTAAGATAGACATCTCTTTCATCTCTACAAGCATCAATAAGAAGCTTAAATTCAACATTTTCAATTTTAATCATTTCAAGCTCTTTTAGGCAATTTTGGTTTTGTTCCTTAATATTTCCAATGTTCTTAAGGTAGATACCATTCTCAACTTCAACTCCATTGTATTGGATCTCAAGTTAAAGGTATTTCCCTTGAAAATTATCATTACTCTTAAGATTTGTTTTCTCATTCGGCTCAAGTATTTCAAGTTTAGCATATAGATCATCAATGATTTTTCCTAACCATTTTATTTTAGATTTACATTTAGCAAAAGATGAACGGGTAGAGATAAGCATGTCAATAATAGCTTCCTTAGATAACTCATGCAAACTCAACTCACTTACCTCACTTACCTCACCAATTTATTCACTATTAGAGGCCATGAGTGCAATGTGGCACTCTCCATCTTCTTTGGAGCTTGAGCTACTGGAAGATGAAGCTTCCCAAGCTACATGAGCTGCATTCTTGTGTCTTTTCTCCTTCTTGTCCTTCCTCTTATACTTGCTCCCCTTCTTGTACTCCTCTTCCTTCATTGAGCTTCTCTTGTGGTGTGACTTTCTTGACTTGGGACATTCACTCTTGTAGTGCCTCTTTTATCTACATTTGTAGCATCTAGGAGTAGAGGAGGAAGAGGCTTGATTTCCCTTGAAGTGTTTGCCCTTGATGTAATTTGCTTCATGCTCACTTGAGCCATCATCTTCACTAGAGGAGGAAGGAGAAGTCTGATAAGCAAGTTGTTGTTGAAGTATGACTACCTCCACTTGTGCTTTGAAAGCACTATCTTTGATCTTATTGGCTTCCTTCTCTTCTTGCTTGGCTTCTTCATCTTGTTTGTCAAGCCTTAGCTCATGGGCTTGGAGGTTGCCAATGAGCTCTTCGGTTGGGATGTCACCAAGGATCCTCACTTCTTCAATGGAGGTGACCTTTGACTCCCATCTTTTTGGAAGAGTCCTCAAGATCTTGGAGTTGATTACACCTCTATCCAAACTGTTGCCCAATGCAGCCATCCCATTGATGATGGCATTGAGTCTTGAGTACATATCTGCAATCCCTTCTTTCCTGCCCATCTTGAAGTTCTCTATAAGTCTATTCAACATGTAGATCTTGGCCTCCTTGCCTTGCTTTGTGCCTTCATAGGTGATGCACAATTTGTCCAAAATCTCATAGGTGGTATCCCGATATGAGATCTGGGTGAACTCTGTTGGGGTAAGGGTTGCACAGAGGATGCTTATGGCTTTTGCATTGAGTTGGGATTCCTTGAGTGCAGCTTCACTCCATGTTGCAACAGCTCCAGTTGGCTTCTTGTAAGGTGTGACCATCACCTTCCACATGTCAAAGTTCATGCCTTGAATGTAGAATTGCATACGCCTCTTCCAATAGAGGAAGTTGGTGCCATCAAAGACTAGAGGACACATGGAGAATCCTCCCTCTAGGTTGAGAGAACCAAGTTGGTTGTCACCCATCTTCTCATCTCATGGAAGAGTGTTGGAGAAGATCCTTGTCTCTGATAACACTTGTTGGATCTAGGGCTCTAGAAGGGCGTGAATAGAGCTTCAAAAATTCTCACAAGACAGATTAGACCTTCAAATTATATCAAATTAAAACCAATAACTCAAGTGCAATTTGAAGTCCTAACTGACAAGAAAAGCAAGGATGAGAGGACATGATAGCAAGCACTTGACAAGGTCATGTAGAGTGGTTCCACTCTCCAAACTAGGAGAGAGTCAGTCCACTACCTAGAGAAGTCAGTCTCTAGGACTTTGCAAGTGCTTTTCTCTATATATTCGCCAATAAGAGTTACAACACAAGACCACCAAAAGACTTACTCATCCAAGCACAAGAGTATTCCACCTTACCAAGGACTTACCCACTTTTCTAAGAGTCTTCAGCCTTCTCCAAGGTCTTACCCACTCTAGCACAAGTCTTCCACTTTCAAGGACTTTTCTACTCTTCTTGGATCTTTAGCCTTTGCCTTCTCCTTCACCTAGAGATAATCTTCACCTCTTCTTCAAACTTGAAGAAGACCAGCAACAACTCCACCTTCACTCAGAGTATCTTGCTTCACCTTTGCTTCATGGAGGAAAGGGGTAGGGAAGATGGAGTAGATGACAACTTTACAAGCACAAGGAAGTAGCTCTCTTACAACAGGCCTATCTCACTCATAATCACAAAATGAAGTGTAAGCTAGAGAGAGAAAGGGGCTCAAGGAGTTGCAACACACTCAACTATAGTAAGGACTTAGAATAGCATGAATGAGCAAACTTGGAATGAACTGTAAGGGGTTCTATTTATAGTTGGGGGTGCTCCCTTGAGTGTGGGATCACTTAGGGTCAAAATATAGTCATTTTCCAAGATGCAACGGATCTACTTTCACCCAAAACAACTCACCAACTGTTACAATCACTTTTTTTGTGTTTTTCATACAGTACATTCAGTTGCGTTTCATTAAAGGTAACTCAACCGATCCACTAAAAGACAACCAATTTTCAAACTATCGGTCGAGTTTGTTTTGGGAAACTCGATCGGTGAGCTAAAATTAGGTTTGCTCAGTGAGTCGGTTGGTCGAGTTCTGTGAGTGTGCAACTCGACCGATGGGTCATCTTCAGAAAATCCATCATAGGATCGGTCTAGTTTCCAACTTGACCGACAAACAACCTGTGAATTTTTTTCTAAATTGACATTTGAGTGATTAAACCTTGGAATTAAGTGTCCTTGATTTTTTTCTCATCTTAGTTACAAGTCATATGATCAATACAAGTGATAAAAAATCATCTAAGGTCATTTAGAGTGATTTCCCAAAATGCATACTTGCATTGCATTTGACTTGAACTTGAACAAGATAGGGCTTGTATAATTTGATCCTTTTCATGTACCTAAAGCCTAAAATCAATCTTGAACAAACATATTAAATACATAGGAATGGAATGATTAAGTCATTATCAAAATATGGGCAATGTATAACTGGAATGATTAAGTCATTATCAAAATATGAGCAATGTATAACTCTCAAGTCAACACTTTTTTCATCTAGAGACACCCAACAGATTAGAGCCATCTAGCACATTGCATGTGCCACATGTGGATCTCCTTGATCCGTGCACCGCCTCTCTCCAAGTTTGGCACATCACAGTGATCCACCATCTCTTCTTGAAGATTCTCCCCAAAATCCCAAACTCTAAAATCCACCTATAAATAAACCCATATACCCATCATATTACATGCCCCTTTCATCTCTTCTAAAATATATATAAATGAATTCTCTCTCTTTAACTTTCATATATCATGTGATTAGAGGATCCATACTCTAATACCACCTGCTCTATCATATATGTAGATTGGTAAACTACTCTGACTACTATGCCTAAATACTACATCTACTATCTAAATAATTTGATCTATAACTATTATATCTGACATGATCTATTTCTACATCTGATATGCTATCTTCTATAACTACTTTTTTGCTCTTATGGTTGTTGTTTTTTTAATGCTTCTAAAAAAATAGATCTAGTTCTATAAGCATACATCTATTGGTCATCCTCTACATCCCACACATCGGTCCTAATCTCCAATGATGGATCCCCTTTGTGGTAGATTATGAGGTGATTAGGACCACAAAATACCTAAAATGTAGGACTTTCATTGCAATTATGGTAAAGATACGAACATTTTTGGCCATAAATTCGTCTCCCAATAAATATTGCTTTTTATCTTTTTTTACATTTTCTTTAATTGACCATCCTGAATCCCTAAATCTTTCACAACATGATGGTGCTTGATACTAGTTTATTAGGTAAGATGGGGGTACTAATCATTTGCCACTCATAACTAGATTGTCAGGTCTGATCTCTAGTTTTTCTTGTTATTTCCTATTTTTATCCAACATGGATAATCTCTTGGATTACATTGGGGCTTCAACGGTCGATCTTTTTTCCTCTTTTTTGTACAAAACTTGATGGTGACTCTGAAACATATTTTTTGTGACATTTCACTAACAGAAAGGGTAGAGCTTTATTCCCAGAATATCTCTATTTTTACCCCCCTTTTGGCTAGGGTGCGACATGTAGTCTCTAAGAATGGTCTTATAAAAAGCACATATCTCAAGTATTCCTTAGTATCCATCACCACAAATTTTAAGGGAGAAAATATTTACCCACTTGCATTGGCAAATTTTCAACAATACCATGGGGCATTGTATAGAACAACCTTCCAAATGAATGAACATCATATACACAACACGAATATGAGCCCCAAACATTTTTTGAGGCTATACAACATGACAAATATGTTGGCTCCCTAATCTATAATCCCTCTCTAAAAGATAGATTCTCCAATATTATAGGACATATCAAAAGATCCAAGGTCCTTAAGTTGATGTGTCATATTAGCTTGAACTGTGAGGGAGAATCTATGAAGCCAAGTTAATGGTATTATATTCATGTGTTTATGTATATATGATGTCTTCATATATTTTGGCCATGAGGGCATCTTTGTTACAATGTATAGGAATGGAATATTCACAAGCAATTTCTTCAGTGCCTCTTGGAGCTTCATGAAGAATGTGTTAGTTTGGTCCATGCCGCTCTACTCTATAATGGTAGTCATGTCTTGTACAAACATACTTGCAATCTTTTATTATGCCTTATTGTGATCTGTTGTATCAAGTGTTTCCCAAACAAATCACTTCCACACTATCCATACATAGTGCTCCCAATCCTAGTATGAGCTTAGTATCATACTCTAAAGTAATCACAAACTTCATTACTAGCATTGTCCTCTCTATCAATATCAACTTTGGTTTATTAGTTACTTGTTTCAACTGTTTCCATTGCTTAGGATTATTCTTTGAGTATCTTTAAATGCATCAAATATGAGGAGGTTGTGTTCCTATCTAAGTAAGTTGGGTATGCATGCTTTTGTTCTAGGATTGTTGGTTGATAAACATATACAAAATTACAATATCACTCATCTCTTTATGCAAGTTTCCATATATTCATCAAATACATTATGTGTTTCCTAAAAATATGTACGTATGTTGTCCCTAATCAAGGTTTTGGAATTGTTGCCTAAATTTTTGGACACGATAGAATCCAGGTGGATCTCAATCTTGGCCTTGGTCATAACCAGGTCAGTGCTATTGAGAGTTTACTTTTCTCATGCTAGATAATGAATTAGAACCTACAGATGATTGTGTATCCTATTGAGGTTATAATGTCCCTATTTTGATATTCATTTGAGTGCATTAACTCCCTCCAATTGTTGGCTCATTATGATTGTTGCATCTAGGATGTTATATCTTATACAAATGGCAGGTGACTGAAACATGAAACTATTTGGACCTCCATGACACATAGTAGGCATTAGCATGTAACACACTTTTATTGTTGTTTTGAGTGTGGGAGTTGTTTGTTAGTGTCTAGAGGGAAATACACATGTTGTCTTGTGTCCTAAGTCAACTACTTAAGGTAATATGCAATACATGTTATCTGTGAACTATTTGTTTCCTATACCATAGAGACATCGAGCAAGCTGCCTTGTCTTTTTTTTTTCACCCAAATGATCCAATTTTCATCCATCCACGCTACTACCTTCCATTCATCACTATATGACTAAAGCATTAAGCTTCTATCTAAATATGAATCACATGAATCTTGATAGAAGTTTTCTACAAGAGTGACAAGGTTTGATTCCATGTAGGTATGTACATATGTCAGTACTAGATCAACAACCTTTTGGATTTGGTGTTCAGATCTCGATTTTTCTTGATTAGGATCCTCGGTCTAGTTTGATTGAAGACCTATCCAAATTGGTTTAAACTAAACGAGATAAGTAACATAAACAATATGTTTAAAAATATGACATAAATATATTAAATATTCATATTAGTTCTATATCTATGAAGGATTACAGAGAGTAGACTTCTAGAAAGGCCAACTCTAGAAATTGGAATTAATATATGACTTGTTAGAAACATTACTAGTTAAGACTAGGAGGTGTATAATTGTTAATCTGTGACAACATTTGAAGTGATAGAGATATGCACATGACTAAATTTGTATTTACTATTATTTGTGTAAATTATCTCACTATATTATATGTTAAGTATGTGTAGTAAAAAATAATATATACAAAATAAAAAAGTTAAAGTTATTAGTTGTCATGACGTGCATCTGAATATAGGAGTGTGAATAGATTACAAAGAGGCTATAGAAAATAACACAAGGATTAAAAGTGTCCTATAAATTACACTAGTTACATATGTGCATTTACTTACTACAATAATGTAATGAAATTAAATGACTAATAACACTAAAACATAATTATTTCATATTTCCAACCAATGAGAATGTTAGTCAGTCCAGTCTTGGTCTAGTTCTTACTTTTTAAATTGACTTGACCATGTCATTTTATTCAGTCTGATCCTTAGTCCAAGGATTTTCTTATTTGGATTTTGATCTAGTCTCCATTTTTGGTCTAGACTGGTTTAAAACCCTAATACCATGGTGTGAGCGCCTATGAAGAAGTTCCTCGAAGTGTTCCTAGGCTTTAAAAATGAATAATTTGGTTTTTGTTTGAATTGATTGAGTCTACCACGAATATAATAAGTGAGTGATGGAGGGTAAAACTTCTCTATCAATGAAATATGCATCTCATCCCATGTTTCTATGCTATTAGAGAGATTGAATTATAACCTTGCATGCTTTAAAGTTTAGACAATAGTGTAGAAGTTGTAGTTGGACTATTTTTAGAGGTTTGCAGACTTGTTAACTAGTCTCGCATAGATATGTAAGCCCAAGTAAGTGCCCATGTGTGTCATCATCCACTCTACATGTGAATGTGTTGTTATGTGACTTTGTATCAAGTGTTATTTAAAAAAAAATTTGTTGCAGTTTGTGGGTAGGTGAGTACATGGTGTATGTGTGAGACTTTGGAAATAATGAACTATTATAGAATTCTTGATATCTCTACCTCTATATATACACATATCTCAACCTGGATTGCGACCCTGACATCTTCCATGACCCGCACTCTCTGTGTATCTAATGGCAACTGAATACGACGTTGTAAATTTTATCAGCTGGTTTTGCCTTTTGTTTAGAAGTAGTATGTAGTAAGTTTGGTCAATATTAGGATTTGCCAAGTTTTAAATCTCTATTGGATGGACATCACATACACTAAAACCAAACCCTAAAATGATAGAAAAAGAGAGTATGAAAAATCAATGAAGAAAAATTAAAAATAGAGTTGATAGACAACTATACCAATGATTAAAGAAAAATGCTATAAATGTCTAATTAACTAATCAATTTAGATATTTTGATGTCCTCTATTTTGTCAATTTTATGTGACTTTTATCATACTATGATCACTGGAGTAACTAACCCAAAATTTACCTCAACTAATATATAAGAAAGACCACTCTAGGCACACATATCATATTGAAGTAAAGTTAGGATCAAATGCCAAGGAAAATATATTAAGATTGTCTTGAGTTGATTAATTGACCCTGACTTGGTAGATAACATGAAATTGTTAATTTGATTACTGAATAAAAACTAATTGCAAGGTTAAAATCATGAATTAAGTCCAATATGCAAGTATAATAAGGAAGTAAGGTGGATGTTTTACCTCTCACTATGCATATCATTCTCCCTATCACATTTCATTCAAAAAATAAAAGTATATAATGTGAAGTATACAACATATCTACATTCAATATAATCTAAGAATCACTAAAGGAAAACATCACTCCTATTGCATGTTTGTGATATTTGGAATATCACATGTTCACTTCTCTAGGACTAGATATTCTGGTGTATCAAAAAATCCAAAAATATGATATGATCAACCTTGTCATCTAGTCTCACACTCATGATATTATAAAGCCCAACAAATCATAGATATTAGTTATCTATTTATAATTATGGTAATTAAGTATTGGTTTCACAAAGATGAAAATCCATATAATATGTGATCCAACAAGAGAGAGAAAAGTAGTGGGTTAATGTAGCCACTACCCACACCTTGGTAGTACACTACTTGCTACCCATAGGAATGATGTAGTAATAGAGATGGGAAGAGGGAGAATATGTAGGGAAATAAGATATCAAGTAGGCAGCGAAAACAAAAAAAATTACTACCATATTCCCCATTAAATCAGCAAATCGCGTCAACAACTATATAATGGAAAGTAAGGTTTCAAGGATATATCTGGTCCTGGAGCAAGTCTAGCGACAATCTCTTTGTTTTTTGTAGTTGTGCAATTGTCTTCTAGTTGCATTCAAATGGTGTCTGTGGTGGCTCCTAGTCTTTGCCACTGACAATAGGTTTATGTTGTCCTCCTAGTGGCAGGAAGCGGCCTCCACGCCTCGATGGATGTCCACATTGACCACCTAGAACTCCTATCATCCTGCTAGAACAGACGGGAAGGAGTTATCCCCTCTTGTAAGTGTGCTAGTCACCAACTTGCTCTACCACAATTGTTCTCCCTTGCAATCCCTCCATTTATCAAGTAGGACTTGCTCGAGATCTCTATTGGTTACCAAAACTAGATAGGACAACAACTGTCAAAGGCAATTGAGTTGTGTCTGTAGGAAGCCCCTAGTACCCCTCTACTTATAAGAGGGGTTAGGGCCAGGGTTCTCAATCTGTGTGGGCATGGAAGGAACTGAAATTCATGAATTTTCACAACCTATGATAGGAAAAATGATTGGTTCACCAGTGAATGGATCAGTTGGCATTTGATTGAATCAGTTCACTCAGTGAACTAATTGTTTCAACATGTTTTCCAATTGCAATTGTATTGGCAATTCTAATCCAATTAATGCACAACATGACTTTATGACTAATCCTTGATGCAATCGAATTGCACATTTGAACCAGGCAGTTAATCTCATGAACTAGTCGTCTCACAACTATGAGCCGACTGGTTCACTCAATGAACCAGTTGGTTTGACCATGATTCATCTAGAATTCAGCCAAGGCAATATTCAATCAACATGACACTCCAACCGGTCCTTTCATCACATGAACTGATCATTGGGGAGTCCAGTTAGTTGATTTGTTTTCTTGAATTGAATACCTAAATACCTTAGTAATCAATTCAATTATCATTCATAATCAAAACTCCTCTTTTAGGTGTATCCTATGTTCGTGACCCTATAGGTTCCATATTGTGTTGGCAGTGAATGTCCATAACCAATTATGACATCAAAAGCAAAGAATGGTGTATAATCACACATCATTGCTGCCCAAGTAAATAGAAAGTTGGAGAACAACTTCAGCCTATAATTTGTGACTGGTGTTGTAGTATTTGTATAGTTCCTTTGTCATTAATATCCAAATTGAACTTGAGGCATGGAGCAGTCATCCTCTTCAACATTCAATCTTTGTTCCTTACTATTGTAGTATGTTTGATATATATGTAAGCTCAATATCACATATTGACTCACATGTAAATGGCCATGCATTTCTCATTCTCGCTAATCAAGTGCCTAGGATATCATACTCCAATAGGAGGTACAAATCCCATCTACTTCACTCACAATCATCCCCATGTGTCAAAGCGTACCCAATCATCACCTTTATGGCAACCCTTATTTGGGATCACAGTGGATGGTGTCAAAGTATACCAACCAAAATGTGATGAGTGTATTGACTTCAGGTCTAAGAATCACAATCACCACCAACACTATGAGAACTAACTATGACTACCGTTGTCGTGGTTTTCATGTATCACTCTCATGGTGGGTCTGTCTGATACACTATTCTCTAACAAGTATCTATATGTTTGGTTTGATAGCACATATCATGACTGATGAGATTATGTAATCAACCAACACACACTCTAGTCTTATGTGCTATTGTTGTCTATAAGCCTTCCACAATAACATCTGACTAGGGACATAATAGGAATGTATATACTCTTAACATCTATATGATCTCATTGTTCAAGTCACGTACTTGAAGACATGCATCATTGAGTAATATCATTCTTTACACATTGATTATGTTACTTCATTATCTCATAACTAAATAAAATAGAGTAAATTGAAAGCATGCCTTTATTATTAATCAAAGCATTTGCCATTACAATCATCATATGATTGGATCTCTGGGCATACATACCAAGAGACTCCCACTTGCACTTAGAGCCAATCACCCATGAATCTTATTCCAAGTGAACTAAAATGACCATCATGCTTCTTCTACGAAAATGCTTTAGTCAAGGGGTCAGCAATATTGTTCTCATCTGGTACTCTTCAAACATTCACATCTCCTCGCTATACAATCTCTTGTATGAGATGGAAATGCCTTTGTATAGCTTGGAATTTTGATGCGATGTGGGTTCCTTAGCCTGTGCAATAGCTCCATTGTTGTCACAATATAGCTCAATTGTGTTTTTGATGCTTGGAACAACCCCAAGTTCAGAGATGAACTTCTTGATCCATGCACCCTCCTTTGTTGCATTTGATGTTGTAGTAGAATTGGCAACTGTCTCTTGTTTGTAACTCTTATAGCTTACAACTCTCTTGTTAAGGAAAAGCCCTAATCTTGATTGTGATTTGTAATCATATTTGTCAGTTTGGAAGCGTGCATCGATGTAACTCTTTACCACCAACTCTTCCTCTCCGTCATAGACAAGAAAGTGATCCTTAGTTCTTCTCAAGTACTTTAGGATATTCTTGATGATTGTCCAGTGAGCATCATTTGGATCTTCTTGATATATGCTTGTCATTATGAAGGCATACAAGACAACATGAGAGGTACACAACATTACATACATGATAGATCCAATTGTACATGCATATGGAATCTTACTCATGTGTTCCCTTTCTTCACAAGAACTGGGACATTAGCTTTAGAGATTGTAACTCCATGACACATGGGTAGGTTTCGTCTCTTTGAGCTCTTCATGCTGAATCTCATCAACACTTTATTAATATTTTTGCTCTGACTTAGTCCAATAAGCCTCTTGGATCTATCTCTATAGATATTTATCCCCAAGATGTAGGATGCTTCTCCTAAGTCTTTCAAAAAACATATTTTCCAACCAAATCTTTACCTTTTGTAAAGTAGGGATGTCATTCCTGATCAATAGTATGCCATCCACATACAATATGAAGAATACCATCATGCTCCAACTAACCTTTTTGTACAAAAAAGGTTCAACTTCATTTGAGTAAAGTCAAACTCTTTGACTATTTCATCAATATGAATATTCTAACTCCAAGATGCTTGCTTCAATCCATAGATTGACCTTTCTAGATTATAAACTTTATTTGCATCCTTTGGATTTATAAAACCCTCAGTTTGTGTCATGTACACATCCTCGAGAAGATTCCCATTAAGCAATGTGGTTTTAACATCCATCTTCCAAATCTCATAGTCATGATAAGATGTGATTGCAAGCATGATCTTGATGGACTTAACCATGGCCACTGGAGAAAATGTTTCATCATAATCAACACCTTGAACTTGTGTGAAACCCTTTGCAACCAATATGTCCTAATATGTTTTTAATTTACCATCCATGTTGGTCTTCTTCTTGAAGTCCCACTTGCACCTTATGGGGTTTACCCCTTTAGGTAGATCCACTAAGCTCCATACCTTTTTGTATACATGGATTCCATCTGAGATCTCATAGCCTCAAGCCATTACTTAGACTCTGGTCCCTTAGTAGCTTCTGGATAGGTTGTTTTCTCATCAACTATGACCAACTCACCGCCTTCCTAAGTCACAAGATATCTAGATCTTTCAAGTTCAAAATGTATCCTACTAGATCTACAAGGTCCCTATGTTACTTGAGGAATTTGAGATTCTACAACACTTTGTGATTTTCTTTGTTCCTCTTGTACATCTATTGATTCAATATTTTCTTGTTGGTCTTGAACTTCTTCGAGTTTCACTTTCCTCCCACTGATTCCTTTGGAAGTAAATTCCTTTTCTAGGAATGCAACATCTTGGCAACAAACACTTTATTGTCAGATAGGGAATAAAAGTAATATCCTTTAGTCTCCTTAGGATATTTAATAAAATAACATTTATCATATTTATATCTAAGATTTTCAAGAAACATTTTCCTTTCATAAGTTTCACATACCCAAATCCTCATAAAAGATGCATTGGGTCGCTTCCCCTACCATATCTCATATGGTGTCTTTTAAACCGATTTAGATGGTACTCAGTTTAGTGCAAATGTGCCAGTTTGAAAAGCATAACCCTTGAAGGTAGTCAGAAGTTTAGCTAAATTCTTCATAGATCGCACCACATCCAACAATGTGGGATTCCTTCTTTCTGATATACCATTATGTTGTGGTGTTTCAGGTGGAGTCCATTGTGATACAATACCACGGGCTCACAGAAGGTCCTCAAACTCTTGGCTTAAGTATTCTCCACCTAGATCAGAATGAAGTACCTTAATACTTTTTCCAAGTAGGTTTTATACTTCATTTGTAAACTTCTTGAACTTCTCACGAGTTTCTGACTTATGTTTCATCAGGTAAACATAATTGTACATACTAAAATCATCAGTAAAGGTAATGAAGTATTGATACCCACCTCTCGGAGTTGTTGTAAAAGGCCCACATACATCAGTATGTATGAGTCCTAATAGATCTCTAGCCCTCTCATTGTTTCTAGTGAAAGGGGTCTTAGTCATCTTGCTCAACAAACAAGATTCACATGTCTCTATTGATTTGAAATCAAAAGATTACAAATAGCCAACTTTATGGAGTCTAGATATGCAATTCTCATTTATGTTCCCTAGACAACAATGCCAAACGTATGTTTTGTTTGATTTGTTGAGTTTTAATCTTTTGGTATTTATTCTATAAACATTTATCTTTAAGTCTAGCAGATAAAGACCATAAGATATTGGGGCATTTTCATAAAAGATACCATCTTTTGAAATAGAACATTGACCATTCTTAATATGAAATTAATATGCATCCTTGTCCATACAAGATACAAAAATAATGTTTCTATTTATGGAAGGTACATAATAGCAGTTCACTAACTCTATTAAAATCCTTGTGAAAAGAGATAAACTATAGGTTCCAACTATAGTGGCAGGAACTCTTGCTCCATTTACAACTTGTAGTTCAACCTCACTCTTTCTCAAAGGCCTACTTCTTTTCAAATCATGCATATTCGAGCATATGTGAGATCCACATTTGGTATCTAGTACCCATGATGAAGAAGTAGATAATTATATATATATAATGTATATACATGAAGTGGAGATCCCCCTCCCCATCTTCTTCTTCCTAAATGCCTTCAAGTACAAAGGATAGATTCCTCTTTTACTTTTCTTTCTCCTCATCTTGATTGTTGAAGATCTAGATTTGGGCTTAGCCTCAAAACTCTTCATGGCTTTGCTTTAATCCTTAGATTTGACTCTTCTGATCATCATCACGGATTTGTCCTTCTTCTTTCATTGCTTTGGCATTTATCATCATGCGAAGCAAATCTGACAGCGGTCTGGCCATTTTATTCAAGTGGTAACACTCAATAAAGTGTCTATGTGACTCATGTAATGATTTGAGAACCATAACCACGTCCAACTCTTGGCTCAAGGAGAGTCCCACTTCTTCAAGATGTTCCATGTGTCCAGTCATATTGAGCACATGGGTATCTACTGAATCTTCCTCTGTCATCTTACACTCAAAGAGCACCTTTATAACATTGTGCCTTTGTTGCTTTGTGAGAATATGGTTCACATTCCTAAGATGTTTTACCATCTCAAGAACCCTCATGTCCTCTCATTGCTCATGCAACTCACTGTTCATGTAGCTTAGCATAAGGTACTTTATGTCTTGGGCATCATTGGCATGCTTCCAGTATGCATCCACTTTGGCCCTAGGCACATCAGGAGTAGGTACTTTTGGCACTAGTTTATCTAGGACATAGAGCTTATGCTCATTACTAAGAACCCTTCTCAAAGTCCAAAACTAGTTGTGGAAATTTGTCCCCTCATGTTTGTCCTTCTTAAGGACCGACTGCAACAACGATTTGTTTGTCATTTGATTCTACAAGATAAAATTGCATTTTGTCAAAACACTTTTGGTTTGATTTGATTTGATTTTATTTGAAAAATATTTGATGATATTTCATTAGGCCTTTAATAATTATCACTCCCACTATTTTATTAAAATTGATAGCCCTATAAATCAATTTGGTAGATTGTAGCGTACAACCTTCTAGTGAGCCAAGATCCAGAACAATTCAACTATTACCCAACCAACACCAGCATCCATAGACAAATATTAAAGTAGGAAACTTTTGCTAATTACATCATATGCAATTCTTGGAGAGATGATATGTGCAACTCCTTGCCATAGTCATATATATGCTTCTACTGCTTAATCTCATTAAGGACACATAGTTAATCTTGACCTAAAGTCAACATGATAATAATGCACCCCACTTGGCAAGTCCACATTATACCATCACACTTCCATGAGATAGATAGTGCACCACCCTTAGGGTACCCATGCTTAATCGATCAAGCTTTTCATGCGTGTTGCTTATGGAAAGCATCTAAGACTTAATATATTATTTGAGAGAGTTTGTGTTTATAAATACATATACTTTATCCAATCACCACATATATATTATGTGTCGTATACAAGTTATATCCCACAACAAAAACATGCAATAAACAAAAAGCGATGGTTATGGCCATTCTAATGTAATTCCTTGGAAACACAATGTTATAACCCCATTTTTTGGGTTCTTTTGGGTGGAAATGCAATTTCCCCAAATAAAGGTATGATTATGTAAATTGAATGTTTAAATAGATTCCTTTTATAAATAGCCTTGTGTGTTTGATTTTGTGGGCCTTGTTGGCTATTGGGCCCAATAACAAGAAAACGGAAATAAAAAGGAAAAGGAATCAATTAGTAAAAGAATAACTAAGATAATGAGAAAAGAAATATGTGGAAGCATCTAGAATGCTAAGAATTATCCTTAAAGGAGGGATTTCGTATCTTTAAGATTTCTTGGGTTCCAAGGAGTCCACGTTGCAAAGCTAATAAGAGAAGAAAGAGATAAAATACAAATAAAACATTATTAAGAAGGAAAATTGAGATAATTACAAAAATATAAGAAATATGTGGAAATATGGATAATGGAATCATTATGAATGAGATTATGACTCCACATGGTTTCTAATGGTAAAATAAATAAAAATAAATAAAATAAAAAGATTAAGAGAGAGAAAATATGCTTAAAATATGCCTTATTAAAGGATAACTTGCACATGAAGATAATGCCCTTTTACTTTGTAATTTGGGACTCAAATTTGGTACACACATGGAATAAGTCATTATGGACGTTCCCTTAAAATTTGGTATCAATTGGATACACAGTTTAAGAGATATGATTTTTCTAAGATTTCTTAAAGTAAAGAGGTTTGGTTTAAATGTCACAATTAATTGAGAAAATTTTCTGGCTTTTATTTGAGCGCGCGGCATGAGGGCCGTTGGATCTAAAATCCAACGGTGGTTGCACCTTCATTCATTGCAGTGGAACAAGGAAAGGAGGAATAGAGGAAATGAGTTTTAGGATCAATTTCTCATTGTTTGATGCATGAGCATCTATGGGAACTCTCCCATTACATTCAGAACTCCTTTCCGAGTTGTTAGATCCCGAGTTTGGATGGATTTGGAACATGATACTGTGTTTCCCCAATCTGCGGGGATGTCCATGCTGATCCAGATACCAATCTATAAAAGGAGGGTATAAGACCTTATTGTGAGGGCACGAAGTCAATCTCAAGGCTCCGCAGGGCCCTTGGTAGTTTTCCCTGGTGCCAGTTCGTTGAAGAGAGCTAGAATTTTGGGAGTTGCTTCTTCACGGCCAACAATGGTGGCTTTGGGGGATTTCCTATTCCTCACTATTGGACAGGCAATCGAGGCCACCGATGAGTCTACCCGGGCCTGGCGATGGTGATGGCACCTTCACCTTAGCCTTCGATGCTCTATAGCCCACGATCAACTATCGAGTTGACCTGTCCTGGAACCTGACTTGCGAGCGGGAGACGAGCGCAGGGAAGAAGATGATCAGGCTAAAAGGATGATTTTTTCCATTTTACAGGGGGGGAAAAGCTGGAGGGCATAAAGGAAAAAGGGGAAATAAACCCTCGATCAGGCGCCTACTCATGTGGAAAAGGAGAGGGAGCCGCTCTACTGATGTGACGACATCCCATTGGCCCAAAAGGTAATTATCTCATAAAATTCGTAACTAATCATGGGTAACTCAGTTTGAGAAGTGTTATATATGAAAATTTATCAGAAAAATGCAAGGAACCCAATAAAAATAGTTTTGATGCCTAAATATGTTTCTAATTTGAAAAGTACCTAAAGCTATTATGTGAAATGCTTTCATGAGTATGAAACCCTAATTTTGATGATTAATGAATTGAGGGGATTAATATGGATGTTTCATGATAATATTAACCTATTGTTAATAAGAAAGACGTTTTGATGTCTAAAAAGATGATCCATATGCTTAATATCTTAATTTTAGGTTTTGGTATATTAATGTGCATTAATGGGCTTAAAAACCCTAATCTAAGTGATAGTGGATTTTAATGAGATATAATTCAAGATCCTTTGTATAAAACTGATGCTAGGTTAATCTCAAGCCTAGTAGATAATAAAAAGGTTGTAATATGATTAAGTTGAATAATTAGGGTTTTGCCTTTAGATATGTTGTTTTTGGGGTTTTGTGGTTATAATGGAGATAAGTTGTAGATAAACCCTAACGATACCCTAATTTGGATTAAAAAAAACCAAAAAAGTGAATACAAGTCAATAAAGTAGATTCTTGATAAAGTGTTAAGTAAATAGAGTACATATGCTTTTCAAGATTTTTTTTTGGGCCAATGCTTTTCAGGATTCTTGATTGTGTGGTTGAACTACTTGCTTGGATTGCTTTGTTGGTTGGAATTGCTTAATGCTTGTGAAATATGCAAATCAGGTGTGTGGTTACTTTATGAATAATCGCCTTTAGTTTCACAAAGTTTCCCAAATGTTTCTCGATTGATTGCAACGTAAACGTTTGGATGTTCAATTCTGCAATCCTATAAAGTCCCTATGTGTATCACAATTAAATATGAATGTGTTTCTTGAACCTACACGCCACCTTGATGTATGCTGCAAGACCAAGCCCTGGAGGGAAGGTCTAATTTGGTCAAGACCTAGAGGGAAGACCATTGAGCACCTCGAGAGGTGACCCCAGGCACCAAGCTCAAGATGGATAAGGTGGCCTTATGTCCCTTGCAAGGACAAAACCCTAAGAGAGGGTAATCCAGGGTTTAAAACAAAAACGGTTGAGAAGTCACATTGAAAGCGTAATTTGGATTGTTAATCAATTATTTGTGATAATTAGGTTGTTAGAAACTATTTTTGAAATTGGGATTGTCCTCTACATACCAGTATAGAAATATACTAACTGACGTTTTGTTTGTTGGGATTTTAGGTACATTTTTTAAATGGACAAATAGTAAATCAAAATGTGTGAAGATGCAAGTAAATTGTTCAAGGAGGCTTAGTTAGATATACTTTTTCTATGGATAGAATTCTAGATCCAAGTTTTACAAGGTATGCAAAAAGTTTTATTTCATTCCATCTTTTTAGTTTAGTATTAGTAGAGTTTGATAATTATTTTTGATTAAATGTCAAACCATGGATCCTAAAATATTAGGATTGCATCTCTGACCTCTTGGTCTCTCTTGATTGGGGGTTACCAGGAGGTGGGGTCGTTGCATTTGGTATCAGAGTCAATGGTTTCTCATTTAATCCTTAGTAATTATTAAATTTTACAAACTCTTTATAACCCTAGGGAGTTATTAGAGGATTTTTCGATGACGGAGGTGTCTAGAAAAGGATCACGGTCTAGGGGATGTCAAGATTTTCCTCCACCCCACTAGTCAGTCATGAGGACTCCCGGATGCGGTGTGACTGTCTGGCCAAAGTCTGTGGTTCTGACTCAAAGTAAGATACCTTTAGGACTTTCTCATCTATCTTCTTCCCTTCTCAACCCTAATTCAAGTAAGGTTCTAAGGTTTAGGGTTTTTCTCTCTCTTCCCCACCCGCTTGAGGTCAAGGTAAGTATGATAAGGATTAAGGAATCCTCCACCAAATAATGAAAAGCATGTAACAAGATGTCATGGACATAAGTTTTAATAGTTTAAGCATAAACTAAAGTTTAATCACATGCTTAGGTTGCATGGCGTGTGTTTTCATGCCCTCATAGGAGATCTAAAGTTAGACCCTTTATAGGAGGATGAGGAGATAGTTAGCCTTAGAGACAGAGGCCTCCAAGAAGAGGTAGGGACCTGGCGCATCCTCTAAGGATGATGCAAACCCTAACCCTAAGTGGAAGTTAGAGGAAGCGATGACATGATGAGTTGGATATCGTAGTCGACCATGTAGGTATGTATGTGGGTTGACATGCATAGAGGTTTTGAGTACCCATGAGAAGCATGAGTATGTGTGGTTGTCTGACTTAGTGCCTTTCGGTGGCCCAACCTTGGGTGGTCGTTCCTGTTGAGCAGTGAGGGATCACTCCCTCATTGAGGAGGTTAGTAATGACCGTATAGGGACCCTAACAGGTACATATGAGTAGAAGAGAGGCATACACCTACGTAGCAGAGGACGGAGACAAGGCTAACAACAAGTTTACATCTAGGCTAGAAGGATTATGCCTGATGTCATGAGAGGAACATGCGAGCTTGGGATGATCTTAGTCGGACATAGGTCTTGATAGTATGTATCATCCATGTAGGTTTAGACATGTATCCTAAGAGCTTGACCCATTTTCTAAGAGAGAGAACCTTCAGTTATGGGACCCACTGTAGGGTTAGCTGTAGAGAGAGAGACTGTGTGACCTGATGAAGAAGGTTGGAGACCTAGACTCTGAGACATGGAGAATCATGAGCAGTTGGGTTTGCTAAGGCTTAGAATGGATGACCTATGTGGATGTATGTGGTTACTCATGCATGATCCTTGGAGGCTTAATATACCTCGGTTTCCTTTAGAGGAACCAAACCCTAGAATGAGAAAGAGGCTTCTTGAACCGATGTATAGAAGTTGTAGGTGCCTACCATACCTTATAGGTATAGAAAAGAGAGTTCCTTAGACCCTGGGGAGGTACGGTAACAAGTTATGAGGTCTCACACTGAGTTGGTTGTCCTTGTGTAGGACTCTAGGGTGTTGTTCACATGGAAGAATGGTGGGAAATGTATGCCCTACCTTGTGCATATTTGGTTTGTGGTTGGACAGCTGATGCATAAAGAGTGAACGTAGGGTTCCTTGAACAAAGAGGGGAAGTAGTGGTACCTGGTGCACTTGATGCTCACAATGATGTTTGAGTTCTTAAGGATTCAATTTGGCACCCCCTCATGTTTAGAGGAAAAGGAAACCCCTTGGACTAAGGTGTATCTTTTATGAACACCTCGTACATAGGTTGGTGACATATGCATGTATGATATTGGTCCAATGTTGAGGAATAAGAACAAGTATGACATACCAAGGAAACCTAGCATGGTTTAGTATGTGGTCTTCTTATTAGCTACGTGCCTTAGTAGCTTGATAGGGCTAAGCATGCACATGATGGTGTAAACCCTGGACGTAAGGATGTTTGTGACCTTTGTTGCTATTAAGAAATAGTTTTCTCCCATCCTGGGGAGGGACCCTTCTGTAGGGCGAGTGCCAACTTTTGTTAAGGTTCGAGGTAACCTAAAGAGGTATCTCTTATGAGAGTTTGATGAGCTAAGTGGAGAACACATGGTATGAGCACGAATCTATATACCTTTGTATGACCATCTCTAAAGGGCATGAGTATAGGTTTCCATAGTGGGAACCTGTATGGGGCCAGACCAAGGTAGGTAGGTCGTCATGATCCTTATGAAAGGATCTAAGTTTGACTATGAGTGCCCAGAGAGATGATGGAGTTTTTGGGTAGGGGTTCAAGTTTTGAGATGTAGCATGATAGAATCCTAAGTCTGTACTAAGGTCAGGTGGGGATAAGACCGATGGGAGTAGGAGTTGTCTGTTACCCTAGTTGCACAAGACCATAGGGTCTGGAGGTAACAGTTATCTATGCCCGAGGACCGTGGGATAGGAGATTGATCACCTTCATGAGTTCATGGGACTCAAAGGGAAAATGCAGTAGGAACACCCTGGATGCATAAGGGAAAGGGATGACCCCAAAAGTACCGGTACCCTACAGACCTTGAGGAGATGACTAAGGATTGTGTGATGACCCAAGAGTGATTGGGAATAGTTTTCCATGGATGTAAACTTGAAATTGAGATGTTCATGATGCGGAGATAGGTGATGCACGTTTCAACTTAGAATAGAAAGTGTACTGGCGAGGTGGGATGCACCATCTTTACTCTTGGAACAGGACGAACTCTGTATTTGGACTGCAGCCAAATGCTTATTTCCTCTCATTATGGGGGTGAGAGATAGGGCAATACGCATGCCATACACTAAGGATAAAGATGTTGCGAGTTGAAACTTTGCTATGATGTTTGAGGATAGCAGAAGTACCATACCTTTTTGGAGAATACATAGTATGGATGGTTTAAAAACATGAGGAGAACTAAGGTAGTCAGCATGAGGATGTTCTTATCAAGAGCGGTATGGAATTTATGAGTTATGTGAGTTTGATAACCAAGATGATGAGCTTGAAGTTTTCTTGACTCAGTTAGACCTAGTTCTGAGAGGAGGATGTTGAGTGGTGTATATGAAGTTTTGTCTTCACCTTTACCTAGCAAAAAAGGAACTAATGCAGTAACAAAAGCTCTTAGTCGAGATGCACCTATCTTGTTTAGCCAGTAAGGAGGCTAGAAGAGGTTGCTAGGTGAACCCTAAGTTCGTTAGTCATATTGGGCTAACACTCTGATACAACCAGACCCATTGGTCGAGTTAGTGGTTGCTTAGTTAGCCAACCTAGAGCTTGATGTGATAGAATGATGGTTGTAGAACCTCAGATACGCCTCTCTGGAAAATAAGGTGGTGAAACCCACTACTAGAGTGTTTTAGGGTTTCTGAGGAGTCAACCTTGAGGAATCATGACATGGATGAGATCATAATAATAAGTCTAGTATATACCGTGGTACTACTAAGATAATAAAATTGTGTTTTGAGTACCCGAGATGAAGAAGTATATAGAGTGCATGTGGCTTGTTTCCATGCATGCCAAGAGGTGACACCAGTAATCTAGAGAGTTGCTAAAGATACTGAAGAGTCCCCAAGAGGGAATAGGAGTAGCTCACCATAGATGTTGAGGTGAGTCTCCCCTGGACCAAAAGAGGTCAGGATGCAGTATGGGTTATGGTAGATCACCTTACCAAGTTGATCTAACCCCTTGCCTAAGAGAGAGAGAGCACTATTAAAGTAATAGATCAGGTTGAACTGTATACGTGAGAGAGAGATAGTTCAACTACACCACGATCGAGTTCAATATCTTGAGCATGACCTCAAATTCACTTCCATGTGGTGGAAATAGGTACATGAAGAACTCGATGTTAGATTGAAGTGAGTACAACTTATCACCTCTGACTGATAGACAATCAAGAGAGTATGGTCCAAACTAGAGGGTCTGATGAGAGTGTGTGTGCTCATTCAAGGTGATATATGGGAGCAGTTCCTGCCATAAGAGAGTTTGCTTATGATGATAGCCACCATAGCCAGTATCGGGATGTAAGCATCTTTGTAAGAGAGGTTGTGTCGGTCATCGCTTCATTAGGATGATGTCGGTGAAAGGACCTTGTGAAGGTCAAAGAGACCATCGTGTGTGCAGATGAAGTTGCTTTGATCATCTGATGGCTGAGAAATCCCAAGGGTGACATGAGTCATGAGTTGATGTGAAGTAGACTGACATGTAGTTTATTGTGGGAGAATATATGTTATGAAAACCTGACCCCTTTGAGCTATAGATGAGAAAGATGAGTCCATGATACATGGGTCCATTTAGGATGGATTGGTGGAGATACTTATGTTTAGCCTTACCCCTCAGGATAACATGATGTATGATGTGTTCCATGAGTCCAGTCTAGAGCGCTATGTGATGTACCTAAACCATGTGTTGAGCCATGAACCTATTGAGCTTCTAGGGAGGCTAAAATATCCTGAGTCACCTATGAGGGTACGAGATACCAAGGTGAGAGAGAACTCAGATGTAAGAATATAAGATGATAAAGGTTCCTTGGAAGCTCCATGGAGAGGATGAAGCCACATGGGAGCTAATGATGAACATAAGGAAGTCTTATCCTGTTTGTTTGTATGTTTGGCAGAATTTAGGGGACAAAATTCCTATAAGAGGGGAAGGATGTTACAACCCCAATTTTCGGGTTCTTTTGGGTGGAAATGCGATTTCCCCAAATAAAGGTATGGATATGTAAATTGAATGTTTAAATAGATTCCTTTGATAAATAGCCTTGTGTGTTTGATTTCGTTGGCCTTGTTGGCTATTGGGCCCAATAACAAGAAAAAGGAAATAAAAAGGAAAAGGAATTAGGTAGTAAAAGAATAACTAAGACAATGAGAAAAGAAAGATGTGGAAGCATCTAGAAGGATAAGAGTTATCCTTCAAGGAGGGATTTCGTATCTTTAGGATTTCTTGGGTTCCAAGGAGTCCAAGTTGCAAAGATAATAGAAGAAGAAAGAGATAAAGTTCAAATAAAGCATTATTAAGAAGGAAAGTTGAGATAATGACGAAAATGTAAGAAATATGTGGAAATATAGATAATGGAATCATTATGAATGCTATTCTGACTCCACATGATTTCTAATGGTAAAAGTAATCAAAATAAAGAAAATAAAAGATTAAGAGACAGAAAATATGCTTAAAATATGCCTTATTAAAGGATAACTTGCACATGAAGATAATGCCCCTTTCCTTTGGAATTTGGGACTCAAATTTGGTACACATGTGGATTAAGTCATTATGGACTTTTACTTAAAAATTTGGATCAATTGGATACACGGTTTTAGAGATATGATTTTTGGAATATTTCCTAAAGTAAAGAGGTTTGGTTTGAATGTCACAATTAATTTAGAATATTTTTTGGCTTTTATTTGAGTGCACGACATGAGGGCCGTTGGATCTAAGATACAACGATGGTTGTAACTTCATTCATTGTAGAGGAACAAGGAAAGGAGGACCAGAGGAAATGAGTTTTAGGATCGATTTTCTCGATGTTTGATGCATGAGCATCTATGTGAACTCTCCCATTATGTTCAGAACTACTTTATGAGTTGATAGATCTCGAGTTTGGATGGATTTCGAACATGATACTGTGTTTCCCCAATCCGTGGGGATGTCCACGCTGAGCCGGGTACCAGGCTATAAAAGGAGGGTATAAGACCTTGATGTGAGGGCACAAAGTCAATCTCAAGGTGCCGTAGGGCCCTTGGTAGTTTTACCTAGTGCCAATTCATTGAACAAATCCATAATTTTGGGAGTTGCTTCTTCACGGCCAACAATGGTGGCTCTGGGGGATTTCCTGTTCCTCACTATTGGACAGGCAATTTAGGCCACCGGTGAGTCCGCTCGGGCCTGTCAATGGTGATGGCACCTCCTCCTTAGCCTTCGACACTCTAGAGCCCACAGTCAACTGTCAAGTTGACCTATCCCAGAACCTGACTCGCGAGCGGGAGCTGAGCACAGGGAAGAAGACGATCAGGCTAAAAGCATGATTTTTTCCAATTCGTGCAGGGCTAGAAGCTAGAGGGCATAAGGGAAAAAGTGGAAATAAACCCTCGACCGGGCGCCTACCCGCGTGGAAAAGGAGAGCGAGCCGCTCTGCTGATGTGGCAGCATCCCATTGGCCCAAAAGGTAATTATCTCGCAAAATTCATAACTAATTATGGGTAACTTGGTTTGAGAAGTGCTATATATGAACATTTATTAGAAAAATGCAAGGAACCCAATAAAAATAGTTTTTATGCCTAAATATGTTCCTAATTTGAAAAGTACCTAAAGATACTATGTGAAATGCTTTCATGAGTATGAATAATTTTAATGATTAATGAATTGAGGGGATTAATATGGATGTTTCATGATAATATTAACTTGTTCTTAATAAGAAAGACGTTTTATGCCTAAAAAGATCATCAATATGCTTAATAGCTTAATTTAGGGTTTTGGTATGTTAATGTGCATTAATGGGCTTAAAACCCCTAATCTAAGTGATAGAGGATTTTAATGAGATATAAGTCGAGATCCTTTATATAAAACTGATGTTAGGTTAATCTCAATCCTAGTAGATGATAAAAAGGCTCTAATGTGATTAAGTTGAATAATTAGGATTTTGCCTTTAGATATGTTGTTTTTGGGGTTTTGGGGTTATAATGTAGATAAGTTGTAGATAAACCCTAACGATACCCTAATTTGGATTAGAAACCCTAGAAAGTGAATCCAAGTCAATAAAGTAGATTATTGATAAAGTGTGTAGTAAATAGAGTACATATGCGTTTTAGGATTCTTGATTGTGTGATTGTACTACTTGCTTGGATTGATTTCTTGGTTGGAATTGCTTAATGCTTGTGAAATATGCCAATCAGGGTTTGTGGTTACTTTATGAATAATCACCTTTAGTTTCATGAAGTTTCCCAAATGTTTCTCGATTGATTGCAACATAAACTATTGGATGTTTAATTCTGCAATCCTATAAAGTCCTTATGTGTATCACAATTAAATATGAATGTGTTTCTTGAACCTACATGCCAACCTGATGTATGTTGCAAGACAAAGCCCTAGAGGGAAGGTCTGATTTGGTGAAGCCCCAGAGGGAAGACCATTTGGCACCTCGAGAGGTGACCCCAGGAACCAAGCTCAAGATGGAGAAGGTGGCCTTATGTCCCTTGCAAGGACAAAACCCTAAGAGAGGGTAATCCAGGGTTTAGGGCAAAAGCGGTTGAGAAGTCACATTGAAAGCGTAATTTGGATTGTTAATCAATTATTTGTGATAATTAGGTTGTTAGAAACTATTTGTGAAATTGTGATTGTTCTCCACATACCATTATAAAAATATACTGACCGACATTTTGTTTGTCGGCATTTTAGGTACATTTCTGAAATGGACAAACAGTAAATCAAAATTTGTGAAGATGCAAGTAAACTATTCAAGGAGGATTGGTTAAATAGACTTTTTCTGTGGATAGAATTATAGATCCGAGTTTTACAAGGTATGCAAAAAAAATTATTTCATTCCAGCTTTCCAGATTAGTATTAGTAGACTTTGATAACTATTTTTTATTAAATGTCAAACCATGGATCCTAAAATATTAGGATAGCATCTCTGACCTCTTGGTCTCCTTTGATTGGGGGTTACCAGGAGGTAGGGTTGTTACACACAAGGAACTACCACAACTAGGGTCTACATCTCATGCAAAAACTTGTTGTTGATGATGAAGATCTGTGTTTGCCAATCTGGGTTGATCGGTTCAACCCTTGAACTAATTGGCTTGCCTCCTGGTTGATCGGTTGGTTTCCACCCCAGTTGTCTGGACTCCAATCCACCACCTTTTGGGTCCTCTAGTTGATCCACTTGGCCTCCAGTTGATTGGTCCCCCAGCTTGACAACCTATCTTATTCATTGTAATAAGAAAATAAACTATCCTACTATTACATAATTATAGAGAAACCTTGAGTTACATTTGAGAGGAGAAAAGGTAGGAGAGAATAATACTTTTACAATTGGAAGATAAGGTAGAGGATCGGTATGCAAAGTGAGATAGAATAAGAAAATAAGCAACCACACAACCATGCACAGATAATTAGGAATATTGGCAATAACCACACTACACATCCACCATAAAAACTCACTTTTAGGACAACTCGTGTAAATTGCATATATATCATATATGTATTAGTTTGGGGTTTATGTGGTATTTGATCGGACATTAATATTCACATTGTATGCAATAAATAAATGATAAAACCAAAAATCCAATCATATTGATAATCTAATTGTAGGGAAATATAGCATCAGGTAGGCAACAAAAATAAAAAAAATGACTACCATATTCCCCATTAAACCACCAGATCGTGTCAACAACTATATAATATAAAGAATGGTTTTGAGGATATACCTCATCCTGGAGAAAGTCAAGCAACAATCTCGTCATTGTTGTAGTCGTGCAACTGTCTTCTAGTTGCACTCAGACAACATCTGTGGCGGCTCCTAGTATTCACCATGGACAGTAGGTTGGCGTTGTCCTCCTAGTGGTAAGAAATGGCCTCCGCGCCTCTATGGAAGTCCACATGGACTGCCTAGAACTCATGTCGTCCTGCTAGAGTGGACAGGAAGGAGTTGTCCCTCTCGTAAGTGTACTAGTCACCAACTTACTCTCTGACAATTTTTCTTCGTTGTTATCCCTCCCTTTATCAGGTAGGACTTGCTCAGGCTCTCTATCGGTTACCACAAAGAGAGAGGACAGTAATTGTTAGAGGCAATTGAGTTGTATCTCTGAGAATTCCCCAATACCCCTCCATTTATAGGAGGGGTTAGGATCAGGGGTTCCAAGTCTATGTGGGAGTAGAAGGAATTGGAATTTCATGAATTTTTACAACCTACAATAGGAAAAACTATCGGTTCACCATGAACCGATCGGTTGACATGTGATCTGATTGGTTCACTCAATGAATCGGTCTTTTCAACATATTTCCTAATCGCAATTGTATTAATAATTCTAATTCAATTAATGCATGACATGATGTCATCACTAATCCTTGATGCAATCAGATTACACATCTGAACAGGGCAGTTCCTCTCATGAACTGGTCATCTCACGACCATGAGCCGATTGGTTCACTCAATGAACTGGTTGAAAAACTACTAGAGGGGGGGGGGTGAATAGAGTTTTTGAATTATTTTTACAATTTATTGAATTCAAACAACCACAATTGAAATTGGAAGAAAGAGACAGGTGTTTAGAGTGGTTCCAACTATAGCAAATACTATAGTTGTCAGTCCACTACCCGGTTGCTTACCCAACCGGGATTTGAAAGTATTTATTTTATTACCTCTCGAGGATTTATACAAAATACAATACTTTCCTTTACACCCTTTGAACAACCTTCAATTGAAGTAGGTGCACCAACTTTGAGGTAGCCTTCTTTGAAGTAACTCCAAGCTCCCCCTTGAAGTAGCCTTCCTCTCTAGAAGTAACCTCATGTTGCACCAGCCTTCTGAAGTAGCTCAAAGTCTCCTTCTTCGCCAAGAAGATCTTCACCCTCTCCAATCCGCAGCCTCCAACCTAGGAGTAGCAAGGAGAGTACAAACAATAATAGGGAACAAGAAAGAAAAAGGAAATTACAACTTATCCTTTGTAGCCCAAGGCTTGATTTGCCTAGATCAAGCGTATAGATCTCCTAACCAAGTGTGTGGACTTGTGATTGCAGTGGGTAGGAGATACTAGCCTATAGGACACGAATTATGAGCTAAGAAATGAAATGGCCAATTGTCACAATGCTCAAATTGCTCACAAACAGATTGCTCAAAGTATGCTCAAGGATTTCTCAAGTGTAGCAAGTGTATTTGAGTGTCCTATGGCTTGTCCTATTTATAGGAATGGCCTAAGGATGCTTAAGGACGTTCTAGACAACTTCTAGGGGTTTCTAAGTGCTTAACTAGCCGTTAGGTACAAAGTTGTTGCTTTAACAACGGCTAATTAATTAATTCTGCAGTTGCTGTCAGAGACCGTCTCGGTCGAGGAATGGTTGACCGAGACACCTACTCGGTCGAACTTTTGTCAACCGACAGGCACTCTGGAACAAGTGATTTGCAACGTCTTTCTCCAACTGCCAACTAACGTGTCTGTTGTGTCTAACGGCTACTTTGGATCTTTCTCGGTCGAGAAGATTGTCGACCGAGAGTGTCTCGGTCGAGGAGTTTGTCGACCGAGATTGATCCTGTTTCAATGTTTCAATTTAGGCACTAACTATATGTATGAGTGTGCAAATGTGATCCTATTTGAAGGGAATGACTTAACTAAATGTGGTGTTTAGCTAGGGAGAATCTAACGCTTGATTTACATGCAATCTAAGTACTTGTACATTATATATTTGTACAAGTTTTTACAAAGCGATTACATTGCATGAAAACATAAACATGTAAGCATATGGATTTCCCTAGTTTCTTTGTCATCCACCTTAATCCTGCACACTCAAGTAGCTCGTTAGATCAATAAGAATGAAATGTTTGTCATAATCAAAACAAAGGGATTTATAGATGTCCATTTAGCCAACAATCTCCCCCTTTTTGAAGATGACAAACATTTCCAAAAATATAAATAAAGGAAATATGAACCATATGAGTTTCATACCTTTAGATTACCTTTTGTAGCTTTTCCTCTTGATTATAAAATGTGTGCTTATTATTCCCCTTGAATTTTGGAACATGAAATCCAATTCACTAGGGAATATAGCAACTTTCAATGTAAAGCCAAGAGTTTATTTATGAAACTCATTGATTGAGTGTTTCTAAGTTTTAGTTTTATATTTATTTCTCCCCCTTTGTCATTTCAAAAAGATATCCGTTTAGAAATAAAAACTCCCCCTTAATTAGATGTCCCATCAAATCTAATGAAAAAGATGTCCATTTAAAAGCCAAAATATCATGATTCAAATAAGAGTTTTTGTTTAAGTAGCACAAATATCATTTTTATGAAATTCATAGATTTCTTCATAACCAAGAGTAAAAATACTGAGGTCGTAACAAGCTCCAAATGATGTTTGCAATGTTTTTGTAAGCTTCTCAATCAAATAATCAAATTTGTTTCTATGAGCTCCCCCTTAATCTTATACTATGCTCCCCAAGATATAAGTATTTTGCAATAGATGTCATTTTAGCCATAACTTGAACTTTTAGGTATTTGCAAAGATGTTCATCCTTTTTGATTTACTTGTATTTATTACTCCCCTTATTTTGTATGCTCTACAATAGTCTTATAATCCAGATTCAAATGATGCAAAAAAATATCCATTATAGGGATAACCAATGTCATTTCAAGCATGAAAAGATAGCCAAAACATGTAACAATAACCCATTTATTACAATTTTGCAAAGATTCCATTACAACTAATACAACTCCACATCTCACTGGAAAGACTTAAGAATTACATCAACATCAGGGTCTTTCCCAAGAAAAGGCTCAGCTCCATAATACTGAACTAATGTTTGCCACTCCAGAGCACCTGTCTTGGTTAAGGCATATGCCTCTAAGAAGGTTGGAACACGATCAAATCGAAAGTGAGCAGCAATATCTTGTAGTTGCATTGATGAAAACTGAGTATGTGTGAGATCAGTAGATGGTGGTGGTGGAGGTTGATAATAGTTGTAAGATGGGTTATATGGATTGAGCATGCCAGGATTTAAAGAGTAGGGATATTCATATGCTTGGTTTGGAGAAACAGTTTGCATTCTTTGGTTTAGATAAGTCATGGCATGATGGTTATAATCTAATTGTTTACTAAGATGATATTGTGATCCTGCAACATAGGTTAGAGTGTTTTGGATGGGGTCATAGGGTAGGCTGGTAGGAGGAGGTGGAGGTGGTATATCTTGTGTAGATGTTTCTCCTTCTACCCTAGCCCTCTTATGACCGAAATCAATCCCCATTTTTTCTACAGTATTCTTACTTATTTTTTGTGGTCTACGCTCCCATGTATATCCCATATCCTCAAGTTGAGTCTTAAGGAAATGTTGAGTAATTTGGCATACAAAATCAGCATATGGAGGATTGCCAGAAAACTCAAGCATGTTTTTAAGAATGATACGGATAAAATTTGTGGGAATACGTTGGATAATGGCATATATTAGACACATACGAAAAATAGGAACTTCAGATTTATTGGCTCTAGGATGTATGTTTGTTGAAACAATAAGGTTTACAATCCTAGCAGCTGGTTTGAGATTTATAGCATAGTATGTGCCTCTATCTTCGTGACAGGTTGTATTGGATTGAAAAATGGTCCTTTTGATGTCACTAAGACTAACGGTATGGTCATCATGGGCAAATTGATTAAGTGGGTTTCCAGAAGTAAGGTCAAGGGTGTCTTGATATTCATCTATGTCAATATCTAGCATGTCAAGAATATCCCCTTCAGTAAATCGGAAGCTATGCCCATTGACCATAGTATAGAAGAAGATGGTTTCATTTTCAGAGTGGGAGATGAGGTTAGCATAGAATTCATTCACTACCTTGATGGAATAGGAAGGGAAAGAAGGGTTGATCAATTCCTTCGACTTTTGCACTTCAAAGAGATCCTCGAGATCGACGATGTTGAGGAAGTCCATAACTTCAACTGGTCATCGTGGAAGAGGAGCTTTGGAGGAAATCCGTAGATATCGATCACCAGCATCTCCATCGACGAAGGCAATGTCGTTGATGATCGTCAGTGGTGGAGTATCTTCCCGAGCTTCCCTTCCTTTCCTGCCGGCGACCTTCTTCTTCCCACGAGCAGATGATGAGGCCATTGCGTTGCTTGAATGTGGAGAAGAAGAAAGGAAGGCTTGGGGATGAGGATGCTAAAGTTTTACACAAGAGTGTACTAGAGAGAGCCTATAGAAGCAAGAGTATGCAAGTGTGAGGAAGTGACCCATTTTTGGTTCCTTTTATAACAATCCAACGACCTGGTCGGCCGACGATTCGTCGACCGAGCGTCCGCAACGGTCATGTTGCAGACGCGCCACTCGGCTCCCCAACGGTAAGATTTACAACGGTCATATAACGGTCATAAACGGTTATAATGGTCAGTCATATCCAACGGCTAATTCTCGGTCGAACAATTGTCGACCGACATTGTCTCGGTTGAACATTTGTCGACCGAAAGTGTGTCCGATATTAAGTCTGTCTAGATTCTGTCGGTCGAGAGAGGGGGGGCTGACTGAAAGGTTTTCGGTCGAAGAGTTCGTCGACCGACAGACTTACTGAGTACGAATTTTGAAACTGATTTTTAATGTAAATGATAGACTATATTTGTAGAGCATATAGATGTTCTAAGGGAGTAATATTGTGTTTATTATTGACAATATTGGGACAAGTTAATTATACTCTTAATCATAAAATGATATCCAAATAGTTTATTATGTCAAACTTATTTTAGGTCGAATTCGACTACGACCATAGCGCCCCTTGGCTAAATTTTATTTCAACCAAGAGGCAAAATCTGCAGATTTCACATGTGAAGTATAAATTTTGCAGATAACTTAAAGAGATATCAATTAAATTACTTTGAATAAAATCTATTATGAATGATGTCCTTTTTATTATGAGTGCATAAATCAAGTCCTATTTCCGTTCATATTAATCATGTGATTCTTCAAGAAAAGACATATATCCTTGAAGGCATGAATGATATCTCAATTTCTTATAGATACCGATTGAGAAATTCTTTATTTTATGTTTTGCAAACCTTAAAGTTCCTTTTCTAAGCAACAAATAACCAATGAATCATTTTTCTTGCCTATGTATCATCAAGGATCCACGCATACAATAATCATTATCTATTTGTTCTATGTAACATAGAATCATCTTTATGAGCTGAATGATAAAATAGTGAAAGCATATTCATGATGTAATGATAGAACAATAAAATGATAATTCCATGAAATACAGTGATTCTGATCATTTAAACTAAATGTCATAACACATGATTTCTATATAGATAGACCATGAGATGCTTTAAAAATCATGTAAAACATTATAAAATAGTGATTTCTAAACATGATTTTCAGTTTTTTTCTTATTTAGAGGATCAATCAAAATGATGTCATTTATATTAAAAAAAATGATCTTCAACTTGTTTTGCATGTAAAACAGTTATTAATCAGCAAATAGATAGCCACTTGATCAATCAAATTATTCAGCAATTTTACTGCAGACTGAAATCAGTGACCTGTTCGGTCGAAGATTTCTCGACCGACTGACTGCTCGGTCGAAGATTTCTCGACCGATAAGGTTTCTGTATTATCTTCAGAACTATTTATTGATTCCAAGTAAAATATAGACTATATTTTACTCAATTATGCAATTTAAAAATCAGTTTTAGTTGAGATAAAACATATGAATATCAAAGTAACATTTAGATCAAATCTCAACTAATCATATTTAAATCTTTAAGTTTTGAGGACCTTAATTGAGATAAATTTTCAAGTTAGAAATTTTAGTTACTTGAATCATTTTGTATCTCTTTATGTTAAGTTGAGATAGACATAAAGATATGCAATTTAAAGTCTTCAGTCATATCTCAACTTAGTCTAATCAATTCAATTTGGGGGTTTTGGAACCCATACCAACTCAACATCCTTTTTCTTGTATGGGCATGAAAAAGAGTAGTGTCCAAGACGTAAGCAATAATGGCAACATATAGAATCAACCTCAAGTCTTTTTCTATGGTTTTGTTCTAGGTTGTTCTTTGGTACAAATGTATTTGTTCCTTTAGGTACATATATAGATTGATGTGCTCGTGTCTTTCTCCAACTAGATTGTTGATAAGATTTCCCCTTAGGCTTGTAACCTAGTCCTCTTCTCCCAATTTGATGATAGGGATTATCTAAGATTTGATCAAGAATGCCATTATTATTTAAACTACTAACTTTTTGTTGTAACTTGGCAATCTCATCCATTCTCTTCTTGATATCTAGTTTTGCTTGATCTAGGTTAGATGACAACGAATTTCTTTCTTTGACAATAGAATCATAATCTAGATGGGTGCATAAAATGGGTTGTTTTTGAAGATCATTCACTTGAGTTTGCAAATTAATCTTTTCTAAAGAGAGTAGATTGCAATTTGCCTCTATAGATTTTATCTTAATATCATGATCTTCAATGATCTTTTTAAGATCTTCATTTTCAGATGTAATAGCAAGAATCTTAGCATGTAATTCATCATTTGCTTTATTAGATTTCTTTAGTTTCTTCTTGCACTCAACATATTTATTATGTGTCTCTTCAAGACTAGCAACTATTTCTTCTTTAGATAAATCAAAAAGACTTACCTCTTCTTCTTCTTCACTAGTTGTAGCAATAAGACAATCCTTGTGTTCATCTTCCTTCTTTGATTTCCATGGGCAGCTAGTTGTTGTGTGGCTTGTTCCTAAGCACCAATTGCAACATGTTGTAGATTTGTCCAAGCTGCACCTTTTGTTGCGATTGTAATCACCATTACCCTCCATTCTTCAAGA
This sequence comes from Alisma plantago-aquatica, assembly GCA_963693085.1. Lineage (NCBI taxonomy): Eukaryota > Viridiplantae > Streptophyta > Magnoliopsida > Alismatales > Alismataceae > Alisma > Alisma plantago-aquatica. The sequence continues at coordinate 977,525,371 of OY856413.1, read as the reverse complement.
CCTGGTTAGGGTTCCTTGAAGTCTGCTCTGATACCAATTGAAAAACTACTAGAGGGGGGGTGAATAGAGTTTTTGAATTATTTTTACAATTTATTGAATTCAAACAACCACAATTGAAATTGGAAGAAAGAGACAGGTGTTTAGAGTGGTTCCAACTATAGCAAATACTATAGTTGTCAGTCCACTACCCGGTTGCTTACCCAACTGGGATTTGAAAGTATTTATTTTATTACCTCTCGAGGATTTATACAAAATACAATACTTTCCTTTACACCCTTTGAACAGCCTTCACTTGAAGTAGGTGCACCAACTTTGAGGTAGCCTTCTTTGAAGTAACTCCAAGCTCCCCCTTGAAGTAGCCTTCCTCTCTAGAAGTAACCTCCCGTTGCACCAGCCTTCTGAAGTAGCTCAAAGTCTCCTTCTTCACCAAGAAGATCTTCACCCTCTCCAATCCGCAGCCTCCAACCTAGGAGTAGCAAGGAGAGTACAAACAATAATAGGGAACAAGAAAGAAAAAGGAAATTACAACTTATCCTTTGTAGCCCAAGGCTTGATTTGCCTAGATCAAGCGTATAGATCTCCTAACCAAGTGTGTGGACTTGTGATTGCAGTGGGTAGGAGATACTAGCCTATAGGACACGAATTATGAGCTAAGAAATGAAATGGCCAATTGTCACAATGCTCAAATTGCTCACAAACAGATTGCTCAAAGTATGCTCAAGGATTTCTCAAGTGTAGCAAGTGTATTTGAGTGTCCTATGGCTTGTCCTATTTATAGGAATGGCCTAAGGATGCTTAAGGACGTTCTAGACAACTTCTAGGGGTTTCTAAGTGCTTAACTAGCCGTTAGGTACAAAGTTATTGCTTTAACAACGACTAATTAATTAATTCTGCAGTTGCTGTCAGAGACCGTCTCGGTCGAGGAATGGTCGACCGAGACACCTACTCGGTCGAACTTTTGTCGACCGACAGGCACTCTGGAGCAAGTGATTTGCAACGTCTTTCTCCAACTGCCAACTAACTTGTCTGTTGTGTCTAACGGCTACTTTGGATCTTTCTCGGTCGAGAAGATTGTCGACCGAGAGTGTCTCGGTCGAGGAGTTTGTCGACCGAGATTGATCCTGTTTCAATGTTTCAATTTAGGCACTAACTATATGTATGAGTGTGCAAATGTGATCCTATTTGAAGGGAATGACTTAACTAAATGTGGTGTTTAGCTAGGGAGAATCTAACGCTTGATTTACATGCAATCTAAGTACTTGTACATTATATATTTGTACAAGTTTTTACAAAGCGATTACATTGCATGAAAACATAAACATGTAAGTATATGGATTTCCCTAGTTGCTTTGTCATCCACCTTAATCCTGCACACTCAAGTAGCTCGTTAGATCAATAAGAATGAAATGTTTGTCATAATCAAAACAAAGGGATTTATAGATGTCCATTTAGCCAACACTGGTCGGTTTGACACTAATTCATCTAGAATGCAGCCAATACAATATTCAATCAACCTAACACTCCAACCGGTCCTTTCATCACATGAACAGATTGGCTGGGAGTCCAGTCAATTGATTTGTTTGCTTGAATTGAATACATATACACTTTAGTAATCAATTCAATTATCATTCATGATAAAAACTCCTTTTCCAGGTGTATCCTATGTGTGTGACCCTATAGGTCCCATATTACATTGGCAGTGAATGTCCATAACCAATTATGACATTGCAAGCAAAGAGTAGTTCCTAGTCACACATCATTCACCTAAGTAAATAGAAAGTTGGAGAACAACTTCAACCTAAAATATGTGTTTGGTGTGGTAGTGTTTGTATAGTTCCTTTGTCACTGATATCCAAATTGAACTTGAGGCATGGATCAGTCATCCTCTTCAAGATTCAATCTTTGTTCCTTGCTATAGTAGACTGTCTGAGATATATGTACGCTCAATATCACATATTGACTCACATGTGAGTGCCCATGCATTTCTCAGTCTCGTCCATCAAGTGGCCAGGATATCATACTCGAGTAGGAGGGAAAAATCCCATCTACATCACTCACCGTCATCCCCATGTGTTGGTGCACCCAATCATCACCTTTATGGCAACCCTTATTCAAGATTGCAGTGGATGATGTCAAAGTATATCGAATGACATGTGATGAGTGTAGTGATCTCAGGTCTAAGAACCCCAATCACCACCAACACTATGAGAACTAATTATGACTACCATTTTCATGGTTTCCATGTGTCACTCTCATTGTGGGTCTTTCGAATACACTATTCTCTCACAAGTATCTATATGTTTGGTTTAATATAACATATCATGATGGATGAGATTCTGTCATCAACCAACACACACTCTAGTCTTATGTGTTATTGTTGTTTATCAGCCTTCCACAATAACATCTTACTAGGAACATAGTAAGAATGTATATACTCTTAACATCTGTATGATCACATTATTCAAGTCACATACTTGAAGACATGTGTCATTGAGCAATATCATTCTTTGGACATTTATTATGTTACTTCATTATCTAATAACTGAATAAAATAGAATAAATTGGAAGCTTGCCTTTATTATTAATCAAATCATTTACAAGTTATGCCATTACAATCATCATATGATTGGATCTCTGGGCATACATACCAACAAAATCATTAACCGACAAATAGTGAGGAGCAGTAATTATGTGGTATGCAAATTTTCCTTTGAACATTAAGTATAGTCTCTAGTCAAGAACTTTAGTTGGGTGTGTTTCCATGTCGATCTTATACGTATGTCTCTGGCTATCCAAATGACCTATAGGGTTGCAAGTCATTTACTTATATGTGCATAGATGGTATATATATTGTCCCACAAAAGTTAAAATCAATGGTCCACATCTATTGGCTAAGAAGTTGGCCACTGCCAAATGTGGAAAGAGGACATGTGTTGGAATAAATCGTGGGGAACCACCAATGGCTAGTGGTGGGAGGTTTCACGAGACTGGGTATAGTATTTGTTAACTGTGGTAGCTAGATAGAATATCTAAAGATAGGATTGGGAGTATGAAAATGACATACTCGTTAAAATTTTATGGTCAAGAACCCCATTGAGGTACACATTGTCAATTTAGGTTCTTTTTTTTGCATATGAATAGCTACTCAAACAATTGTGTTTAATGAGAGGCCACTCGAATGAAATCCAAAACCACACAATGCGAGGTTAGTTTACACAATCAGTGTCAATTCTCATGGTTTTCATATATGCCTCTTCTAGTAAGATATGTAATGTGATATACCGTTTGAACAAAACGTCATTAACTAAGCTGAAGCGTTTGTTAGCAACGGATTAACGAAAATCACTAAAAATTAAAACCATTTACAAATAGATCCAATCAAGGGAAAACTCTTTCATAAAAGACCAAAATACTTCAGTTGCATATTGGTTCACATGTACATGTCTTGTACCAAGTCATCTCAAAATTACATTGACAGTTGCTTTGTTGAACTATACACAAGCAACATTAAAAACTTAAAAGAATTATGCCAAAATATCAGATCGTTCCTTTAAAACCAACTACTGACTCTGAGGACCTGAGAGTACAGATACGACACCTTGGACTTTATATACAAAGCTTGACAGCCAATATTTCCACCTGAAGGATTACTATTGTCTCTGTTGTTGCTGCTGCTGCTCTTCCTCAGCTGTAGGATTCCTACCTCTTTGTCGGCGTCTACCTAAAAATGTTGGATCCCACAGGGGTGAGACAATTTTTAAATTGCCCCAGCGAGAGATATAACCCTCTGCCGAAAACATTATTATTGCATTTTAATAGAAATAAACTGAATAGAGGAATCATGTATTTCAATAGCAGATAAATCAATGTCTATGCAGATTAGAGCAACATTCCTATTCAAGTATTTCAACTATAACTTGATAAGGCAGCATGTCTCTTATTCAATATGGAATTAAAGAACATAAGTAACATTTATGTATCAAGGACATGCTAAGCAAGATAACATCAACCAGTGGTTCTTGTATTTCAATCTTATGCAAATACGCTACACGACTGATTACATTTTACAAACATACTTAAGCTATGAGGAGATGAGATATACTGCTCATACTCCATCCGACCATTGTGAAGTCAAAATCGGTACCATACAAAGTCAATGGAAGAGCTGGCTTCCATGACCTGCCACATCTCGGTTAGTACGATATCACATGCATGACATCTTGTGTCTCTGCTACATAGCTTGCTAGGGTACAATGGAATCTTCGCTATAGAGTTACAGTGGCGGCTTTACTCTCTTCGCAATTAAGAGATTTCATGTTTACCTCCATCGATCCGGCATTAACATCATCGGGAGATTCATGATACATCCATACCGACACATATAATGAAGGATTGAGAGGTTTAATGTTTACCTTCCATCAATTCCCCCATTAGGACACATATATTTTCTCCTATCGACCCCCACATATTCAAAAATATGTGAACTCCAGGAGATCCCATTGGAAACCTATTTCACCATCACCATCTACTGATGATGATGGATATATGGTCAGAGCACTACATGAAAAGATTTTACTTGATTAATTAAGTACATTATCATATTCTTTTAGCATCATTCAAATTTTCAAACATAACTTATTAGGACAAATGCTACAAAGAAACATGTATTGTTTTCATCATTTACTTCTCAGTCTTTATAAGACATTGGGATCTCAGTCCCTCATTTCAATACTGGGAATACTAATCCCTTCACAAACTCAATGCCATAATCATATGATTCTGGGTATTCAAACCCTTAACTCATCACTGAGCATTGTTACCACTTTTTCAGGTAACTATCACCTTCAGGTCATATGACCAAGGTAAACATAACACTTGTTACACAAGCATCTCTCATGGCACTTAAGGCCCATTAATTCTCTTATTACCTCTTACTAGGTAACAAGGCATATTATGGCACATAAGGCCCAATAACAATTTTAATAAATAAAACATCATAGCTCATACCTAGCTATGTTCATCATCTCATGATACCTGCATGGTTAGTACAGATGATAATAGTTACATCAATATCATATCAGCACCATGAAAAACAAATATAGCATCACTATTCAAGGGTAACACCACTATTCCCTTACTAGGGATAGGGTTTCCCATATCAGGTCAATTGGGGATACTCATCCCATTACCCAGATCAGGGTTATGGTTTATCACCATATTGCCCAAGATTAGGGTTTCATATAGTATTTCAAAGCATCACACTAATTTTGAGTTCCACATCACATTAATATATCAGGGTTTTACATAACATCACCCTAAATTAGGGTTCCCCATAAAATCACCCTAGATTAGGGTTTACATTCAATATCCCACAATTAGGGTTTACTATTCATCCCAATTAGGGTTTCATATTCAATTACCCATAATTTAAGGTTTATTATTCATCTAAATTAGGGTTTTACATTTCATAACCCTTATTTAGGATTACTCATGTCATCACCCTCAATCAGGGTTTCACTATTACCCTAGATTAGGGTTTCACTCAGAATTGCCCTGAATTAGGGTTAGGGTTCATTAACCTTCTCGATTAGGGTTTTCATGATCTCTTCACTAAGGATCATACCCTAATAACCACATGATTAATATTGATGTATGAATTCCTTTCTATCATCCTTTCAACTTGATTAAGTTACATCAACCCTTCAATCAAGTACATAAAACTATGATTGACATAGTGCACTAAGACATTGCTTTCATAACCTTTTAGGGTTACTTAATCTAAATGTACTAATCATCTAGGTACTTTAGGGTTTCAACCTTTGTACCTAACATTACTAATCATCATTGGATTAATGGATCAATTATCATCTTAAAACTCCAAATGATTTGATCACATTGGACCTCCATTCGGTTTTGGGTTTTCAACACCAAGCGGTTTTGAAACCGTTTGATTCCAAATGGTCCTGAGACCGTTTGACCCCAAATGGTTTCAAGACCATTTGGACTCAAACGGTCTCAAGACCGTTTGGGCCAAAACAGCCTCAAAATCGAAAGGGTTCATTTGATAGAATCATCAATCAATTGATCATAGTTTGCTATATAGAATTTGCCTTCAATAGTGCTTTGAATGTTCATCAATCAACACCATTGGATCTTTAAACCTTAAAACATCAAGTATTGGATCACCAAATGGTTTTGGTTGACTTGGTCTAAACGGTTTGAAACCGTTTAAGGCTCCAAATGGTTTTGACCTAAAAGTCTGAACGGTTTGAAACCATTTAAGGCTCCAAATGGTTTTGAACTTATTTGTCCAAACGGTCAACCCAAATATATTCAAACGGTTTGAAACCATTTAAGGCTTCAAATAGTCAACTATCTCATTTAGTCACACTTTAGAAAATATAAATGTATAGGATGTGATCTTGTCACACTATCACCACATGATGCATGTATCACTGCCATTCACCACATCATCAAAACCAAAGTCACATGCTATGGGATTTCAACATGCCTCTTGAAGGCTCATTCAACCTGTATCATATTTATTCACCATAGCATACACTAGATATGATCATAAAGTTCATATCACCTGCATGGTTAGAAGTTCATAAACAAGAAAGATAACCACATAACATCATAACCATTCTAGGAGAGAGAACAACAAGCAAGTCTCATCTCACATTATTAGGGTTAGGGTTTCTTCTTAGTCGATTAGGGTCTACAAAGTTAGACTCAACCCCCCCCCCCTAGATTCACCACCTCCCATCATCTTGGGAGTATATTAGGATTAAGGAGCATCATTAGGGATGATTAGATATTATTCCAAATAGTACTATACATGACCTATGCATCACACATACAAGAGTATCATTAAGTGTCCATGCATACCTCTCAACCACCTACCATCATCTTGTGTTGACGACATAACAACTAGGTCGCAACCACCCAACCTGGTCCATGTCATGAATGTGACATCTATTGTGTCTTGACCACTCATACCAATAGGTTGTGGCCCCTTCCACCTAGACCATATCGCGCCCGCAAAATCTAGGGTTAGGGTTCTAACCTTCCACAAACATCTCGACGTAGAAGTGTCTTGACCTCAAGGCTATCTCGACCACCATCCAACTACTGGATTGTGACTACACCACTTGGTCCATGTCCTGACCATGACATCTAGGGTGTCTTGACCGTGAAACCTAGGGTTTGGGCTCCAACCATTTCCAACTGTCGTGACCTATAGATGTCTCGACCACCATCCAACCACAAGGTCTCAACTAGACCACCTAGTCTATGTCACGATTGTGACATCTAGGGTGCCTTAACCATCCTAAGGAAAGATATCTTGGTCCCAAAATAGAAAACAAGACCAAGGAAGACCACAATCAGCATGAAGGAGAAACCCATGTAAATGATTATCAAGAACCCTAGGTCATAGATCATGAAACCACCAAGAAAAGATCTCATCCAAGAGAGAGATAACCATGATCAAGGTATCCAAAATAGAACCTAACCTCCCTTCAACATCTAGATACACAAATACCATGCATGAGAGAAAGACCAAGGTCAAACGATAGGGAAGAACTTCCATAACATATCCACCACAAAATGAGTGCATGTAGATTAGGGTTTCAGATTTCTGCTAAACCAAGCAATATCTCTCCACCAAACAAGTTCTAGAGATTATCACTATCTACTAGAATGATAAGGGAACATTTTAGAGAGAGAAGATAGTAGAAAACATGCATAAAAGAGTGCAACAATAGAGTATTTTAAGTGTTATATAACCCTCCTTAAGAAGATCACCTCCAAGGATTCCAAGCTCCAAGATCAAGAGCTCCAAGTATATGATCCAAGGGTTGAAGAAGCTCCACAAAAAAGCTCCACTCTCAGCCACAAGATCACATCAAGAAGGAGAAGACACCAAGGTCAAAGATCATCCAAGAAAGGAGAACCAAAAAGCTCTAGGCTGAGCCAAAAGAGAAAGGGAGAAAGAGAGAAGAAACCCTCCTCACTCTTGGGCCAACCTTATCAAAACATGGTTTATGACCCTTGTGATGAGGAGTTTCTCTCCTAAAATGACCACCATGGAAGAACCATGGTCTAGGGCCGAGAAAAGAGAGGAAGTTGAAGGTAGGATATCAAAAGAAATGTCATGAAGGAAGGTAAACACTTACCAAGGTTGAAGATGAGATATGGTTGCCACAAACACCACATGCAAGAAGAGAGTGGGTCACCAAGCTGCAAGGATGGATCTCCTTGATCCACCAAGCCCCAAGAACAAGCAAAAGAGAAGGAAGAAGATGGAGGGTTGAAAAGGTTACAAGCATGAAGAGATAAGGGGTTCTATAGGTGAAAGATGAGAGAGAAGGCAAGGGATGATGTGTAAGCACTTCAAGGTACTAAAGGGACACTTGTCCACTCAAAAGACCAACATGCACCCACATGAAACCACCTTAACCATGCATGAAAGACATGGTGATATAGTCTAGGTTGGGTCTTGACCACCTTGGTCACCCACATGGTTGCGGTCATGACCCTCCCATAGTTTACCATCCATGGTCGCGACATACACTCCACCATCAACACAAGGTCGAGACTAGGAACTAATTCAAACCCTAGGTCAAGACATCCTATAAGAGAGAAACCATCTCAACCCAAGGCCATCCAAGAACACCTTTATTGTGACCCCACCTTCTAGAGGGGGTGCCTCAACTGTGTCACCTTCCAAGCCAGCCCTAGGTCGTGACCTAGGTTAAGACAACACACCATATACACATAGGTCGAGAGACTCAACATTTATAAAAACTCTAATCACCACTAAGGGTGACACTCCTCAACCAAGACCCAAACAAGGCTCCCACTTCTTTCTATTTACTCTAGATGATGTCAAGAAAGAAAAGGAACACTCTAGAGGTGATAAATTGCACGTTGACCCCTTACTTTGGTTAAATTGCAATTTGCACCAAAACTGGCACAAAAAGCATAAACAACATCCAAACAAGCTCAAAATTGAAACTTAAGCTTTTACATAAGCCCTAATTACATCTCAAAAGTTTAGAGAAAGGTTAAAAGAACAAGATTTAGATAAGGAAAATAGGGTGACCCCAAAACTCAGGTCATGGGTCTTATAATCCATAAAACCCTAACAAGGATTTTGCCCCCGAAATCCTAAGAGAAAATAGAAGGATACTTCCTCCTCATCTCTTCCTAGAGCTCCCACGTGGCTTCCTTAACACCATGATGATGCCACATAACCTTTGCAAGAACTATGTATTTCTTCTTCAGATACTTCATTGCTAGAAAATAGCACTCTTTTTCATTTTGGATCTTCCAAATCATTCCCACAGTGGATCCAGACCAATTTTTTTTGTGATCCTTCGATCAAATTATTTCTTCAATTGATAAATTAAGAGAACAAAAGAAAATAGTGTAAATTTCTCTTATCCCATTCGGAAGAATACCGTCCTTAGAGTTCCCCTACAAACTATTCGTGCTAAAATTGATTATTATTCCTATACAGTTCGAACTATCTATGGGGTATTAGGCATTAAAATTTGGATATTTGTAGATGAGGAACCAAAGATTTTTGGCAAATCCAGTATCCTATCAAGGATCAACACTGGACCTTCCACATAGGACATATCCTCATCAAGCTATACCTCCACTGGCTGTAACACTAACTCTGTATTGGGATGGCACTTCCTCAACATACTTAAATGAAATCCTGGATGCAACCTGTGCAACTCTGGTGGCAACTCCAACTTGTAGGCCACCTTCCCCAACACGTGCCACCATAGGGTAAGGTCCCATAAACCTGGGAGCCAACATACCCTTCTTACCAAACCTTAGCACACCTTTCCAAGGAGATACCTTGAGGTACACTCTGTATCCTACTTTGAACTCCAAGGATCTACACCAATTGTCCACATATGACTTGTGCCTATCCTATACTACTTTCAACTACTATTAAATCACCTTGATATTTTCTGTCATCTGCTACACAAGCTCAGGACCAATAATTTGATATTCACCTATCTCATACCAACACAACAGAGACCTACAATGTCTCCCATACAATGCCTCATAAGGTGCCATGTCGATGCTCCATTGATAACTATTATTGTAGGTGATATCAGAATGAGGTGGACATCCCAGCTGCCCAAAATTGAAGAACACAAGCTCTCAGCAAGTCCTCCTGGGTCTGAATGGTCCTCTCAGATTCACCATCTATCAATGAGTGGAAAGTAGTGTTGAACCTCAACTGTGTACCCAAAGTTGTGTGTAATCACTCCCAAGAGCAATTTGTGAACCGAGGACCTCTATCAGACACGATAGTAATTGGCACTCCATGCAAATGCACTATCTCATCAACATAGATCTAGGAAAGCTTCTCAACTGTATACGTTGTCTTCACAAGAAGAAAATGCACTGACTTGGTCAACCTGTCAATGATCACCCAAATGGAATCATGACCTTTGGTTGTCCTAGGTAGACCAACAACAAAGTCCATAGTCAAATGATCCCAATTCCACTATGGTATGGGAAACGACTGCAAAGTCCCTACAAGATTCTGGTGCTCGACCTTAACCTACTGACACACACCGCATCTCACAATGAACTCACCTACATCCCACTTCATTCCATGTCACCAGTACATGTCTTTGAGGTTATGATACATCTTGGTGCTACATGGGATGCATAGTGTACATAGACGAGTGAGCCTCCTCTAGAACCATCTTTCTTAGATCATCAACGTCAGGAACCACAACTATGCCATGGTAACAAACTATATTGTCATTTGATTCATGAAAGCCATCATGCTTCTTTCTGCTAAACTTTGATCTAATCTACTATATCCCATTATCAACCATTTATGCCTCTCTGATCTGCTGTCTCAGCGTGGGCTTCATCTACAACTGTGCTAGCAATCCTACCAGCAAGGAAACCTCCAACTTAACATTCATATGACGTAGGGAGATCAGCATGTCTCTCTTATGGCATACCAAGGAACTCAATTGCTCCCTTTCTATGGATGATGACAAAGAAGACTTCCTACTCAGCACATCTTCCATGACATTTGCCTTCATTGGATTATAATCAATCGTGCATTCATAATCCTTGATTAACTCCATCCATCATCATTGCCTCATGTTTAACTCCTTATGTGAAAAGATATACTTTAGGTTCTTGTGATCCGTGAAGATCTGACACTTTTCACCATAAAGGTAGTATCTCTAGGTCTTCAAGGCATGAACCTTAACAAATAACTATAGGTCTTCAAGGCATGAACCTTAACAACTAACTCCTTGTGTTTCTTAAGATGTCGAGAAGTAAAAGAACTACATTCTTGTCCTGCATCAACACAAAACCCAAACCATTCTTGGACGCATCATAGAAGACAGTGTATCCTTTCCCTTGCTCAAGTAAGACCAGAACTGGTGCACTTATCAACTTCTCCTTCAATGTCTGAAAAGCATGCTGACATTTGTCATTCCAGACAAATGACACATCCTTCCTTGTCTAACTTAGTCAGCGCTAGAGGTATAGCACTGCAGTTCTGAATGAACCTCTTGTAATATCCTGCCAGACCCAAAAAGCTACACACTTCTATCGATGTATTTGGCTACTCCCACTCTATCACGAAATCAACCTTCTTGGGATCAACACAAACTCCCTCAGAAGAGATATTATGCCCCAAAAAAGCCACCTCCTTTATCCAGAACTTGCACTTGCTGAACTTGTTGTCAATTTGAAGTTGCCACAACAAATTCAATGCCTGATGAAGATGTTGTTCATGTTGTTGCCTATCACGACTATATGTCAAGATATTGGTGCATCTGGCCCGAGGTGTACACACTAGACAACTAAGGGTGGCTATATGCACTCCACGGGACTAGAATACACGGGAGGGAACTCAAAATTTGTATTGGCCCTAACCAAGTTGATCACAAAACCAAACAGATTGCCCGCAAGCGCACGGGGTACTCCTGTAGTATATGTGATTGGCACGGGGTCCTCAGGGATAGAGGGGGCACTAGAGCTAGCCTAGTGTTGGTTATGTTCCTAGTGTGGAGATCAAGGTTTAAGGGTTTTAAAAGGGTTTGTTTGGTGATTAACTTAAGTGAATAGACATGAAAGGCATAATTGAATCTAAGTTAACAAAAAGCTAGATTACCCTAAGCAAGTTGAATATAAGCAACTAGGTTAAGCAATTAACTAAACGAGAGCAAGATGAACTACACTACTCTAGCAAGGCAAGAAGCAATTTAGAGACTGAGTTAACCACTAAGAAAGAAAGGATCTAAATTAGCCCTAACTATCAAGACTAAGAAATTGATTAGATTAAGCAAAAGCAACTAAACTAGACATGCATGAGCAAGCAAGCAAAGCAAAATGGGTTTTAAGCAGTGATGATTAGGTAGGTGGGCCATTTAGGGATGTGGTTTGATATTAGTTGGGGGATCTCAACATAGCAAGCAACTATCACAATTCTATCTAGATTACCAAACCAAACAACAAGGCAAGTGCTAGTAGAATGTACCCTATACTACTAGTTGGGGAACTAGGATTAGGTGTAATTCTAGTAGAACTTGTCAAGTCTATGTCTCTAGGGTAAGTGGTATTAGGTCAATTGAGAGCCAAGGCTAGAAATGGGAGTAGAGATGAGGGTTTTCCACCTCGTGCCACTAGCCATCTAGCCTTTAGAAAGCCCTAGGCAATAACACTAATCACACTTACACTAGCCACTTAGATCTCACACTCACTTGTAGGAGGAGGGATGTGTATGTAGGAATAAAGGGAGCTAGTAGGGATCCACTAATTGGACCTAGGAGACATTCCTAAGATTGCCACATACACTCCAATTCCTCCTAGAAGCTAAGTGTCATCAAACATCTCAAAGCAAGCAATTCATGTTATAAGCACAAACCACATGCAATAAAATAGGAAATGAGCTAGAAGCAAGAAGAAATCATCATAGATAGAAATTATGTTCATTACAAGCTATTTCCCCCCAACATGGTATCAAAGTCACATTTTAACCCCAAACAACCCACCACTAGGGGCTTAGCTACACATAGTCAAAGAAATAGCAAAAGAAAGGCGAAGAAGGGGAAGAAACTCCATGGAGCTCAGAAAAGTAGCCTTCTTCTTCACCTCCTTACTACTGGGGATTTCCTCTCTCCTCCATGAAGATATGGGGGATTATGGAGGAAAACCTAGAAAACTAGGTTTCCAAGGTGAAATGGGGATGGAAATGGTGGGTGGAGAGCATAAATGCAAGGGAAATGCACTAAATGCTCAAGGAGAGGAGTAATGGAGGCTAGGAGCATCTAGGGAAGCTAACCTAGTGCTATGGCCACCACCCATGTATATATAGGTGGTGGCAGAAGCACTAGGGTAAGTAGGGGTATTGTGGGAAAATCAGTGTAGAAAGTGGTAGGCTTAGGGTGGCAAAACAGCCGCATTGATGGGCCACAACCATGGTGGGTAGAGATGAGAACGGTCGTGGAGCTTGGACACAGGCATGTTGTGGAAGGGTGGTGAAAGTGCTAAGTCGGAGGTGGCCATGGCTGTGGCGGAGTGCCATAGTTGTGTTGGGTGAGAAACACCACGGCCGTGTTGGGTAATACAGTCATTTTGGAGGAGGAGGACTGGTTCGTGGGGCAGTAGCACGGGTGAGTTAGTCTTCAGTGGCCATGGTCATGGTGAATTGGGTGCGACTCTGTTGATTTTGGGGTTCTTGTGATAAATTCCAACGGCCGTTGTGGGGAGCCATGACAGTTTTCTTCTCTGGTGGAAATGACTGTGCTGATGGCCACGACCGTGGTATCTTCAATCAGTCACGGCCGTGCTGATGGGACACGACAGTGGTAAGTTGGGGTAGCTCCCTGTTGAATCTAGCACTTCTTCACCAAAAAAGACACGACCTTGGGGGTATGCCCACGGCCGTGTTGGGGTCTGCATCAGTCAATTGACCATCAAACTTCATCATTCATGGATTTCTTTGCTTGATGACGACTCTTGGCCATTGGGGGTAGGTTGAGGGAGCTTTTAGGACTTCTTTGGACCCCTCCATGAGTGGAGGAGCCCTAGAACTCCTTCCTTCTCTCTCATCCATCCAAAGCATGGTCCAAGTTCCTGAGAATAGTGCAAAGAACATCCATATGTGCATTTGGCAATAATAAACATATTAGGGTAAATAGCTTGTAATCTAACATGTTTAGATGTGATTTAAGTACAAAATGACACAAGATGGAGCCCTAAAATAGGACTACATCACCACCCAAAACTTAAAACATACTCGTCCTCAAGTATGCTCTAACTTAATCTCTCTTTTTAGTTTTCATTCAATACACAAGAATGGAAAATGCATAGCAATAGAAAATTATTGATTACATGGTCTTAGAAGTGACTAAGTGCATGTGTTCCACCTCTCTCCCTTCCTCTTTCACAAACCAATCATGAAATGAGCACTGAGCATACAAACTTCAAATATAAAGTGTAGAAAACACAAGTTGTCCATATGTCCTTCATGTCATTCCGGCTAAACTGTTTCATGTTGGTGTTAATCAAAGATGATTAGGAGTATTGTTTTGCTTTCATGCATTCACTCTTATGCCTCAAATCACACTAAATTACCCACATGGTTGTAGAAAAGGGTAAAGTGAGCTATATTTGATGTTTTCTAGCTCAATGGGTGTGAAAAAGGAAGAAAGGATTGCGGTAAGATTTGGAGTGCTTATACACACTCATCTTTTCTTTATTTGAATGCTCTTAGACAGGAGCATCCTTTTATTTTATTTTTCTTTTCCCTTGGTGTAGATAGGGCATATGGTGGATAGAGTGAAGTGGGGAGGTGGAGATGTGGCCACCCCAAACTTTAGGGGGTGGCCATGGCTGCTATGTGCACTTTGGCATCTTTTCATGAGACGGAGAGGTATGAAGATGGTGAAAGAATAGTTGGATCAAAGAGGGTTCATTAGTGTAGTCTTCAACATAAGGTTTCTTGCATGAAAGTTCATCCAAAACTTCATCAAATGATATCACACCACATGATAGAGCAACATGACATTCACATTTCTACCAAGTGATTCCATAGACTTTAAGCATTTGTAGCTTGCTCAATTCACAAAACAACCAAAACATTCACAAACTTAAGAGAGGTGGTGCACATGTAAAGATTCATCAAACAAGACCATATAGCAATAAAATCTAAGAGGATGGCATGCATTTGTCAAAGGATTAAAAATTTCATTTCCAACAATGGAGATTAAGTCAAAACATGCTTTTTGGGCAAGAACAAATAAGCTTGGGAAAAAATTGGCCAAAATGGTGCCAATTTGCCTTCAATCACATCTCAACCTACATTATTGAACTTAAAATAGTAAAGCAAGCAAGTCCTAGATAAAACATGCAAAAATTACCAAAAATCTACATGATATGCAATGCATGGTAAAAGGAGCAAAATTTTTGAAAAATTAGGCAAAAATGCAAGAAAGCAACTACATGCTATGCAAAGATGCAATAAAAAACAAGAATAAGAAAAAACTAAGCTACATACACTACAAAAAATATATGATTTAACTACAATTATTCTAATTACATATATATTATATGTAGTTGAAGCCACTTTTGTTTACAAACTTTAATAGTGTAAGTAAATTACTATAGTTAATTATATTAATTAGACTTTAAAACTCTCTAACCTCTCCACCATCTCTGTCCTCAATTGAAATTTCACTTCCCACACACAATTATCTCCCGTGCGCTCATTCTCTGTTCCTCCCCAATCATGCATCTTCCCCTCCTCCCATTTCTCCCTACACAACCCCTCCCCATCCGTGACCTAGACTCTTCTCATGTCCTCAAACTTCACTCCTCCATCTTCTCCTTTAGTACCACCCTTCTCTTCTCAACACATTCATCCAACAGCCTTAGGGTCTGCTCTTCTTCTCGGTGGCTCTGCCCAGCAGCTTGAGGGAGAAACTGCTCACTCTTCTACTGAGAGGCTCCAGTCATCACCCTAGACGTGTTGTAGGCCCTAAAGCCACTGCCTCAAGCCCATCATACCTCAGTGACCACTCATCTCCCTTTGGTAATGGTCGACTCTAATCTCTCTCTGATCATCTTCAGATTAGCAATCTATTATCCTTCCATCTTAAATCATCTTCACCATAGTGATATTACCATCTCCGTTTGTCCGTGGCTCTGATCTCTACAGTAGGTAAGTACTCATTGCATCGAAGATGGATAAATACATCTATCTGGTAATATTTTTATTTTATAGATCATGTATTTGAGGTTAAATGTATTATGGATGTATGTGAAAGAAATATAAGCAGTGCTAAAGACTCTCTCTAGGCTTTCACAATCATGGGTTGTTGATGTCTTTGATTTCTTTATGCATTTATTGACTCACAGGAAATTTCCAAATTTTGAATATCATTGTTGTTGCATTCTATACAGACTCACAGGGAATTGTGTTCTATTGGATCTGATCTGTTATGCATATTTTGTACTATCTAATCTATAAACTTTATAACTTAATTTACCAGGTGTTGTTGATATTTGTAATTGATCTTTATTGTTAGCAGGTGCCAGGACATCTGAATCCATATTGGTCTCTTAGGATTCTTAAGAAAATGATTTGCAAGAGCATAATAAACAAATACACCCCTGCAATCCTCTAATTGTAATCATTCATGGATGGCCAGATTCAATTTCCTTTACAAGATATTTGAAGTCATTGTCATTTCTTGCATCTTTGGGATACAACCTGCTTATCGTAAATAATAGGTTAGCATCGTCTATTCCCAAACCTACTTATATGAACTCTTCCTTAAATTCTTATGAATGAACTCTCTTAATACTTTTCAGCGATCATACCTACACCACAAATTAGTTGATGTTGTTCCCTTGTATAATCAGTAGACGATGCATGCTTCTCTTCTCATCTAGGTATCTATTTTCGTGTCTCACTCTTACCCTTATTCCTGAGACATAACATCATGTTCTTTTTTATTGCTGTCCTTATTCCCCAATGGCTTGTTAAAGGTTATCATAATTGTGAGTATTCTTACATGTTAGTAGGCTCTCTGATTTTACTTTTTCCTTGTGGGGTTTCATTGTTCCTGAGGTAGTAGAAATTAAGTGATCAATATTCAATACGAGATTATGTGTGTGTATCTAAGGAGTGTAGGAATTTTCCAAGAATTTTTGTCTACTCTAACTAAAATTACTCTCAATGCAACTATTAATGTTTATACAGCCAGAATTAGCTTGGTAACTCTTATTGTGACCATGCATTGTCGTCTTTGCAGAGGATAATAATCTCTGAAAATAAATGGTACCCTGGTTTTAAAAGAACTTACCCAAAGGAATCACAATGATGAGAAACCAAACTATCAAAAAGCTGAAGAAAGTGAATTGCAACAAAAAAATGAGGATGCGCATAATTGAAGAGGAAATATTTCTGGCAAGTGTTGGTGAGGCTTTGATTGTCCCTAAGAATTGAAACTACCATCCTTTTGCTCTACTCTATCCCTATTTTTTGATGTTTCCATACGTGGTTGCTTCCCAAGAAGAGGATCATTCTTCCACAAAACCTAATGAAGACATTATATGGTTCAAGAAAGGCAAAGAAAAATCTATGGGGGAGTTCTGGTATTGTTTTATTCAGGTTCATTCTGTAGCTTGCTTTTAATGCCAATTTAAAATCTCTAACTAAAAGTTCATGTAGTAGGTAGATAAATATATTCACATAAAGTCTAACTTACCTTTTTCATTTTGATGTATGTACTGATTGATTGCAACATTCACACTATAGAAGAGTTATCATTGACATCACGAGGTCAGAACATGGAGGTATGTCTCTCATCCTATAGTTTGGGACTGAAAATTGAAAATCTCATGCTACTTATATATGATCCAAATGTGGATTCATTAATGACAGAAGCCTCCTACTGAAATATGTAGCAATGCATAATGAAACATGTGCCTCGTAAGGGTGATTTGATCATGTAATGATTTTGTTGACAGCGTGCCATAATATGCTTTGTGTTGATATGCTAGTCATTTTCTTGCCCCTACTTTATCCCTAATATAGCTAGCACTCTATCCAAAATTGATGTATCTGTGAATATGCAATTCTAACGTGAGGTTTTGTGGGCCAAATCAGCTAGTCTACTCTCTAATTTTTGTAGGTGCGTGAAATTTTTTCTCGCCAATGTCTAAGAGTGAGGAACTTCATTTTAGTATCTCGAGAGAAAGTTGCAAGGACTGTACCTAAAACATCTACAAATGATAGATCTACCAATACAAGTCATGCTAATGAGATTTCATCAGTTATTGAACAAGGTCTAGACAATAATATAGTGGAACATTATCCTACTACCGTTATCAACTTTAACGAAGCTAGTAATCACCTTCCTTAGAGGGAAACACATCACGGTTCCAAGAAGCTAAAGAATGCATGAGAAAGTGATTCATTCATATTAGACAAATAGATCAAACCTGATGGAAAAAACCTCAAGCATATCTTCAAGTTGATGAGGAAACCAGAACACTTTTCAATCCAATCGAATTAATGGAATGGATCATGTAGATAATAGTTCTATAAAATTATATTGATAATTGTTGCTTCATTTTGCATCTATATATTAAAATTGTGACAAAAGAATAATTTAGTCCAGATTTTCTAGATTTGCAAGCAAAGGTGGTATTACCATTTTGGCAGAATGGTTGAGTCAAGCAGTGCGAGCAGAACATACCACTGTCATTCATTTTATTTTTAATATTTTGTTGTCAACTTCACCTATCAAATTTCGTCCTTTACCTAATATCAACTTGCTTTTGATGTGTGGTTGTTTGATATCCTTTTTTATAAGTACTTTGTCACCATCTCCTCCATAAGGTTTTGCCTTTACACGTATTCCATACTTCAAACAGTGGATAAACTGTGTATTTGTGACATCCAAGTCTACCACTATGATTCTTGAGTTTTTTGAAATAGTACTTTGTAACTCATGTTTTGGTAGGGTACTTTGTGTCTCCAAAGTTCATAGATTGTGCACATACCAGGGTTTGATAATGTTGCTACATATTTTCTCAATTTTTATCTAGAGTACAGTTATGCCATTCTTCTCAATTTCCCTATACACTGTAGTCAATATAATATTACAATTCCCATCATTAATGCTAAGGTAAATTTGCTGACCACTTTGAACGCGATGAAGTTCATCCCATGATATTTGTTGCTTATTTAATAGCGTCTTTGGATAATCATCTCTTACTTATATATACACTGAAATGATAAATGTATTCTGATGTCACCTTAGGTCAACATTATAACTGTAACTCTATTTACTCAATTTCTAACTGTCATACTACAACATGTGATGTTAGCTTTAGGACTAGTAGCCTAGGACTTTGTAAGAATCTGATACATATACAAATAGAGGCTATTCGAGCATTTGGGAATCTTTCAAGGAGTTTAAGAAAACATTTTTCTGGAAGCTCACACTTTCTTCTCCTTTTGCTTGAATGTTTTGTACATTACTTCTTTTTATATTATTTACATATTATATATAGCTATGTGTGGATGATATATTAGTTATGGTAATAGATCTTCTTTACTAGAAGAATCATCAATGGGTATGCGTATACATGTTCGTTGAGGGATCTAAGTTTACCTTCAATATTTATAAGAATAGTTATACTCTGTAGAGATTCTTCAAAGTATCTAATCATTTGAATATTGCTCTTGAGTTTTCTGCTATGTGAAAAGAGAATATTCATAGGAATGCTTTATCTAAGGCTTACAGAGTCTCACTCCGACATTGATCCCTTCACTAGTACTATCAAAATTCCCTTATTCCTGGAATTCCTCCTAACAATAGTCATCAATGTTTCTTTCCTTTATTAGTACCATAACCTTTGATACGATTTCATAATTTTAGCTCACCAGAATTATAAGGATAGGCACAATTATATTATAAGCCATACTAGTATATATTTTAGAATGATTAAATAGTTTGTTTTATTTTGTAATTTATTGTAGAGATGTGCCCATTTATTGTTTTCACTATGGCAAGTGTGATTAACACAATGGCAATTGACTGATGGAGAACTTTTGGTCATTATTTAGTATTTGGTTTGTTATTCATAGCTGCAAGTTGCTCTTGTGACACCTTTTGGTCAATCCTATAAAGATATTTGACTGCTAGCTTTAGATGCTACCCATGGCAGACACTTATTAGATTTTCAATTGATTCTTTGAAGTCAGGGTGTTGCAGATAACATTCAGAATATTTAGTGCAGATTATGAAAGTTGGGTTGATATAGAATATTTGTAGGCACGTTCCTACTAATTTTTAAACTTCTCAAGATCTAGAAACTAATTTTGTGTTCATTCTACAAGGTCCATTTACTACATGATCAATGGATGTCAAGATGGAGGTAGGTCACAAACTGGGGTATTTCTATTTATGTTTTAATTAAGTTCTTTCCTACACTAGTTACAAGGTTACAAAATGATATGAAGTAATGGTAATTGCAGTCATGTTATTTACAAGATGATACAAATTTACAGGATATATGCAACTAAGAAATAGGAAGAACTTAGCTTAACACACTACAATATTTGTCTACTTTTTACAGTCATTTATATTTAGGATTAAATTTGTACATCAAGATTTTTGTTTTATACACTTTCAGAAGTCTTAAAATATAGTCATACATGTGTATTTTCTTGAGATACCCGAACAATTCATTGATGACTTTGTAACCAAGATTAGTCTATATTACTATTGTAATTGATTTTGTTTTCTCTATCTCTCTGTCACTCACTCTCACCCCATACCATCACCCACCCTGCCACTCATCCATTCTCCCTTGAATTATTAAAACATTCATATCCCAACCTTGTATCAATGCAAATAGTGATCCAATAAACTTCAACTTGTACTACATAAATCCCACATGCACTTCTTTGACACTAATGAAAGATGGTGACAATACTTATCACGAATTATTTGTGTTTTTGTAGCTTGGTGAGAAGGAATTAGTTGTAATAAACAAGGTTGATTGGGCACATGAGCGCAGAGCATACTCACCAAGCTACATGTATTTCCATATTGGATGTTAAATCCTCTGCTAACAATGCTTTCCTTGCACTGAATGGTTGCCAACTATGGTTCCTTGTATCCAACTAGTGTTGACCCTTGTGAACAATCATCATGCATTAAGTTACAGAACCACCATTACAAATTGATAGATTAGGATCTAAGAAACACAAGGGAGAAGTGCATTGAAGTTTCAGTTCAAACTTCAAGCCATAGTTTCTAGGGATATATGACAACAATGACTCACATATGCATATATATTTTATGTCATGTAATTTTCATAGGGGTACAACTGGTACATATTGGATTGGGTATAGAAGTAAACACCTAACATTCTACACCATACCCTTAAAATGGGCATGACTATGGGGGTTGGTGTAGGACAATTGAAGTCTATTTCATCACTTTTTTAAGCTAAATAGGGAAATTAGGCTCTATAAAGAAAATTATACCACTGCATGATTGTATTGGACAAACATAGGGTGGCAACATGTAATGGAGGGAAGGGACATGTATATTTAAACTTCTCAGTGGCTTTCACACCATATAATCCTCATCAGGATATTTATATGTTCATATACATCCACTAATAAACAAGTTCTTAGCAAGGCGAGAAGCGCCCCTCAGGTTCCATGCTAAGATGCACATCTAATTGATGTGGCACCCTGGCCACACCTTCCGATAATGGCCCCTCCTCTCCTTGTTCTCCTAGATGAGGTCGATATAGAACTTGGTGTCATTGTATCTGTGCACTCCTCACCTTCAAGTCCATCAAGAAGGGAGAACGGGTTGATTGCAGCAACCTGCTCAGCCTCCTGCACCGGCATCTCACTCACATTTTCGACAGCTTTCCCTTTAGCCTTCCTTTTGGACCTGCTGCCTGACAGCACAAACCCCTCTGCCTCGTTTTGTGTCTGTGGCATTTCTGCAGCCACCTCAAGGGTAACATCATCCTCCCCTGTGGTGTTCTCCAACCCGACATCATCCATCAACTCCTCCCTATCGGCCAAGCCCCCAAAAATAGGGTCGACAACTAAAGGATTATCCGCCTCTGGCCCTTCGCCGTGAACCTGCACCTCAGAAACGTTCTTGTTCACTCCTGGTGGTTGCTGGTGCTACTCCCTTTCCTCTTATTCCTCCTTTTATTCATTCTCTTATCGAGATCTCTGCCCCTGATGATGGGTGGTTTAGACAACCTCATTCTCTCCCCTGGGCATCAACCAGCGTAGTGCCCAAACACCTTACATCTATCACAATGGTCCGGCAAGGCGTCGTATATAACCTTAATCTCCAGGGCATCACCGTTAGGCATCTCCACCATGACCATAGGAGGTGGTTTCCTGTGTGCTTTCAGCTCCACACACACATGGGCAACACCAACATACTTGCCTCTATCTAGAAAGTCAATAACTTTATGTGTGTTGATGCCACAGACGATAATGGAAATCACCCTCCTCATCCAGTGAGAACCCACATCGGGCAAGGTAACCCAAACAGGGGCTGAGGTGAGCGTCATACGCCTGATATCTGCCTCGGGTGTCCATCTTCGAGTGAGGACCAATTGGTTGTCGAAGAACCAAGGTCCCTGTTCCAATGCCACCTCCATATCAGCAACAGAGGAGAATCTCACCAGAAAGAGTCCCCCCGTCAGAGCTAAGATCTGCAGCTCACCCTTCGGTCTCCAGGCTCTCAACATCTAGCCATGGAGTTGTTGGCCTGTTGTAGCACCACCGCCTTCCCCAATACTTGGACTAGCACAGAGCATCGATGGAACTCATCCATGGCTGTGGCAACTAGTTGGGGGAGACTCATCCACAGCCTCTCATCGTTCTCCTTGAAGGTAGGCACGCACAGATCATCCGACATCATAAGCGGCTTGAAAGCACAACTACATAATCTGATTTGATGCCCTACATCTAAAAACTTAAATGGTTGTGGCTTTATGCCCAAAGAGCACAACAGTTGCTAGCTAGTTGTATAGAGAAAGAAACTTTGAAAGTAAAGTGTGTATCTCCCTTAAGAAATCCATTGTGGTCTCTGTAAAGATCACTTCCTGAAACTAATCCATTAGAGATGTGAGCAACATCAATACTTAGTTCACTTAATTTTTTTTTAGGGGTTGTCCAACCTATTGAAGGTCTAACATAAGAAGACTTGGGAGCTGGGAGAACTGTTGTGCTAGCCAGCTGGTGGTTTCTGGCCCAAGCAAAGAGGTTGGAGTACAAATATTGTCAAGACATATTAGATCAACATCTTGATGGTAATGTAGAAATTGACATTCTTCAAGATGAAGAGATACTGTGAGAGATAACTTATTATTCTTATCCTACCGTTCCAGTATCGTGTAATTTCCTTGTTAGAGACATATGTGTGTTGCTTATAGGTTCCAAATCTTGGGTAGTTTTTTCGATGTATGGTGTTGTTATGTAATTCATAATGCTAATTTTCTATTTTCATCCCATTTAACATCTTGGAAGCATATTTTTGAAGAATCCTATCTAGTTTGGGTGAGTTTTACCTTCATTATTAAGTTTTAACAAATATTTACATGTGCGCTTCTTCAAGCTGTGTTTTGATTGTAGTATATATTCCCCTTATTATAAGCATAAAGAATCTATTATCAGTTTCTCTATTTTCCTGCTTTAACACGACTGATTTTATGAAAAAAGCTATTGTAACTTTGTCATAAAATGTAGTGGAATCTATCTAACATAACAAGTATAACATAAACTTGACTTACTGAATTTACACCATTCAAAATTTTGTTTTTATATCCAACTAACACTAACGGCAGGAGTATTTGATCAAGTTAACATTGTTCTAAGATAGAAAAATCAGAAGTAGGCCCTACATTTACACTGCAATTCCTACTAATTTTATATTGTAAAAGGTGCTATAAATTTTTGAGACTAATGGTTGATGACTTAATGGGTGAATAGTCACACATCATGCCTGCAATACATGATGTTCCTCTTTTTTATTACTGTAAAGTGGAATCTTTCAGTATTCTCTTTCTAATTTCTAGAAAGAAACATGTGTACCAATATATTCCATGATTTTTCCATGAAATGACCAAGGCCTATGGGTATTTTCTAAAATTAAAAATTTAATAAAATGCATGGCTCTTATCCTTTGCTCCATACTTTAGTAGTAGTATTGTTTTCCTTCTGCATGTTTGGTTAAGTCCTTATTTTGCTTGTTGGGTATAAATGTACTTTGTCAAAGATTTTGTCAATGTCTAATATGTCATTCTTGGATATCTTTCTTACTAGATCTCGTTTTATAATCATTACAACGAAAGTTACTATTATGTATACACATGTAGTGCTTGAGAGAAAATATGTTTCAACTTGCAAGAAAGAATAAGCTGGCCATTTTTCTAGAATGTTGTTTGTTTGTTGTCATATTAATACCTAGCATTATTGATTTAAATATTCTTCATTTCTCTACAGTTCTATTGTGATGACATCTAGTCCATTCCATTTTTTGGGTCCATGACTCCTAGTACTATATGTTCCATGGTGTCAATCAACCAGCCCTACAACTGCCTCATAGCTTCTGTTAGATTAGTCAATCAAATAGGGATTCTTGAATTGACCGCTATATGATCTTACATGCTGGAGGACACTCTGCTCTAACCCAAGATAAGTAGTAAGCTACAAGATATTATTTTGTGGATTGCTCAAGAGCTTGAATTATCACTTAGATGGTTAATCATCCACTATACATAATAAAAATAATGTATGTAGAGTTGTGTTTACTTTTTCTTGATTTGGTCCTGCAAGTTGTAGGAACTCAATTTTATATAATTCCAGCTTCCTCACACATTCCTACCTCTTCCCACCTCATTTTATTGTTTATAATACTTCTCCTATCAAAGTCCTCATCTGCCTAGAGCTGAATATTCATATCCAAGTAGGTACTAATACTACCGATTTTCAAAATGACTCTCCCCTCCACCACCTCATCTCCCTTGGGATGGGTGATTATGGTTTTATGCTAAATATAGTTTGAATTGATCTTCATATCACGATAAAAAGTCCATTATACTTCATATATATGGATGTAGTTCTAATTAGATGGTAGCTTTGTTTATATCAACATGATAGTATTTTTTCCACAGTGGCACTGTATGAGGAGTCCAGGAGTACTGGCCAGTCAATGGCCTTGATTGGTGTTGAATAGGCCCAAACTATCTATTTCTTGAGTTCTTTAGGCTTTCCCTGTTTTATTTAGATTATAATGAGTTCTAATTCAATTCCTATTCTCCATCTATAGTGTCTTAGACTAATATCTATTTGTGTTTACTAATTGATGTATTCATAGGTGAGTGCCTAAGAACTGCCCAAAAGATTGTGGCTTGGAATGGGAGTCTAGGCACTGAGTAAAATAATACATATGCCAAATTTAACCATCACTTCCACAAGATCTAGTAATGTGTGCATTCATTGCCTTATTATGGTACCCAAATGACATTTCATTATTCCAATGAATACCATCTCCTAACCTAATAAAAAATATATAATTTCTTGTTCTCTATCTTCACTAACAAAAGCATAGATTTTCCCTTAATGTTTGTACTTCCTTTTGTTGCATGTGGCCGCTACCAGTTCAAGCCTTGTCTTACATAACTACCACATGAGTAGTGTCCTACATCTACCTGATAACTAGAAGCCTCCATTCCATCACCTTCAACCCAGTAGCTCATCACCCATCCTAATTATCACCTCGATTCCATCAACTCCAACTCAGCAACTCGCCACCCATTTCCTCTACATGATTTTGTTCCTCATAGAAGATACTTTAATGTTCTTATCTTCCTCATAGAATATATTGTAGTGTTCACCTCCACCCACCACCATGATGCATGTAACTTGGAAACTTAGAAATGACATGCAAGAGAGGACCACAAACTAGCACTTTATATAAATGATAGCACACCACATCATCAAGTTTAGATTCTCCCTAGTATCTTCGGTAGAAAAAATCAAAAGTATCTCT
The DNA here is from genome assembly GCA_963693085.1 of Alisma plantago-aquatica. Classification (NCBI taxonomy): domain Eukaryota; kingdom Viridiplantae; phylum Streptophyta; class Magnoliopsida; order Alismatales; family Alismataceae; genus Alisma; species Alisma plantago-aquatica. Next base: position 977,499,245 of record OY856413.1, on the reverse strand, counting down.
TTCCCCCTCCTTTTTTGCATTTTGCAGTCCATTGAGGTACATGACATTAACCATATAATTAGAAATTTCATCAGCATCTACACATTGTGAACAATGTTTATTGCAATTAACAAACTGATTTTAGTGTGGTTTTAAGAACAAAATGGAGCAGCCCGACCCACTATCTTCTAGAAGCACAATAGTCATTGTACCATTGTTAACTAACTATGGGATTATGGGGAGGATAATTGTTATGGTGTAGTCACATATTTGCTGTGAGATTCTTACACTAATTGTAAACGAAGCTTATGCATTTGTAAACAAATGAGGCATCAGGTTTTCAACATAGGGAGTGGCTGATTTGATCATAATCTATTGTTTTTCCATCCAATCATAGGATGTGGAATATAATAGCCAACCTAATCACTTACCTCCTAGTAGATCCTTTGACACATACCATATTTATCATTTACCACTAACCATACATAACGTAAGTTTACATTCCTTAATGCCCTATACTATTTTTGGAAATAATGGATTTATCTCAAAAAATATCTTCACCATGGCATAACAATTAGGTTCATGTTGTTCCATATAATCCAAGAGAAGTAAATATATGATAGATCAGTCATCTTTCTTCACACATACCCCTTTCAGATTTTCATCTAGGAAATATCCTTTTCAACTTGTAGCCCTTTTTCAGGAACTAAAAAGTATGACGTATAACCATGCAATACATATATTATAAATGAAGCAGTCTTAGTAATGAATATGTGCAGAAAGAAGAAGTTCAATGCTTAGGTTGTTTCTGCCCCAATTATGGTTTAATATGGAAAGTAAGGTAAGAGAGATGTAAAGGAGACCATTGAGATGTCTATCAATGTGAAGAAACAAAAGAAGGAAACAAGAATTACTTGTATGTTTCTTTTTTTACCAGTCAAGTACAAGTGCTTTATTTGTTCGCCTTGGAAGTTCTATAATAAGTGGAGTTTTGATTGGCTTCTATATGAACAATACAGGTTCTTCAAGCACACCTCCATGCGCTCCCTATTTTGCTTATAGATAATTTTCTAAAGAAGAACTCAAAAACTTGAATATAATGGTTAAATAGTAGAGGAGGCACTTTTCCTGCACTTCCCTGGCAGGGAGCAAGTGATGTGGACCAGTTCATATAACCATTCATGTTGATGGCAATAGAGAAGGTTTCAATCAAAGGTATTGTCTGCCTTGTTTATTATAAAGCTTAAAACTTGGAGCATCAATGTTAGCCTGAATATATTTTTTATTTTGTTAAAACTTGAAATGAAGATAGATTGCTATTGTTCATAAAATGAATTTGTTAATTGATAGTTTTCTAGTGAAAGAAAAACATAGAAAAAACTAGTATGCTGCAGGTAACTTGTAAAAAACAAGGGGAAAAGTTTCAAATTCTTATAGAAGAAAAATGCATTTATTCAATATAGAAAATTTATTAACAAAATGCATATGCATCGTTTTGAAGCTACTATTTCCTGATCCTGCTTTAAAGATCCATCTTAGTGTAAAAATCTTTTGGAGGCTCCCTTGTTATCCTTTTCCTAGTATTGGTTATTTGCAGGAGGATCTTTTGAAGCTACAGTTTGCTATTTTCTTGCTTAAAGATCTATGTAAGTGCACATTAGGATGTATGAATTTGTGATTTAACCTAGATCACTTGAATCTATAATCCTAAAGGTTATGCAGAGCATGTGGACAACTATGTTGATTAGCATTCTACTTGTTGATGAACTAGGGATCTGCAACCACCCAACCACAAGTTGCAAGTTAATTCCAAGTTAATGGCCTTATTGGTGTGTAAGTAGATGAGTAGTTTGTGATAATCAACAAGCATATTAAATATTTCACCTGAAAGAATGTATCAGAAAAATTCTCTATTATGCTAATTTGTTTTTGTTTGCATCTTGAAGGATCTTCATTATCAATTTTCCTGTTATGTCCATGGTTCTGTAGAAAGAAACTTTATCATCAAGTGATTCACCACCAGGTTCTATAGCTCATCATCGTTGGAGATCCGGTGTCCCTCTTTATCTTTCAGCATGGGGATCATGATGTTGCTTTGAATCACCTTAAAGGGCAGCATCAACATTCAGCTTCATGACCCCTTGGATAATTTTCCAGCAACCATTGGCTCTAGTTCTAACATGGATGCTTTTTTAAGGAGCTATGCTATAAGATTTTGGCTAAATCATTTAGATCCAAATAATGAAGCTTCACAAAAAGCAAGTGAGTCTCATGCTTTTTTAAGGAGCCATGTTATAAGATTTTGGCTAAATGATTTAGATCCACATCATGAAGCTTAACAAAAAGCAAGTGAGTCTCAGGGGAGCTTGAGCTGAAACACAAAATCATTTTGTACTTTCCAGATTGTGAGGCAGATGGTGATGATATCTATGGTCACAGTTAAAGTTAGATGTGATAAGGTAGCAATTAGATTCTTTTACTTTGGATTATACTTTAATTCCCTCCTCAACCATGGTGGAATTTCATTGAACACTGAAACATTCTTTGGCATGTGAGTGGGAAAGCTATAATGCTTGACGATACCAAGTTGAGCTGCATGTTTTAAAAGCTTCTCAATTGCTTCTGGTTTGTTTAATACCTCATGTTCTCTTCCCAGTTTAGTGAGTTTCATTTGACATATTTTTGTGGGATTTCATTGCAGTTCCTTTACATGAAGCTAGCATGTGTGAACCCATCGATTTCAAAGGCCTCTAGGAAACATCAGATTTATCTTACATAGACCTTGAAAATGAAATGTTTTTAGTATTGCTTTCTTAATAATGTTTGGATTGCTTTCCTATCTCAGATGCATCAATCATGTGGTGCCTTGCAGAATGTAGTCTTCCAACTGGTTCATCAAGGCTATAGTTCCCATTTGATAAACCTCCTTCCCAAGATTCTCATTTTGGATTGTTGTAGGATGAACATCCATCTTGTGAATTATGCAAACTCCACTCTCTAACGGCTTTTCAGCAATGTCCATCTACATGCCTAGATGGTTTCAAAAGTAGTTCTTCTCAGGTAAATCTAAGATACACACATCATGGGTTATTTTAGTAAGTATTAGTTTATGAATTTTATATTCCTCTACCATGTACAAGTTTGTTCTCACATTTAAAACATGAGACCAGATCTTGTGCTAACAATATAAATATTGAGGCAATTTATTATTGTATCTTGGCTATGAGTTCCTCCATGTCAAACAAATTTTGGCATGCAGTCTACTAATTTTTCTCCTTTGGTGTGATTATTATAGGCTTGATACCATGCACCCTGTTACTAACTTGTGCCATGATTGAAACACCCTGTTAATGCATTCAGTATCCAATGGTAAGGGTTGAGAAAAATATTCATGAGGATGGCCCCAAAAATCCATTTGTAAGTAACTTGTTTATGCATGCACTTTGAGTGTTGTTTCTCTTCTCCCTTCTCTCCATACCTCAAGAGACTCACTGATGTCGTTTTTATTCACATAAGCATTCTGTACTGACTAAGAAACCCTTTATATGTTTTACAAGTGATTGTAAGCGATGTGGGTGACAATAAAGGTGATATTGCAGGCATGGATTCTGATATGTTTGGTTCATATGTTGAATCTTGTTGTGTTGCATTAGTTGTTGCTTCCATCTCTTCTTTTGCAATTAACCACCAACTAGCTACAATCTCTCTAGATTCTGATTATGAATATGATACTAATGGCATACACATATGTAGGCATACCATGTAGTGTTAAGGTTTTCTTCACTTATCTTTTTTTTGGTCGCGCGAAAATCATGTTACTTAATAAACCAAAAACTTTGGGTACAATTTTGTGCCCCTATAAAGAAACTACTAGGACCCAAGCCCCACACAGGGGGATATAAGGGACTCGAAACTAGAAAAAAAACTCCAAACTAAGAAGGGGCAAAAAGAAAGACAAGCTCCAAACAACCAGTAAGAGATAATAGGGGAGGAGGAAGAACAAATAGGACCAATCAAAACACCCAGAAAAATGTCTATATGATCTAACCCTCGGCTGCCACAGGTTGATCGTCCCCTGTCCCAACTCCTAGTCGGTCTTCTCAATTGGATCATAAGAGACTCATATAAGGAGACAAGTCTGCCACTTCTTGTCTCCCTCCTAAAGAAATGAACCAACTGCAACTCGTCATTACTTCACTGGGTAGAGAATCAATCAAGGCACCAGAAGTAGCTCCAAAGCACAACCTCAAACATACTTCCTTTGGCTGCTATAGCTGAATTTCGGCCATCATAAAGCCTCTGGCATTCAGCTCACCTACACAGAGAGGATACAAACAGCAAAAGACACTTGTAGCAAGCCAGAGAAAGCCTGTAATCGGTAACATCAATTAACTAGATCATGGCCTCATTTGGATCCTCGACAAACAAATACTAGACACAGCCATGCCCTTGACCATAGAGGCAGAACAGCGAACACCTTGAGACCGCCGGCGATCAGTCCATAGCAGGACCTAGGAGAACCCATGACGGCAGCAAGATAACAAGGGACGTGTCCAGGCACACACATCAGGGAACCACCGAAACAGAACCCCTGACATACTTGCAAAGGTGCACTTGAGAGTTGCAACCATCGCGAACATGAGGCACATCAGCGACAAAGTGCGACCAGCTTGGGGCAACCCGAAACCCCCCCAACCTGCTCCCTCACGCAGCCTGAGCTGCGTTATGTCTCAGCGGCAAACTATCAAACACCTATGTGGTGACTTGCAACCTGCAACAGCAAGAGCGGCAGACCGTCGGGGATCCACTGCCGTGGCTCCGGCGGGTGTGATGACGGTGGTGAAGGCTACGAGAAAAAAGCCCGGAGGAGAGCGCCATCAGCAGGAACGCCACATCAAGCTCTGCCTCTATTGTAGGAGCAACCACTGCCCCTCTTGCTTCCTTCTCTGCCACTTCCGTAGTGCCGCCTGTTCCGGGACCTCCTCCATGAGGCGGTGGTGTCTGATGATGAACCCGTCACCACGGACGTCGACGCCGGACCCCGATGAGAATTAGGCTGCAACTCTGAGCCGACCAGGGGGATCCGGTCACCCACTGAAGTAGCCATCATCGCCAGCGCCGAGACTCGATCCATCCAGTCGAAGCCGAAGAGCACCGTTGCCCTGGATCCCAGGGTCTCACGACCACCAGACGAGCATCGGAGCAGCAGCACAAAGCCGATCTGGACCTAGAACAACTCCTATCTATCCATCACTCTTGAATGGAATAGATTCGACGAAGTCGAAATGCTAGTTCTTTCGTCTAGACTGAGGTCTCGTGGAGCTTCCTTTCAGCTACGAACCATGCTGCTACGACGACTGAAGATGACGGCTCCTAAGTCCTCTAGGGATAAGTTTTCTTCACTTATCATCTTCAAATAACTTATGAGTTTGAAATGGATTGATATTAGAGAATAGCTCCATGTTTAATGCTTGATTCTCCAAAGTTTCTTGACATCACATGGACCTACATTGTTTTCTTACTCCTTCCAACAAATAGCTAGCTAGCAAAATTTGAGGAAAGGGTTAATCAACCTATATGCATAATTCCATATTGAACTATATTTCATTCTTTTCTCTTCGAGTTATGATGCTCGTACTGATTTAGTCCTAACCACTATTTTTTTTTGCACGCCAGTCCTACAAGAAATTTTTGATGATTGTCTGAGACTTCCATGAGAGCATACATCATCAAAAACACCTACTGCCACCTTATATGTAAGTTTCACTGGATCAAGGGAGGCAGTGCATATTTTTTACTTACACTAACACAGAAATCTGGATGGTATATATTCTGGTCACACTAAAGAAGATCAAAGGTTGGCATACCTTATTTGCAGTCACCTGGTGATTGGAATGGAAGAATAGGACTGTAGGCTTAGCACAACCAGTGTGTAAATTCAAATATAGAAGCCACCCTTTAGGCTGAACCATCTAGGGATTCCTATGTGTTGAATGAGAACTTGATTCAAGACTCTAGTTTTATTATAAGTTCTCCGTATGACCTCATTGATATATATGTGAATGGTGGCATCAAATTTCCCATATGGGAAGCATGTGCATTTGAATACAACATGACTTGCCTTCTCACAATCTCTTATCATGGATGATTGAGGAATTTGTCTTCACTTCTGTTGGCTCAATATCTTACTGATGCCTTCTTGGTTTCTGGAGGTTTGTCCCTATTGCTTAGTTTTGTATTTTGTGCACCCTCTTTTATAGAATCTCTAAGCTCACATTAGTTAAAATATTATGTGTGTCAGACACTCTTATTAGTTAATTGAAATAGGGATATTTTGGAGAATTTCTTTGTGATTGCATTGGCTGCCGAGCTTCATGTTACTCCTCTTTCTCGTCTTGTCTGGGATTGGTTATAAATTTAATTACTTGTGAAATTTTGCAGATTTCAAAACCAAGCTAGTAGCTTTTACACCTCTATACAATGGGAATAATGGTCCCATGCCACAACCGATCTCACCATCATCTTTCCCAGGTACCCTTCTTAATGCTTGTATTTGATAATTCATTTTATGTGCACATGTAAAATCATTTGTACCTCAATCTGATGCACATGTTATATCATTTGTAATTTGGTCTGATGCACATGTTAAATCATATGTTGAAGGTTCAAGGTGGCATAAACTTCTTTACATAGAACAACATGGCTCTTCAAACTGAGCCTGAATTGAAGTTCATTGAATATGTCATGGCGAGAACACATCTTCCCTTGAAAAAGTTTGTGTAAATATGAGAGGAAATTATAATGACATCTAAAATTTCAAATATTGCTGAAATAATTGCTATATTATAGATCAGGACCGAGTTGTAACTTCTTAAAGTTGATAATTTTTTTAATGCCTCCCCATTTGTAAAACCTTATTTTCAAGATGAAGAGAAGTACAAGCTTAGCCATCATAGCAACTTCCATTACCTGAATTAGAGATTGAGCTTAACAACGTCTAGAATTCAAATACAGAGTATAAGAAGTATCTAAGATAGCCCAAGCGCAACATGTGCTCTCCTATGAAGTATGACGATGCAACTCCATTTGAAGCCTAGGCCCGCCTAGTCATAGCTGCAACAACAACCACAAGCACAACAATGTATCATGATATGTTGCAATTTGATATGGCTCTTTGCTGCTATGAGAAGGCTGCATTGCATAGACCTATGTTTATATTTGAACAACCACTGTCAACAGCTGTAAACATAGTGACCAACTTCATAGGGATAATATTCCTTCTATCTCTGCTTGGAGGGTTCCTATCAGATTCTTATCTCGGGAGATTTTGGATGATGCTGGCCGAACAACAAGAACTCGAACAAAAGAAGAAGACAATAAGGATGTTAAAACTGGCCGAGAAAGACACAACTCTTTCGCAAAGATGTTAGTAGACCACTGAATCATTGATATATGTATATACTTTACTTTGTACACGTTGTGTAATAGGGGCAAGGTAGACGTCCTCCCCATGTACATTCAATGCTTCATTATAAATGAAAGTAATATTGTTGGCATAATGAACATAACTTGCTCTAAATACTACAATTGTGTTACTAAAAGAGCTTGTATACTAACATAATTATAATATATATATATATATATATATATATATATATATATGAATATATAGTCAAGCTAAGCATATATGTATGTGTACTAAATGGCACTACATATGTAGCTAGATGCATAATCAACTACATATATATATATATATATATATATAGTAATTGCTGCCTTTCCCTACACATTAAATACATATAAAATGTATCAACTTCATGTTTTTGCTACATACTGACTATATATGAAATTGTAGTCATACATTTAGCTATAATTATACTTATATTTAAATATGTAAGGACAATATCTAGCTACACTTCCAGATACATATGAATTTGTAGCGAATGGATTATCTAACTACATATTTGAAAAATATAGTTAAAGGCTTTAGCTATACGAGCATGTACTACAATTTGTATGTGTAAAGAAATATGTAGTTAAAGCCTTTAGCTACAAAATATGGGGTTTTTGCTACAATTTTTTTTGTAGTTAAAGACCATTTTTTAGTAGTGATAGCACAGGTGGAACAAAATCACAGAGAGATAGAGGGTGGTGTGTACTGCCATACCCACCCCAAACTTTAGAATCATGTTGTCCTTAGCATGAAACTATAGTGTAGGGTCGACAGGGGAAGTGTCATGACTGCTGTGGTTGCTGGTCGGATGAGTGGGAAGGATCTGGAGAAGGAGATGAGGGCAGAGATGAGCCTGTAGGAGGATGATGGTAGAGATGGAGGGCCAATTGAGAAAGAAAAGGTGGTGGAAATGGAAGGGGGATGGCTGGGGAAGGATTTGGTATTGATTGGGGGTGTTTTGAGGTGTTGGAGGTGGAGAACAGTGGAGGGTGAGGTATCTGTGTGCCACCACGGTCGTGCAACTGAGGTAGAAGAAGAAGAAATGAAGAGGAGGGTCGGGTTTTGATGTTAAAAGCTATATTTTTTTCCTGGACCGGGTTGGGCTACGGTCGTGACCAAGGTTTGGTAGCACGGCCGTGGCGGAGTGCCATGGTCATGTTGTCGATGAAGAATGTTTCCCTATGACCTTTCCATGGTCGTGGTCTGATGCCACTATCATGGGCATGCATCTTCAACACGGTCATGGCTAGTGGCCACGACTATGGCCATTCATCCAAAAGAACCTGACATCTTGGCCACTTTGATGAAATAAAACCCATGACGTGGCACGAGGCCACGACCGTGGTTTTCCACTTTTGTCACTACCGTGGTTGAGCTCCACGGCCGTGTTGGGGGCAATCCTTCAGTTTTCTCAATTTAAAATATAAGAACTTTATTTATCTTTGGCATTCTACCACAAATTTGCTTTAATGACCATGACTCAACTTTAATCCTCTCTCTCTAGTGCCTAACACCTTTCGTGTCATCAAAACTCAAACAAAAACTATTAGACACAAGTGTGTGTATTTGTGGAAAATAAAATAAAAGTATCAAAAAGTAAGGTTTGAGAATCTCAAACCACGCTTGTTGCCTACCACTAGCACTAAATTTTACGCGTTTAGCTGAGCATATTGATTCTTGACTTCTTTCACTTCTTTGGGATTCTCAAGGCATCCTTGTAGTATATCTCTTTTTCATCTTCTTCCAAGCACATCTCTTCATCAGATTGTTGTTCTTCTACAAGCATCACAATGTCAAAACTTTGATTGGCCTTGTTCGGGCCTACTTCCACAACTGGCTTTAATCTTTGTCCATTGATGGTGAACTCTTTTGATCCTTCTTTCTCACATATCACAACAGCCCCGGATGGACACACTTTCTTGATAAGATAAGGTCCTTCCCATCTAGACCCATTTGTCGGGCTCAAATTCCTTCTTTTTTATCATCTTATCATGAAGAAACTTAGTACTCTCCTTATAGCTCTTGGATATGTCATACGCCTCATGGCGCATTTCCTCCAACTCATTCAATTGAAACTTCCTTCTCATTCCCACAATTTCTCCATCAATATCCATAGTTTTCAAAGCCCATAATGCCTTGTGTTACATTTCAACCGGCAAATGGAAGCTTTTTCCATAGAAGAGCTTGAATGGTGTAGTGCCAATCAGGGTTTTGTATGCAGTCCGATATGCCCATAAAGCTTCATTTAGATTGAGTGACCAATCCTCGCGGTCTGGTCTCATTGTTTTATCTAGAATGATCTTGATCTCCCGATTGGCCAACTCAACTTGGCCATTAGTTTGAGGGTGGTATGGAGTGGCTACTTGATAGTTTACTCCATGCTTCTTAAGCAACCCTTCAAAAGTGCGGTGAGTGAAATGACTTCCCCCATCACTAATCATGGCCCTTGGGATGCCAAAATGTCTAAAAATGTTTGATTTCTCAAAGTCACACACCACCTTGTGGTCATTCGTCCAGGTTGTAATAGCCTCGATCCACTTTGACACGTAGTCCACGACGACCAAAATGTAGACATACCCAAAGGAAGGAGGGAAAGGAACCATGAAGTCAATTCCCCATACATCAAACACCTCCACCACAAGAATGGGTGATAGAGGCATCATGTCCCTTTTTGAGATAGTGCCCACTTTTTGGCACTTCAAGCAGCTTTTGCAAAATTCATGGGAATCTTTGAACAAGGATGGCCAATAAAACCCACATTGGAGAACCTTTCCAGTCGTGCGTTTTCATCCAAAATGACCTCCACGTATTTCAGAATGGCACATGTATAGGATTTCTTACTATTCTATTTTTGAAACACATCTCCTTATGAGTTGATCATGGCAATATTTGAAGAGGTGAGGGTCATCCCAAGCATAATTCTTGACCATGGCAAATAACATTTTGCTTTCCTCCCTTATCCATGTGCTAGGTATCCTCCCACTAGCCAAGAAATTGGCTATGTTTTGATACCATGGCCTTTGAGTGGATGAAAGTAGGAAGAGTTGTTCATGTGGCATAGTTTCCTTGATTCAACTTGTATCATCAAAGGGTTCTTCAATTCAGGAGAGATGGTTGGCAGCACCATTTTCCACTCCCTTCTTGTCTACAATCTCCACATCAAACTCTTGAAGCAATATAATCCATTTGATCAGCCTTGGCTTTGAATCTTTCTTTGACATGAGGTACTTTAGTGCAGCGTGGTCCATGTATATCACTACTTTTTTTTGCAAAAGATATGATCAAAACTTGTCAAGAGAGAAGATGACTGCAAGAAAATCCTTCTTAGCGGTTGTGTAGTTTCTTTGGGCTTCATCTAGAGTTTTTCTTACGTAGTAGATAACATGTGGAATCCGACCAACTCTTTGGCCCAGCACAACCCCCACTACCATGTCGGATGCATCGGTCATACTCTTGAATGGCAAAGAGAAATCCGGGGGCTGCATGATAGGAGCAAAAACTAGTCTTTCCTTTAAGTAGTTGAAAGCTTCAACACACTTGTCATCAAAATGAAATTCAACATCCTTCTCAAGCAAAGGAATGGTGAGAGTAGAAATGAGGCCCACCTTGGCCTTGTCAACTTCAATTCCGTCCTTTGAAACCGATGACCCAAAACTATGCCTTTGGGTACCATGAAGTGACTCTTTTCCCAAGATATCACTAGGTGAACCTTCACACATCTCTCAAGAATAGCAGCTAAATGTAACAAGAACTCATCAAATGTCTTACCAAAAACTGAGAAATCATCCATGAACATTTCCAAAGACGAATCAAGCATATCTGCAAAAATCAAGGTCACACATCTATGAAATGTAGAAGGGGCATTACACAACCCAAATGGAATTCTTTGGTAGGCAAATGTACCATTCAGGCAAGTGAATGGTGTCTTCTCTTGATCTGTAGGATGCACGACAATTTGGAAGTATCTAGAATACCCATCAAGGAAATAATAGAAGGTTTTCCCCGCTAGCCTCTCTAGAATCTGGTTAAGGAATGGGAGAGGGTAGTGGCCCTTCTTGGTCTTTTCATTGAGCTTTCGGTAGTCAACACACATTCTCCACTTTGATTGTTCTCTTACCGGCATAAGTTCACCATCCAAATTTTCAGCTACAATGGTCCCACCCTTCTTAGGCACAACCTGGATGGAGCTCACCCATGTACTTTCAGAAATGGGATAGATAATTCCAGCATCTAGCAACTTCACAAACTCTTGAGTCACAACTTCTTTTAGCTTTGGATTCAACTGCCTTTGCATTTGGTGGCTCAACCTTGCATCATATTCTAGATAGATCCTATGTACATAGATGGAGGGATCAATACCCCTCAAGTCAACTATAGACCATCCAATGGCTTGGATGTTCTTCTTTAAAACTTTCATCAATGCCTCCTCTTGTTCTGGTGAGAGAATGGAGGAAATGATCACTAGGAGGGTGTCATTTGCCCCTAGAAAAACATACTTCAATCCTTCTGGAAGTGAATTCAACTCAAGAGTGGGAGGCTCTTCAAGGGAGTTCTTTAATGGTTCAGAAATAGAAGGAAGGTCTTCACTTGCAGCCACCAAGGCTAGCTCATTCTCTTCATCAACTTCATCACCATCATCGAGGAACTCAACTAGTGGCTATAGACCTCTACCTTGAGTGGCAGTTTGAATCCACGTAGGTAGGCATTCCTCTACAATTTCATCTAGACACTTAATGAGATAGTAATCTTCTTCAGCGGCCCCTATTACCTCGACTGTGGCTGAAGATTTAAAGATGTTCAACCAGATCTTCATGTGCATGAATGTCACATACATTGTACCGGTCGTCACATGAATTACCACAACTGATGTTGCAAAGAATGGCCTCCCCAAGATGATAGACACCCTCCTTGTCTCTATTTCTATGTCTAAGACAATGAAATCAGTAGGGAAGAAAGTGGATGTCTCATCATCAAGCCTCACAACCACGTCATCCACATGCCCTCTAGGCGTCTTCACTAATCTATCAGCCAACTGTAAAGTATAATGATCTGGACTCAACTGCTCCATTTGTAGCTATGCAAACACATCATACAGCATTAGGTTGATGCTAGAGCCCAAGTCTAGGAGGGCTTGGTCTATGCGATGTACCCCAATGTAGCATGAGATGATGGGAGCATCAGGATCTTTTCTTTTCCTTGGCATGGTGTGCTGCAAAATCGAGCTCACCTTCTCGATGAGCTTGACTTTCTTTAGGGTTCTCCCCATGGTATTTCTCTTGAAGGTGCATAGATCTTTCAAGAACTTAGCATAAGAAGGGATTTGCTTGACTACATCAAGCAAAGGAATGTTGATTTTCACATGTTTGAAAGTCTTAAGGATGTCTTCAGTGTGCTTCTTTCTTCTCCTCTCAATAGAAAGCTCCTTAAGAGCTTCAGGAAACGGGGGAAGTTGGGACTCTACATTGTTCGGATCAACAATATTGTCAATAGGAATCATAGGAATCACAATATCATCACCCAGTATCATAATATCAACTCTGGCTTTCGTCACAGTATCCTCAGGCTATATCTCAGTATCAACTCATCCAGTCTCAGTATCACCTCTGTCAACAACAATGGTATGATGGGGGTGCTCTAACATCTAACCACTCCTCAGAACATTCACTGCCTTCACATGCTCATGGGTAGTGGAAGAAAAGGCTTGTGGAGGTGGTTGTGGCTATTGGGGTGGTGGTGGCCTGTGGTGAGATGGATTTGGGTTTTGGAGGATGTATTGCGGTGGTTGTTGTTGTGGTGGTTGTTGTTGTTGTGGATGGGGGTGGTATTGTGGGGGTGGCTGCTGGTATAAATGAGGTGGAGGTGGAGCATATTGGTAGTTAAGAGGTACCTGAGGAGGTGGTGGAGCATAGGGGTTCGGCGGTGCTTGGTATGATGGCAGAGTATATGAACTTGGAGTGTTCCCTAGGAAAGTATGATCATTATTTGGGTTGGGCATTGGTTGAGATGGAGGTCTTCCTTCTTCCCTCCTAGAAAGAGAGAGAGAGAGATCTGATCCAATCTTTTCTCAAGGTGATTGATGGACTGCCCATGTGAGGTCACATCTTTCTTCACATCATCCAAACTTCTTAACCTTCCAAGCACCCCCTATTCAAACTTTGAAATATAGTGTGACCTCTGCTGCCCTTGTCCATCCTCATTTTGTTGCTTCCAAGAGAAATTTGGATGGTTCCTCCACTCGGGAGTGTAGGTGTTGGACATGGGGCCTTGATTGTTTTGGCCACCAAAGGAGTGCAAGACATTCACTTCTTCATCAACAAAATTGACTCCCATGGTGGGTTGGCTAGGAGAACCACCATATTGCTTCTTCATCATCTTCATCATATCTACCATCATTTTCATCATATCAGGGTTGGCAACATTATAGGTTGGAGCCACAGAAGAAGGTGGAGGCATGTATCTTCAACCGCAATGCTCCCCTTTTGTAGAAACATAATGACGTGAGTTTTCAGCAAGATGCTCGAATAAAGGCCACGATTCCTCAGGTGGCTTTTCCATGAAAGTACCTCCACAGGAGGATTCAATGTTGTTTTGGCTCTGTTCTTCAAGCCCAGTGTAGAAGGCTTGAACGAGTTTCCACAATGGCACTTCATGGTGAGGGTAGTCATGGAGAAGTTTTTGGAACCTCTCCCATGCCTCGTGGAAGGGTTCATTCTCTTTTTGGGCAAAGGAAGTGATGCATCTTCTCATATAGGATAGCTTAGCAATCGGGAAGAACTTCTTGAGGAATTCATTCTTGACTTCATTCTAGGTTACTAGATCTAGCTTTGACACAAACCACTCTTTAGCTTTTTCTTTTAGGAAGAACATAAAGAGGGTTCTCCGGATGGAGTCATCAGTGGCGGCGGGGGTATGAAAAGTGGAGCACATCTCAAGGAATGCATCGATGTGATGGTAGGGATTCTCATTCTCCATCCCATAGTAAGTGGGGAGGAGTCCAAGGAGTGTGAGTAGAATAGAGAATTGTTGACCCGACATTTGGTCAACTAGGTTAGCGATGGGGGAATTGTAGTTCCCCAGGATAAAATACTCGTGGAGTGGCCGGTGCTGCGGTGGAGGTGGTTGAGCATCCGCATGAGGGTTGTTTTCTGCCATCTGAACTTCTTAGTGTTGGTTGTAGCGACTTTGGCGTCTACTTATACCTATCTCAAGGTCGTACAACACCATGTCGATACAAGTGGAACATGTGTGGCGCATGCACAACTGTCACCTGCACATTACACAAACAAGCAACAAGAAACCAAGTTAGAATGGCAATATGAAAAAGTGAACAAAGAATAAAGAATAACAATGATGAGGGCAAAAGGAAAGACTAAGATACACTAACTAGCAAGGTTGAGCACCTCTATCCCCGACAATGGTGCTAGAAAGCTTGGTGCATCTAGCCAGAGGTGTACACACTAGCCAACTAAGGGTGGCTAGATGCACTCTACGGGACTCAAACACATGGAAGGGAACTTTTAAAATTTGTATTGGCCCTAACCAAGTCGATCACAATACCAAACATGTCGCCTGCAAGCGCACGAGGTACTATTGTAGTATAGGTGATTGGCAAGAAAAGGGGTCGGTCCTCAGGGATACAAGGGGCACTAGAGCTAGTCTAGTGTTGGATATGTTCCTAGTGCAGAGATCAGGGTTTAAGGGTTTTAAAAGGGTTTGTTTGGTGATTAACCTAAGTGAACAGGCAAGAAAGACAGAATTGAATCTAAGTTAACAAAAAGCTAGATTACCCTAAGCAAGTTGAATCTAAGCAACTAGGTTTAGAAATTAACTAAACGAGAGCAAGATGAACTGCACTACTCTAGAAAGGCAAGAAGTAATTTAGAGACTGAGTTAACCACTAAGAAAGAAAGGATCTAAATTAACCCTAACTATCAAAACTAAGCAATTGATTAGATTAAGAAAAAGCAACTAAACTAGACTAGCAGAGCAAAATGGGTTTTAAGCAGTGATGATTAGGTAGGTGGGTCGTTTGGGGATGTGGTTTGATATTAGTTGGGGGATCTCAACATAGAAAGCAACTATCACAATTCTATCTAGATTACCAAACCAAACAACAAGGCAAGTGCTAGTAGAATGTACCCTATACTACTAGTTGGGGAACTAGGGTTAGGTGTAATTCTAGTAGGACTTGTCAAGTCTAGGTCTCTAGGGTAAGTGGTATTAGGTCAATTGAGAGCCAAGGGTAGAAATGGGAGTGCAGATGAGGGTTTTTCACCTCATGCCACTAGCCATCTAGCCTTGAGAATGCCCTAGGCAATTACACTAATCACACTTACACTAGCCACTTAGATCTCACACTCACTTATAGGAGGAGGGATGTGTATGTAGGAACAAAGGGAGCTAGTTAGGGATCCACTAATTGGACCTAGGAGCCATTCCTAAGATTGCCACATACACTCCAATTCCTCCTAGAAGCTAAGTGTCATCAAACATCTCAAAGTAAGAAATTCATGTTATAAGCACAAACCACATGCAATAAAACAGGAAATGAGATAGAAGCAAGAAGAAATCATCATAGATAGAAATTATGTTCATTGCAAGCTATTTTCCCCCAACATGGTATCAAAGTCACATTTTAACCCCAAACATCCCACCACTAGGGGCTTATCTACACATAGTAAAAGAAAAAGCAAAAGAAAGGGGAAGAAGGGGAAGAAACTCCATGGAGCTTAGGGAAGTAGCCTTCTTCTTCACCTCCTTACTGTTGGGGACGTCCTCTCTCCTCTAAGGGTGTATATGAGCATGAAGATATGGGGGATTATGGAGGAAAACCTAGAAAACTAGGTTTCTAAGGTGAAATGGGGATGGAAATGGTGGGTGGAGAGTATAAATGCAAGGGAAATGCACTAAATGCTCAAGGAGAGGAGTAATGGAGGCTAGGAGCAGCTAAGGAAGCTAACCTAGTGATGTGGCCTCCACCCATGTATATATATGTGGTGGTGGAAGCACTAGGGTAAGTAGGGGTATTGTGGGAAAATCAATGTAGAAATTTGTAGGTTTAGGGTGGCAAAATGGCCGTGTTGATGGGCCACGGCTGTGGTGGGTGGAGATGAGAATGATCGTGGAGCTTAGACATGGGTGTGTTGTGGAAGGATGGTGAAAGTTCTAAGTCAGGGGTGGCCACGGCCATGGCGGGGTGCCACGGTCGTATTGGGTGAGAAACACCATGGCCATGTTGGGTAACACAGCTATTTTGGAGGAGGAGGAGGACTGGGTCATGGGGCAACAAAACGGGCGAGTTGGTCTTTTGTGGCCATGGTCGTGGTGGATGGCCATGGTCGTGGCAAATTGGATGCGACTCTCTGTTGATTCTGGGGTTCTTGCACTAAATTCCAGTGGTCGTTGTGGGGGGCCACGATCATTTTCTCCTCTGCTGGCCACGATCGTGTTGATGGCCATGGTCGTGGTACCTTCATTCGGTCATGGCCGTGCTGATGGGACACGGTCGTGGTAAGTTGGGGTATCTCCCTGTTGAATCTGGCACTTCTTCACCAAAAAAGACACGACCGTGGGGGTATGCCCATGGCTGTGTTGGGGTCTGCATCAATCAATTGTCCTTCAAACTTCATCATTCATGGATTTCTTTGCTTGATGATGACTCTTGGCCATTGGGGGTAGGTTGAGGGAGATTTTAGGGCCTTATTTGGACCCCTACATGAGTAGAGAAGCCCTAGAACTACTTCCTTCTCTCTCATCCATCCAAGGCATGGTCCAAGTTCCTAAAAATAGTGCAAATAACACCCATAAGCACAATTAGCAATGATAAACATATTAGGGGAAATAGCGTGTAATCTAACATGTTTAGATGTGATTTAAGTACAAAATGTTACAAATGGATCCCTAAAATAGGGCTACATCAAAGATCATCTATGAATACCACCACGAACTGATCAAGAAACTACCAGAACACTCTATTTGTCAAGTCCATGAACATTGTCGGTGCATTGGTTAGCCGAAACAGCATAACCACAAACTCATAGTGACCATACCTCGTCCTAAAGGCCGACTTAGGTATATATTCCTCCTTGATCCTCAACTGGTGATACCCTGACCTCATATTTATCTTCAAGAAAACTATCATGCCACACAACTAGTCAAACAAGTTTTCTATCGTTGGAAAGGGATACATATTCTTTATCATGACCTTGTTCAAATGTCTGTAGTCTATACACAACCTCATGGACCCATATTTCTTCTTTAAGAATAACACTATATCACCCCATGACGATGTACTCAGCCTGATAAAACCTTTGTAAAGCAGCTCTTGCAACTATCTCTTCAACTCTTCCATCTCAGTTCTTGTGACCACAATTGCAGGTATGGAGGATGGATGGAATCATGCCTCATATATGTGTGATATGTGTGAAAGGAAGCATTACAACTACAAGATGCCTCTTATACAATGGGAATGTGTGACATGTTCTCTAGTACCATGACCTATACTCTTAGGTTCAGGCATGGGAAGTGTGTTATAGATGATATACTTGTTTTGACACGAGTGTTTGGCAATATGCCAGTGTTGTATATATGTCATGTGCATGTGGAATATATTTTGTGTCAAAGATGTGGCTGAGGCCACTAAATATAGTTGTAATTACCTAATATGGTATATAAGAATTATAAAGATGAACCTTTATGTTGAAATCATTTTTAATTCTTCTACTTTTCTGACTATGTGATTAGTTAGTAGTTGACCATATTTTATGTTTTGAGTAATATCATTTAGTGTGAAGAGGTGTGACAACTACAACTCTTGCTTGTAGCACAACTAAGAAGGTGTAAGCCAGCAAGGAAGGGAGGTGGTAGCACAAATGATGAGAGGTTGTGATGCAGTCAGTGTCCAATCAAGGGTGAAGAAGGAAGATGGGTTAAGTTGATCACAGTTGATGTAGTGGCCTTTGTTGCCCACTGTTACCACATGCTTTAGTTTCTGATCAGACTCAGTAGTGAAGAAGGGAGAGGCCCGACTGAGCCTAGTCCATGCAGTAGTATGAGGGACCTTGGTGGCATCTAGGATTTTTTTAAGAACGTATGAGGGAGAGGGGAGGCCACACTACCACTGTGTTGAAGGGGGAGAAGAAGGTGAGGGGTTCAGGGTCTGAGTACGCGATGGTGGTGCCAGGGCATCATAGTGGAAAGGTGTAGATCTACAGTTAAGGAAGGAGGAGGTGTTAGAGGAGGAAGAAAATCATGTATACGAGAAGAAGGGATCCATGGTAGGAGAAGGTAGTTGGAATAGGGCGGCCAGAGGAGAGGCACATGGTGGTTGTTGTTGTGGTGGTGAGGATAGAAGGGGGCATCATCATTCTCTGCTTCAACTCACAATCATTGGGTGTAATAGAGAGGATGGCTGGCCGCTAGGGTTAGAATGAGGATAGGATGGGAATACAAGAAGTAGAAAAGAAATAGATGGATTAGGGGAAGAGGAACGACACACAACTGTTTGTGACTGCTGCAGACTGCACATGGAGCATGACTAGGGAGAAGAAATGCGCATTATTGAGAAAGAAACGAGCCAAGGTGTTACATGTATTAATGCCTTCACTTAGGAAAAATTAAAATCAACACGGTCAAGGCTTATAAGTGCAATGCAACTTGTATTAATTAGATTAGTGGGCTATTGTATTCCAATTAGGATGAAAATTTTATACCAAGGTAAATTAGGGGTAGGACTACCTAGATAAATTAATACTTATATATTTTGGGTTGGTTAAGTCTATTACATATATTAAGGGTAATATGGTAAATATAGGGCATATATGGGTATTAGAGTGTCAAATTTATGTTATTAACTTTGAAATAATGACTTAAATAATTAATTTATTCACTAATATTATTTAATTTATTATTTTCACTATATTTTTATTATGGGTCTAATACTCCTATTTAATTCAATTTAAGGAAAAAGGATTCAATTCTCATATAATTAAAAGTGGACCTAAGAATAGGAAAAATTAGTCTATATACTTAGGTTTGAGTATGTTACAAGTCCCCATGGATTTGATAGGATCAACATTTTTGGACAAACTGGCAACAATCCTTTTCCATGGTGTTCAAATATTACCTTAAAAGTTGTATTTGTTTTTGCTAGAATGACTCCATTCATGTGTGTGTCGCATGACTCTACATAAACCTTTTTCATCAAAGCTTCAATTTTTGTCTTGTCGACACATTTAAGAAAAGTCTAATTATATGATCTGTAGTATAGTTGTTCTATCCCTAGAAAATACCACATGGCTCATCAGTTGGGTGCTAGTTTCTATCTCTAGGAGAGGTTATTAGGAGCAACTTGATTTAATAGATACATTTCAATGTCGTGAAACAAATCCTCTTCTTCATCGCCAGGTTCATTGTCAATTACCATATAGTAAGCTGGTCGAGTAAGTGCCTCAACTTTGAGAGAGAAGGTCGAGACTTCATGGATGTCAATTCATGAGGTGAGGGTTGTGATAACATTAGTGAAGGCATAGTGCTCTCTTCTAATGAAGTGGAAGGAGACATTCTTGAAGCCTCAAGCTAAGAAACACATATGCTCTGGATATGGTACCATGTTTTGATGGTGGGTTCTCCAATTGTTCTGGATTTTAGACATGATGAGATGTAGACCTAAAGGAGTTGTTCCCCTTTATTTCTAGTGAATTGGAGTCCCATAATGCAGGCTTCATATTCAATTGTATTGTTATGGCATCAAATTCTAGCCTTCTTTCTACTGGTAGTTGTTCTCCATGAGGGATTTGAAGGACTATGCCTATTCTGCCTCCTTTTTTATTTATGGCTCCATCGAAGAAGATTGTTCACATGTCAGTATCCAGAGGGATCCCCACATTTTGTGGGGTGATCATCCCTATATCCTCATATGGGAATTTGTACTCATGACTAGCTTCTTCGGATATTGGGGAATCTACTAGCTAATATGTGAGGGATTGTGATTTGACTACATTCATCGAGAGATAAATAATGTCAAATTCTGATAAAACTACCTGCCATTTAGCATGTCACGTGGTTAGAGTTGGGAGATCACATAAATAGAAAAATAGATCATGCTTGGTGATCAGTTGTAGAGGAAACATCATTATATAGTGGCACAACTTCCTTGACGCATGGATCATGGCCATGTAGTATTTTTTAGTTCTAGTGTATAGAGACTCTGTGTCATTGAATTTTTCAGACATATAATAGATGGCATGCTCTTCATCCATTGTTGCTTGACTTAAGACTCCACCCATTGATGCCTTGTAGACAGATATGTGCAGAACTAGAGGAAAACTAGGTAATACCATCCTCAATAGTGGAGCACCGGTGAGGTGATCTTTGAGCTATTTGTGCACAGACTCACATTCTATGTTCCATCTAGATTCAGAGTTCTTCTTTAACAGACTGAAAATTGGCTCACATATAGGCATGAATTTGGTAGTGAAATAGCAGATGTGTTGGGGATGCCCGAGTATGCCTTATATATCTTCCTCTATTTTGGAGGCATGCACTTCCCAGATGGTGTGATCTTTCAAGGATCTATTTCAATCCCTCTCTTGCTAACTATGTATCCCAACAAGTTACTACATGTAACCCCAAAGGTGCATTTGGTGGGATTCAGACATACAGAGAATTGGCATAATTGTTAAAAAAAATTCTTAAGGTTGGTGACGTGGTCCTCATGATTTTTAGATTTAGTGATCATGTTGTTTACATAGACCTCCACCTCTTTATGCATCATGTCATGAAAGAGGGCAACCATTTCCTTTTGATATGTAGGTCTGACATTCTTGAGACCGAAAGGCATGACTCTATAGCAAAACACTCCCCACTTTTTAATGAAGACAGTCTTTTCTTTGTCTTCCTTTTCCATATTGATATGATGTAGACCGGAAATCCATCCATAAAGCTAAGTAGTGCATAGAAGACTATGTTATTAATGAGTACATCTATGTGTGGAAGCACAAAGTCATATTTTAGAAATGCCTTGTTGAGGTCGTGATAGTCTAAACACATTCATACTTTGTCGTCTTTCTTTAAAATTGGTATAATGTTGGTGAGCCATGTAGGATAGATAACCATTTCTAAGAAACCATCATTGTATTTCTTTTTAACTTCCTCCATGATCTTGAGGCTCCAATCTAGTCGTAGCCGTCTAGGCTTTTGTTTGATGGGGTGAACACCAAGGATTATGGGACGTTGATGGAAAATAATTGTCTTGTCTAGTCTAGGCATGTCGACGTAGCTCCAAGAAAACACATCTATGTAGTGTCATATCTTGTATCAGTTTATCTTTGATTTTTTGTAGTATATGCATCCCATCTTTGACTTTGTGTTGCTCAAGGCCGAGCTGAATTAACTATCTCTATCTCATATTATATATGAAAAGGTTGATGCTCCTTTGTTATATACTCCATGATAGGGACATCACTGAAGTCACTATCTTCATCTTTGTATATCATTTCCACATTTGTGAAATAGTTGGAAAATTCTTCGGGAGCCTGCTCATCTTCAAGTTCTTTTGAGTTTTCTAGATTTGTATTTTTTGGGTTTTTGTGTTTTTGCATATTTTTTATATTATGCGAGGATGAGTAGAGATGTGATAGAGAGTGATGAAACAACCACTCTGGGATCTCTACCACATCAGGGTGTCATTCCTCAAATGAACTTTTTTTTGGGTGTGAAGGGAGACCTAGCCCTAAGGACATTGTGGTTATCCACACATTGATTCTAGAATTCCACTCCTTTCTAGATAGGATGAATGAGTTTTTGGGTCTTCTACCGCCTTGGAATCAAAGATAAAATTGACACCCCATCTTTCCTTCATGTCATATGCATAATTGTAGTCATCCAATTTGACGCCATAGTCTTCTTCTATGACCTCGACATATGTAGTCTCAGTGTCATCTTGGTTGGGCCAGCTGGGACTAACCCAGAGAGGATTGTAGTCATTTTCTTGGGGTGTCACTTCCACCCCTTTTGGTGTTTAGTTGATATTATTTCTCTAGTCAACGTGGTCATCTTGACATCATGCAATGCTTTTATTGATGTCTAAATTCTCAGGGCACAACTTGATGACAACATGAGTAGGCATTCTGTTGATTGCATGCTTGTTTGGAGGGATGACTTTTCTCTTAGACAATTGATTGCTCTAAGTGGTCTAGATCCCCCAGTCTTTGTCTACCATGAGGGTGATCTCTCTGATGCTATCAACAATCATAAGATAGTCCTCTTGGTTGTTGTCATTGACCTCTTGCATGAAGTAAGACAATGTTATGGGAACAATTACCTTAGTTGTATCTGAATAGTCTTTAGTGTTGGCCATGGTACAAGGAAATTTTGGATGGGGACCCTTCTGTTCAGGGCTAAGGTCCCCCCGATATAGCACCCTGAGCCAATATTCTTCTTCTAGTCAAATATATTGGGCTTTGCAACTCATATCTTGGGTCATCGGTAGGCTGTTAAAGTAACCTTTTCGGGTGAAGTCCCTCATAACCACAATATTCCAGGTTTCCACCTGGTGATCTGAGGCCATGTGTAGGGTGAGTAATAGAACCCTATTCCCAACCGTTTCTATCTGGTAGGGATTTGGATAATCTCTGTGTGTCCTTGCCATTGGACTCCCAACCCTCTGTCTGGATAGATATTCACTCTTATAGACATTGTGCGAACAACACTGGGTCATAGGGAATATGACATGTACTTTTGTGTGGGGACACCTTGTTGATGTTGGCAATGTGGAGCATCTAGAAGCACAATGGGAGATCGTATTCTTTGATGCATGCGATAGCACCAAGATTGTTGGTCTAAATAGGGACAATGGCATGGCCTAGCCAATACTTTAACTTCTAATGTAGTGATGAGGGAACCCCTCAACTTTGATGAATCCATGGCCTCCCTAGGAGGACATTGAAGGAGGGACTCAAATCCATGGAGATGAATGATATGGTGAACATCAGGGGTCTAATTTTTATCTTTATGGTGATTTCTCCTAGAGCATTTCTGATTACTCCATAAAAGGAGTTTGCTTTCTTTTTAATTGACTAGAAGTCAGATAGATCCTTCCCTAGGCTGTTAAATGTCTTCAACGAACACACATTGAGGTAGGTGCCATTGTCAATGAATAAGGAGGATATCGTGAGGTTGTTGTATATTTCAATGATTGATAAGGGTCTATTATGATTCCTACCTATTCAAATCTCATCATCAGAGACTAAGATCAAGTATGGGATTGTGATCAACCTAATAGTGGTCGTGAGATCTTTTAGCCGTACATCTTTAGAGACATAGGCCCCTTATAGAGTTTTGCCTCACTTCTACCATTGATACTTCCCCTTTTGGTTCATTGATGATCTGGATTATGTATGAGCCTTTAGTACCAGTCTCCTTGCAAAGCTCAGGCATCGATGATACCTTCGTGGTATTAATGGATGGGATGGAGACCTTGATTCCCCCCTCTTTCTTAGAGATATTAGGGACTCCTATGTAAGTAGTCAACTTCTCTTTCCCTTTTCAAGGGGTAGTGGTACCTCTTGTGAGGCAGGGTGCATGTTGATCTCCCTTTGTTTTGAGCGGTTACATTGTAGTGGTTGATATGATATCCCTTTGTTTTGAATAGTTAAGTTGCAGTGGTTGATATCACAACTATATGGTGAGGAATTGGAGGGACCGATGCATTTTAGACCCAAACCTTATGTACCTTTGGATTTGGAATAAAATTTGGTGCATTGACTAGTTGTGCCTTCTACCCCTGGCCGATTCCTAGTATGATGATTGTCTACACTTTCTGCCCCTGGTGGATGCTAGTCGGCCTTTCAACACTTATCAGAATGATTGGCTTCTATTACTAGGCCAAGGCGATGATCCAAGTACTTTTGAGACTAGTTCTTGATTGTTTGCTCCAATGGAAGGATGAGTCTATAAGGTGAGTCCCTTGATGAGGAGTTCATGGTTAGCATCTTGGATGATGAAGGTACCTCTTATGAGGCAACTGTGTGGACCTCCCCAACATCTATCAAGTCTTTTAAGGCATGTTTTAGTGTGATGCAAGAATCTATCTTATGGCCCTTTGCTCAAAGGAAGTCATTAAAGGCATTGGTGCTGTGGCTCTTTGGCAAGGGAGTCGGCAGGTCCCTTATTTTTGGAAATTTGAGAAGATGTTTGATATTTGAAAAAATAGTACTAAGGGAAGCTCCTAAGGGGGTGAGCTTCCTCTTTGGTTTGGAAGGCTGCTTTGATGATGGATTGGCAGTTAAAGGCTCAACATAAGACATCAAGTTACTCGTTGTTGGAGGAGTGCTTGCAGTTATCGACTGCATTGCTAGCTGGAAAGGTGGTGGTGCACACCTGTAGTAGTTGTTTGCATTGGTGATATGCACTGAGAGACAATCATATGATGATTGTAATGTCACATCTTGTACTTAATTTGATTATTAATAATGGAATTTCTGATTATTATGTTTCTTTCAATATGGGATAAAGAATAAATAATGTCCTAAGAATGTATGACTCAATAACATGTGAATTTGGGTTTAGGACTTAAACATGAGATCATGTGTATGTTAAGAGTATTCATTCTTGTATGAGTCCCTGTTCAAATATTATTGTGGAAATTAGGACAAAAATAATGCAATATGATTATTGTCATGCTAATTGATGACCGCATGTCATTAGTCATGATATTTGGTATCAATTCAAACACAAGTACTTGTTATGAACAAGTGTACTGGACATACCCACTATGTGTGTTATACATGGAAACCAATAATAATAGTTAGAATCACATCTCGATGTGACAATAGTGATTGCGGTCCTTATACCTAAAGTCACTACAATGATTGCATGTTGTTCAATATGCCTTGGCACTACTCAACCTGACTTTGAAAAGGATTGCTATACAAGTAGTGCTTAGGTGCGTTATGACACATGTGGATTATTGTGAATGACATAGATGGAATTTGTCCCTCCCATTGGAGTGATATCATAACCACTTGATAAGAGAGACTATGAAATGCATGATCATGCTCATGTGAGTTGATTTTGAGCTGATGTGTATCTCAATTGTCCACTCTATATCAAGGAACAAAGATTGAACATTAGGAGGTTGACATTTACATGCCTAAAATTCAATCTGGTTAGATAAAGGGATTATACAATCACTGTAACACTTATCACAATACTAGGATAAGTAGTCCTCCAACTTCTCTAATTAGTTAGTTAGCACTAAAGTCTTTCTAGATACCAATCATTGCTTGTGAAATCATAATTTGATTATGAACAACATTTCCAACATAATTTGGAGCCTATAGGTCAAACACATATGCTGCATTAGAATATGAGTATAATTATGGAGATAATTGGAAATGTTTTGAGTCAAATTTATTACTAAAACATTTAGGTAATCAACTAGAATAATATTGAAATATAATTGAAGTTTATTGGTAAAAAGTTTTAAGACAATTAATTGAATGGTTGACTTATATGATAAGTCAACTCGTTAACCTAGAGCGATCCTCTAGACTTTTATAGCTGATGTGACCAAAAGTTAGTTAATCAATCAATATGATAAATTGGTTATTTATTTAATTACATGATTCTAAGATATCATAATTTCCTATTTGGTAGTCCACAAGTGGCCCACTTTAAATGCAGCCACAACCTTTCTTTTCCCAGGGCTTTTAAGAAATCCTACTTCCTTTCCTCTCCTATTTATAGGGGCATGATGGCCAGACTTAGACGTGCTCTTATATGTGAAACCTAGCTATCATCTACCCAATATAAAGAGAGAAAGAGAGCCACTGTGATTATAGAACGTCACCAAGAAAAGGTTGCTACTTCCCCGCCGGCTCAGGCAACACGATGAGGAGTTCTAGTCCATTTGCTTGGACTATGTAGAGACACAAATGCTAAGTGACTACGTTTGAAGGACATCGATGAAGACCATTCGTGTACGTGAGAAACACCACACACCATCACGTGAGGAGGACATTGATGGACCTACTCTGTGATAAGGTATACCTTGCACACCCTCCTTCCGAATACTTTGTTGTCGACAAGCTCTGCTTGTAGGATACATTGAATCTTTTATTAATTCCGATATGCTTTCTATGTACATATTTTCCTAATAGTTTGGTGTCCATGCTTATTATGGGGGCATGTACTAGACAAAAAATTGGGTGGCATCATGTGAGCCTATTGTTGTTTAGGTGCCAGGGCATGGTCAATCTATATCGTTGATGTTTGTGCTGACAAGAACTATATTGTAGGTGGTTGTTGCTTACCCATCTCAATGGGGATGAACAGTGATCCCACCTTGGCATCTCATGTATTTGTTTTTGCCCATTTGGATGTCTTATTAGTCATTGATGAGGTAGGTGATGGTTGGAAAGTGAGGCCTATGTTTTGATAGACCCCCTTCTAATTCATTTTTTGGTACACACATGTGCAATACAGACTGACTAATGTGCCTATATGAAGCAATGTTGTTGATTCAAGCATAATAAATAGATAAAAGGAAGGACTAAATTAACATGGGATGGTCTTATAAAGAGAGATATTGAATATCTACATCTCAACCAGAATATAGCCGATGATAGAGCTGAATGGAAATGAAGGATCCATGTAGCTGACCCCAACATAGTTGGGACTGAGGCTTAGATGATGATGATGATACTTGATTGTATGAGCTATGGGAAGGTGTTGTACCTTTATAGAGATAGTAGAGTAGAGAGGGATGGAGTGTTGGATCTAATCACCATGATTAAGGCCTCCTTATCTGTAGGCTTGAATTGCAGCTGAGCGGCAAGCTCCCTACACCGTCCAACAAACTCAGAGAAGATTTTTACAATCTTTTTTCTACAGTGCTTCTAATTCCTTTCTAGTCAGGACCTTGTCTATATTATAGGCATATTGATCGATAAACTTCTTGGACATCTCTGGTGACGGTGGTCATGTCCTATTTTTGGTACCATGCCAATTTGGGACCAGTCAAGGTCCGTGCCAAATGGTGTAACAATACCTTGTTGTTTTCCCAGGATTCCACCATATCTAAATAATATGCCTTGACGCGGGCCATCAGATTCCCCTTTCTATAGTACTCATCGAATTTCAGCATGTTGAATTTGTAAGACAACTTCACATTTGGAATGTGGTAGAAGTCATTATATGTGTTCCCACTATCCTTCTTCCCTTGTAGAAGTTAGATCTTTTGCATGATCTCGAGCAATAGGGGATTTGCAGGAGTAGGCTTCTAGATGATAGCTTCTTAACATGTGGCCATAATGAGGTATCACTGCAAGTTTTATTGTCATTAGCGACACCATGTATGTGGGTGGTGGGAATCCATACCCTTCCCCTATATATAGATTGTACCAGGAGTGGGGTGGTGGATACATAGAGTGCATGAATCAGAGCTTGACCATTCAAATATTATATTTGAATCTTTATGATGATGTTGTCCTTCTTGGCCCCTTATGAGTCTCCCTATGCAGAAGTAACCCCTTCTTCTTTCTTTTTTCCTCCAACTTCTCCTTCAGGTTTTGAGAAAGGCGTTGATGCTTCTTGCGATATTGGGATTGATCCAACATTCTCAAGTGATGGATTCTAGTAGAGTACCATCTAAAATACTTATTCTGAGGTGGATGGGAACCCCACAATCGTATGGGAAGAATGGAGTAGATGAATCCACATGTGTAGCTCTTGTCTAGTGAATACTAGATAAGCTTAATGGAGGTGGAAAAGGCATGTTGGAAGGATGATCTTGTGGATGTCCTTCTTGAGTGGTCGCTACTCTAGGAACGACAATGACTTCCTTACATTTCTTAACCTCTTAAGGTTTGTCTTGCTTGTCCTAGACAACATCACCCTTGAAGGTGCCATCAGATTGATGATTGATATTGATGTTCCCGACCATCTGGACTGATTGATGGTGAGACCAGGTGTGGTATAAGATTCTTGATTTTCATATGATGTCCTACAATAAACATTAGTAGGATTCAAAAGTAAGGTTTAATATTATGGGAAAATGCTACATGCTTTGGGATGAGTCCCTCTACACATATGATATTGAACACATTATTAAAAGGCCTCCTCCCTGGTAGGGGAAGTGTATGAATAGAATGATCCTAGATTTCTTGTGATCCTCTCATGATGAAATACACATAGTTTTTTTTCTTCTTGGGTGGATTTTCCTACCCCTAACCTGGGCTATGTGAGGGAACTTATCCACATATGTGACATGCTTGCCAATGCCATACAAAAGAATAAAAAGATGGTTGATGTGCTATTCCTTTAGGAAGTGCTTCAAAAGAATCATTTAAAGTAGAATGTAAGGTGTGAGTTTGAATGTTTGATCAAGATTAAGATCACCCTCACTGGTCCAGTGAAGCATTTCTTCCCAAGGATGTCCTCATCCAGTGACTCATCAGACTAAAACACTTGGCAACTTTCACGACACCTTGGTTTCCTCCTATCTAGAGGGGTTTCTCTAGAGAGTTATTGTGAGGAATGGTTGGAAAATAGGAAACTTCGACTTGGCTTCTCCTTCATTGTGGCATTCAATAAGAGGTTGTGGTGTAGTTTTAGGTCTTAGTCTAGGACCCCATTTAGGAAGATGAAGTGTATGATTGGGCTAGTTAGTTTTATGTCATGGTTTAGGACCCAAAAGGATTTGATAGTTGAAGAGGGATTAGTTTAAGGTCATAATCTAGGACCATGGTGGGGAGGACCCAACACTGCTGAACAATTTCTTACAGACATGGAGGAGTCCCCTATTCACCCAAGTTTCAAAGAGATTCCCTTTTCAGGGACGAGATTGTTCTTTTCCAAGTTTGCCAATTTTTGAAAGCTATTGTTTGAATTTGAGAATGTTAATCTTTATAAAAAGATTGTTTGAGTTTTATATTGTTAATGTTTGAAAAAAGATTGTCTGAGTTGTTAATGGAGAGGGAGCCATGATTGTAGGTCCTCGGGGCGGGGAACCCCTGTTCTTCCTCTGTTTCACGGGCGGAACAGAGGAATCTCGAGCGGGATGCACACCAGGAGACAAAGGCCACCACGATCATCTGATATGCTGGCGATGGTCAAGGGTGGGGACACGCTGGAGCCAACCGCCACCACCCTGACCACATTTGGAGCGGTGAGCGCCAACCATGGACCATGAACACTGCTTTTTGGGGTGGCCTTCGATAGTGATCCAAGGGATCTGGCCCATAATGGAAATAAATGTATGTGTCAAATGTCTTATCTCAATAGTTTTTCGTATTGATCTTCAAAAAATGATATCTTGCTAATCCCTTGGCCAAAAATGTCGAACCAATATATCAAATTTATCCTCTCAAAAAGATCTACAACTTGGGCATGGTTTCAGGGCCTGAATATGATCCTAACTCTCCTATTTTTTCAAAAATGCTACCTTTTGATCCTCTTAACATATTTAATGCAATGATATGATGAATTTTGGAACTTTGATACATATATGCCAACCTAAGAACCAAATTAGTAACTCTAATGTCTTTGTATCCCTAATGAAGGTCCTACTCTCCCTAATGCTCATACATGACTCCTTTCTATACATATGTGACCATATTAGACTATAATGCTATACATTTCTCTTTTGATGCTAACCTTGCTACCTAATGACTCCTAATGCTTAACCAATCATGAGTTGATATATTTATGATGTTGGGATCCTTTGGAAGTCTTGTAACCTTCCTTGTACTCTTGATGACATAAGTATGATATTATGATAATTGCATGCATGAGTGAATGTTCGTACCCCATGTTGGTGGTTTGATGCCTAGACCCTAGTGGACATCACCTTACTTTGAATGTGTTGGTTATGGTGTATTGTTGCTAATCTAAATCATACCTTATGCTTGGATCTTATTCATATATGATCTTTGACCTTGATTACTCTATTATGAGTCCTCGTGACCTAATGCCTAAATCTTTTCATGTCCACATGAAACCTCAAAAGGATATGAAACTTGAACCACACTCTTATGATGGACCCTAAATCAATATGAGATCATATAATGAACCAATAAGCAACTTGGAATCCATCTTGGCCAAAACCCTAAAATTAGGGTTAATGATGAGAATCTAATGCATGTATACAATCTTGTTATTAATCAGGTTTGGCATGTGGCTAGATGATGAAGGATATGTTAGGTTATGAAATCTATGAATCAGGTATGGGCCTTTACTAGTTATATGAATATCACTTTCTTGCTTGAAAAGACATGTATTGTATGCTTGTTTGTTTATTTGCTCAAATATTGCCATGTAGTATTGCTATGTCTTACTCGATGTTTGCCTCATCAGTTTTATAAGTTGAACACACACACACACACATATATATAGAACTCCATTATAATATTGTTGATAAAGGGTTAGCTCTTGGCTATGGCCTTGAGGTCCCTCTCGTATAAAAGGGTTAGCTAATCTTGAGCACCCTTATGGACCCTTCCGACGGGAAGATGGTCAAAGGCCTTAAACGTGCTTGACATTGTTGGTATAATGGAGTGCAATGACATAAAATATGGTTTCACATTTTGTTAAACAGTTAACATGTTTATTCTTGTTTGTTTAGTTTTGAAATCTTTTCAAATTATTCAAAGCTTATACATATATATGTATCTTTCTGCCCCATACTCAACACCTCGTGGGTTGACCCATTTCTCGTATTTTGTTTTTAGGTTCAGAGATGGCTAAAAGGTTGTTGGGCTTGGTGAGCTATGCTAGATGTACTTGTTGTAAGATCCAGATTTAGTGCACATGAATGACTTGTACCTCAACTCTAGAAATATGTAATTGAACTTATGAATATGATGTACCTTGTATAATTTATACTTGTTGAATGTTGAGACTGTGTTGGTGCCTTTTATCTTGTTATTTGTTCATGTGTGCTAAGAATTTCATGCTTCCACATGTTGCCTTTGGTATTCGTTTGGTTCATGGGACTGTGATTCTGGTTCCGTGACATCCAACATGGGGTTGGCACCCATTCCATGACGTATGGGTTTATAGGCATGTGAAGTGTTGTTTTAGTAGTTTTGAAAGCAAGCCCATGATCCATGATAGTCATAAATATGTAGATAAAGAAATAACAACATAATGTTTTCAAGAAATGTCATATTTCTTTTCTAACCTACACCTGTTACTAATCCTTTATATTTTTGTGTTTTTCATTTTTGTTTTTATTTTCTTCTATTTTTTCTTCCGAAAAAAACACATTTTTTTTAAAAAAATGGATGCAAACACTAAACCCTAGACAGGAAGTGTGACCGAAACCCTAATAGAAGTGTACAAAGATGGCCAAAAATGGATCAAGATCAACATAAAATGAAAAATAGAAAAAAAAACTAAGGGGGTAGGGATGGCAGACCACTTCGATCCACATGCCCGCCCAAAGCTAGTGGATTAGGGTGATCTACCCTACTTCCAAACCAAAAAGAAAAAAAAATGACAAATGACGATAAGAGAAATGAACAATCTTGAAGATGATCAATCTTCAAAATAAGATAGTGGGAGTTTGATTAATATCGCCTTGGTAATAGTCCCTAATAGAGTTGCCAGTCTATTGCACCCTGCCCAAGAAGGGGGTAAAAATAGAAATATTTAAAGAATAAGGCTCTACCCTTTTTGGTGAAACCTAAAAAAAGAGTGTCCAGAATTGCCACCATATTTTGTAAGAAAAAAAAGGAGAAAATATAAATCGTTGAAGCTACAACGTAATCATGTTGGATAAAAATAGGAAATAAAAAACAACACCAGAGATAAAATCTGGTGATCTAGTTATAAGTGGGAGAGGATTAACACCCCTATCTCGGCTGATAAACTAGTCTCAAGCATTGTCATGTTGTGAAAGATTGAGTGATTCCAAATGGTTAAATTAAAGAAAACATACAAACAAGTGAAAAGCAATTTTTATTGTGAATATGATTTTAGGTATGGAGACATTGGTGTCTTTCCTATCATTTCCTTAAAAGTCACAATTTATATGTATTTTGTGGTCCTAATCACCTCAAGACCTCCCACTGTGGGGATCCATCATTGGTGATTAGGGACTGATGTGTACGATGTTAGAGGATGACTAGCAGATGTAAGCTTAGAGAACTACATCTGATTTTCTAGAAGTAGTAAAAAATGACAACTATAAGAGCAAAAAAATAGTCATAGCAGACATTTAGATGAGGTGCAACAACAGATCAAGTTAGATGCAACTATTATAGATTAGATGCAATAAGATAGTAGATATAGTATTTAGGCGCAACAGTTAGAGGAGTTTACCATTCTATAGATCTAGCATAGTAAGTGGTGTTAGAGAAAGGATGGTCTATATGAAAAATAAAGACAGATATAGTTGCTTCTCTAGCTTCAAGAGAGAAGAAAGGGGTATATATTATCTTGGGTATGGGGGTCTATTTATAGGTGGATTTTAAGGTATGGGATTCTGGGCAAAATCTTCTACAAGAGGTGTTAGATCACCACGATGCGCCACACTAGATGCTACACAGATCGAGGTGATTTGCCTCATGGAGCATGAAGGATGGCTCTAATCCACTGGGTGTCTTTGGGTGAAAAAAGTTAGTTTGCCATTTTCCCGATGATTTCAAGAATGTTCTAACAAAAAGCAAAGAAAACTTGCACAAAAAGATAAGTCGGAATTATCTCTCAAATCTTTTTGGAAAATCATGTTGCAAAGGGAATATTAAATTCCAGACAATTCAAGTGGACTATTTATGGAAATAGCTTATTTAAAGCATAATTGGAGGAAAAATTGCACTTTCAGTATGAAAGAAGGTTTCTTTGTAGAAGGCCCTGAAGTGGGAGAAAGTGGGCAAAAAGGATGATTTAAATGGGTGGGAAATGTGAGAAAATATGTAAGAAAAGGTATATGTGGAAATTGGGTGGGGTTTGGAATGGATTCCACCATTATCCAGTTACATTTCTACCTAATGAGCAAAAATGGGTGTGTGAACACTACCAGAGCACTATTTAGTATGGACGGTGGGATACTTACCTTAAGAGTAAGCATGAAGTCCATGGCTTTCAATTTTTTGAAAGCATGAAAGGGCCCCCTTTAAGAGAGGTATTATATTTTGTTATTGTATTGAGAAACATCGTAAGATGCATCAACATCCCCCTTACACAAAAGGACTACAAGAACCCATAGTAATGCATTATGTTACATATGAATTTTATGATGAGTTGGTAGATAACATTTCTTATAGACCACCACGGATAGAAATTCAACTTTGAAGTCAAATACACAATGACAATAATTCTAAAGCTCCCAACCTAACAGTGAACCCCCATGGTAGACTTCTTCACATTTAGAGTTTCTTTATTTTCCTTTTGATACCAAGATTCATTTTATTCATTGAAATTCAAGGATGTCAACCCACTGTCTTGTGCAATGTAGACATATCCCATTTTATTGTAATCACAACAACAAGTTACAAATAATTCTACATTCTTTAAAGAAGCACACATTTCTCCAATCACACCCATTGTAAATTAGATCATGGTGTCAATAAAACACTTTTTAGGGCTATTAGAAGCTCATGTTCCCACTTGAGTAATTTAGGTATCACGCTTGAGGTCAAACAATGATGCTTATAGAGAGGCAACCCAGTGGTTGCCTTATATTTTTCATTTCTATTCATCATAGTTAACATGATATAATCAGAATGGGAATTTATATATCACACTACACATTACAATTTCTAACTATTTAAATTTTTGGCAATAGTTATTGGACCATAACGCTTCACCATTCTTTTGGTAGAAAAGCATTCTTCCCCACAATTTAAGTTTAGAGTTTTCTTAGGTAGGAGACAATTTCTAACTGTGGGGTTAATGGTGGGTGGTATGGTTCTACTCCTTAATACCCACCCAGTCATTTATGTTATCTCTTTTATTCTAAAATTCATTGATTAAGTATTTGCATTTGTACGTGAATTTTGCTACATGATTAGTTAGTCACTCTTATTTTTATCTAAGATGTTTATTTATTAGTTTAAATTTTCTTTAGCATGAATGAGATGACATCTCACTGGATAAAGTTCTATTTTATGCATCACATATTTGGTAAATGAGAGAAGCATCTTGATAGGAACTGTGAGTTTTGAGTTGATAATCTAGGATTCATTCCCCTAAATTTGAGTCTATCATTGTATATATCCACTAAGTTTTCACAACATCATCAATGAAAAAAAATGATTTTTTTTAAAGAAATAGAATGGGATTAAACATGGCATTCATCCTATATATTAGTGAATTATATCAAAGAAACAACTAATTTTCACCTTATCATGTCATTTCTTTTGGTTGTAGTGATTTAATACAGGATAAAAGGTCATTTTCCTGCTTGTAGAATTTTCAACAATCCACTTGATTTCAACAACTTAGTGAAGGATTAATATAGAAATTGATGTACTCTTTCAACAGATCATAAGTGAGCATGCTTGTTTCCAACCTTGTTGTTTGACAAGGACTTTCAAAATGAGTTCAAAAGTAATTGACTTTTGAGAATGTCTGAGCTCTTCAATAAAATAAAAAGACTACTAGGTGCAAAGAGGAACCAAGCAGGGGAGCTGAGCTCAAATGAATAAGAATCTGCATCTCAAAGTCCCATTCATGCTTTACTAATGAGTGATGTTATTATTTGACTGGCCAAGTTTTGAATCATCACATCTGTGACTCTTTATTTCCATATCAATGAAAGATGAACAATTTTCTATCCCTACTCTCTATTACCACATATCTTGAATCCAAGGGGTGAGGAATAACATAATATATCAAAGTGAGATAACACAATGTATCAACCTGAGATAAGAAATATTTATGCACATGGTCTAACCCATCTTTTATAAATATTCCTCCATCATCTTACTCACAAGAAAAACTACGAAAATCCATAAATGTGCTAAACTCTGAGCTCAGAGTGGTGTGCCTCTCATCCACTATATCTACTTCTTTCTACCTCTCTCTATGTAAGAGGTGCACATCACCATAAATAAAAAGATACCAATGTGCACAAACAAGTAAAGATTTTCCTCTAATCTCAAAATAAAAAAAAACATAAAAATAATATCAAGCCAAAAAGAGGGGAGATGGACAATTACCTTACACACCACCATTCACTATGTTTTCCATCTTAAAGCTGCTATCTGCTCTGCATGAAATCTTCTTATCATCACCTTACATTTGCATTATGTGCATGATGATGAAATTACATGTTTACTCATCTTTTCATTAAACCCTTAGATGTTCTTGATATTGAGGAATTTGGTTGCAGATCTAGTGCTTTGAAGGAAAGTCAAGAATCAGGATATGACTAGTTATGATATGTGATCGTAGGGTTTTAGGTTGGTCGAACATGGTGGTGGTAGAGGATCAAGGGTATCATAATTTACAACACATACATAACAATAAAAAGTAGATTGTGTGTCTTATTTTGTCTTATGCACCATTTGAAAAGGAGGAACATTTAATGGTGCAATGTTTTGATGAATGACACTTCATCTAGATATAGTATTCACTTCATATTAAAGTTTATTTATTTCAATTTGGTAAAAAATCTAAAAGGAGAGCCAAAAGCATAGTTCAATCGATTCTTTGAGAATAATTACATCAACCATGATATTTTTATCTAGGGAGAGATTCTTTGGGACCTCTAATTACTTGAACAACAACCATAACCCTAATCCTATCAACCTTGATGATAATCCATCAAAATAAGGGAAAACACAACCATCATATCGTCACAAATAGGAAAAATACATACGACGAATGCCTCTTCTGATCCTATCTCGCTGACTGACCAAAGAGCTGGTAAACTTGGTGACAACCTTTGTGCCTTCAGATTTAGTGTGATTGGCAAGCTCCCCTAGGAGAACAAGCCTAATGGTGGTCTAGATCTCATGGAGGTGATTGTTGGCTTCTTGTTGTACTTTGCGAGCTTGGTAGACTCCTGGGTGAGCTTCTCAAAGATGCTTTTCATGAATCTATTCATGATCCCCATCACCTTATTGGAGATCTCGATGCCCGGGTGGACTTTCTTTAGGACCTTGAAGATTTAGATCTTGTACATCTTGACACTCTTGGCATTCTTCTTCTTGTTATTCTTATTATCTCTGACTTCTTTGGGGAGCCTCTTCTTGGCCTTGGTCTTCTTCTTGGTTGGGGCCTTCTTGATGGGCTTCTTCTCCTATGACTTCTCACCAATGGGATTCTTCTCCACAAGTTTCGTCTCTGCCTTTAGGGCCATCGTGATTAGGAGAGAAACATGTAGAAAGAGGGAAGTTGAGGGGTGTGAGGTAGGAGATGCGAGTCTCACACTTATGTTTCTTATGGGTGGATTTTGTGATGGTGAAGTTTACCAATTTCATCATATTTTAGTTATATATTTCACTTAATTTTGCTTTGAGTTAAATTTATTTTCTTTTGATGTAAATTCATGTTTTCGAAGCATAAATTAGGTATCACATAAAATTGAGGATAAAATCATCCTTGATCTAGAAAATTTCACCCATTTGGTGTTCTTAACTCATCCCCACACTTCTTCAACACAGTTGGTGGGAGTTGGGAGCATACCTAAATCTCAAAGAACCATCTTTACCAAATTATAGAGATTGGAAAACCATCTACAGGTATTAGGCATTCAACTACCCCGTTGCATACAACTTCATTTTGATACTTATCAAAACTTCGATGTTGTGTTAGAGGAAGGATAGCTATACTGATTTGGTATACTCTAAATACACCTTCGGTACAATATTCATGATCTTACAAAGAGGAAATATCAATAATTTTAAATTGACTTTTTACTTTACTGATCTCATCTTTCACAGAATTGATTCCCCTTTTTGAATGTATAAGAATATGTGGAGCTCAGCATGTCCGGAAGCATGAGAGAATGTTATTTTACTGATATTATTACCAGTATTCAATATTGGGTCATTCATAGCATTACTATACCTTCCCTATTTATCGTGGGTTGGTTATTCGTCAGTATGGGTTTAGCTTACGATGTATTTGGAAGCCCTCGGCCAAATGAGTATTTCACGGAGAGCCGACAAGGAATTCCATTAATAATTGGTTGTTTTTAATTATTTCCATTCAATTGAATGAGAATATTTTATGGATATATAATATTAAATATCAAATTCACAAAAATTATACTTATGTTTTGAAATCGATGCATCCATGCTTTTTCTAAGGTGCTCCCCGAGGAGGAAGCCCATGATCCGAAGGGAACTTCTTTCATTGGAAGAACATTGCTTGTGGAGAAAAGGGTGAGTAGGTAACACCTACTAAGAAGACACTTTCTTCGAGAAGGCTGGACTGCTTCCTTTCGGCATCGACCCTTCGATTTTTGGAGCAAGACGTTGACAAAGGGGGGCCCGGATCCTAGTTCCATCTCGGTCGGCATCCTGCTCTTGAGAGGGTGGGGTCAGTGATAGTTATATTTACAATTTTATTTGTAATTAAAGTAGAAATTATAGTATGACAATTAGTGATAGTGGGAATAACTTTAATATAAGAGTAAGATCTAATAATCTTTATATAAATAAAAAAATATAGACATTTATGGGTTCAATGCAAAAATTGTTATGGATTAAATTATAAAAAAATTTGGTCAAAAATGAATGTTGGTCATGAATATCTGAATAGGCTAAACCGTACCCCATGGATATCTTTGCTTTGGAACAAAACAATTAGGATCAGTCAACTGGAATGTGTATTATCCATATGGGAGATACTCAATTGAGAAGATCCACTGACCTGAGATGAAGGGAAATATCTATCTACTTTTTTTAACTATTCAGTTAAACCAATTATTTGTTATTCGAGCAGATAACAACAACCTTTTTATCGGACATGGGTATTTTTTATTTTTTGATGGATTTACATGGTCTAATTAATGGAAATTATTTGATGTAGTGAGTAATTGGCTCTGGTTGTTCGCCATTCAAGGATCCACATCTATGCAGTTCATATCATTTATACATAGTGTTTTGATCTAAGATTGAAATTCTTACATGTTTTAGCAGTAGCATATTGTTCCATGGAGCTAAGGTCAAAAATATGGAATAAACAAGTGTTTCTACGACTCTACCAACCGATCCATTGGATTTTGTTCCACTTAATTCCTTTTTCATGGCCACATATCTTTACAGCTAAGGAATAGGAAATCTTTCTCCTGTTACATGAATCAAATGTTTCATTTCATCTAGGAAAAACCATTTCTTTCTCAACAATGTCTTTGTCATTTGATCCAATAGCTTTTCGTGAGATAGGAACAGATTTGATAAATATTGATAACTCTCAGATAGAATATTAGAATGGAAAGACCCATCATTATATAATGAACTATTGGTTCTAAGCCATCTTTGGCGATGAATCAACAATTTGAAGTGCTTTTATTGCCTATTCGTGATGAACCAACATTTATATATGGATGTGGGAGATTTATTTGGGAAGTAATAATCCCCTTTACCATCTCTTCATCTGCAAAGAATTCTCGATGTGAAAACATAGAGACAAAAGGCCGATCTTGGAGTAGGAAAAAGAATGGATCTGCATGGTCCCAAATGAGTTGGCTTATTTGAAAAAGACCTTATTCTTTGGAAAATCTATCTCGTGTCTGGTACTACATGGTTCCACTCTACAAGAACTCTGAATCATTTTCTTGAAGCTCATCCTCTTTATGATAAAAGACTCACTTGCCCCAAAATG
Organism: Alisma plantago-aquatica; assembly: GCA_963693085.1. NCBI lineage: Eukaryota > Viridiplantae > Streptophyta > Magnoliopsida > Alismatales > Alismataceae > Alisma > Alisma plantago-aquatica. The sequence continues at coordinate 977,460,034 of OY856413.1, read as the reverse complement.
CCCTGTTTAAATAGGGAAATCCCAATTCATTGGGCCTTTCAATACAATCAAATAGATTTCCACAAGGGTGCCATATTCTCAGAGCCCAAACTATGTGATTTAATAAATCCTCCCCTATATATTGTGGGTCGATGGATCCTTCCCCTTCTTCAAACTCTGATTTGTAGTTTTCATATAGAAATCTATGATCAACGATAGAACACGATCCTTTTTGCATCACATCTAACTGATTCCTTGGTTCGGACGATCAGACCGAAGAAGGAATGCCACTGGATTATTATCAAATTGAATGCAATCTTTTTCTATCTATGAGGATCCCATTAGAGTGCCTTCTACTTCTAATAGACCATGAAATAGATCAAAATCATTCTCAACGAATCCATAATAAGAGATCTGATTTTTTTCATCGGGTCCAAGTGGAGACCAAAGATCTTGAGCGACCGATCCGGCAGAACAACTCAAAAGATAAAGAAGTATCATTAATTTCTTCATACTCGATCCAAGTTCAAAGTACCATTTGTACAAATAAGAATCTCTTTCCTTACATGATTTCTTCTTCATATAGATGGATATAGGATCTAGGGGGAAATTACTTAGAAGCACATTTGTGCAACAAACCTTCCTGTCTGATAGAAAAGTGTCCCATTATCCTGAACTGATCTTACCTGGGATTGAAAATCCCAACTTTGTCTATGAAGAGCAGATCTAATTGTATTAGTTTCTATAATTGATTTATTTTGTGTAATACTAATTGATAGGGCATCATTGATAAGTGCTACAAGATCTTGTGCATTGGAACCCACAGTTATGTCATTACTATGGAACATTTTATTTTCCAAGTGAAACCCCCTAGTGTATGAAAGAATAAAAAAGTGCTTTCGTTGTTGTAGAATAAGAAGCCCTCGTATCTTAATGCATGTATTTAATTTATTGGAATCTATTAAAGAGGGATCTATTTTTGGGGAATTTGAGTCAAAGCAATAACAAGAATATTTCTAGTGGAACATCTTTCACAGTCCCTAGAGAGAGAGTTCACTAATAGACTGAGGGATAAATAATTTGACTCATTCACATACAAATCATGAATGTCTAGAACCCATATTATGCAAGGAGACATTGCTTTTGCTAATTTGATTTGAGGGGTGATATCAAATTGGTCTATTTTCATATACATAGTTAGCACTTGTGTCATAGTTAGAAGCTCCGTATCAAGGTCATCATCAATATGGATATCGTTACTACCATCAATATTGATATCCTCATTATCATCAATATTGATATCATCAATAGAACCTTTAGGCTTGTCATCTAGGAACTTGTTTGGAAATACTATAATGAAAGGAACATAGGAGTTTGTCTATAGGTGTTTGGCCAAATTTGATCATCCAGTTCCTATAGAACCTATCACTAAAATACCCCTAGAAGGGGATAGGCCTTTGCGGAGTGAAAAGGGTTTTCCACGAGATGGAAAATGAAAATGATTAGCCCCAGACAAGGTTTGTGAATAAGTGATTATCTGATAATGTGCAAGGAATATTCGCCTTTCTGCTAAAAAGGATCTATTGAACTCATAATTCATTATATCCTTTTTATGAATGTCAACTAAGTATCGTAAGTAAATTGATCCTAGTTGTTCAATCATTTGATAATCAGAGTCATTCTTTTGTAAATGATCACTATTAGCCAGACTCAATAGAATTTGATCAATTATTTTTTCCAGTTGTTAGGGTGGAGAACTGAACCAAGAATTCTCTTTCTTCATTATCAATCGAATCATTATTTGCAACCCATGATTCTATTTTCTCATCAATCCAATCATCATTCACATTTTTTCTTTTTCTTATTAGTGAATAAATATCTTTACTTTATGACTTAAATGTCTCATATTTATCAAAAAAAATGATTCAATTGATGGGATTTGGTATGATACTTATGAGATCGATGAGATTGATATTCCAATATTTCTTCTTAGAACATATTGATTTGACCCCATAAGAGGGACCACCGCCAAATAGCATGTTGCTGCCAGAAGAAGAACCCTATATTTCTTCTAGAGAATCACCTAATTGTTCCAGAGCAACTAGAAAGAGATTATTTAACTAGAAATAATTAAGTTCAGATATAGGATACCTATGCAGAAGTTTTCACAACTCAATCATGTATGATGGAATCATCAAAGATTTGATCTTTTCTAACTCTATCTGTAACTCACTAGAGGCTCGGGAAACAAAGAGAAGATGTATACAAATGAAATATCTAGAAACAAGAATAAAAAAAGGATTGAATAGAGGAACTCCCAAGCATTTGTTGATCTCAGGCGTGTCCATATCAATGGAATGGGTGATTCATTATTTTGATGAATCATTTCTTCAGACAGAAAAAGATTCTATAACCACTTACTCAAAATCTCACTTATCAGATTCCATTGTGGAGGAATCACTCACAATTTTTTCTGAGGAATTGGCCGTAATATATCCGATCCATGCATAATATCATAAAAAATAGATACAAATTTGTGACTGTATCGGCAATGAGTTGGAAAAAGTATCTAAAATGGTGAAATTTAGAGATTTGCACCCTGTCAAAGTAAGGAACCGTGGAATATATGTTTGGAATAGATTCCATTTTGAGAGATTTGAAAAAGCACTATCTCCTTGAAAGGTTATATGCAATTTCCATTTCTCAATGCATTTCTTTAGATAAAGACTCAATTTTCTCTCTTTGCAGATGGTAAATATTTCTCAGAACACAGAGTGTGAATCAAACCCATGTTTGTATTGAAACTAAGATACTGATGTAAGTTCTTCCCATCTAAAACAGATAGATTCATATCTGAAAAAGGATGACAATAAGTTCTTTCAAAATTGACTATTTGTTCCTCTATTAGAGGTGTTGCAAAAATGTATGTGATCGAGTAAATAGCTCTATGAACGAATGGCTTGAATCAAATTGGAAAATGGAATGATTTGTACAAGTTATACATTTTGTCACCACTTTGTGGAAGATCGTTAGGTATGAATATGTCAGATACCTGTAAGTCGATTGGTGAAATAGTCTCTCTCCAAAAAATATGTTTTTTTCTACCGACACACAAAGAAAATATTTTGTTGTGAATGAACAAGATATTGAAAATGTTATCCATATATAAGATCATAATTATTGATACGGGCCTTTTCCACATAAAAAGGGAATCTTTTGTTACAGTAGAACCAAAAGTGATGTAGATTATTCAAGAATCAAATTTTATTTGCTTTATATAAAGAAGAGATCAATGAACTTCTATGAAATGGTTTCACAAGATTCAACCAATTGTTATCGATCGAGGGATATCGTTGAGAAATAGGAATCCATGTTATCAAAGGATTTCCTGTGATTATTTCTAGTATGGAATGGGTCAATCATCCACTTTGGTATCTTATTGAACAAAAAAGGTAATATTGTTCATACATTGATTAAGAATTTTGGTCTTTGGGAAGTATTAGGATCATCCAATAATAAGGGTTTCAATTTATTCAAATGAACAACTTGAACATATATTGATTCTAATAATTGATTGCAGGGTTGATCATTCGGTTCTTTCAATTCATAGATGTGAATCTCAGACCTATGAATGGGGATATTCTCGATACTCACAAAGAAAAAAGGAAGTGACTTGGACAACAAGAGAAGTGACTTGGACAAAAAGAGAAGTGACTTAGATAAAAAGAAATGAAGTGACTTAGGCAAATCTTCTTTTTCGATAGCCTCAGACCAATCAATCAAATATTGATTAATACAAAATCGATCAAACACTACTTGAAAATTTGTTTGGAAACAAAATGTTCCAAATGTTCCTAGTAATTCTTGCTCCCATTGGACCATTTATATCTATATGCATTAGGATCCCAATTCATCGATCTCTCAGTTTGAGAAATACGAGGATCAAACCATTTCTTCTGACTCTTTTAAAATTCAATAAATGTTGGTTGATCGTATATTTCATTATAGTTATATGATTCAAAGTATCATTTCCTATTTCATCCCTTGGAATTCCATATTCCAAGGATCTATTCATTAACATTAAAAAGAATGGATTTGATGCATTTCTTATGTACCCACGGGCACTATATTGGATTTGAATTAGATTTCGAATCAATCTATATTAATTGATTGTCTCCATTATGTTATTACTAGCAAATAGCACTCATTTTTGTTTTGGATCTTCCAAATCATTCCCACAGTGGATCCATACCAATTTTTTTTTTATCCTTCGATAAAAAGATTCATTAAAGAGAGGGGGTAGGACCAAAAAGGATTTCTTTTTTTATTCATCTCTGGACCCATTCAAGAATTTGTTTTCATCCAATCCATAGGAATCAATAGAAAAGGTGAATCCCCTATGATACACCGGACCCGGCTCAATTATTGATAGAGTGAATAGATCTGCCATTTCTTGAAATCTCTCTTCTGATTTAAAATCATGATGTAGAGCATATTCCCCTATGTTCTGGTCATGGAATAGATGAAATAAACCCAAAAATGGATTTTTTTAAAGAATGAAATCTTATTGGAACTGTCTATATCCAGTTCATCCTTCAGAACCATACAACATCTCAGATCTGATGAAATAGGATGAATTGAGATGGTATTTTGTAAATACATAATGATCTTGAATATATCAACCATTTCTTGATTTTTTGATCGCCTAAAAGGAACAAAAGAAACATCTTGTTTTTTTTCTTAAAAATTTCTGATCTTTCGTAGACCTCTTAGTAGGATTCAAACCTAGATGAAGTTTTGACCATTTTTAGGGAAAAAAGAACGAATTGGTCTTGTAGGATTCCCAACAAACTTTTCAGTTTCTCCTAGAAGTAGATGATTATTCATCTACTTCTCATGCTCGGTGAATAGATGATACATTGAGGAAGATCCAAAAGGCATTTTGGGAATCGATCTGATTCTATTTCTATTCATTCCATTTGAAGAAAGGAAGAATCCCAAGGAATCGATCTTTCTTTAGTTGTTGAATCTATATTTGATTGATCAATTTGTGATATTCTGAATCCTCATTTCTATTGGAATCAAAATGATCTCTGGATTGATCAAAAGATCCTTTCAATTGGCTAGAATACATTAGTTGAATGAAAATAGATCTTGTAGAATCATATTGAATATTTGATGATACATTCCATACCTTGCTAAAAAATGGATCCTTTTTTACCAGCCACACATTGTCTAACCAAAGAAAGCTCGACATGTTCCGCAAAAAATCTGATTTGTGTTGATTATTTCACCAGCTTACGAAGAGATTTTGGAAAATTTTGCACATATGAAATGGAGCACATTTTTGCAAAGAAATACCACTCTTGTTTCTTGAGAAGAAAAGGGAATCATGCTCAATATCATTTGATTGAATAGTTGCCTCAGCTCCTTGTTGTTTGAGGAACCCCCCTGTAATTGGTCTTTTTTCACAAAAAGCAGACATGAGATAACAAATCAAGTGTTTCCCTAAAATTTCAAATAACTGTCCCGAATTCAAGTTGATTATGTTTGCTTCTTCTTCAAAGAAAGATGATAAAACAATTTCCAATCATGGTCCTTGCGGATCAGATCATCAATATTGGATAAAAAAAGAAACTATATATCGCTATGTCTCTTTGTCCATATATTTTATATCTTTCTCTTTGAATGAGATCTCAATTCTAGCTTTGATTTCATTAGATATCTTACAACTAAAGTCCCTCTTTTTTTCGATCAGGTTCCTTCACCACCGTGAACCCCAGTTAGATTTTAGCATGATACACTTTTTATTTATTAGGAGAACCCAAGTACTCTCTTGCAGATCCATGAAACAAATCTCAGAATTCTTTTTCCCCTTTGGAAGATACAGGAGCGAAACAATCAACCTATTGATATTGGAAGACCAAAAAGATTCTTCCAATGTATCATTTCTGGGTCCAATGGAATTCATAGGTATAGGAAGAAGCCCCATCAAATAGAGATTTTTCTTTCGACCATCCTTCGATTGTTAATACGTGATAGAATGATTGCTACTACAAGCAGTATTACACCTTTGATCATGAAATATGGATTACTTGTTAAACCCTGTGAATCACGTGAGAGTAGGATACTCAAAATTTGGGGGTCAAAGAGTTTCATAAAATGTTCTTGGTGGAAAAAACATTAGAGTGAAATATCCCACTGAATCAAATTTGATCCAAGAATCTAAGAAATAGTGAGAATTCTTGATCTCTCTCAATTCCAAGATCCAAGATTTGAATGGATGTTGTTTCATTGATTCCTCCTAAAGATTTCATTTCAATTGGAATTTGGTTATTCACGATGTACGATGATCCATGTTAAGAATCCATGGATGATTGGTTAAAGCACCCAACCCATAATTGGAAAATTTGTAGGTTCAATTCCTACTGAATGCACACCAACGAGAATGTTCAATAAGTCTATTGGAATTGGCTCTCTCTCAATGGAGTCTTACCATCCATACATAACGAATTGGTATGGTATATACATTCCATAACATATGAACAATAAGAACTAGAATTATTATCGATACTGGAACCCATTGGGAAGAATATGGATTTATGGATGGAATCAAATACACAATATTTACAGAAAGATATATTCGGATATTAGGGAACAATCAATATACTTCTAATGTCGAATCAGGATCAACTAGGATAGAAATAAAGCATTGGGTCAAACTCTTCTTTGGTGTCAAGGTAATAGCTATGAATAGTCATCGACTCCCCAGAAAGGGTAGAAGAGTGGGACCTACTATGGGGCATTCCATGCATTATAGACGTATGATCATTACACTTCAACCAAGTTATTATATTCCACCTCTTATAGAGAAAAGAACTTAAAGTCAAATACTTAATAACAAGGGTAACATGGCCATACATTTATACAAAACTTCTACCCCGAGAACACGCAACAAAGTCGTAGACATGAAATCCAATCCACAAAATAATTGGATTTATGGAAAACATCATTGTGGTAAAGGTCGTAATGCTAGAGGAGTCATTACCACAAGGCATAGAGGGGGAGGTCATACACGTCTATACCGTAAAATCAATTTTTGATGGAATGAAAAAGACATATCTGGTAGAATCGTAACCATATAAAAAGACCCTAATCGAAATGCATACATTTGTCTCATACACTATGGGGATGGTGAGAAGAGATATATTTTACATCCCAGAGGGGCTATAATTGGAGATATTATTATTTTACCCTACCTTTGAGTGTAGTTTGAACTATTGATTTACATAATTGGAAGTAACCAATTAGGTTTACGACAAAACCTAGAAATCGATCACTGATCCAATTTGAGTACCTATACAGGATAGACCTCAATAGAAAACTATTGAGTAACGACAACAAGTGATTGAGTTTAGTAGTTTTTCATAGAAAATTATTGACTCTAGAGATATAGTAATATGGAGAAGACAAAATTGTTTGAACCACGGACAGAACTGGAAGCACCCTTGTTTCAAATGTTGGTTATTCACATTTAATTTGATGATAAGAGGTAAACTAAAAGTTGTAATTATAAAGATCCCCCCAGGGAAAAATAGACATGTCTCCTATGTTACCCATAATATGTGGAAGTATCGACGTAATTTCATAGATTCATTCAGTCTGAACGCTACATGAAAAATATAAGCCAGATGATGGAACAATGAGACCTAAGATGTAGAAGAGACCATAACATGAGCGATTTGGCATATTTGGATTCCTAAATATCCACTCATATGGTACTTCATCATACGATCATATAAGATCCATCTATCTAGATATCATCATATACATCTAGAAAGCAGTATGCTTTGGAAGAAGCTTGTACAATTTGGGAAGGGGTTTTTATTGAGAAAAAAGAAGAATCCACTTCAACCGATTTTCCCTTGGGTACGACCATACATAATATAGAAATCACACTTGGAAATGGTGGGCAATTAGCTAGAGCAACAGGTGGTGTAGCAAAATTGATTGCAAAAGAAGGTAAATCAGACACATTAGGATTACCATCTGGGGAGGTCCGTTTGATATCCAAAAACTACTTAGCAACAGTCAGACAAGTAGGTAATTTGGGGTGAACCAAAAAAGTTTGGGTAGAGCTGGATTTAAGCATTGTCTAGGTAAGCGTCCCGTAGTAAGAGGAGTTGTTATGAACCCTGTAGACCATCCCCATGGGGGCGGTGAAGGGAGAGCCTCGATTGGAAGAAAAAAACCTATGACCCCTTGGGGCTATCCTACACTTGGAAGAAGAAGTCAGAAAAGGAAAAAATATAGTGAGTTTTATTCTTCATCGCCAAAAATAGGAATAATGAATGAAAATCAAATTTTGAGAATTTGAAATAATCTTGTTATTCTTTATTGAGTTTGTGAAATAAAAAAGAAAATGAATGGGTGAACGACGGGAATTGAACCTGCACATGGTGGATTCACAATAACCTGATTTGAATGCATGATGAATAAAAAAAGCTAGATATAGATATTTTAGCCCTTTACTTTTTATTAACTTTATGTTAAGTCATTCCTTTCCTAGATCTAGAGATTCATTTCGTACAATTGAACTTTTTCAAACTATTTCTTTTTAAGAACCAAAAAGTTTTGTGCCAGAATAATGGATGCCAATAAAAACCAAAAGACCTTGGACACGTAATGGATCTTGAAGCACTATTTCAGCATCTCCCTGACCAAACCCACCCACATTAGGATTAGAAGACTTCATGGATGCTCCTGACAATTAGTTAGTCTTTCTATCTAGTTAGCTATATTTAATTAGAGCATCAATAAAAATTACAACATGGTTAGTTGAGAATCTAACCACCTAGACATTCAACTAAACCCAAGTACAATAAAGGCTCATATCTAATAATTTGAATAGGATAGTCAGGCCCTCTGTCAGACCAGTTGGACATAATTAAGACCAAATGAAGATGTCAATAACTTCTAGATGATTGACTAACATCTCTAACTAGGCATCTAACATTTAAAAGCAGTAGCCATTCTATAAAAGCCCCATCCAATCTGATGGACCCTGATGTAGTCGCCTAGGGAATCTTGACATCTATGGTGAGATCACATAGATGAATAGCCAACCAACTAGTCAATCTAAGTCTACTAGTAGAGCATTGCATTTTATTTTAAGGTCCTTATTGACAGTTATATGTGGGCCCATTGACTTGCACTTTTCTGGGTTAGTATATATACCCTCCATGCATATTTAAGAAAAGGGTTTGCAAACCTAAACATTGTTTGAATATGTACATGGACTGATGTGGAGGAACTCTCCACTAAAGATCTTTTCAAGTCTAAATTAAATGTTCAGAGGTAAATTTGCATGCCATGAAACTGCTCCCCCTCACCTCTTATCCATTCATGGTTCTCCCTCATTTTGTTCCTATTCCCATATCATTATTATAAATAAAGATTAGTCTTCTAATAGGATGTGAGGATTACTCACAACCCATTGATTTTGTATTTCTTATTGGATTCACATATTGTATGAAATCAATGTTTTAATTAACATCATATTTTCTTGATCACCAATTTTTGTGATTTGTTTGTATCTTCAATATCAGACACTGTGAGACTAGCTAATAAGGTTGTTCATTTTGCATTTTTTTGGATTTGATTCTGCTATGTATGACCTAGTGCAGAGCACTAAACATGTGATTTCCCTAATGTCATGAACATGTGATGGGAGTGTGTATGCCTTCAGTGAATCTTAAGTTCTAACAAATACATATATGGTATTCACCCCCACATTATCTGATTGTGCATGTTCCAAATGAAGTGTAAGAGCGAATGATATGGGTAACGAGCACTGAAAACTCCACCTTACCTCCATAATGAATTTGATAAATAACCTTTAAATATTTCTTAGGACCTTGCAATTAGTTTAATTTGACTATCAAATCAATCAATTTCTATTAATAACCTAGTCCTAAGTTAATTAATTCATTCAAGAAACACTAAAATATATTTTCCATGGAATTTGATCATAACTATGTTTTGATAGATAGACCTACTTGTGCTAATTTTTTATATGTTATTTGTGGTTAAAACTAGGGTTGATAACTCTAGTAAATTTGGGGTACATAAAAGTCACATCACGTACTATAATGTGACTCATTAGTTAAAGAGTGAAAATGCAATCTTCATTAGGACTCCAAATAGGTTGATCCCTACCCACCTGCTTCATCATCCAATATTTCTACACCACTCTTACCCCTTCATATATGATTATTGGAGTAAGGGTTGCTTTTATTCTTATCTATTTGTTCTAAGGAAGTTCATTAACCCTTATGATCATGTTCCATATTGACCCCTTCTTTATCTAGTGGATCATTTAGTGTAATTTTCATGAATACCTCCTAAATGGAAGGTTTACTTCCTTCACCTCTCACCTATATTCCATATTATTAATGGAAAACATCTAAGACCTCTTCCAATATATTGATGTGCACTTCCCTTCTTGAGAAAGCATGGGTATTACATGCTTGGTTACCAACTCAACCTCTCATATTCCACTGTACAAAATCCAGGATATAAAGGTTCTCCTTTTAGGATGTCACAAACCATCTTCATGGAAAAGATTTGTACCTATCCCTAAGTTTGTGTACGTATAGGTTGCCCTTCTCAAGGAATGTTGCAATCTTATACCAACCAAACCACTTCCTCCTCCTCACACCTTCTTCGGATTCCAATAAAAAATATTCTAACATGCTATATATGGGGATTGCTAACAAAAATGAGTGAATAATCATTAGATTCTTTAGAAAAGGTGAGTATTTTCCTACTCAAAATGTCATTTAATTTTGATCAAATTTTCATCACAAAATACTCTAAACCAAGGATTAGACTACTCACCTCTATATGATTAGCTATTTCAAAGCTCGAAAATGTGAAGATCTAAGTCCTAGATCCAAAAATGTTCCAAAAAGTATTTCTTTCACCAAATCTATCACCAAGACCTCAACTTATGTCAAAAAGATGTAACAGAGAGATCATTAACATGGAGCATGGCTTCATCTATGAATCATGAAGAATTTGTATAGAAGGATTAAAGGAGCAAATTTTTGTTGGATGATAAATAATTAACTCACAAAGGATTGTAAACAAGGAGTGACATGTCTAAAGTAAAACATCCCGTCACAAAGGGAATCAGATTCATTTCCTAGTCAAATTGTTTCCCAAACAGTACAACATATCGATAATTAGGCATGACATATAAACATTTTATCACCATGTGTAAGTCCTTTAGAGTTTACCATGATGGGATGGGTCCATTAGAAAACGTTCTTAGAAGGTGATTACTCATGATTTTTAAAATATTACTAAGGACTATTATCTAAATTGGTTAGTAGTTGGACCGTTGTCTTGTTTCCTCCAATATCATCTCAAATAACCTTAAAGTATCTTCTTCTCTTACGATTCGAGTTTATTAGGTGCATGATGATCATAAAATGGTTTAGGATCAATACCAAGCCTTATATAAGAGTCGTGTTGGTAATTTCATTTAGGCAAGTGTATACACACATGCACACACACAAACACACAAACAAACACACATTTTGTTATTTCCTCTAGGATCATGATTGCAATATCAAGATTCTTTTCTTATGTGACTCATGTGTGTGTTCTTGACTATAGAGAGATGTTGATGAAGTGTGCTTATTTTGGAGTACCACTTCATTCCCAACCTTCCATTCCACCCGATAGCAATTGGGAACTCCACCTTCCATGTAACTTCCCCGATTCAACCACCTGATTTTCTTCCTTCGAAAATCAAGTAGCTAAATCTGAGCTGTTAATATGGCCCCAAGAATCAAAGCACATATCAAGATTAATTTTAAACTCAAGTATCATTTTTATGGATATAGGAGATAATGTAAATCTACCTTTTGTAAGGGTGAAATATTTTGGTGCTAGGTGTCATCTTTAGGTGGATGCTTACTAGTTAGGTTACACATGGATGGTTAGGTGTCATCTCAAGAATTGCTAGATGACACATGGAAGAATATGTGTCATCTCAAGATAGCTATTAAAGGGTGGTTGACACATGGAAGGATAGGTGTCAACTTTTGGAGGTGTTAGGTGTCAAGGAAAGGAGTGTGCCACACACCTACTTGCTTCACCAACTAATGTGCTTGCTTAAGCTACCTACTTGTTATCCAGCTATATGCTTGCCTCCATAAGCAACGTGCTTGCCACCCAGCTACCTGCTTGTGTGCTTACCCACCAAAATGATATAGATCAGGATGTTACATCCCATTACCTAAAGGATATATAACCTATCAGATTCTCCATAATCTACTCTCATGGAGAAATTTCTAAAACATGGTTAAAATGATTTGGTTAAGTTTTATCCACATTAGTTTTATGCGGGCAATCCCTGGCCACACGCATATATGTCTTGTCCACATCTTGGGTAGAAATCATTGTTCCATTCTTTCAATATCTCTCAAGTTTTTCATCATGAGGCTCTCATATTGAAGAGTCCACATGAAACATTTGATATTTTGTGGAGTTTCATCCTTCTAGACAATATCCCAGTATCCAAATTGACTTGTCTTTGATTAACATAATATAACCTTCTTTTTTCTAGAACTTTTCCTTGGGGGTTTAAGTTCCAACTCAACTTGTCCTTACCATACACTCCGTTGGGGGTTGAATTTGGAGAGCATCCTTCATTATACTATCTTTGAACCAATCTTAAATAAAGTCATCATTGTAACTGCCATTATCCCTTACCATGCTCACAAATTTTAGGTCTTCTAACTCCAGGAGAACACACCTTCTCAATTGGAGAACTAGAGTATCTTCCTTCAACCTAAACAACCCCAGGAATTTGTTTGGGTACTTCTAACAATGACCCTACTAGAATAATTCTTAATGATCTGAGTTGTGTGTGGAATTCCCTCCACACTGTTGGTCCACCTTCCTTATTCCAGAATGTGCCTTTATATTTCTTCTTCATAAAATTCACCCATTGTACATCATGATTATTAGCAAAGGAACAAATTATTAGCCTCATTAAAGGCCTATTAGCTAAGTTGGTAAGAGAATTGACAAAATGTATAGTCTTGTTAAACTTGTTCTCATCTGATTATATTTGTCTATTGGTGATTTATGTGATCTTTTATCTTCAAATCCTATATGTATGAAATTCATAGATTTAACTTAAACTATGATTGATAATACCACCCACAAGAGGACACATATTATTTTAGTATACCCAATGGTAGTATCCCACTGGACAACTATTTTAAGAACCTTACTAGCCTAGTCTAGTTTGAAATAAGATCAAATTTTGAAAATGAGATAATATTCTTTGACTAATCTAATACAACTGAATAAAAACCCGATTAAAAGAGATTAATTAATTAAGTGAAAGATATTAAGGTGAAATTTGGTTTCATTGGCTCTACTTGTATTATCCCTCTAACATTTCATTCCTCTCTCATATGATTATTAGGTTAGGTCAAGAAGTTTCCAAATTTTTTTGGATTGTGGAAATTTTGAAGATACATTTTCCTATAGGCTTGTTCTCATATTACATAAGGATTCTGAATATGTCACCCCAGAGAACAAAGTTCTTAAGTTCTAATTCAGGGTTCAATGCTGATTAACCAACATTAAAATATAGATTTCAAACTTTTATACACTTACAATTTCAATAAACATGTAAATAGATGGCCAATCCACGAATCATTCAAGGAATGATTCATTGAGAATTTAATAGTTCATAGAAGTAGAAGTTGATAATGCTAAATTATAAAATACGAGAAGTGAATCTAATAGGCTCACCTAGTAAGAAGAATACTTGATCATGACAAGAAAGTAAACACAAGAAAAAGATAAAGAAGTAGAAATTATCTTTATGGTGATAAAGGGGAGGACAAGTGTAACATCCTACAAATTTGATTTTTATAAATAATCCCTAACTAAAAACCCTAATCTTCTACTTTCAACTTGTTGCTTCAATTAAATTGTAATGTGATAAGGATACTGAAGTGCAATACTAAAACAACATTTTAACTAAATTCAGAGATAATTACATTCAATTTCACCAAATGCTACTTGCATTAGAAAACTAATGACACATAGGGGTTAAAGTGAAATTAACCTCATTAACGACCATGAGATGATAATATTTACTCAAGTTTGACTTGATAATGTCAAGATTATTCTAAGATATGGACCTCTAAATTTTTTTAATCGATCCTAGATGATTGTTTCATGTTCATTATAAAAAGAGAAATATAAATAATTGAGTTTGTCAAATAGGGAAAGTAATGAGATTTTTGGTTGCCTAGTGTCCCAAGAAGGTAACACACACATTTTGGTCATATTTTTTATTCCTAGGTAATCCAATTGAGTGAGGAAAAGAATAACTAAATTCATTAAATAATCATATGATTATGCAATTCTAGTATAGTTAGAACTAGGTTTCTTTGTGACTAATGCATGTCATGTAGACAAACGTCCTTCTCTGAATCAGACTCTCAGGTCTCTTGTGGAGTCATCCCCCTCATGCATTTCCCAGTTCCTACAGGACTCCACAGAACCCCAATCCATAATCCTCGCATAACATTCCCTCCAACAAATCATATTTCTTGAAATCTAGCCCCCATCCTTCCTAGCATCAATGCAAAAAGGAAGAGTCCTATATTGGTGATTTATGTGTAGTGTGGGCATCCAAACATCCTAGACTCCTTCTTCCACCCTTCTTTGATATCTAGACCAAAGGGTGATGCCCCTGTACTCTAAACTATATATATGGTCCATCGAATTTCACCAGGGAGCATTGAGAAACACATATCAATCAATTTTTGTCCTTAGACCCCCTGCAACCCAAATCTGACTTCCCACCTTATTTATGGTCTTATTGGAGCCGTGAAGTAGCATTTTGGAGGTTTTGGTTTTTGGAAAACACCATGAAACACAACATCAGTAGCCTATGAAGCTTAGGAACTTGTCAGTTAGAACTCTTATTCTATAAGTCATGTATTCTCCCTTTTACCATGTTTCCTAACGAAGACCAAATCCATAGAGACGAATGCCTTTAGCCCATGGTTTTTACACTAAAAACTTCACCTTGGTGCAGTACTGTCTCCTATGGGCTTACTTTCCCTTGCAATGGGATCTTCCCTATATTTCCCATGTCGATTTCACTTGCCCTTGTAGCTGCAGTAGCAACTTGTTGCTCAAAGTAGGAAGGGACTCATGTTAAGGGTCCATGTGATTGTGGGGATTCAAGGAACTTGTTCCTTGATGCGTTTCACCAAGATGATCACTTGTTACTCGAGTTCAGAGGTGGTGATCATAGGTTTTGGGATGCTATGGTCGAGACTCTAAAGATTTGATCCATCACACGAAGGGGAAGATATTCCCCACAGTTGTTTTCCTATTTTTCCCTAATATGTATGTTGGAGTGTCATGCAACCACATGGGCAATTTGGACCTTTTCACACATTTTTATGATACCAGGTATGCCTCTGCTTGCATTCACATAATGTGTAGATGATTTCTTCTATTTGGGTTACTTTAGTTATGTATTGGTTTTATCTAGTCTTAAATCAGCACAGATGTATTTTAAAATCAGTAACTAATTCAATATAAATCAAAAAATACAAACAACTATGTTTTTGAAAGGGGTTTAAATAAACAACCCATTTTTTTTATTTACAATCCCTAGTTTGTTTCCCTATTATGAGGTTTTAATAAGGAATCATAATATCTTATTTAAACCCTAATTAAGTATGCACATGATTAATTGAACCCAATCCAAAATCTAGTGAATCAAATTAACCTAACCTGGTCAATAACACTTCAATTAAATGAACAATAAACCTAATCACCAGTGATACCCCTTAACCTTAATCAACCCTAATTTGATCTAGGGATCAATAACAAGTATTGATTTTTGGTTGTTTGGTGCAAGATATTAGATCAAGATACAAGAAGGTTGATATAGGACTCTTCCAAGCTTACATAAGTGGGTCCATGTAATTTTTGTATTTAGTATTGATTTTCAACCACATTGTGATGTTTATTGTATCATTATGATGATGATAATTTTGTTAATATATGTATTCCAATTTCAATTCTACTTGCTTAAATGTTCCCTGAATGTTATTTAATAATTATTATGCTTTAAAAAGTTCCATTCAAGCATTTAAGTCACAATCATATGGAACTCAATTGAAGTAAAGTATTTCCAAGTTAATAAAGAATAATGTAATGAGTTTGACATGAATTTACCATGCGTAGAACGCAAGTGCATGCGTCAGAGTAATATAGGCCTTTGTGAGGCCCGAGTCAAACTCAGGGAAACATAATTATTGGTAGACTACTACTAACTACTTGCAATCAGCTAGACTGATTAAAATGATTTGAGAGTTGATTGAAAAGAAAAGAAAAATAAAAGAAAACAGAGCAATCGATTAAATGTTTGGTTTAATCAATTCAAATGGGAATCTTTAGGATTGCAGTTTCACCATAGGTTCTCATTGTATTAATTCCTACACATTTATCCTAATTCATCTCTCATTCTGGGTAGTGGCCTATGTTTAGAATTGCTCACTTTCGTGATACAATTCACTACATAAATCTAGGTCGATTCCACGGTAGTAGTAATCTATACCCTAAAATATGTGCATGAAGACCATACTCTGGGTTTCCACCATTAACTGTACATTGCTTTGTTCAAAGGATTTATTAGTTAATGTGAATTTCGTCTCTTTTCAACAGTTAATTCTTCTTTCAAAGTAATTAAAGGTATTAGATTATCATTAAGATGATCAATCATAATGATATAATGGATAAAATGAAATCATACCACAGATTTAAGAGACAAATTATGAAATACTATAGTAAAAATGTCATACAACGATTACTCAGGCTACTCCCAGTCCTAAAGATAAAGGGGATTAGCCCTGCATGTTCATCTCAATGAAAGACATGATGAGAGAAAGGGAAAACATGGGGAAAATGTGAATATAAGTGATATAAACCCATGAACGAAGGAGATCTGGGCATTCCTCGGCATAGAATGAGTGATCTACAGCCTTTCAGTAGTGGGAAACTCCTTCTCCATCTCTCGGAACGATCAAGGCATGGCTCTGGGCTCCGTTCTTCTCTCCTCTCCTCCTTGAAGCTACTGCAATGACTAATGACGTGATCACTTGCTTAGGGACACCGTAATTAGGTGTATGCACTACTTTAGATTGCCAAAAGATGACCACCGTCCAATTAGAAATGATCTATAACAAAACCGAATATGAAGGCGTCAATACCATTGATGCGGGTTGATGGTATCGACCCGTCATAATATCAACGATTCTTCCTTTTTCTGACATTTCATGCTGATGTAGACTCGATACATCGACTTTAGTGTCGATGGTATCGACACCTTTAGGCGTCACTTTTATCACCAATCTGACGCTGAAGCTGGGCGAGGTCGATAGTATCGACTTTATGTCTATAGTATCGACCAGTTGACTGCTGGCTCACTGTGGGTATCTCGCTACCATCGACTTCAGTGTCGATGGTATCGACTAATCTTAGTTCCTTATGGCTATCTCACTTTGGCTGAGTCGATACTATCGACAGCTGCATGTATTTGTTTTTCCTAAAAATTCAAGATAAATTCGAATCAGCCTTGCTAAAACACATCATTATTATCATTTATAACCAAAAAGATGAAATATAGTAGATTTGATGCAAAATGAGATTATAGACTAAAGTGAGTGAATCATGAGATACTAACCACAAATGTGACTAATAAACACATAAAACACATGTAAAACTAGTCTATAAAAGTGACTCAAAATCCTCGCATCAAACTCTCCTAAGCTTAAACATTGCTCGTCCTCGAGCAACAAAACTATAGAATAAAATTGTGAGGGTCAACTAAAGAACATACTATCACAATAGACATTACTGTATGATTCCCACCAGACATTCACATACCAGCCCTCACTAACCACAGAATGGTAACTACCCTACAAGTGACAATGATCATCCATAATAGATATCCACTCCAAGATTGGTGAACACTATCAAATAAGGTAGTTAATATAATAAAATCTTCCAGTTCAGGCTTGGTGCATCTTGTGATCTCCTATCTACATTGCTCATAACCTGACTACCATCTACATGGAAGCAGATCTCCTGAAATATAAAAGTGAGGAGATAATCACGGGTGGCCTACCATTTTTAGCAACAGGTGGATGGGATAGGCAGTTTATGTAAGAAAAAGTAGCACAATACAGTTTGACATGCAACAGTACAAAAATGACCTACATGATGCTCATGCATATGAAAATGACCTAGTGCTTACATTTCAGGTGGAATGATGTATGCACTATCATTCCATCCCAATGAGAGATAGAATATCTACAAAACTACTCATGTGCTTGTTCTTTTTATTATGCATGTGAACTAGTTCCTTCCTCCTTCTGATCTTCACTTATTTTTTTTTCTTTTTGTTCAACCCTTATTTTTCTTAATGAACTAAGATGAAATTTTCACATCTTCGTCTTGGGCTTATTCTCATAACTACTATTTTTTTTTCTTCATTGTATTTTATTTTTCAGAGAGTATGAAACAAGTTCCTTATTTTCAGAAGAAGCAAGGCACATCATGTAAAAATGATTAAAATATGCAAAATGCAACTAAAATGACATTGACATGCATTCTAAAATTTATGCATGCATGACTATAATGCAACATTTTTTTAATATATGCAACAGATGTAAAAACTAACTACAATGCAATCCTATCTACATGATATGCAATCAAGAGATGACAAACTATAAAGTGCTCCCAATTCTTACGGTGGAGTGTAAATGAGATGAGGTGGATAGATCACAAGATTAATTGACAGACCCATTGGAAGATATTATATGTCCCTCCTTACTGACATGTGTAAAATCAAGGGGTTTCTCTCCCTTATTTCAGATTAAAGTCCCATTACCATTTGGTCAGTTTATGCTCAATGTCCAATTCCATCCACGTTTCTTGAATCATAGGCATGTACAGTTGTGGTCTTATATTTTAAAGTTGACAAACCCAATTATTTTCATAAGTTAAGCGCTCAAGTTCAAACAAAGAAAGCTTGAAATTACATGAAAATTTTTCAAATTTACCCATAACTCCCATGTGAAACACATAGAGATGACAAATTACATTAGACATCCACGGATACACTAGATAGCATGTGGATCCTAAAAGCTAAGAAAAATGATAAAATAAAAGAAAAGGCAATAAAGGATAAAAACAATAAAGGATAAAAACAAAGGAAAATAAAAGATAGAAATTGTTCCATCTCCCCGCCAAGCTTGAAGTCGACTATGGCCTCATAGTCAAAAACAATCTCAGTAGGTGGAACAGTGATACCATTTACTGCTCAGGTGGTGGGTACTGTGGGGCACTGGGATCCCATGATGGATATTGCCCCTGGAAGTTTGGATCATATGGGGGCATCGATGGTGGGTGTTGGTAGCCCCTGAAGTAACCTTGATTCCAATAGTGATCATAAAACGGTTGTTCTTGCTGCTCGATCCTCCCCAACCGGTCATAGACCTACTGTTGATTGGTGAACAACTAATGTTCATTCTCAAAGATAGCTTGTTGATTAACATACAACCGATTCGTAGTATCCTGGATATCAGCAAATGATGCAGTGTGTTGTTGTTGTGTCTCCTGAATGCTTTGTAGCATGGTGTACATGCCCTACACTACAATAAAACTACCCATTAGTGGCATTTATAAAAAAAAGCCACTATCTTTCTAATATACATGCATTTTTAATTAAAATGTTACTGAACCGCCTATTATAGGATTTCTGAAAAGGACATAACATCAAAGGCGTTTTTATTTCTAATTAGTGGCAATCTTAAATTTTCATACCAAATTAGGAAATATTTTGACTTCCCACTCCAAATTAAATTTTCCCTTCACGCTGCACACTCCGCTCATTCAGCCCGACATTTTTGATCTCCCCCTCTCTCCTTGCACGACTTCCTCGCTCCCTGGCCCATCGTTCCCTAGGTCCGTTGGTGGCTCACGATCGTCTGTAGACTGGGAGAGACTGGTGGTGCCTGCTGTTCTCCAGTTTCTATCTGTGGTGCCAATAGTTGCTGGCTATGGAGTGCCAAGTTGTCGGTGTCGCAGTGATACCTTGCCTGTAATCGTGAGCGTTAGTTCTTCCTCCTCTGCCTATTTGAACCGAGCCCAACCGAAGCATACTCACGCACCGTTCGTTCTTCCTCATCCGCCTTGGAGGACCGAGCCCAGCCGAAGCACCACCGCAGACTCAATCTTCCCCTCCGGTGTCGGAGAGCTTGAGTGAGGGACTCCGATCAATCCTCTTCAGGTAACCATCACCGCACCCTATTCTATTAACTAAGATGTAGCTTACATACCTCCTTCAAGGTCTCTTTTATGACTGATGGCTAATAGGCATGTAAAGTGTCAACAATTCTCATGCTTGGATGAAAAATCTATAGGTATCGAATGCCATGCCACTTGGAATTTGTTGTTCATCTGGAGGTTATCCTAAATCATCAATAACTATTAATGGGAAACCTTGCAGCAGAATAAAAAACATATTCCGACTAATAACTTATTTACTAATAGTAGTCCACTCTTGTTTCCAGCCATTTCAATTGAAAATACTTAAAAGGTATTTGCCTTGGATCCGACTTCTGTTCTACATACATTATTAGTACTTTTTATCTGTAGTGTTGTGATTTTGAAGAAAGACAAGAATGAAGAAACTATAGCACTTCAAAGATGTTAGCAGAATATGACTTATAGAGTTCATGTAAACATCACATGTAATTAATCAGTTCCCTATTAAGATGGTGGATTGGTATTTTCTATTCAATGTTTACATGGTCTTCCCACAAAATCGTTTGAGAAACTAGGTGATGTGAAATGCAGCAATCAGTATAATTGAAAAGCATAATGTAGACATAATAATTCATAAGTGATCTCCTTAAAATAGACATAATAATTCATAATGTAGACTATGATAATTGTTGGTATAATGACACTCGTCTTACTTTCCATCTAAGTCTGATTTGTATTTCTCAAGTTGTTTCTGAAAATATGTAACATCGTTATATATACTTATTGAAAATATATAGCATCGTTATATATACTTACAATTGTTAGTACTAATATTTTGCAGTCTCTTTCCACCCACAACAATCACTATGGCCTGGGCCTCGACCCCCCCCCATCCTTTTCCCTGAAACAGAACAACTGGACATCACCCTAGACCATCGTACACTAGCACAACTCACCATTACTAGACAGTGGCGTCATTTGAACGGAAGATGCTACACGGCTGGTCAAGTGAATTTAAAGTCTGGAACCTCGACAAATGTAATCGATGTTCAATATGATTGTGAATGCACAATAAGGTATCCACAACCAGTTGGCTTGCGCGGATTCAGAACATGCTAATTGGCCGAGAGGACCAGGTCTGGCTTCTGAACATGCTAATTGGATACGTCTATGAGGGACTCCCTCCGTGACACATCATCATCAATAAAATAGACAAGTCACCAGTCAAACGGGTGTCTCAATTCTTGATGAAATTTTGTTACTTTTAAATAAAGAAATCACCAATAAATGTATTTTTTACTATTTTTGTAGAATGAAATTTTGTTACTTTTAAATAAGGAAATCACCAATAAATGTATTTTTTACAGTATTTGTCACAATTCACCAGTCAAACGGGTGTCACAGTTCTTGATGTTATATTTTTTACTATTTTTGTAGAATGGATAAGTCTTGGATAGCAGAGGATGACCGAACGAGTAGTAAATACCTATATGGAGTATCCAACTTTTTGGATTTCACTTTTCAACATTCAGCGATTGGAGACAAGATTGTATGCCCTTGTAGAGAGTGCACTAATGTATACCAGGTCACCAGACATACTGCATTGAGTCATCTATTGTGGAATGGCTTCTTACAAAGCTATATTTCTTGGGCTTTTCATGGAGAAGATGACAATGTTGAAATGGATGCTCCAACTGATCAGGGTGATTGTCTAGATGATGAAAATTTATAAGATATGTTGCATGATGTTTTTTTGAGTTTCAGTGAAGACAAAAATATGGAAGGAGTACAGTCGACTACTGATCAACATTTAAATGCTGACAAATTTTATATCTTGTTAAAGGATTCTGAGACAGAATTATATCCAGGAGGTAAGAAACTTACCAAACTTGCTTGCATCCTAGAATTCTATCACCTCGTTTGTCTTAATGCCTTGAGTAAGAAAGCATCATCTATGTTTCTTAAGTTCTTTAAAAAATGCTACCAGAAGGAGAACAATTACCTAATTCCTTTTATGAGCTGAAGAAGACAATAATGGAGTTGGGATTACATTATGTGAAGATTCATGTTTGTCAAAATGGTTGCATGTTGTTTTGGAAGGAGTCTGTTGATAAAGATGTCTGTGATACATGTGTAAGTTAATTTTTCATAATTAAATTTGTTATGCTTCATGATTAAATACTAAAAAACTTTTCTTGTGTTAGATTGAGACACTCCTAAGAACAGAGATGGTGGATGATAAAATCAAGTTTCTTTCTCAAGGTCCACATCAAATGGTCGTTAAGTACAAGGGCTACATTGTCAATGGTAACAGATTCCATACCAAAGCAAAATATCGACATCTAACAACACAAAATAGTGGAGTCTTTCTGGTAGCTAAGACTGATTGTTATGCTAAAACCACTTATCAGAATCTAATTACTAGAGATGTTACCTACTATGGTGTTTTAAAGGATGTTATTGTGCTCAATTATTATGAACACTTTAAGGTGATATTATTTAAGTGTGATTGGGTGGACATCTACTCCAAGAGGACAATCAAGCATGATGAACGTGGGTTGACTCTTGTTAATTTGAGACAACTTCAATCAATTGGAGAACCGTATGTAGTGGCATCTAAAGTTGGACAATTATTTTATGTAGAACATGTCACTGCAAAAGGGTGGCATTTTTCTATAAAGATTCCCCCACGAGATACGTTCAACATGGAAGATCCATCTTGTAGTGAGACTGTCGAAGCTTATGTGCAAGGTGAACCTAAAGATGGGCCATCAATGACAACAAAGGATGAAAATGCAGACTGTGACATAGTTAGATTGGATATGAAAGGAATTACTGTTGATAGTTCAACAATTGAGAAAGACCAATCCCAAATTCAATAGGATGACGAAAGTGTATATCAAAGTGATGAGGATGACAATTTTGAATGAGAAAATTACAAATTAGAAACCAATGTTTATTTTAGTTTGTCGTTATTATTTGACTTATATATGCCTGTTTCGTTCGCATGAAGTTTTCACTGTCTGAAATGTATTTGACATATTTTAGTCGCATGCTTCTATGTGTGTTGGATTATCTCACATATTCTCGAGATTGAAGGTTGTCTGATCTCCTTCGATGTATTGTAGCCTATCCAAAGTGGTATCTAAAGTAGTATGTTCTGCTTAAATTTTGATGTCCAACTTACTAACAATGATGATCACCTTTTTCCTTTCCTTAATGTAGGTGTATGCAATCAGAGTTTCATTTTTATGCAATCCTCTTCACTAATACTGTTGCTAGCTCTACTGTTACTGATATGTTGACAATCCTCTTGACTAACACTCATTTTCACTAATACTGCAATTTTTTTTCACAGAGGAAGTGTATAACTAACAAGACAAGCAGAAAATTTCAAAAGGTTAGCCACACAACAGGAACCAAGTCATTTGCTTGTCTGAAACATGATGTAAATTAGTCAATATTGTGATCCAATTGGACAATTTGGAGACATCCATTTAAATGATGTTAGCAATAACCTTGTTTGAATGATACAGTTGGAGAAGGAAACAGGCGTGGAAGTTGATCCCATTGATTTTTTTGAGAAAACTCATCGTAAAAAATATGGGAGCATAGTTGATATTGAATCCGCCAAAATTTTGGTACAAGGATTCCTATCCTATAGTATCATGTTACATTTACTACATGGAAACATTTATATGTTTGGAATAAAATTCATCTTTTATGTTTTTTTGTGTGTTGGAAAAATTTTCTAAGGTAGGTGACGAGCTGCGAAGAGGTGGTTATGGACTTGGACCATCACCTTCTGATATCTGGGGCAAGAACCGTAAATCCCGAGAAGCTGAAAGCTATAGTTGTGTTTCTTTGGTCCAATTTTTTATTAGTACATAACAATCCATATACTGTTGTTTCATGTCCATTGTCATAGACAATGTTGCCAAATGACAATCCTATTTTGCTTTTAGCTATGAGCAGTGTCTTACCTTCTTGTGTGTGACATTTACACAACATATTTTGTTTTGACCTGCTGAATGTGAATGTCTTTTTTTGCTTCCTAAGTCAATAGTTCTCTATAAATTTTTCTTTCATAACTTGATCACATGTTTCATGATAGCTTACTAAGTCAATATTTCTCTAAAGAATTGTGCATTTTGTGCCTTCCACAACAAACAACATGTCACTGCGTAAAAGGCCAGTTTTTGGAGATCAGAGGCCATTCTCGAGAGCTAAGGTTGTCAGCTCATCTCTTGTGAAAGGCTTCTGCTCAGCTCTTGTGAATGGCCTTTAATCTCCAAGAACAGAGCTGTTGTTAGGACTCAAAGATGGGATTCCTCACCCTGGAACTGGTCTTACATGAAATCCAACAAAATGGTGCATGCTTACATGTTCTTGATGTATTGCATCCTAGCCAACATTGGTTTCTAGTTTTGCTTTGGGTTGTTTTAAGGATTCCTGGATAAGGTATATTTCACTACTTCACTTTACTTTTTTTTCAGTTGAAGGGGATAGTGAATCTGTTTTGGAAACTCTTCTTTCTTATCAGGGGATAGTGAATCTATTCCTGGTGGCCATGTTAGTATAGATTTGAAGACATGAAGCCTCCTGCTGGTCTACATAGTCAACTTGCATGTTTTTTTGTTAGTTTTTTATTACATGTGGTGGTTGCCATGACTGGTGATGGTGTCAATGATGCATCTGCTCTAAAAATGGCAGACATTGGTATTGCCATGGGAATTGCTGGAACTGAGGTAAGTATATTCACTATATGTCAATTTGTATATCTATCTTCTTGTCTTTTAGTAATTATTATCGATAATGATTGTTTCTTCTCTTTTTATGTGTCAGTCCAGGTTACCAAGGAGGCTTCAGACATATTTCTTGCTGATGATAACTTCAGTACAATAGTTATTACAGTTGGCGAAGGGAGATCTATCTATAACAACATGAAGGCCTTCACTAGGTTCTACTCTTATTAATCATTATATGCTTTCTTACCTTACTAAAAATCTTTCAACTTATTATGTATAGACTATAGTTTTATGAGAACCCTAGACGACATTGAATTTGATAACCATCTTTTGCTTTTTACATAATTGTCAGGATTGTCAGCTTTGCACCCTTTCTATCATGTGCTTAGTTGTGTGCTTAGCTGAATGTCTACAACTTTGCTGCATGGAAAACTCTATTCAGCTGACATAATGTGAATGGTACAGTTGAAATTATCACCATTGTCGAACTTATTAGGAAAGGTGAGAAGGTGGGTTCTTCTGAGGCTGCCCTTCTTGCCAAACTCGGCATCAGGCCCTTCTCATATGGACTAGTTGTGATGTTAGTTTATGACAGTGGATCTGTATTCAGCCCTGAGGTCCTTCACCTTTCTGAAGATGACCTTATTGATAAATTTGGCAATGGTTCTATCTTCCCTGATACTATCTTAACAACATGCTAGTGTTGTAAGTGTTTTTGTCTTACATTTGCATGCAAGTGCTCAACATTTTGCTCACTTCATTGCAGGATCCTAGCAAGTTTGTAGTTGCTGCTGCCCCTGGTACTGCTTCAGGCTATGCAGTTGCACCTGCTACTTCTTTTGCCAAGGTGGAAGAGAAGAAGGAAGAACCTGCTAAGGAATCTGATGACCAAATGGTCGTAATGCTATCACTACATTTGAGAAGAAGAATGAACCTTCATTGCAGTGTAGCTGGTCTACTCCTATAGAAGCTCACAACTACTTGGAATGCTAGAATGGAGTTGTATGTTTTTGTAAGAAAATGAGTTTGTATTCCTTTGGGGGGTCTCCAAGTGCAAAATGAGTTGTTATCCAGTTAGTGTTCATGTATACAATATGTACCATATATAGTCATATGTGATGTTGTTGTATTCAATACAAGGGGTAAGGTAAAATGTCCTCCCCATGTAATTGTCATTTTATTATAAATAAAAAATTGCAATACTTCTGGAATATGTTCGGCTTCAATTGGCATTCAATTAGAAAACTTGATCATGAACTACAAATTGACTGACAAAAATCCATAAAAAATTAGTAATGCAGAACTAGTATGTCATTAGTGGCTTTTTTCATAAGCCACTACATTCAATCAAAACCATTTTATACAACAACATTATACAAAACAGTGACATTTGTATAAAAGTCAAATGATGGATAGTGGCTTTTCTATAAATGCCAAATGATGGTTTAGTGGCCTTTATGTGGAATTTATTTGTAGCCACTACAAACAAACCTTTAGTGGCTTTTACAACTTAAGCCACTATCTTCCTAGTGGCATTGGCGCTAGAGGCATTTTTTTAAATGTCAACAAATGTCGCTAAACCTGTTTACTGGATTTTTTTTAGTGGCATTTCTGAAAGGCCACTAATGAGTATGTTTGTTGTAGTGATGCATAGAATAAATGTCCTCTCCTTGTTGAGAGGGTTTTGGTGGCTGAGGCTGCGAGGATGATGATGCACCCGGGTAGAAGTGTGGCCACTTCCTGGGTGCCACTAGTGAATGAAGAGGAGTGAAAGTCTCCTCTTCCTCCTCCTGCTCGTCACTGTCATCATTGTTGTTGTCGTTCTTATCTTCTCCACTGTTTGAGTCGTCAATGGCAATTATGGGCCATCTGAAATGCTGGGCTGCCTAGATGTTGAAGACGAGATCTGGAAGGGCACACTCTTGATATTCTTTGTTTATGTGGCAATGCGCATAGACCACGTCGTCACGAACTATCAGAAGGTTGGAGCGGTGGAAATGAGCAAGATTCACCGGATTTTTGCTGACCAGTGGAGGAAGTGATGACAGATCTAGCCCAAGGTAGAGGGATAGTGGCATGATAAGTCCCCCAAAGTGAATACGGGATCTTCTGGTACTTCTCTTCATGGCCATCATGCGCGTCAAGAAAAATGCACCCTAGTTTAACTTTTCCCTCTTCAGTAGCTTGTAGAGGAAGAATAAATTTGTCTTCTAGAATTTTCTCAAAGAAAGCTCACCGCGATCAAAGAAGGTGATGCAAAGCATATGGTGTAAAACCCGCACAAACGGGTGCTCGAAGTCGGCCACGGTTGCATTGTGATAGCTGATAGATTTTCCCGTAGGAGTGGTTACCAGCGCCGCAAACATCACATCATAATCGGCCCGATTGTCCGGTCGTCGGTACTGCTCGGGTGGGTGCCACCAAATGTAGATCGAGTTGAATTGGTTGAGCGTAATAGTATAATTGTGGTTGAACAAACGGAAGGAAACACGGCCCTTGATCCACTCACGGTCAGTGGCGATAAGGTCATTGGTCACAACACATGTGAGGGAGGCCATGAATTCTGTCACAATCTCCTTATAAGTTGGCCATTCGCCAAAGAAAGGATGACCCTCAACGTGGTAGGGAATGTCTTCCTCCCATGCAAATGCCCTCCTCCCAACTTTCCCAAGGAGGACATGGTTGAGGTTATCCTCAAAGCCAAGGTCCCAGATCATAGCCCGATCAACATATCGGGTAGGCTCTATTGGATGCTTCATCAACTCATCAAATATTTTCTTCACGTCCGTCGAGGGGTGGACAATCCTTGGATGGGGAATAGAGCCTAGTGGTGGAGGCACGAATGTGTCAATCTCCATGGGGGCCGCCCATGAGGAAGAAGCTCCTGTTGTCCTCACCATTGTGAAAGAAAGGAGACAGAAGAATAGAGCTCGGTGAAGGTCGGAGAAGATGATCTCCAATGTCAATGAAGAGCTTGGTGAAGATTGCTCGATTGCTATATGCTCGGTGAAGGTCTCCAATTTCTCAGGATGCTTGGCATAAGAGTTGAGGGGATTCACTCTAATGGTGTGAATAGAATTGAGAAACTACCCCTCCTTTTATAGTTGAACCTGTCGCCATTGTCGCTCCGTCGATACCATCGATGGGGGTGTCGATGGTATCGACACCTGGAGCACAATCCTCTCTTCGTGACCATCGACGGTTGTCGATTGCTTGATGCAGGGGCTTGGATAGGTGACATGTCGATACTATTGACATGATTCGATGGTATTGACACATCCCACGGATCGACTACTTCATTTTGGCACGCTCCATTGATTTCTTCTCACGGATCAGTGACGTGTCACGTCGATACCATCGACTAGGTGTCAATGGTATCGACTCTTTATGGTTCGATTACCCTCGCGAGGCCTGGGCGCCGCTTCCTTACTGACCCCGGGTCGATACCATCGAATGAGTTGTTGATAGTATCAACTTCACTGAGAAGAATTTGTATGTAAATCTTCAGGGATCTTGAGAGCATCGACTTCACTGTCGATGCGATCGATTGCATTTTTCTTGTTCGCTGATAGCATGTCGATACCATCGACGGGGTGTCAATGGTATTGACTTAGAAAAATTTCTGTAGTCTCTTCCCTACACTCATGTCACTACCATCGACATTGTGGTCGATGGTATCGACTTTGATTCGGTACCGCACACTGAGCAAAATGATTAGGGTATCATTTTTACACTAAAAACAAAATTAAACATAACTAACTTGCAAATGCGAAAGAAAATGAAGGAACTACAAATTAAAACTAGCGATGGTTGGGTTGCCTCCCAACAAGCGCCCTTGTTTATTGTCTTAGGCTAGACGCAATAAGGCTCTTCATTCTTCCTTAAGTGCCATGAGTTTAACCTCATGCACTTTTCTCGTGTAGTTCTCTTCAAAGTAAAGCTTCAACCTTTGAGCATTAACTAGGAACGTGAGCTCTCCATCTCTCACCATAATAGCACCATGTGGGCGCACCTCCTCCACCACAAAAGGTCCACTCCACCTGGATTTCAATTTCCCAGGATGAAGCTTTAGTCTTGAGTTGAATAGTAAAATGTGATCACCCTTTTTGAAAACACACATTTGAATGTGGTAGTCAAGAATTTTCTTTGTCATTTCTTTATAGATCCTTTGATTCTCATAGGCATTCATCCTAAGCTCATCTAACTCATTTAGCTCCAATAGTCTCTTTTTCCCTGCATCATCATAACTCACATTGAGCTTTAGTAACGCCCAGTGCGCCTTATGCTCTAACTCAATCGGCAAATGGCAAGCCCGCCCATAAGCCAACCTAAAAGGCGTAGTGCCTATAGGTGTTTTAAACGCGGTCCTATATGCCCATAAAGCATCCGGCAGGAGTGCACTCCAATTCTTCCTGGAAGATGCCACTGTGCGTTCCAATATCTTTTTGATCTCTCGATTGGAAACCTCAATTTGACCTTGAGTCTATGGGTGATATGGGGTACCGACATTGTGCTTAACCCCATATTTACTCATTAGTGTAGCAAATTTCTTGTTCGTGATGTGGGTGCCTCCATCACTTATAATCATACGGGGCACACCAAACCTACAAAAGATATATTCTTTCACGAACCTGCACACTACCGCAGTGTCATTAGTTCTTGTGGGTATTGCCTCTTCCCACTTTGACACATAATCAATGCCAACAAAATATATAAATTGGAATTCAAGGACACAAATGGTCCCATGAAATCGATGCCCCATAAATCAAATACCTCAACTTCTTAAAACACATTGAGGGACATCTCTTGCCGCTTTGAGATATTACCTGTCCTTTGACATGTGTCACATCTTTTCACATAGTCATATGCATCATAAAAGAGTGTAGGCCAATAAAGACCACTCTCTAACACTTTGGCCGCTGTCCTTGTGCTCGCATGATGGCCTCCGATGGGTAATGTATGGTAGTGAGTAAGTACACTATCATATTCACCTTCTAGTACACACCTGCGTAAGATGCCATCCCTACATTGTCTCAACAAAATGGGGTCATCCCAAAAATAATATCTTAAAGAATGGAAAAATCTCTTCTTTTCTTGATAAGTCCAATGATCTGGTATTTCCTTACATGCAAGATAATTCACAATGTGCGAAAACCACAGATCTTTGGATTTTATGGAAAGGATTTGCTCGTCGGGAAATGTCTCGGTAATGGGTATATTGATATCTCTCTCATCTACCTGCTCTAACCGAGACAAATGGTCCGAAACCACGTTCTCAATACCCGCCTTGTCTTTAATTTCAATGTCAAACTCTTGTAAAAGCAAGATCCACCTAATTAATCTAGGCTTGGCATCTTTCTTTTCCATTAAATATTTAATAGCAGCGTGATCCGTCCAAACCACAACTTTTGACCCCACTAAATATTGCCTAAATTTTTCAAATGCAAAAACCACGACAAGCAGTTCTTTTTCAGTGGTAGTATAGTTAAGTTGTGCATCATTTAAAGTCTTTGATGCGTAGAAAATTACTACAGGTTTGTTCTCAAAATGCTGCCCAAGAACAACCCCAACAGTAAAATATGATGCATCAAACATGAGCTCGAACGGTTTGGTCCAATCCGGAATTTGAACAACTGGTGCCGAAATTCATTTTTCTTTAAGAACATTGAAGGAATGCATGCATTTATCATTAAAATCAAACACTGCGTCCTTCTCAAGCAATTCAGACAAAGGTTTAGCAATTTTGAAAAAATCTTTGATAAAACGGTGATAGAAACCTGCATGCCCAAGGAAACTCCTCACTCCCTTCACCGAGTTCAGTGGAGGTAATTTGGCAATAACCTCGATTTTTACTGGATCTACCTCCAGTCCTTTGCTAGACACCTTGTGTCCAAGCACTATTCCTTCGCTAACCATCATATGACATTTTTCCCAATTTAAGACCATATGTGTATCTTCACATCTTTATAGCACTCTATCCAAATTTTGCAAACACTCATCAAAGGATGCACCGTGGATGGAAAAGTCATCCATGAAAACCTCTAAGCAGTGTTCTACCATATCAGAAAATATAGCTAGCATACAGTGCTAAAAAGTAGCTGGTGCGTTGCATAACCCAAATGGTAGTCGGCGATATGCAAAAGTCCCATAAGGACAAGTGAAGATGGACTTCTCTTGATCCTTAGGGTCTATAGAATTCTAATTATAGCCGGAATAGCCGTCCAAAAAGAAAAAATGAGAACGGCCAACCAGTCGCTCTAAAATCTAATCAATAAATGGGAGCGGAAAATGATCCTTTAGAGTTACGGAATTCAAGCAGTGATAGTCAATGCAAACACGCCACCCAGTTACCAATCGGGTAGTGACAAGTTCATTTCATAGATTTTGAGTAACAGTAATTCCCCCTTCTTAGGGACTACCTGTGTTGGGCTTACCCACGTCGAGTCTGAAATGGCATAGATGATTCCCACAGAAAGGAGCTTAATCACCTCCTTTTTGACGACCTCCATCATGCTCGGGTTGAGTCGAAGTTGTGGCTGAATCACCGGCTTGGCTCCTTCCTCGAGCCGAATCTTGTGCTGACAAAGAGTAGGGGAGATCCCCTTAATATCAGCAACTGACCACCCAAATGCACCACGGTGGTTCTTCAGCACGATCATCAATTGCTTTTCTTCATTGGCACTCAGATATGTCGAGATAATCATCGGTAGCTTTTCACCATCTACTAAGAAGGCATACTTCAAGTGAGGGGGTAGTGGCTTCAGTTATAATTTTGGTAGACAGATCAATGATGATTGAAGCGGTGGTGGGAGCGGCCCAAGATCCTCATAACGCTTGGCATAATAGCACGGTAACACTTTAAGAAACTTTATACATTCTTGTAACGACATGCTTCTCATCCAATCATTCATGATGTTAAATAAGCAAGCTTCAAGGGGCAATTCTGCATATGAGTCAAGCACAGAACTTGCTATTGCATCATCCTCAGTAGATAGAGGAGTTTCCTCCTCTTCATCATTTGGATAACCCACAACTTTACAAAGAGAAACAACTTTTGTTTGATCCATAATATCCACTGCCAGTGTCCCCTTATCTACCTTGGTCATTACATGAGACATATCCAGAACTGGCTTCCCTAAACAAAGAGAAATGTTTTGATCAAAATGCTTCAACATGCGACATTACTCCTTTGCATGTGATTGTTTTGTGCTTGGTGGCATAACCATTTCAAATATGTCATCTGCTATTCCCAATGTCAATCGACCTCTACCCATCTCCAATATCATATCAGCAGTAGCCTGGAAGGGTCTTCCTAGGAGTAGTTCATTCCCTTGGTCATCTTGCATTTCCATTACCACAAAATCAGCTGGAAATACAAATCTATCAACCTTTACCAGGACATCCTCACAAATACCATATGGTCGTACCACAAAATTATCTATGAGTTGAATTGTCATGTTTCTTTGTCTAGATTCCTTAAGACCCAACTTTTTGAATGTCGAGAGGGGCATCAAGTTTATACTTGCCCCGGAATCGCACAACGTTTCACCGAATTTCACCTTACCAATGTAACATGAAATATTGGAGCAGCCCGGATCTTGTTGTTTTGGTGGTAATGTTCCCAAAATGAAGGCGATAACCTGCTCTTTAAGAACCACCACCTCAGTATCAGGAACCTTCCTCTTCTTGGTAATTATATCCTTCAGAAACTTACCATAAGAGGGTATCTGCTCAATAGCTTCTAACAGTGGGATGTTGACAGAAAGTTTCCTAAAACTATCTAAGAACTTTTTGAACTGGGTGTCCACTTTCTTTGCCTTCATACTATTTGGATAGGGAACTGGAACGGTCTGTGCCCTCTGATGTGGCGGCACATATGGCGTCCTCTTTTCAGTCTCTTCCTCAGCAATGGGCTCTATTGTGGCTTCCTCAACAGCATCCTCTATCGGCTTTGTGATTGTGACCTCCTCTATGGCCTCACCTATGGTCTCTGGTTGGGGTGTGCTTGGTTCATCAGCCTTAGAGTTTAAAATCTTCTTTCCACTCCTTAACAGAATTGCTTTGGCTTGTTAATTTCCTCCTGGAACATTTGTATTTCCTGGAAAACCTTGATGGGTTGGTTTCTTCAAGCTTGAAATCTCTACTGCCATCTGTGCTAAAGATGTCTCAAGTGTCCTCATTTGAGCCCCATGACTTTGTAAAGTTTGCCCAAACTGATTCATAAACTCTCCTTGTTGCTTGATTTGTTGACCAAACGTGCTCATGAGTTCCTGATTATGCTTGATTACTTGATTGAGAAACTCATTGCTCTTTTCTTCTGTAGTGGGTTGTGGCTTAGCTTCCGGGTCCTGCAAGAAATTGTTGGGATCTTTCTAGGAAAATTTCTTATCCTTCCTCCAGGAATAGTCGTTATTCCTATATCCCTGTTGCTGACGCATGAATTTCACATGTGCTTCATCATCAGACTCTTCATTTTCTTTTGCCAGAAGCCTCTTTGCAATAAGATCCATCTTATCATTCAGTTCTTTAATGGCTTTAGCGTCCCCTACAGATCTAACTTGTTCAGGTGCATCTCTGGTACCCCAGGACTGTTTCTTTGCCATGTTTTTAAGAATCTCCCAACACCTTGTATCGGTATTGTTCAAAAAGAATCTTGAACCTACTGAATCTGAGTTGCTTCTGTCATGCTCATTAAGCGTGAAATAGAAAATCTTCACCTATTTTTCCTTGTCTAACCCATGATGAGGGCATCTTCTCAGCATTATCTGAAATCTTTCCCAGGTCTCCAAATAAGTTTCCCCTGCATTTTGAGTAAAGTTGTGGATTTTCCTGATTAAATCATTAGTCTTCTCAGGTGGGAAGAAACGTTCGAAAAAAACCTCGATCATCTGATCCCAAGTCTCAACAATCTCATCATCCAGATTATGAAACCACTCCCTTGCATTTCCTGCAAGAGAACTTGGGAACAGTTTCAAATACAGTGTCTCCTTCGGAAAACGATCGATCTTGATCATGTCACAATTCTCCACGAAGGTGCGTATGTGGGCCACTGGATCTTCATTCTTTAGTCCATGGAATGCTTGAGATTTGACTAGATTTATTAGTGTCAGATCAATTTTATAAGTCGGGATGTTGATTGCCTGCCTCTTGATCGGCCCTTTTGATGCGGAGGAAGAAGACGCCTTGATCTTTTCCCATATCATCTTTTCTTCAGCCATCTCTTCTTGTTCAGAATCTGAATTTATTCTCTCAGATTGATTCTGAATGCAGTGCTCCTCGTCGTCTGATCCCGAAGATGGGACCTCTGGTAATGACTGTGCGTAGTCTGTGCTACGCGTGCTCACCATGCACTGGTACCTACAAAATGATATATTTAATTAAGTACAATGCTAGATGAATATAGATTTCTGAAAAATATACAAGAATTAAAAATGTAACTAAAAGAAAAAGGTGTCCTAGAGTGGCCGCTTGTAGCACTCATAGTGCCAACAATTGTCGTTTCCCCAGCAACGGCGCCAAAAACTTGACACGAATTTACCGTGCGTAGAACGCAAGTGCACGCGTCAGAGTAATATAGGCTTTTGTGAGGCCCGAGTCAAACTCAGGGAAACATAATTATTGGTAGACTACTACTAACTACTTGCAATCAGCTAGAGTGATTAAAATAATTTGAGAGTTGATTGAAAAGAAAAGAAAAATAAAAGAAAACAGAGCAATAGATTAAATGTTTGGTTTAATCAATTCAAATGGGAATCTTTAGGATTGTGGTTTCACCACAGGTTCTCATTGTATTAATTCCTGCACAATTATCCTAATTCGTCTCTCATTTCGGGTAGTGGCCTGTATTTAGAATTGCTCACTTTCGTGATACAATTCACTACCTAAATCTAAGTCGGTTCCATGGTAGTAGTAACCTATACCCTAAACTAGGTGCATGAAGACCATACTCTGGGTTTCCACCATTAATTGTACATCGCCTTGTTCAATAGATTTATTAGTTAATGTGAATTTTGTCTCTTTTCAATCGTTAATTCTTCTTTCAAAGTAATTAAAGGTATTAGATTATCATTAGGGTGATCAATCATAATGATATAACGGAGAAAACAAAATCACACCACGGATTTAAGAGACAAATTATGAAATACTATAGTAAAAACGTCATACAACGATCACCCGGGCTACTCCCAGTCCTAAAGATAAAGGGGATTAGCCTTGCATGTTCATCTCAATGAAGGACATGATGAGAGAAAGGGAAAACATGGGGAAAATGTGAACAGAAGTGATGTAAACCCCTAAACGGAGGAGATCTGGGCATTCCTCGGTGTAGAATGAGTGATCTATAGCCTTTCGGTAGTGGGAAACTCCTTCTGCAGCTCTCAGAATGATCGGGGCGTGGCTCTAGGCTCCTTTCTTCTCTCCTATCCTCCTTGAGACTGTTGCAATGACTGATGATGTGATTGCTTGCTTAGGGCCGTCGTAATTAGGTGTATGCACCACTTTAAATTGCTAAAAGATCACCACCGTCTGATTAGAAATGATCTGTAACAAAACCTGATCTAATGGCGTCGATACCATCGACGCGGGTCAATGCTATCGACCCGTCATAATATCGATGATTCTTCCTTTTTCTGATGTTTCGTGTTGATGCAGACTCGATACCATCGACTTTAGTGTCGATGGTATCAACACCTTTAGGCGTCGCCTTTATCACCAATCTGACGCTGAAGCTAGGCGAGGTCGATAGTATCGACTTTATGTCGATAGTATTGACCAGTTGACTGCTAGCTCACTGTAGGTATCTTGCTACCATCGACTTCAGTGTCGATGGTATCGACTCATCTTGGTTCCTTGTGGCTGTCTCACTGTGGCCGAGTGTCGATGGTATCGACAACTGCATGTATTCATTTTTCTTGAAAATTCAAGATAAATTCGAATTAGCCTTGGTAAAACACATCAATATGATCATTTATAACCAAAAAGATGAAATATAGTAGATTTGATGCAAAATGAGATTATAGACTAAAGCGAGTGAACATGTGATACTAACCACAAATGTGACTAATAAACACATAAAACACATATAAACTAGACTATAAAAGCGACTCAAAATCCTCGCATCGTAGTTGTATTATTTTTTCCTCATCATGTTAATGTTGAGCCCTCAGACCTTATGACCCCAAATGGAACATGTAGGGAAATATGGTGATAGATATGGTAGAGGAAACAAAAATATTCTATCAATATTTCCATAACCAATGGATCGTGTCAATAAATATTAATTAAGAGGGATGGTTGCAAGGCATATACCTGGTCCTAGAGAAAGTCCAGTGACAATCCTTGCAATGACATGCATTTTTCTCAAGAAACACCTGGATGGTTTTTGGCGGCAAACTCCTGGTGTAGTATCACAAATGGAGGTTGATGAAGTCCTCCTAGAATGGTAGTAATGACCTCTACGCCTCTACATAGTCCATGTGGACCACCAGTAACTCCTGTCAATCTTCTAGAACTGACAGGAAGGAGGTGTCCCTCGTGTTGTTAATGTGATAGCATTGACTTTATCCCCTTTATCTATCTCTCCCTTTTGCAGGTAAGATGCCTTTAGCTCTCATGTTACTCATGTTACCATAACATTGAGATTAGGAGACCTGTCCTGAGAGCCTTGGCCGCCACCCTTTATATAGGAATGGATGTGCCATGGTTTCCACAAATCGAGGCACAAGGAGACAAATTTCATGAATTTTCAGCTCTATGAATCACCAGTAGGCTGACTGACTATATATCCTATTCGAATACATATTGGATTTCAATGTGATGATTGATGCATGACATGACATCAGCATAAATAATTGATTAAGTATTATTGATCATCCAATTGTTCAATTAGACACTCTAGCCACTTGAATCACATCCCTAGTCAGTCGAATGGACACTCTAGTCAACCAATGTTGTTTAAGTTGATTAACTAAACACTCTGTAACCAAGTTAAACCTTATTCATAAGCAAACTCCTATCCCAGATGTATCATATGTATGTGACCCTATAGGTCCTGATTACATTGGCAGTGAATGTCAATAACTAGATTATGACATCCCAAACAATGAGAGGTATCTAGTAATAGATCATTGCTACTCAAGTAATTGGAAAGTTGGAGAACAACTTCAACCTACAATCTATGACCAATGTTACTGTGATCATATAGTTCCTTTCCTTCTGATATCCAGATTGAACTTGAGGCATGAAATCGTCATCCTCTTAATATTCAATCCATGTTCCTTGACTAAAGTAGGCTGTATGAGATGCATGTGAGCTCACATATCACATATTGAGTCACACGAGTATGTCCATACATTTCTCAGTCTTTTTTATCAAGTGGTCAAGATATAAGCTCCTTTAGGAGGGACAAATCCCTTGTATGTCAAAACATACACGAGCACCACCTTATGGCAACCCTTATTCAAGGTCATGTTGGGTGATGTCAAAGTACATCGAACGACATGTGATGAGTGTAGTGACTTCAAGTTTAAGAACCACTATCACCACTATAACTTTAGGAGCTAATTGTGACTACCATTCCATGCTCTCCATATATCACTCTCAAGATGGGTCTTTCTAATAACTATTCTATAACAAGTACCTATGTTTTTGACGTGATATCCTATATCATGACTGATGAAACTTTATCATCCGTCAACAAACATTCTGGTCTTATGTATTAGTTTTGTCTATCTTGATTCCAAAGTAATATCTGACTAGGGACATAACAAGAATGTTTATACTCTTATCATACATATGATCTCATTTTTTAGGTCGTTAAGCTAAAGACATATGTTATTGAGTAACTTCATTCCTTAGACATCTACTATGTTTGTGTCATTATCTCATGACTGATGCAAACATAATATACATATTACCAATATTATTATCAAATCAAGTATATGATGCCACATAATCATCGTGTGATTGGCTCTCTGGGCATAAATACCAACAGACTCCCACTTGCACTTGAATATAATCACGTAAAAATCTTATTCTAAGTGATATTAACATTTCCATCATGTTTCTAGTGTGAAAATGCTTTTGTGGTGGGTTAGCAACATTTGCTTCTAGTCGGTAATTTGCAAGTCTTCACATCTCATTGGTATGTGGTCTCTCATATGAGATGGAACTGTCATAGTATGCTATCTAGGTTTCCTAGCCTATCCAGTAGCTCCATTGTTGTCACAATATTTACAATATGTCATCAATGGTTGGGACCTCCAACAAGTTCATCTAAATGAACGTCTTGATCCATACAATATCCTCTACTATGTTCAAAACAACAAGGTACTCAACTATTATAATATTTAGCAATTGTAACTTGCTCAGAAATTTTCTAGCTTATAGTTTTGTTTTAGGTCAAACAAAAATTTGGATTGCAATCATTAATCTTATTTGTCAGTTTGGAAGCTTGCACCTGTGTAACCCTTTACACCCAACTCTTCCTTATTACCATAAACAAGGAACTGATCCTTAGTGATTCTAAAAAGTACTTACGGATGTTATTTATGGCAGTCTAGTGATCTTCGCTAGAATCTGACTAATATCCACTCACCATGTCTATTATATACAAGACAATGGGATGAGTACACAACATCACGCACATGATAGATCCAATTGTGAATTCTTATGACATCTTACTCATGCATTCCCATTCTTTACAAGAACTAGGACACTGGCCATTAGAGAGATTAGTTCCTTGAGACATGGAAACATTTCTCTCTTTGAGTCCTACATGTGGAGCCCTTCAACATATTGCCAATGTATGGGCTTTCACTTAGGTCCAAAATCCTTCTAGGTCTATCTCTATAGTTCTTAATTAGGATATAGGATGCTTTACCTAAATCTTTCATAGAGAAGATACTTTCCATCCAAATTTTAACATTTGGAAGATATGGATGTCATTCCCCACCAATATGTGGAATACATATATGCTCCCACTAACCTTTTATAAACACAAGTTTCACATTCCTTTATAGTGAAGTCAAACTCTTTGACTATCTTGTTAAATATAGGATTCCAAGTTTGAGATCTTGCTTCAATTCATAGACTGACCTTTGTAGCTT
Organism: Alisma plantago-aquatica; assembly: GCA_963693085.1. Lineage (NCBI taxonomy): Eukaryota > Viridiplantae > Streptophyta > Magnoliopsida > Alismatales > Alismataceae > Alisma > Alisma plantago-aquatica. Next base: position 977,420,811 of record OY856413.1, on the reverse strand, counting down.
ACAAACTTTATTTACTTTATTTGGATCTATAAAACCTTCAGGTTGTGTCATGCACACATCCTCATGATTATTTTAATTATGAATGTGGTTTTAAACATCCATTTTCCAAATCTCATAGTCATAATAAGTTGCAATGGCAAACATGAACCCTAATGGATTTAACCATGGCAACTGGTGAAAAGATTTTGTCATGTTCAACACTTTGAACTTTCTCGAAACCCTTTTCAACCAATCTACCTTTATATGTTTGTATGTTACCATCCATGTTGGTCTTTCTCTTGAAGTCCTACTTGCACCCTATGGTTTTCACCCCTTCAAGGTCATACATTGTTGGTGTACATGGAGTCCAACGTAGATCCAATGGCCTCAAGCAATTTCTTAGACTTGTCTCTCAATAGATTCTAGGTAGGTTGTTGGCTCATCATCTATGATCTACTAATCACCTTCTTATTTCATAAAATATTCTAATCTTTCAGGCTCAAGGCATGTCCTACTAGATCTACGAGGTTTATGTGTTACATGAGGAACTTGAGATTCCACAACAATTTGTGATTCTCCATGTTCCTATCGTAACTATATAGGTTCAATGTTTTCTTATTGATATTGAACTTTTAGAGTTCTACTTTTCTCACATGTTTCCTTTGCATTAAATTCCTTTTCTAAGAATACAACCTTCCTAGTAGCAAATACTTTGTTGTTGGATGGAATATAGAAGTAGTATCCTCCAATTTCACTAGGATATCCAAAAAAATAACATTTATGTGATTTTAGACGAAGCTTTTTAAGATATTATTTTCTCATATAAGCTTCCCATTTCAAATCTTCATAAAAGACATATCGTGACACACTCCATGCCATATCTCATAAGGTGTCTTTTGAATCGATTTAGATGGTACATGGTTTTGTATCAAGCATGTTCCCAAAAAGGAAGTTGGAAGATCAACTAGATTTATCGATGATCACACCATGACTAAGAGGGTGTGATTCCTTACATCATTATTTTTCAGGTGGAGTCCATTGCGGTACAATATTACGGTCTCATAGAAGGTCCTCAAACTCTTGGTTCAAGTATTCTCCACATCAATCATATCAAAGTATTTTATTACTTTTACCAAGTTGGTTATGTGCTTCATTCATGAACTCCTTGAACATTTCAAGGGATTCAAACTTGTATTTCATTAAATATAAATTACCATATCTAGTGAGATCATCAATATATGTGATGAGGTATTGGTAACCACCTCTAACATTTGTATTAAAAGGTCTACATATATAAGTATGTATGAGTCCTAGTAGATCACTCATTCTATCCCTATTTCAAGTGAAAAGAGATTTTGTCATCTTGCCCAAAAAACACGACTTGCATGTCAATTGGTTTGAAACCAAAAGAGTCTAGATGACCATCCTCATGAATTTTGGAATTGCATTTCTTTATTTATGCACCCTAGATGACAATTCTATAAGTATATTTTCTTTGAGTCATCAAGTCATTCATTATATATGTTATTCATATTTTTCTCTATAACTATCGAGTATAGACTATGAGACATTATATCACTGCCATAAAATATCTTATCTATAAAATAAAACATCAATCATTCATGATACTCTTATCTAAACAAGATACATATATGATGTTTATATTAATGGCATGTACATCATAGCAATTCAATAATTTTATTACATGCCCATTGGCCTTAGATGAATGACATATTCTAACTATAGTGGCAACAACTTTTGATCCATGCAGTTCTAGCTTACTTCTTCTCAGATCCTAAAGTGGAGATCTCTATGTCTGACTTATTCTTCCTGATTTCCTCTACATAAAGAGGGAAGTTCCTTTTCCAATATCCAGGCTAGTGATAGTGGTGGGTTTTCCCTTGCTTAATCACTTCTTCCTTTTCTTTAAGTGTAGAAGAGTTGGGTTTTTGGTTGGCTTTAGAACTCTTCTTGGCCTTTCCTTTTCCCTTGGATTTTCCTTTTCCCCTACTGATCATCATCACAGATTTAAGACGTCTTTCTTCATTTGCTCTTTAGTAGTTCTCAACATGCCAAGCAATTTTGATAATGACTTATCAAAATTATTCATGTTGTAGTTCATGACAAACTGGCTATATCATTCCGATAAGGACTGCAAAATCACATATCTACCCAGCTATGGGTCCAAGGGAAATCTTAGTCTTGCTAGGTTCTCCACATGCCCAATCGACTTGAGCACATGGGCCCCTACTGGATCTCTCTCTACCATATTTCACTTGAAAAATGCCTTTGAGATATCATATCTCTCTTATTTTACCTAATCTTAATACATGTTCTAGATATGTGTTACTATCTTGATGACTTTCATGTTTTCATGTTTACTCTACAACTCAAAGTTCATTGAGCATAGAATCTTGCACTTGACATCCACAACATCTTTGAAATGTTTCTTGTAATCATTCCTTTTAGCCTTAGGCATGGTGGGAGCATGTTCATCTAGCGATGGTGTCTCTGAGACATAGAGCTTGTGCTCTTGCATGAGAATGATTCTCAACATCCTAAACTAGTCATGAAAATTATTCCCATTCAGTTTCCACTTCTCAAGCACCGATCATAATGAAAACATGTTGGTGTTTGCCATTTGTTTCTACAATAAAATTTGCATTTTTTCAAAACCATTTTGATTTGATTTCATAAATATTGATGATATTAATGAAGATTTTAATTAAATATTTATCTCACTATTTTTCAAACCGGTAGCCCTCACTTATCAATTTAGAAGATTGTAGTGAACAATTTTCTAGTGAGCCAAGATCCAAAATAATTGAGTCATCACCCAGACAATACTGGAGCTCAAAGCCAATTATTAAGGTAGACAACATTTTCCAATTGCATCTCATGGAATTCTTGAATAGATGGTATGCACAACTCCTTGCCATAGACCATCCTTATGCTTCTAGACAATTAATCTCATTAAGGAGGCCTAGTTAAGCCTGACCTAAAAGCCAACACAATAGAATATGCACCCTACATTGGCAGACCCACATATCTACTGTCACACTTCCAGGAGATAGATGTCACACCATGATTTGGCGTAACATACACTAGGTTGATCAAGCTTTTCATGTGTGTTTCTTATAGAAAGTGTCTTATATTTTTTAAATATTGACGGATTTTATAAATAAATACATATATGTATCCAATCACCACATAATTATAACTTGATCATATACATACTATATCCACTAACAAAGCATGCAATCATAAAAATCTGAGTTACTTGTTGGACACACTAATACAATTCTTTAGAGCCACAAAGAATTGCTAACCATAGAAGGTCATACATAAAATTCATGCAACCTGTAAAGGAAAAAGTTGTGTTGTAAACAAACCGGTCGGTCGACTGGACTCTTCCAATCAATCGATATGTATGTCTGTCAGTCATTTGGATTTTGGTTCAAGAAGTTGTACGAAATCCTCTAGTCAGTCGATTGGGCCTCTAGTCAATAGATTGGCTCTTCCTATTTGCTACCTCGTGGGTCCTCTGTCGATCGACTCGACTTCCCAGTCGGTCGACTCTCCTAGTGAATTACGTCTTCTCTTTCACTGAAATAAAAATTAAAATTTAATCCTATATATTTATTACATTGTAAAGGGTGAAACCAATGAGTTACATTCGAGGGGATTATAGGGAAGAAAACATTAACTTACATATAGAGAAAGAGAGAGAGGCTCAGTATGCAAACTAAATTTAAAAGACATAGATTAAACCATTCAACCATGCACACACATCCATAAGGGTATTAGCCATAACCACACATACATCCACCACAAAAATGATTTTAGGGCGATGTGTAATTTATATATATGTATCATATCATATATTTATAAAGGATCTACTAGACATTCCCTAGTGTATGAGGTATTTAATAGGATGTTTACAGTAATCATTTTAAATATTCACATTGCATGGAATAATAAATGATAAAACCAAAAATCGATCATATAGATTAAATCCCTAAATATAATAAGTTGTTGTGTCTGTGATACCACTGTAGGGAAATATGGCCACAGAGATGGTAGAAAAAACAAATAATTTTTTTTTCATATTCCCATAACCAGCGGATCATGTCAATAACTATGAATTGTAAAGGAGGGTTGCAAGGCATATACTTGGTCCTGGAGAAAGTCCATCGACAATCCTTACAACGATGTGCTTCAATCTAACGCAACACCCTAGTGGTTTTCTACGTGGCCTCATAGTGTAGTACCATGGATGGAGGTTGATGACATCCTCCTAGCATGGTGGAAATGACCTCCATGCCTCTACATAGTCACACAGACCACCACAAACTCCTTTCGTTCTTCTAGATATGATGGGAAGGAGTTCTCCCTTGTGTTATCGACATGCTAGCGTCAAATTTCTCCCCTTTAGCTATCTCTCCCTTGGGTAAGATACACCTGTTTCTCATGTTACCACAACTTTGAGATTAGGATACCTCTCCTGAGAGCCTTGGTCACCCCACCTTCCTTTATATAGGAGTGGATGGGTTAGAGTTTCCACAAACTCCGGGACATAAGGAGATGAATTTCATGAATTTGCTTCTATTGCGAATCACCAATTGATTGACTGGCACACCAATCGGTCTATTGGACACTCCAATCACTCGATTGACTATATTTCTTATTCACAAACACATTGTCTTCCAATGCGGAAATTAATGCATGGCATGATGTCAACATCAATCCTTGATCCAGTCCTTTTGATTGTCCAGTCGGTTGACTTGCATTCCCACTCATTCGAATGGACACTCTAGTCAGCCAACTTTCAGCCAATGTTGTTTAAGTTAATTATCTAAACACTTAGTAACCAAGCTAAACCTTATTAATGAGTAAACTCCTATTCTAGGTGCATCCTATGTGTGTGACCATATAGGTCCCAGACGTTGGTAGTGCATGTCAATAACTAAATTATGACATCACAAACAATGAGTAGTATCTAGAAAAACATCATTTCTACCCAAGTAACTAGAAACTTGAAAATCACCTTCAACCTACAATACATTATTAGTGTTACTATGATCACATAGTTCCTTTGTCTATAATATCCAGATTGAACTCGAGGCATGGAATCATCATCCTCTTAATATTTAATCCATGTTCCTTATACTAGAACAAACTTTATGAGATGCATGTGAGCTCACATATCACATATTGAGTCGCATGAGTATGGCCATATGTTTCTTAGTCTCACTTATTAAGTGTCAAGGATATCAACTCCTATAGGAAGGAAAAATCCCATCTACATCACTCACGGTCAATCCCCATGTGTCACAATGTACCCGATCACCACCTTTACGACAACCCTTATTCAAGGTCACGTTTTGATGATGTCAAAGTACATCAAATGACATGTGATGAGTGTAGTGACTTTAGGTATAAGAACCACTATCACTTTGAGAGTTGATTCTGACTATCATTCCATGGTCTCCATGTATTACTCTCAAGGTGGGTCTATCCGGAACATTGTTCTTTAACAAATACATATGTGTTTGACTTGATATCCTAATATCACGACTAACGAGACTCTGTCATAAGTCAACACACATTCTAATCTTATGTATTACTATCATATATCTTTCTTCCATAGTAATATTTGACTACAGACATAACAACAATGTATATACTCTTATCAGACATATGATCTCATTCATCAGGTCCTTACCCTAAAGACATATGTTATCAAGTAACTTAATTCTTTAGACATATACTATGTATATGCCATCATATCATGAGTGAGACAAATAAATAATAGATGGAATTAACTTTATTATTATCAAATCAAGTATATGATGCCTCATAATCATCATATGATTGACTCTGTAGGAATAAATACTGACAGAACATAGGGCACTCAGGTGAAATCATTAGATTAATGGAGCATAAGTTATGGTGCTCCAATGCAAATCATGAGTTCAAGTGGAATATCAGTTGGGCCCGCATGCCCTATGATCACAATTGGTGCATAAGAGAAGAGGAAACTATAATCAACCTTTAAGATAATAATATGTGAACCCAAGTTTATTTCTTAATTAACTTCATGTTTTCCTTATTGCAAAGTTATTATTTTGTAATAAAAATATTGAATGTTGATCAATATAACATGGTTATTTTGCCATGCATGGCTAGTAACATGAAGTCTACAGGAGGAAAGAACAAGGGATTGTAGACAAGGAGAATACATCCTGATGACAAAACAAGTGTTTGGCCCTGGTGCAGTGCCAACTATCTTATGGCATTTAGTTCAATTTTTCTTATAATATGATGATCATGTGCATGGTTTTATTTTAGCTTAAATTTTAAGCTTTATGTTGAGGACCTTAAGAATGAAAAATGTTACTTTTATCCTATGTTGGTTCAATGAACTTTCTTTCTATGCAATGATTATCATTTTTGTGGCATCTCAATGAGAATTAAGCTTTCACTTAGTAATGTATATCTTTTTGAAGATTGGAGTGTTACAACGAGCATGTTGTCTGACAGTCTACATGAAATATAATGGTGAAGATGATCCACACTGACCATAGAGTTGCATTACTTCCTAGATCTTTATCTTGTTCTAAGATGACCACAACATGAGATCTTGGTGATTCAAAGTTGACATTCAGAAATTAGTTGAAATCCTATATATACTTACATTATTGGGATCACAAAATATTCACTCAAGTGTCTCTACTATTTTGAAATTTTCAATTGATCAATTGATAACCCATTTGATTAGTTGTATGCTTGAAGCGTAGTCTTGCATGTTTTTCCAATCATCTAACTTGTGGGTGTATTGCCATACTGATTGAGGGAATACTTTCCTTGTGTGCACAGATGAATGTAGAACATTTTGACTTGTCAGTTGAGTCAATCAATTTGCTATTGGTGAGGGCCTTTGAAGAAAATCCCAATCAATTGAATGGTAGATGAACCAATCAACAATCATGTAGTTGACTTACTCGAACAAGAAACCAACCAGTCAACTGGGTTGACAATTTAATTAGTTGGTAAAATACCAAGCTTACTATTAATTTCTTCAAATTATCAAATCAAAACACTGGGCAATCTAGTCAATCGATTGTCCTTGATTTCTTTCTACTCTTATACATATGACCCAATTGGCCAATTGGGTGGTCCAATCAATTTGTTTGGCATTCTTGGGAGTTCTCTGTTGTCATGGATCAATGGATCACCTACCAATGGCTCGGATATGGGGGAGTGTGATCCTAATTGACTTCAATCATTCCTAGGGTGGCATTTTTGGGCCTTGATCATGGTCTTGTTCATTTCACACAATGCATGCCCATTGCTTACCATAATACAATAAAATGAGAAAAGTAATAAAACACAATTTCTTTGAAATAAAGAACATAATGAACAAAAATATGCAAAACTAATATGATCATGGGACTAAAGTGAGATGAATTTGCATTCATCAAACAATCCTAAGATTTAATGTTTCTTGTAATCAAGTAACACAAAACCAAAGATAGTCACTAACTAATACTAACAACCCTAAAGATAGTCACTAACTAATACTAACAACCCATTTATATGCCTATCTCTATTAAATTGATTTATCCCTACCACCAAACATGACCAAGAAACCCCAACGTCCTAGAATCACAAAATGTGACTCTCTTCAAGAATCCCATATAATTCATGAAAATGAACATAATCCAATGAGGATGTGAAAAGTGGACACAATGGGGCATGAATTGCACACCTATGTGAAAATTGGAGTGATAGGAGGTACGGCGTGAAGTATGCATATTGCTCCTCGATTTGATTTGAAATTGCATTTATTTTTGCAAATAAATCTAATGCAAACATTTCTTTTTATTTTATGCCCATTGACATCTTTTTTAAAATTTGGATCATATGCCCATATTACATAGAGAAGAGTATGGAAGAAGCTAATGCAGAGAGAGAGAATGTGTCATCCCAAACTTAGGATTCGGCACATATGTGGTTTTTTATTTCATTTTGGTCGATGGAGGGTAAGAAGACAAAGGAATAAGTGTAGAAGAGGATTTGGATCATGCACATTCCATTCATTGATATTAAGTTCATTGGGTAGTTCATGCACCCATTCGCTCAATAATGAAAAATCATGAGATAAATTACAATTCCATAAGTATGCCACACTAGTTATTAGGAGGACCATTACATTTTATCCCTTCGGTCTTGTACAACTTGCCATCATTTACAAAGAGAATATTAATTAAGATCACTGACAAATGGGGTAAATTCGAAACTTTGATGATTTTCTCTTAGTTATGTTCATAATGAGAATTTACATCATTTAAATGGGGTTATAGGAAGAAGTTGAATGCTCATGCATGCAGTGCTAGAAAACTAGATATTGACTTGGTTACACTGACAATTAGATAAAAATAAAATGATGCTAAATGAATGATTATGATATGAATGCGATAATGAAAATGCAAATGGAAGAAAGGAATCCTTGAAAACAACATATATCAAAAAGATGAAAAGATATGTGTCAATGGAATACAATATGTATTACCCACCCTCCACCCAATCTTAGAAACTTATCATCCCTAAGCAAACACTAAACATGGAATGAAGTGGAAGAAGGAAGCTATCAAAGCCACCAACCATAATGATCTCCCTTTAGTGGTGATTTTGTAACATACTAAATATTTGGATACTAATTCTATTTTGAGCTATAGATAAAATATCTCCCAAATGTGATATCATTTACAAAGGCATCCTTCATTATAAATCTCATTTGGATATATTGATCACGCACCACATCCCTTGAAACTAATAAGTCTTAAACTTAGATGTATGTGTAAAAATGAATTCATTTTCCTCATTTTAAAAAATATTTACAAACAAGTCTCTTTATATACATTCATGAATTACTTTGCCATCATTTAGTGCACTCAAATTATTGTGCTCAGATACCTTGATCAAACTTTACATTTCAACAGTACACTCATTTTTAAGTAGTGGTTTTGGCATCAAATAAAAATATTATTTACATTAATATATAGTTTAATGGTAGTCATGAATGATAGAAATTTTAATAACATAAATAAGAGACTTAAACTAGAGAATTAACATGCTCAGAAACTATTAAAGATAAGAAATAAACCTATTGAAAACTTTTTATAACATTTTAACTTCTAGAGTAGGATTCATTAAAACTTGTGGGTATTCTAAATTAAAACACTAATGTTGTTTTTAATACCCCTTTTATTGAAAGGGAGAACCACTCCTCCTAGTCAGTAATTCTTGTTAGTTATGAGGAAGTAGATGATGACATCCTCCTCTCCTAGATATAAATGCCAACCACATCCTCCAAGAGCCTAGAATACCAGAGCCCTTCTAAAAACCCTCTCAATCTCCTCCCTCTTTTGTATAAGATCCTACACATCTCGACTTAGAAGCAACACACCAATAACAAGACCTTAATTACAATCTACAACCTCTCAGTTGACCACCTGCAGTGCACATGATTGACATGTACCACTCAACATTATGAGATGATATCTAGTGCTCTCAAACCAATTTAGCAATACCATCAAACCCCAACAAGCCCTGAGATAAAAAGTTATACATATCCCGCAAAGGAACACCCACATCACTAGAAAAATAGTTTCTAAACTTGCCAGTAACATCCACTTTTATCCACATGGTCCCTCATAGTCAGGTGTGAAGCAATTTCCCCTGGAAGAGGAGGCAAGATTGGGCATTCGCCACACCCGAACCCCTTTCATTCACTTGAAAGTCATAGAGTCTGTAAGGTAAGTACACACACCTCTTGAAATCAAAGTCATGTGGGGTTGAAACATGAGAGTGCCTACCTCTGAGCTAAGCCACTACGGCCCTCCTTTTCTGATTCCCCTTGCCATGTGTAAATTTAGAACTCATCTACACCATATTACCTTTATACTCCATAATATTATAGTGATTATTGAGGGGAGAACTTCAACCCCAACCCTTTCCGAACCCATTTGGAATAGAGATGCAAGTCTGATATATGGTCAAGATGGAGGAAAGGATAGAAAGCACCACTTTTTATTATTCCTCTACTACTTACCTACTATGTCATTTCCTGGAGAGACCACCATAGTTTTCATCCAAACCTCATTAAGGCCCCATGACTCAAGGATAAAGATAGAAACTAATCCCAAAAACTATTGGACAACCCTACATATGAAGTTGTGAATCCAATGCTTCAATCGACTTAGAGGCGAGTGTGGTAACTCTCCAGCTAGTGTACCTTAAGGAATAGTTCGTGCTTGACCACATTAAGAAAGAAGATCATAAGGAGGACAACTACGACCATCCAATAATGATTTGTAGATTGATAGCATGAATATCATTTTAGAAGCATCAATTAGTGTGTACCTTTGGTAGTCTTGAAATATTATAATGAAAAGAAAGGACTCAATAATAGTTAATGAAGATAAATAAGTTAAAAATATTGATTCACATTATCTTATCATAAGACATGTCAAACATACATATCAATTGGTATAGATATATCAATAAGTTAGATAGTACATGTGTACAATGAATACCATCACATCCAACAATGTAACAATAATCTCATACCCTTCTTATATTTTTGTGTTTCAACCAATGATCGAGTACATGTGCTTATATTGTAGATTAGCATACTCGTTAATATATATGCATCACATTGGTGTATGCATATATCTTATATACACATGCATGCATGTGACTATATCTTTAATAGTAATAAGCAATCCAAAATCAATGTACAATGATACCAAAAATAATCATGTCATAATAAATATTTGTACTCCATAAGTAGAGTTAATTGGTCATCTACAACTATTTATGTCATACAAACATATTCTATATGTGCTAATATACTTAAAAATAAAATATGTGCATTTAATAAATTATTGTTAGAATAGCATACATATTGGGTTACCTTGTCAATGAATGAAAACCATAGAACATATACATAATAAAGTATTTGAAAATAAAATAGGGATCTAGGAACTATATTTATATGAATTGATCTATTTTGAATAAATTAGTATATTAGATAAAACATACATACAAGGAAGATACATTTATGATATAAGTATGGATAACCTAGACATGTTTAGACTTACTTGGATAAAGATGAATTTTATAACGAAAATAGAGCTAAAACCCTAGATTGGGAATATGTTGAGACACTGGTAAACTATATAGTAACATCATGATGTTTTTTTTATTTACAAGACTTTTTTTAACAAATTTGATTATTTACAAGACTTTGATTATATGTATATAACTTATTTAAAACCCCAAAAAATACTAGAATAGAAAGTAGATGATTGAAAATCATAAATGGAAAACCCTAGCCATATGTTAACACTAATAAAAAATGAAATTTGAACAAAATCTGATTCCAAGACAAATAGTAATATTTTTCTTCTACCTTGTAGCTTTATCTTCATAATTTATTGGAGAAAATTGAATTATGTCTTGTACAAACCTTGGAGCATTAAGGTACTAGATTCTCTATTCCCTTTTGTATAAATTACTTCCCTATTGAATTTCATGCATGCCACTTGATCAATAGTGGTGAAATAAAAAGTATTCTTTTTAGCCTGCCTTACCTCTTGAAGGCCATGACTAAATTTTCCAATTTCAAGTAAATTAGATTTTCCATTGGAACTATAATCCACTATTGTATAGAGATATGACTCCTTGTTTCAATGGGTCATGTCCCCCAACCCTGTATAGTGGATAACGGACATAGAGGTCCTCCAATATTGGGCACCTCCATAGGTGAATGTGTCATTCTCTCATAGAGGAGAGAACACTAGGCACCTAGACCTACAAAACAAATGAGATGGGATGTTCCAATGGACAACTTGATAACTTTTAAAAGTTGGATATCTTGATATTTGGAAAATATTGATATGCTTGAGTACATCTTGATTTTGTGAAGAATCTTGCATATTTAACATTTTCAATACTCTTTGGAATTCTAACTTATAAACTTGAATCCTTGAAATCCTTACTTGATGACCTAAGATCACCATATAGTTGTTATGTAGTTTGTAAATGAATTGAATCTTCTCTTCTTTCATATTTTTATTGGCTCAATAATAAGCATTTAGTACCAACAATTACTAAAGGCCCATTTTTCACTAGGATGGTAGAATCAAGAGTGGTGACAATACTTTTTTGAAGATTAACAGAATCCTAAGTAATATTAAGTTTCTTGAGCTCTTCCTTGAGTATTGGGGTGAGGTTATTTCAAGTAATGTGAGTGATCATCGTATTCTATCTTTACATAATAAGTCACCTAAAAAGAGACATGATCCCTTTATATTCACCAATTCATAGGTATCTCACAAGGATTTACATAGAGTTGTGAGTCTGGAATAAAATAGTGATACCACGGTTGGTGCTTCTATGTACATAATTTATAGGAAGCTTTTTTTTTGTTAAAAATGCCCTCTTGAAGTGGAATAGAATTTTTTTTGGAAATTTTGGTTCTATTTCCAAAGAATTGGATGTGGAACCTCTTGACATTCAAAGGAAATTTAATCGAGATCCGCATAATACAAATATGCTCAAACTGCTTGATGATGGGAGGAAAAAGGTTAAGAAGGCACATCTTGATGAGGAAGTATTTTTAGATAGAAATCACGTGTTTAGTAGTTAAATATGGGGATAGAAACTCCTCATTCTTCTACTCCTCTTTGAAAATATAACCATTAATAACTATATCCATCCACTCCAAATTGTGATACTACTATTTATAACCCAAATGAGATTAGTAACTATATTGTTAACTATTATTCTCAAGTTTTCAATTCTACACCAGTAAATCGTGTGGTTTGGGATGAAAATTGGATCATTCCTACTATCACCCATGAACAATTTTAGCAACTAAGAAGATGGGTCACAAGAGATGATATTGAATATGTGATTAAAAGGATGAAAGTTGATAAGGTCCCTAGGCTTACACCTTCAACACTATTTTTTTCAAGGAATGTTGGGAAACTTGGGATATTATCAAGCCTGATGTTATGTATGCTATCCTTAGTTTCTTTGATATAGGGAAACTCCTTAGAGAATGTAATTGTACCCTTATCACCCTCATTCAAAAGGTTAATGGTGCTAAACATCTTAAGGAATTTTGCCCAATATCTCTTTGTAATGTGTTGCATAAGATCATCACCAAGATTCTAGGAAATAAACCGAGCAACGTGCTACCTCCTGGTTGGCTCTAACTAGTTTGCCTTCATTTAGGGCAAGGACATAGGTGATTCTATTCTCCTCGCCAATGATTTACTAATATCTTTTCCGAACTAGCACAATTTTATTAGGATGTGTGTGAAGGAAGATCTATCCAATGCCTTTGATATAGTGAGGAGAGACTACATTATCTTTCTAATTTAGAAGTTGGGTTTTCCCGACTGTTGGTATAGCTAGTTGGAGGTTTGTTTCAGGTATGCTTATTTCCATGTACTGATTATTGGTACTCCTATTGGCTCCTTTGAAGATTCAAATGGCATAATACAAGGAGACCCCTTGGCTTGATACCTCTTTGTGATAGCCATGTAAGGTTTCACCTCGATCATCAATGCTTTAGTTAGGAGCGGTATTATTAACTCATTCTCTATCACCAACAACCTTAGCATCTCTCATATCATCTTCACTGATGACCTACTTATCTTTACAAAAATTGATGATGCTAATGTTGTTTCTCTCAAAGCTATTTTTGTCTACCTTCCAAATGATTTCAGGTTTAAGCATTAACAATTCCAAAAGTCAGTTGTTTATCAATAAAAGTGCCAGTGTATGGAACATTTCAAATATTCTGGACATCGAAGAAGCTCCCCTCCCTATCAGGATCTTTTGGGTCTTCCCTTATTCACTGGTAGACTGACCAATGCTATGTGTGATCCTATCATAGTGAGAATAAGGAAGAAGTTAGACTCTTGGAAGAGTAATCTCCTTTCTTAATAAGGTAGAGTTGAGTTGGTCATCTCAACCCTTTCTACTTATGATATTTTTTGGTTTGTTAATTTCCCTCTCCCTAAGTTTGTCATTTGTCATATATAAAAACTAATGCAAGATTTTATACTAAAAGATTCTAAGGATAAGAAACACATCCATACTATTTCCATGGATGTCTTTTGCAATCCTAAGAATAAGAGGGCTTGGGCATTAGGTGGATGGAGGAATGGTCTAAGGATAAGATTTTGATGATTCTTTGGGATATTACTAATGATAAACACTCTTTATGGGTGAAGTGGTTGCATGAAAAGTACCTAGATGATGATTCTATATGGGTCGTCTCTTCAAAGACCAATTCTTCATGGTTGTGGAGGAAACTGCTCAACCACTGCTATCTTCTTATCCTTAAGTTGGAGTTTTCATTTTTCAATGGGGACAAATTCTATCTTCGGAGAGACCCTTGGATCCCAATGGAAAAAATATGTTGGACTTATTCAATAAACAACTTTCTTTTAGACTGGGGCAAGGTGATAAATTCAAGATTTGTTTCTATATCAAAGATGGGTGTTGGGATTTCCCTGACATCCGAGGAGGTAAAGGTATTCATGAGTTCTTACTTACTCTCTCACTTCCTTCTAGTAATCTTGATAGGTTGTTGTTCAATGATAAGTCTGGTCTTAAATTGAGATATGCCTGGGTTATTGTAGGATCTAGAAATCCAGTGGTTAACTGGGGATCATGGATCTAGAAGGGTGCTTTTCCCAGAAGATGGTCTTACATGATTTGGATGTGTTTTCTGAAGAAACTACCAACTATTGACTACCTTCATAGATTTGGTTTCTCTATGGTTTCTAGGTGCATTTCTATGAACATGCTTCAGAGGATGTTGATCATATCTTCTTCAAATGTGACTATGTGTCTAATATTTGGAGAAGGTTTGATGTTGAGTATGGTTGTGTTAATCATTGCTAGAATGATCTTTTAGAGTTCTTTGGTGAGAAGAAGGTTGCTACTTTGGCTGTCCTGTACTACACATGGTGGGAGAGGAGCTCATATATTTGTACTGGTACTGCAAAAGATGCAAGTGTCATTTCAAGCATTTGCATCAGAGATACACATTGTTTACCAAGATAGTTCCCTACATATACTTCCTTTGTATTCATTTTATTCACACTTTTGTTTCATTTATGTTTATCTACATATCTTTTAATGAGTAATAGAAAAGAGATGCATGTTGGTTACACCAAAAAAACATTTACTAATATGTTCTCCATTTTGGTCCTTGTTGTGGTTAGATTATCCCTTTAAGATAAACATAGACAATAAATCAATGGAAGTCTGAGAAGATACATACAGGATATGTCCCATATTGGTTGTGGAGATAATAGGACTAATATATGTTTCAAATTGTAGTCCTTATGTATAGGATTCTATGAACTATGATGTCAACCCTTAAGGTATGAATATTGTCTATATATCCTGAATAAAATTTTGTAAGAGTTTGATCGTAAATATTGGGCCTTTACATGGTGATGTATGTACTGTGGTGGTCACTGATGTCTGATGCTACCTAGACTATCCTACCATAATGATGGAGTATAGTAATGTATTAGAGCATGATATTGTTCATAGTAACATGACCAATAAGATGAATCTACTCAGGGATATGCCCCAACTAGTTGTTGATATGGTGGATATGGAGCATGGTAATCATCATGGTGTTCATTTCACTGGGTGTGGGCATGATTCTAGGATACATATGATTTAGTTTATGCCCTTAATACTACTAATCTCACTCCTTATGGGTCTGATTATCCTCTATGTGGCCCAGTCGACCCTCCATTGTGTCAAAGTCATAAGGTCCCTTAGTAGTTGTAATTGTCTGGGCTCACTGTCCAAGGCTCTAGTAGATTTTCAGGAATGATGATTGACCTCACATACCACCATTAACCTTGACTATGCACTTTGTCCTCACTCACACACAAGCCAAGATCAACTTCCTGACTAGTCACCATCCGAGTACTACTCCAAGTTGAGCATGCTTAACTTTGAAGTTCTTAGTGATGGACTTCTTGAAAAGGAGGTGCACCTTGGTGATATGGATAGTTCAACAATTCCTTTTAAGATCATTTTATCGGAGGCCTCAAATCTTTGGATGTTACAATATCCTCCACTTAGAATCTTGATGTCCTCGTGAAGACTTAACTATATAACCTCATAATATTTCCCCATTTCAGTGCAAACCTAGAATGGCCCATGGACACCTAACTCCTAATCAAGACTACTAGTGTAAGGGTGGCTACATCACCATGGAAAATCCTTTCCAATATGCATGGACCACATGGCTCAAGATTGGCATGGCACATGCCCATGGGGCCCCACCTACTAGAGGGGAATAGGGTCTGATGCCATATGTAACACCTAAGCTCTCCGCCTAAGGCTCTAGTAGAGTTTTAGGAATATCAAATTCCCCACAAACCACCACTAGCCTTGACTACATGCTTTGTCCTCACTCATGCACAAGCCAGGGTCAACTTCCTGACTAGTCACCCATCCTAGTACTACTCCAAGTAGTATGCTTAACTTTGGAGTTCTTAGTGATGGGCTCCATGAAAAGGAAGTGCACCTTGGCGACATGGATAGTTCAATCAATACTTTTAATATCATTTTATTTGAGGCCTCAAATCCTGAGACATTGTAGTAGTGATGATTGTTGTTCCAGTAGACGCCTACCTCTTGATGCGACAAGAAAATGGGACTATGGAAGGACCAGCCTCCTCCTCATTAGCCTCCATGGAGGCATTGTATATGCTTCTAAGAGGCTCTAGAGTCTCACACTCAACTAGTGGGTGCTTGTACAAGAAGAAATGTATATGTGTTGTAAGGTTGGTGAGGTTGTAGGATACCCCATTCCACAATGAATTGGATATGCATAGGAAGAGCAAGCTATGTCGGATTGTCCTTAAATAATAGGAAATCCACTCCATGCTCCCTAGACTGACATAGGAAAGCAAACTCCTACAAGTATTTCATGTCAATCTGATATCCTCCTTATTTCACTGCATTGTAAGGAATATGGATGTATCCCATATAATTAGCAATAGTAGTGATGAACCCACCCTGTATAAACTAAGAGCTTGTGTTCCAAGTGGCTACCAGTGTGCATATGCCTAACTAGAGTGTTACCCTAGTTGTAGGGTTCATCACGTAGAATACACAAAAGACTATACAAATTTGTGTACAAGACGACATCATGTGCTCCTACCATGTTTTGGTAGTTCAAGAGAGTATATAGTGGATTTACCTTAAAAGAAGGCATATATACATAAATTTCAACATGGAACTTTCCAAAAAAAATCTCACTATTTGGGGCACAGTTTTCATCATCACACTTTCCTATCTAGTCAAATTCACATCCAAAATGATGGCAATAAGATTTATGTCTTTCAACTTATGCTCCTCACCAAACATTTTGAATGTGTAGTTGTACTCATTTCTGTTAGATATCTACTTTGTGTGCATAGCTAGGATCTTTAGAGTGATTATGTGTAGACTAAACAAATGCAAAATGGGAAGGTGAGTAGAGAAGAGTAATGAAGCTTATCCTCAAGAGACAACCTAATCCCCAACTAGTCTAAAGTACTAGCACATGCCCATCGAGGCAATTGGTCACCCAATATCTTCATTTTCTTTTTACACTTCTTTTTCTCATCTATAACTATCACCTTGTATTTGTTCAAATGGGATACAACATGATTCTCATACACAAGAGGACAAGAGCATGGCTCATGATTGCACCTAGCTCTAGAGTGGGAAGAATGCACATATGATTGTGGTTTTTATGGTGGTGGTGTCTGCCGTCAAGAAGAATGGTGCACGACTCTCATGCATTGTACCAATGTTGATGCTCCACTCCATCTTTGTTATTGTCTGGTTGCATGCTTCAATGTTAGTTTCTATAATGATATCCAATTCATACTCTACCCTTATGAACGTTCCCGTGGTTGGGAATCATGAAATGCTTTATTCTTTTGAATTACAATGCCCCCCCCCAGACTGGTGGGGTGTGTTGATTGGGAGCAAGAGAGTGATTAAGAGTTATCTTTATTTTTTAGCCTTACCAAATACCCACAACATATTTTAGCTTATTGAGTCCTTGGCAATGCCTCCACATCTACTCCTTGGCATTGCAAAGTGTATATGGGAGTGCATGACTGAATAGGAAGCTAGATGAGTTCACTCAATCAATTGAAAGTGTGAGTGGATCGGTTGAAATAAAAAGAAGCTACTAGATGGTATGAACTGATTGATTTGTTGATATTTGGAGTAACAACAAATTCCAATCGGTTGAATGAAGAATGAGTTGGTCAATTTGATTGGCATGAGGGGTTGTGAGCACACAATGAACAGGTTGGTCGAATTTGTAAGGAAACTAGATGGATGTTGAGAAATTGATCAATTGGCTGTTGTTGGTTGGTTGACTACACCAAGATCATTGACAATCTCTTATCGAACCCTGGATTTGGGTATAGGGAAAGGGAAAACAATGAAGACGATAATAGTTAGTAGCAACAATCTATCAGGATACAACATCCTATTGATTGACCTACTAAGGATGTCCAATCTGATGGGTTGGAATAGGAGAGCTACAAGGATGAGGTAGTGATGGTGCGGATCACTCTTTCTCTATAGATCTTCTCTCTTGTTTGAATGGGTGAATGGGGGCAAAAGGGGGATGCTAATTAGATGGTTCCCTTAGCCCTCAGTTGGTAGACTTTTTGACTAATTTGTGGGTCGAGTGAGTTGACTAGGGCTTATTGAAGACTTTGGCAACTACATGTTAGTAGAGATATTGGCAAGACAGTCCATCAGTTCACTAATCTTGCAAAATTATGATGATTTGGCCACAATGTATGATGAAACAGTTTGGTAGGGGAATCGATTGATTGGCTTGGGAAGAGACTTTTCATTCTACATGAAAGTCGACTGGTTGGTGAGCCAACTAATCACTTGGTCAATTTGCTAATCAATTGTAACTTTGTTATTGAATCACCCAAATTTCAAACTAACGGAGTCAAGGGATGAGTTGATCAGTTAATCTGACATAAGATGTTGATTTCTATAGGAAAATCATCTAATTGGTAAAGTAGTCAATTAATTCACCAACTCTTTGATTTCAACAATTCACCTACCTCTCTAATTGATTGGTTGGATGACCCCCCCCCATAAATCAATTTGGCTCTACAAAATTATGTTGATTCATCTCTTCAATAATCCCTAGTCAACTCAATCTGCATAATGAACTCATACAACATTCCACCTAATAAAGATTAAGGGTCCAAAATGCATATTTAACTACAAAGGATACAATGTGAGATGAGTGAACTAATTAAACAATAATTTAGAGCCTCAAGTTGCAATAACCAACGAGCCTCCACCCAAAAAGAACTTGTTTTACATCATCTGGATGCCTACATCACACTTTATTGTTGGACTGGTGAGGGAAAGTGGACACTCAACATATTCTTTCAAATCATCCATTGTATGGTATTGCTTCATTTGTTTCCCATTTACCACGAACGCCCCTTCTTTCTTGATCCACAATACAAAAACGTCATGTTGATAGGTGTGCTTCACGATGTATGGTCAATACCAACAAGAACACAACTTGCCTAGAAGATTATTGAGTCTTGAATAGTAGATAAATACTTGATTTCCACTTGTATATCTTTCCTCTTCAAATGTCCATTATGACAAATATGTATCCTTCCCTTGTTGCTACACATTTTCATACATGACCAGTCTGAGCTCTTCTAATTCCTAAAATTGTTGTATAGCTTACTTTCTAAGGTTGGCATGTAAGGAATTCAGCTTACGATTTCCCATTATAACTTGTGTTCTAATTCCATAGAAAGATGGAACGACTTCCTGTTTATTAAGAAAAACAATGTGGTGTCGAGGGCCATCTTGTATGTTGCCTCATCTAGGCCCACAAAACATCATTGATATTATGTGCCAAATATGTCCTCATATGATTGACTGTCTTCATCATGATAGCATTGATTTTCTTATTTAGAACATCCACATATTTGTGAATGATATGGAGAGGCAACTTGGTGATGAATGTTGTATTTCTTCAGAAAGGATTTGAAATGATGCTCTAGAAAATGGTAGCCCTCATCTAAAATGATTGTGTGAGGAACTCCAGAGTGTTGAAAGGTGATGCCTTTGAAGAGTTTGATGATGGGATTTAACTCAATGGATATGGTGAGAATGGTGTATGCCCAATTCGAGACATAATCAATAGCTACTAAGATGTAGCATAACTCATATCATGTAGGGAATGGACCCATATAGTTTATCTACTAAATAGAAAACCTTCAACTTCTTACCATGTAGTTAATTGCATATTGTCCCTTTTTAGATGTTTCCCATCCTATGGCATTGGTCGCATAACAACACAAATTTATAAGCATTCTTGAATATTGTCAGTGTATAGAATCTGCATTTCCAAACCTTCACCACAGTCTTTTTAGATATCATGTTGCATCCCATAGGGCCTGAATGACAATATTATAGAATCAGAGTTGCCTCCTCCTCAAGAATGTAACATCCAAAGAGGGCATATGCAGAAAGAAAAAAAAGGTATGGCTTGTCACAGTAATATTGTATGATATCATGCATTAAGTTTATTTTGGCATCTCTTGTGCACTATGGATGTAAAACATTTCCATCAAGGTAACTGACAAAGTCAACATACTAAGGAGTGGCAACCTTCATCAGCTGATCAGATAGGAGCTTTCCATTTATAGGAATTGAATCAATGTCAATGATGAGTAGGAAGATCAAGTGATCAACCACCACAATTTTTCTCCCTTTCTTGTCTTGGATTTATAGATTGAATTCATGTTAAAGCAGATACCATCGAATTAGATAATCCTTCTTGATTAATAAATAATGGATGACATCATGGTATGTATACATGATGACATGTGGTCCATGAGATAATATCATAATTGTGTAGAAAATGGAAAGAAGTCTCATTTTAGTCATGGGCATATTTATTTTGTGCTTCATCCAATGTCTTAGAAGCATAGTATAATGCATGATGTTTCTTATCAACATGTTATCCTACCATGGCTCCCAACACATTGTCACTATAGTTGCACATGATCTTGAAGGGAAGAGACCAGTCTAACAACCAAATGATAGGAGTGGAGGTAAGAACCTTTTTTAGATCATTGGAGCTTTTCATGCATGCTTCATCAAAATGGAACTCCACATATTTTAGAAGCATGTTTGTTTAACAACTTTGAAGAAGTCTTAATGAATCTTATGATGAATCCTAAAATGCTTAGGGAGGACCAAACTACTCTAACCATGTATGGAGGGGTGAGTCTGGATATAACTTCACCATGTCTACCTCTATTCGTCTACCACTGACTCGATGTCCCAAAACTATATGATCCTTCACCATAAAGTGAGATTTTTCCAACTAAACACCATATGTACTACTTTAGGTATATCAAGAATTAGAGACATGTGATGAAAATATGTATCATATGAATCTTTGTAGACAAATAAAACATCCATAAAAACCTCCATCTTAGTTCCTATCAAGCCGGAGAATATGACTTCCATGCATTGGTAAAAGATGGTGGGGGTGCATTACATTGCACAAAGCACATTCTCCTATAAGTGAGAAAATAAAGGTTGCTTCTCTAGATCATTTGGACGTATGGGAATCTGATATAAGCCAAAGTTGACATCTGCGTCATAGAAGTAACCCTAGTGTGTGAGTCCTCTATTGCTTGATCCATAAAGGGAAGAGGGAAGTGATCCTTGAATGTCACTTTGTTTAGCTTCCTATAGTCAATGCACATTATGCATCTATTGACCATGCATGTAGAAATCAACTCATGATTTTCATTATGAATAAAAATGGTTCCTACCTTCTTAAGGAAAACATGTACAAGACCCACCCATGGGGAGTCATAAATGGCATACGTCATCCCAATAATCAACAATTTTATGACTTCAAATAAGACAACATATTTCATATTTGTATTCAATATGCACTGAAGGTCCAAGGAGGGCTTGTAATCCCCCACCACATAAATCTTCTACATGCAAATTTATTGGATTACCCTTGTCAAATTAGTCATTTTAGACTCGAGTACATTTTTCCTTCCCTTGAGCTATGCTAAAATCTTGTCTTCCTAATTATCTATAAAAACAACATTAACTATAACTAGAAAAACATGCATCTCATCAAGGAAAACATACTTCAACACTTTTAGTAAGGGTTTCAATTCTGATTCCTTAGGAGCTTTGACCTTCTCCTTAACAACATAAATTGATTTTAGCACTATAAGTTGTGTCTCTTGATCTTCCTTAGATGTGTCAAGGTGATATAAACATTTATTGACCTATTAATCAATAGACAATATGTCTTGGGATCATCAAGAGTGATCTCTAAGAGATATTCTGACAATGAGGTGTCTTGTCTAAGTTATGACATCTTCACTGTACAATCAAGCAAGAATACCTTTTTGTGAATACTTGGCCCCTTTAAGGTTCTAAAAACTTTGAACTCAAGTGTTTCCTTCCCTAGCCTAAAAAATATAGTCCCTACCTCAACATGAATCGATTCATTGTATGTGGATAAGAATGAAGGAACGAAGATAAGGGGGTACCAAAAATCCTCCTTAATGTCCATAGAAAAATCACTTGGAAATTGAGAATCTTTCCCTACTTTGACTAGGACCTCTACTATCCCAAGTGAAGTTGTCATCTATGATCTACAAATTGGATGATCATCACTATAGGAAACCAGTGTAAGGATTGGGACCATATAGGGGAGCCACTGACTTACTAAAATATATAATACCTAACATCCCATGTGAAACACCATGATATTGTTTTGCAAGGGATGAAATCAAGTAACTTCCTAGTAACCAAATTGTAGAAACATGAAAAATATAATTGAGTATACAATTTGCAGAACTAAATATAGTTATTCACTACACAAGTTGTATAAAAGGGAAAACTTATGTAATTAAACTAATTTCTAACTAGCCACATAGGGAACTTGTCTACTTCAATCTATCTCTAAGATCTAGCTCCTCTTGGGAAAAGATATGTCTCAATATCTACTATACCACATTCCTCTTCACCTAAGGGGTTGGGAAAACCCCAACAAAAGAAGACTGATGAAATTTTATCAATAGAAATGCATAAAATTGGGATAGGAATATATAGAGTGTCATCAAATTCAAGTATACAATGTTTAGAAAATAAAGAGGAAAAATGGTACATCCAATTATATGTCAAGAAGACTTGATATTGTAAGATCTATAATTATATAAAGCGATAATAAATTTTCATGTTCTATTCTTGCCTTGATCAAATATAGAGAACAATAAGATATCAATCAATTTAGTTTAATTGCATGACAATTGGACTATAATAATCTAATAATAGGGCTAGAACACCTCCACATTTTATGTGTAGGAAGGATGTGAGAGCTCTTGCAATCCTATGTGTAGTAGTATATAATTCAGGCAAGAGCACTTGGGGTTAGGTGAGATATTCGACAACCCATATAAGGGAAAAGTTGAACACAAAGCCCTTCCCAACATGTGTCACCATGACTAGATAATAGTAGTCAATAAAATCAAACATGCATAATAGAGAGGCAAGATAAATTTCAATCGTAATAGGTAATGAGTTTAACATTACATCATAAAGATGTATAATTCATATCAATTTCTCAAATATGATACAAGGTGAAATAGCATGACCAACATATGAAAAATAAGGGTTTCATTGCATGAACATATAAATAATCCCAATAAGATGCAAATTGAATATATAGGAACAATATACAAAAAAGGAATTAAATTTGCATTTCTATCAGTCTATCATGTCGATTTCAATACATAGTACCCAATCTGGTTAAATAGATATAGGCAATGTATATTCAAGACAATATGCTACTATTTAGGTCAAAAAGATATAGAACATAAACAATGGTCAAATATGATCTAAAAGGGAGCATAACATACCTCCACCAATGGCAAACCCTAGATCCACTGGGGAATCCTTCACCTATGATTACATTAAATATACATTTTTAAAACTAATGTGTACTATAAAACCCTAATATAATGACCATTTTCAGTGGAGTTAGTTTATAAAATCAACACAACTCGCTACACCTTATTTTTCTAATTCCAAGACATATTTTTGTGTATTTATAATGAGTAAAGTATTAATTATGATATCTAAATCAAATGAATTCACTGATTTATTAAATACAAATGATAGACAAGATACTGATATACCCTACATAAGAATTAGAGCATATCCACATGACATGGCACGCTAGATGATTAGCAACTCAAAATCTTGTGTGGATCCAATTAAATCAGATGCCAAAACAATACCCATATCAAAATTGATAAGATGAAACCCACATTAGAGCTATTAGGAAAAATTGGAAGTTGGTTATACTCATCGATTGATGAATCAAGATTAAACCATGAAAAAGTATAGAGGTTCACAAGCTCCAATTCTTTTATCAAATCTCACAAAAGCAAGCATTTGCACCATAAGTGTTACCATCAAATGTGTCTCCCCTTACGGACTCGACAAGCAATGCCACTAGGTTATAGGGACCTAGAGCTCTACCAAGGTTGACCACCATGGCTGCTATAGGGGACCTCAAAATCTTAGAGGGGAGCATCTCGACTAGAGACAAGATACTCATTGAGTTTGTGACACCATATGAAGCTTTAGAAGAAAACATTGATGAATGCATATTCATCTATTTATCACATCTTCTAGATCATTTCTTAGGGGAATTGTGTTGTTATTTCCTAGTTTAAGGATTTAACTACTTCAATTTTTCTTTTGTCTCCTAAATTAGAGTTTTAATAAAAAAAATGTTTATTATAGGATAACAATCGAAATGTACCCATTCACTCCAAAGATGATAAACTCAAGAACAAACTCTGGGAATTAGGAGATCAAGGAGGATTCAAATGCATATCTTAGTCACCCAGAATATCTAATTGGTTAACTAGTTATTCAACCAAATGATTGGCTTTCCAGTCGGTTGACTCACATGTAAATCTTCCAGTAGTGCCTAATATATTTTGTACCAAGATGGCTATATCTTTTGCATACAAACTCAAAATTTAATGTTTATATATATTAGAAAAGGAATTTATTTATATAAAGGAAAATATACTCTAGATTTTCCATCCAATTGACTGAATTTTCTAATCGGTCGACTGACGTGTAGATCTTCCAATAGTGTCTAATATATATCCTACACCAAAATGACCATATCGTATGCAACCAAACTTGAAATTTTATGTTTCAATATGCATAAGAAAGGGAATTTCATTACCTATAGGAAAAATATATTTCATGTGACACACCATCATGCTAAATGACATTACTCAAAACCAAAAGTGTGATCAAAAAATAATTAATCACATAGCCAGAAAAGTAGAATCATTAAAATAGATTCCAACATCACAAACATGTTCTGAAACATTTACATAGAGGTCCAACCTTTCCATTAGCTCATATACCATACTAGGTTTACATTGGTATCCATTGGCCTCAACCACAACCTATATACAAAAGAGATATTCCACATGTACATGCCATATATACAAACATCGGCATACTGCCAAAAACTTGTGTTGATACATGTATATCATCTACAAAACTCAAACCATGCCTGGACCTAAGAGTACAAGGATGACTCTAAGACTCTAATAGTAACAACTATTATTGTTCAACCTACAATATATATTGCTCTCCAAGATGCTCCTCCTCAATAGCATGGTCCAGACCACATCACCGACAACCTACTAAAAGATGTGGTGACCCATGTGGTGAGACCCATGTCCCAATGAGAGATATAACCCCATAATGATTATTGATTACAATAGGTTATGTATTTAAGCAAATGAAATAGGTTGAGAAGATTTAACAGATTAAACAGCCTAAGCAGATTAAACAAGTTATACAGGTAGGCATAATATTAGGCATGCTTAACAAAGTATGTAAAAGGAAATAGATAAGCCTATCTCATTTAACAATTGATTATTCTAACTACATCAAATAAATACCAGGCAACATAAGGGATAAAGCAAGGGTTAGCAACCAAGTTGAAGTGTATTTAACCCTACTAGGTATACTACATGGCTGTATTACCTCTTTTATTATCCCTAGGGAGTTTGAGTCAAACCAACCAAACTCCAACTGACCATTGCAAAGTGTTATTTAGTTTCATACAAGATATAGGAGTGTTGGTATCCTAAGATCTCTTCCCCTCGGTCAATACGAGTGAACTCTTTAGTGACATATCAGTCAGACTGCATGCAGCGACATATAGTCATGATTATAACACCTAGTCCATCCTTAGTACAGTTATGACACTAGAAACCAGGGTATAAAATCTTATCCTTTGAGGTACACTGCAATTATCATTAATTACATAACATATACAAATATCTAAGACACAACTGCAACCATTCTCAATCTGAGGCATAACCGCAACCATCCTCCGTAACCTAGAATTGAAGGACGTCCAGAACACAGAGACTCTTATACCCTCACATACTCAGCAGTATGCACTTTGAGCTTCCCTTGGGAATACTCGTTTCACCACCCAGCAAGTTCTGATGCTTAAAATGGTTCTATGTCTCAGGGCACTACATGATTAGGGTTTCACTTGATTAGTTATACCAACTGGAAGAATTATGGTTGCATCAAATAGTGGACATACAAACCCTAATTCTTCTTTAGCAAGCGTATAAGTTTAACAAATTCTGAAGATATAAAATGTATGAGGCACAATTCTTAATCACAATCATCACATGGTATTATTCATTATCATTCATGATACCACACTTGTCATCATAACATCACATGATATAAATTTCTAGGGATTCAACCCTTCTCATATTACAAAGAGGATTACACCTCCATCAAGGGGGTCACTAGACCATCACATCATTTGTTGCAATACCATCATTATCTTTCCATGCCTTATAGCAAGGCTCAACAACCCATCACCAAACATATGACATATGAGTATAATATAGCAAGGAACTATGTTGTTCATATAGAAGCATATTAGGGTTTTAAAAACAATAAAAGAGTATTCCTTTATCATATTAATCATTCAAGAGGGCTGATCATGATTAATCACCAATCCTAAATTGTATTAGGGTTGGGTGTATCTAGTTATGTTACAGTAGGTTTGCATATCAACCCATCATGGTGATTATCAATTATAGACATACGAGGGCAAATGTAAGACTACAAGATTAAGGGCATTGAACCATCGAATTCACATCATCAAGATAAAAACATAAAACCATGGGCTTCACCCAAAACCATCGAATGTTAAGGCATAAAACCCTAAGCATGGTATCATGTTCTTCATTCAAAACCATCGGTTCAAGTATAGGTCTAATCCTTGAATCATTTTAACTAAGAAAACCATCAGATTAGGTCTTAATAGAATCATCACATAAGACTTAGTATTACCATTAGTTGTGGTGTCTAGGACCATCATTGGTTGTGGTTCCCAAGACTACTCTTTGATTGTGACACTCAGTGTCACCATTGGATCATGGAGTCAGAACTCCCATCAGTTGACACCATCAAGTGTTGAACTAGTACCACCATCAGTTGTTGATCATAGATCATGATACCATTGAGTCTTGGGGTCATAAGAACCATTGATTGATGTACCATAAGGGCCACCAGTTGTTAGATCTAGTGCCTCCATCAGTTTTCATCAACATATGGTAAAACAAGGCAAAAGCACAATAGAAACCATCATTTGGTAGAGGATAGAAAACCATCATTTAAAGCCATCCTTAGAGCACTAAAACCATTGAGTGTTGAGAATACAAAAGAGTCCAAAACAGAACTAAGGTGTGACCATAGGTTGTCATAGAAAAAACAAGAAAAATAGCACTAAAGGCAACTCCATAGGATCTAGCAAGAAGAAAAACCATCAGGTCTTGCACAAGGTAGGAAACAACTCATAACCTTAAGTGTAATCCATCGTTTGAGATGTACTCAGACCCATATTTTGACATGTAAGAAAGGTCTAAGCCTTCCTCCACTTTATGAAGGTCGTTTACAAGGTTTTAGGTTCATCCATGGCAAAAAAATACTTAAAGAACAACACTTACGCTTAAACCCTATGCAAAGGTAGCTTCTTTATGCTTAGAACTTCGTTTTTAAGCAAGATCATGAGTATGTAAGCTAGTAGTAAGAAATAAACGTGAAGAAAGTTATATAAATAGCCTCTAGGAATAACAACAAGCTCCAAACAGAAACAAGGATTGAGAAAAGGAGTTAGGAAACCCTAGCTTTAGCTCTGTTCTTGACCAAGCTAGCTCTGTTCTTGACCAAGCTAGCATTTTCTCTACAAGTGAAGCAAACCCTAGGTCAAGGAAGCAAGAAAGATAGGTTCTTTAAGCTCTAGAGCAATATCTACCATGAAAAACAATGGTTATATCCTATAATAAAGAAGAAGGAGGTAGGACAACAAGGGAGATGGAGGAGAGAAAGAGGAATTTACTTACTTAGGTTAGAAACAAGCAAAGGAAGCTCTATAAGCCCTAAAGAAGAGCATATCTGAACTCTGACTGCTCAAGCAAGGAGATCGGCCACCTTATTCCACCTTGAACACCTTCTTCTCTACCAAACAAGGGAGGACGAAGATCACAGAGGAAAGAAGATACATGTATCCAAAGGGTTTGTCTGGGTGCAAAAGGAGAGGTATATAAAGCTTACGGATAAGGGAGAAGAGAAGCTTGAGGTGTCCTACTAGGTTGGAGATGTATCCATGGCCTATAACTATCACGTCCATGCATGAAGAAGCTCCATAGATTTTGGGAGTCTTATAAGACATTGCATGTTGGCTTCCCGGGACAACCAAAGAGTTTCATCACATGGTGACCATCGGTTCTTAAAACTCTAGTCACTAGGTGGAAAACCATCGTTTGATCACCTCTTCTACACCACAGGTCCAAGGGACCCCAAGAGAGAAGACCATTGCTCTACCACCTATAGGAAACACCATCGGTGGTACCCACATGTAGATGACCAGCGGATGTTACTCATCTAGGGGAACCATCGATTGTGGCCTATTAAGGTAGCTCATCCATGTGGGCCAAAACCTAACTTACCCTAGAAGGGTAACACCACCAAACCAAGGTGCATCTAGCCACCACATGGGCCAACAAGATCAATAATGATAAGAAAACATATAAGGAACATAAAGTATGTGAAAATTTGCAAGGAAAACCTAAAATATGGGTAAATATTAGAAAAGTCCAGAATGTGCTCAAAATTGCATAACTTGCACAAACAGTGTCCAAATTGGACCAAACTTGAAACTTAAGGTTTTCATATGATATAAAAGAACCTTATATTTTGGTTAAGGTTTTAATAACTTTATTATGATAACTAAGCATGTTCAAAATTTAAGCAAAGTTAGCTGTCTTACATTTCTGGACTACTTTGGGACTTGTGTATGTACAAAAATTTTCTTGAAACTCATGTGTTAGAAATCTATAGTAAATAAGTCAAGGAAGTTGAACAATCATAATAATTAAATCAAAACCAATACAAAATTATTTTTAATACCTATTGAGGAATACACATGGTTGTTAATTTTTTCAAGGTTACCACTTCGAGCAAGCACAAAATTATCAAGCATTCAATTGAAAACCTATCAAAGCAAGTCATATAATCCTAAAAAGAAAACTAGTAAAGTATGTGTTGTATTTGAAAATTTAAGACTTAACTTATCATGGCTCTTCATATTCCACGTATTCAAACCAAATGATTGACATCTTTTAATATAAACACAAGTTAGCCACCATATTCAAATGGGGGAGGGGGTTCATACCCTATCATCTCAAAGCCTCCTTTCACTACACGGAACAAGGAAAGGAGAGAAGAAGCCATCATATTCCTCATGGATACTATCATATTGATGCTACACTCTAGCAACATGACTCATTATCTTCTTATCATTACCTTTGTGTCTATTCATAAATTGAGCAAGTAGATCTTATTACTGGGGAATGAGGTTGGCCCCATCACATGTACCTTATTCTAATTAATATTGACTCTAAGAATTTTGTTTTTTAGATGTGTTTCTTTCTATCTATGCAATTATTATATGGTTCGATCAATTATTTTATTGTTGTTATAATCGGGGGTGAAGAGATCACAGATCCTAAGGTTAGAACAATGAATGAATGCATAGAACTTTAGATGAGATCTCAAATAGAGTTATACGAATGATCAATTAATTTTTTTATTTGTTATAATCCTTGGTGATGAGACAACAAATCCTAGAATTAGAACACCAAATGAATTCATAGAACTCCAAAAGAGAACCTAGATGGAGTTCCACTAGATGACTGGATAATGAACCCTAAACTTTGACATCTCTAGTTTGTGCCAAGTTTGATCCTCGTGAGATTTGTGCATGGTAAAGAGACAAATCCACTTTGTCCTAATCTAACATTCTTAATTCAAATAGTTAAATTAAAAAAAATAATTATGTAGGCTATGGTGTTAAATCTTGACTTCCAATACTCTTTATTAAGAATTAAATGTTCAGTTAAATTGATTTTGCTTCTTCCATATTTGGTTCCATTTTTTGTTATAATCTTTCTCAAACATTCAAATTTATATATCATTCTTAGTGATATGTTTGAAACTATTCTTAGTCAATTTGTCTCTTGCATTATGATTGGTATGTTCATCTGTAGTGATTTGATTGCCCTTGTAAAGGTTAAACTCTAGGGAATCTTATTCCTTAGTGAATTTGTGTGTAAAAACAATTCACATAATATTTTGGAACATTCCTCAGGGACAATAAAACTTTTTGAATTTCTAGTCTATAAAGATAAAATCATATTTTTTTCTTTCTAACTTTTTTTTATTAGTTTGGGTTTTTTATTTGTAATTTTATTTTGTAATTTCTTGGTTTGTTTTTGTAATTTTTAGTTTTATTAGCTCTCTTTTATTAATTTTAGTTAGCTCCATAATTTCTTTTATCTTAACTTTTTTTCCTCTTCTTTTTCTCTTAGATTTTTGTAAATGATTGTTTTTGTTCTTTTGTAAACAAAAAATATGTATCTTCATTCATTGAATAAATTTTCTTTTTCAGCTTGATCGACAATTTTACTTTTTTGGGCAACATATTCATGGAGTGGCTGGCACCACATTGTTTAAAATGTCAATTATGTGGCTATTCCAATCATATATTAGTGGATTGTCTAATATGTCCCCACAAATTATGACAACACTCTGTAGGATCATTGTTGAGTGAGATGCCAAGTCTTTCTATCATTGTGGATATGATGCAAGTTATAATCCATAATTATGGAGGCTATTATGAGGAACCATGCTACAAAAATAAATATCCTAATGAGGGGGACTATGACTGACAATATTATGAGGAGTACAGTGAAGAACCTTATTATAAAAATCAATATTGACCTGAGAGAGATGAGATAATGGATGCCCTCCTAATGATATTAGCTGAGCAACATGAAATGCTAGATAGACAACAAGCATTGCTAGTTGATGGAGAAGCATGGGACCATAGATTGAAGGCACAACTGGCACATCTAATGTACAACTCTCCCATCCAGTTACATTACTAGAGGGTCAATCAGAGGGACCTAAAGGGTAGATGGAGCCGTTGGAATTCATAGGCGGTGATGGGGATGATGATATTTATTCCATCAAACATTTAGAGATAATGACACAACTTGAAGTACAAGAGACAGGGGTTGACATGTTAAGTTTTGTTTCATCTTTGTATGCATTAGGGACTTTGAAACATCATTACTAAAAGAATCAGTAGGGGAGTCACTGTGACATTGTAACATTTATAGTAAGTCATCCATACATATCTTTTGAAGGCTCACATCTAGACAGTTACTATGATCAACCACCCTTGGTTGAATCAATTTTAGAAATTAAATAACCAACTTCTACTGCATATCTGGTCTTTTTATGATGAGATATAGCTCCAAAAAGAGGTATACATTCCACCACTACTTCATTTTTCTATCTCCCCTTTAGTTGTATTTCCTACAAATCCCATGCCAGGAGTTGGACTTGTTCCACATGGAGGATCCAAGGCTACAAGATGACATTTGAAGGACTCCACTATTTCTATTGCTTTTGATGTTGATTAGGTAGAATATTAGGATGATGCAAAACTAAATAAAAATATATATCAAGATAATTTTATTATTAATATTACTCCATGTTTGTCGGCACCACTCCTCCTACAAGATGATTTATGTGTCAAGGAAAAACTCGAGCCTATCCTCCACCTGACCCTAGACAACTAGCATTGCATGTGACAATTTCTTCACCCACTACCTTAACCTATGAAAAAGGTAGTCCTCCATCAAACTTCTTGGATGAATCACTCTCGAAGACTCTGTATAGGAACCATTCCTATTACATATCAACGCACGTATGTTACACCTCTACTGATAGAGGAATGTCTATTAATCTTACTAGAAGGATTGCAATCTCAAAAACCAATTTATTTAATTCTTTCAAAAAGCCCATTTGAGTTGCCAAGGCCACTCAATAACTAGGAATACTATGGCACTTTCCCATACAAGGTCAAAACCATTGTCTACATTCCTTTCAACTAGACATTCTTTAAGTTTCCATGACCTCCAAGATGGACCCCATGAAATTCCCCCCCTCCATTTCCAATTTAGGATTTTATCGATATGACAAATTTTTTAGTTAGGGGTAGAGGTGGGTGGTAAGTACCTATTCCACCCAATCTATCTTCCCTTATTTCAGTATAGTAATGTGTTATTTCAGTTAGGATGTAGTTTAGTCTTAATTTTGTTATTTCCTTATTTTTTCCTTGCATATGCTTTAAATCTTATCTAGGTCCACCATTTGTTTCTTATATGTATGTTTTATCAATGAACCCCTTGACTAAAATGAATTCTCTTATAAAAAATTCATGAACTGCCATTGCTAGAACTCGCCCTGTCACCTAGGACCTTAAGTAGCAATACTCCTAGGAAAAGATGGCAAGTCATAAAGGAATGATAGGAATCAAATGTAATGTGTCTTCATTGATTTGTATTATAGCTTGTGAAATTTTGTTACACCCCGATCTCACAATTACCACTAATCATGAGATTAGGGCATAAATTGAGGATTTAACATAATACAAAGATCACCCTTAACTTTTTATTCTTTTTTTCAAACTCTTTGTTTTCTCGCATTGAACCACATAAACTAACTTTACAAGGGAGTATGAGCATTGATTTCTCTAATCTAATTTCAATAGTAAAAATGCATGTATGAACATTCATTATGTTTCTCATACTTTTAAGCACATAAGACTTGCTGATTCGCATATATTGGTAAAAGAGGAATAATGTTATACATCATCATTTTCAACTCTCTCTTATTTCTTTAGAAGGACCTAGAGTGACAAGGACCGACTAAACTTAACTATACTCAGACTTATCTCTTGTGGAAGATCTACTCTGATGCAATGATATCTCCAATCCCCATGGTTCCCCTAAAAAATTTGAGTAGAGGGGTGAGCCTACTCGCTCAGTGAATGAGTAAAACAATAATGCAGTCTAAAGTATTGAATCAGACATTTATCATTCCTAGATAATTGAAATAAAACAAGATAGTAATTTCAAATTAAAAGACTAGATATTCAAAACTTACTAATAACATTGGAGCCTACATCATTAGAAATAAACAAGTATGGAAATATAATCCTCACTATATTCAATATTACATTTAAAGAACAACTACTACGAAACTAAAATCAAATCTTTCTTAACTCTTCTTACTTATAAGAAACTCTTTAAACCTATATGAACATATTTTAGCTTATGCCCTAATCATATGCAGTGTACTCTACATATGAAGACTTGTAGCAAACTACGATCTCAGCGTAAAAGACTTAGTTCATACACCCAGGAATGCTAAGCCTGACTATGTCGTTGGTATGCAACATGATAATGGCTCTCTGCCCTCGACACACCTATTATGTCGTAAAACTAGATTTCTCCTCTAACATGAGCACACAGGCAGAGAGTCAAGCCACCTATTGGCTTTTCTGTACTTTAGTGTCACCAGGACCTCTGGTTGATGTTGGACACTACATGTTGTATTTTAAGGAGACTTCCACTAGGGCTTCATCCCCCGTACCACATGTTAGTACGCTCTGACCCCCATATGTTGGACACTGCTAGGGTTAGGTTGTTTCATCCCTACGGCACAGACCTCTCATAGGGAATCTACGGTGTTCAGGACCCCTAAGTCTATTATTTTATTATTCTTGGAAAGCTCTTACTATATTGTATCTTTTCCATACTTATACATGACTTCGGTATCTCTATGGTACCTTGTCTATTTATCTAAAGTTTATAACACAACATGTATCTCATCCTTAACTTGGCAGAGTAGTATATTCAAAACAATGTAATATACTGAGAAATCAACATACTATTCATGCAGGAAGACTGAAATACTTGAATAAACATAATACATGTCCACTTGGTACTTATACGGTGTTCAAGGCTATTATTATTATTGTAACAATGATTATATCTTTCTCTTAGACTGGTCTCTTTTAACTTTGTATATTAATGACTACTCAGACTATTGAATTGAAATCACTGATGATACTGAACTGAATGCTTAACATATTGTTTACCCCTTTCTTAGGGTTTCTCCTTTCTCATGCACATATAGCACTTCCCATGTATTCAAACATATATCATGTCTACTAATATAAATATTCTCATTCAACATTTCTCACATTTATGCATGGCATCGATAACATACCTATCTAGGGCATGTCATATCTCCACTTGCAATAGCATAACAACATATGCATTTCATGACAAGTATTTGAGTTAGAAAAATTCAAATCTCATAAACAAAGCATATATGCATATAAGATACTATTCAGCTAAAATCCCACAATATCACATGAATCATTTCAATCAGCCATTTACTACTAAATTAGATATGTATACTTGTAAAGCATACTAGATAGGGTTTCCATCCTTGATTACTTGCTATTCACAGGATATGTATTGTGAAAATCAGAAACTCTATTTGTCCATATATCAAATCAAAGATATCAAAACATGTAGAATTATATGCACTAGGAACATAAGTAAGATCATATAAACATAAATCCGAATTTTAGCTCTAATGTTGTTCAAGCACCCGAATAACTTGAAAATTCAGATCTTCAAAAAATTCTCAATAAACTTCTTAATTCTGTAGTATTCAAGATACATGGATATTTATATCCATGTCATCATATAAACATTTTTAGATCATAGTTGGAACATGAATTGAAGTATTCTATAAACTGAATTCAAGAACATTTCTTTTCATTTATTGTCATATAGGGAAAAATCAAGAATATAAATTAAAATCATCTAATTGAGTAAAATTGATGGAAATATTCTTTTACCCACTCACCCTAAGCTGTAAAACATCTTAAAAAGGTATCCCATATCTAAAAATCTTGAATCCATATCAAAACCCTAGCAATCACCACTTTCTTCTTCCTTTCAACTTGGAAACCCTAGAATTGAAGATTAGGAGATAAAGAGTGAGAAAAGGACTTGATTTGATATGATTTCGAATCCAATCAGGAAAGGGATGGAATCTTGACATCTGAGAGAAGATTCACCATGAAACTATATCCAAAGAAGCTAAACTTACATGATTTCATCATTCCTCAGACCGCAAAACCCTAGGTCAGCATCTCCATCAATTTCTCCTCTCAAACCCTAACTCTCCCTCTCTCTCTAGGATTTCATTTCTCTAGTTTGAATCACAAATTATGAGATCTCCTTGTGTGTTAGGTTGACCATATAGATCAATTGAGCTATTTGGGTCAATTGCACATTGACCCCTCACTATACTTTCTCTTATTTCAGTTGATTTTTCTGTCATAAAAATATAACTGTAATTCATCTACTGAACAGGTTTAAATGCATCCAAAAATTAAGAAAATTTTACAAGTTGTTTATGATTTAGTTTCAGATCTCCAATTAAAATTTTAGATAATTTTGAGTTACCATTAAATAAATAAAAATAAAACACTACACTGCTAAAAAGCACTCTGTCAGCATTTTGGTTGAAGTATAGTTCGACTGAGAACCACATTCAAAGAACACTCAAACATTCTGAAATTTTTCTCCAATATGCATGATTGAGTTATACATATCATATACAAAATTCAATTAAATACAAAATTTTTAGAAAATATAAAAAAAAATCATTTACCACACTGCTATCCTAATCAAATTCCATATTCATGTACTATCAAAAACCTAATTTTTTCCGATTAGGGTTTACATTTCTCAAATCCTAATTCTTCAAACTAAAATCATAGTTAGAGTTTCTTCTTAGGTTTGAAACAACACAATTGATCTACTATCATTAATCAAGCCTAAACGATGTCCAATCTAATCAAGCATTTAATCATTCAGGTAAACCCTAGTTTACCAATTAAGCACAAATGTGGTCATTACAATTCTCACCCCCTTAAAAAGTGTCATCCCAGAAACATAAATATGCAAACAAAGTATATTCAAAGTTTATTTTAAGCTTCTGAAATCTTACATGTCATTACATTCTTGTATTTTATACTTGAATGTAGTTTCCAACGTTAAGTCCTTTATTTCTTTTCTAATCACAACATGTTAAAACAGTTCTCAATGATAACAAACAAATTCTCTATGCCACAATCAATCATAGAGTAGATAGAGAAGTAAACATTTCAATATTTTCATACTCGTGAGGTGTTACCTCAACATTGATAATCTGATCCAACCATCTCAATTCATACGACTCAATATGTACTATTGTTTTATATTACCTCTGAGTCACAAAAGAGAGTTCACCATGTTGTTTTGAATATTACTATTGTGCTACTCAAATAGAAAAATAGTCTTGAGTTGGAAGACTAGATTTAACAGCAATTGTACAATACTACTCATGGAATCCCCATTGCATCATGGATGCATAAGGTGAAGCATTACCATCACATTCCATATTATTCTCAAGTATGAACCCACACATAATTCAAGGTGTAACCATTGGGTTATAGCATACTAGGGTTTCAACAATAGTAACAAAGCACTCCATGATTGTATTAGTAATTCAAGGACTATTCATACCCAATTACCATCACTTAGTTATATTAAAGCTAGGTATAACAACCTATACCTCATTAGGGTTACATATCAATACAATATGGTTATCATCCCTTCTATTCATATGAGTGAATAGGTAAGACTACCTTATTCAGGGTAACCCTCCATTTGTTCCATCATCATTCAACCCATATCACCCTACCACAATTGTACAATACTAAGACGGATTACTGGTATGAATGACTACAACTATCAGACACCTTTAATTAACATATTTCTTGCACATATACACTGAAATCATACATAGAACCAATTTACATCCCTTAATATACCTTCAACAAATTATACTTCTAAACACAAATTCACATATTACTAAAAGCCATTGTTTTCTCTTATCTCTCTCCTCATTCACTACTACTTACTTTTTTCTACTTATCCTTCTCATTTTAATCATGTAGATTAAACATTCTTAAAATTGTAACATACAAGGTACAAATAGATTATTCATCATTCTTACTGTCACTGCAAGAATTTATCTCATATCGCACTTCACTCATATTGTATTTCTCCTTTTGTTTAAAACACATTGTTACATTTCAAATTTATATCTTACTCTTTACTCCGAATCATTTCCATATCATTTATCTACCTTTCAGATTAGCTATATTTAAACCCTGGATTTCTATCAGTGCTAGTTTACTTCTCATAGTGCAAATCTCAGGATCTTGTTTTATAGAGATGCCAGTATTCAAGGTCAAATCACTAGTGACATCCCTTGAACTACTACAACTCTAAAAATTCTAGGGTTCGGTCCTTACCAGTAGCATGACGTTATTGTGATGTGACTTCACTCTCTTAATTTGAAATTCAAACTTTGGATCTCACAAGTTTTACTAAATTCTTCTTTATCTTATCGATTGAGTTTTCTTTCTCTTACTTGACCATTCATATAGATTACATTCTCAATTACCCTGCTAGGGTTTCATCATCATATTGTGTGTCATTATTACATTCACTAGATGTCTCTACCACGGTGGTTATGCATCTTATATGATTCATTTTCTTATCACTTCATTCCCACATTTCTTTAATTAAGGAAGATATGAAAGAGAATATGATTCTAAGACTTATAATTCTTATCTTTAAACATTCCCTTAATACATTTCTCATATGTAGGTTTAGTTAGTTATCAACAAGGATACTTGACTAATTAGCACTTTCTTGAATCTCGCAACCTCTTTCTTTTATAATCTATATTACTCCATTATGTTTCATACCCTTCTTTACTTTCCATAATCCCCTTACCATATACTACTATTCCACATGTCATCTTTAACTTCTAGTTTTCTCTTATGATCATGTTGCTTCTTTTATGTGTATGATCATGTATACCATGTTGCATATATTTCTTTTTATCCTTCTACTAATGTGAAGTTGATATTCTAAATCAATAATCTATCTACTAGTTTCACCTCATGTTTAATACATTACATATCCTTCATTTTAAATCAAACGGCTCATGCATGGGTCAAACTTAGTTTCTCTTTCAATCAAGTTTTTCTTTTCTGGATATAGTCTACCTTTGTATGACTTATTCATTGGTTAAGCTACACTTCTGTTCTTCTTTTAGAAATTAGTTTGTTGTTCTATAGAGACTTATAATCCAAAGGTAGTAAGGATGAATGTATTAAAATTTATAATAAAGGTATACATTCCACGCTCTCAATTATATCATAATCCTCATTCCTTAATCAAGCTCATTATTTCTAACATTTCTCTTTGTTTCAACTAAGTTTCTTATCCTAGTCTTATGATTTACATGTTCATCCAATTCTCTTTACTTTAACTCTTCTAAAGACTCTTCACTTATATGTACTTATTGTCTACTTAACTCTTTTGTTCTATTTTCCCTTTGCTTTAGAGTACATAAAACATTGTACTCGGTTACATAATCCATTCCTCATGATTGATTCTTACTATCCTGTCCCTTACATACCGTTCTCATATCTTTCCCATATTTCATATTTAGAGTTCATATAATACTAATAATTAAACTTAATATGAACCTTATGTCATGTTCCTTTATTCCCAATTAAGGATTTTTTATATGAGGCCCCAAAGTTTGATCTCAGATATTAGTTCCAATTGATTCTTAGTTATCCCAGTCTTTCCCTTAAACTTCAAAATCTTAGAGTATATACATTCATACTAGAATTTGGATCTAATCTATCCAGAATTTACTCTTGTTATGTTACTAATAGGAGTCATTAGATCCCAGTAATGCATCCTGCCATCCGGACCAGACCGAACCTACAGTCCTGAAGCCAAGAGCTACTCAAGATTACTCAACTCCTATTCATTTCAAATGTTTGGAAGAAAACTTATCCACTTAGGAAAGCTCATTCAAAGATCATTTCTAGTCTACTTGATACAAAGAATGTAATCAATAAATTCTACAACTGCATAGTGTACAACAAATCTTAAAGACCCATATATATTTCAAAATATTGAATATCTGAATTCAAACATATAAGAGCTTTTCTATTCATCTCCAATAAAACAAAAATATAAAATGAAAGTTCTATCTCATTTTATAATTATTCTCTTAATTCATGTTACTTATCTTATTCTAACCCTAATATTTCTAGGGTTCCTCTCTAGACCATCCTTCCACTATATACCTGGCCAGGGTATACATGAAAGAATAGACATAGTAGCTTGATACAGGTTGATCCAAGTACTCAGATAGCGGGCCATGATATCCAAATACTCAAATCCCCAGAGCTAACATCATAACATCTCCTATCTGCCACACTTATGACTCTAACTTACTAACTTAATGGTCCCTGACAACTCAGCCTAAGCATTGATACCAAGTTGTTACACCCCGATCTCACAATTACCACTAATCATGAGATTAGGGCATAAATTGAGGATTTAACATAATACAAAGATCACCCTTAACTTTTTTTTTTCAAACTCTTTGTTTTCTCCCATTGAACCACATAAACTAAGTTTATAAGGGAGTCTGAGCATTGATTTCTCTAATATGATTTCAATAGTAAAAATGCATGTATGAACATTCATTATGTTTCTCATACTTTTAAGAACATAAGACATGATGATTCGCATATATTGCTAAAAGAGGAATAATGTTATGCATCATCATTTACAACTCTCTCTTATTTCTTTACAAGGACCTAGAGTGACAAGGACCGACTGAACTTAACTATACTCATACTTAACTCTTGTAGCAGATCTACTCTAATGCAATGATATCTTCAATCCCCACAGTTTCCCTAAAAATTTTGAGTAGAGGGGTGAGCCTACTCGCTCAGTGAATGAGTAAAACAATAATGCAGTCTAAAGTACAGAATCATACATTTATCATTCTTGGATAATTGAAATAAAACAAGATAGTAATTTCAAATTAAAAGATTAGATATTCAAAACTTACTAATAACATTGAAGTCTACATCATTAGAAATAAACAAGTATGGAAATATAATCCTCATTATATTCAATATTACATTTAAAGAACAAATGCTGTGAAACTAAAATCAAATCTTTCCTAACTCTTCTTACTTATAAGAAACTCTTTAAACCTATATGAACATATTTTAGCTTATGCCTTGATCATATGCAGTGTACTCTACATATGAAGACTCGTAGCAAACTATGATCTCATCATATAAGACTTAGCTGACACACTCGGGAATGCTAAGCCTGACTACATCGCTGGCCTGTAACAGGTAAATGGCTCTCTGGCCTCGGCACACCTATTATGCCGTAAAACTAGACTCCTCCTCTAACCTGAGCACACAGGTGGAGATTCAAGCCACCTATTGGCTTTTCTGTGCTCTAGTGCCACCAGGACCTCTGGTTGATGTTGGACACTACATGTTGTATTTTAAGGAGACTTCCACTAGGGCTTCATCCCCCGTACCACCTGTTAGTACATTCCGACCCCTGTATACTGGACACTACCAGGGTTAGGTCATTTTATCCCTACGGCACAGATCTCATAGGCAATCTACGGTGTTCAGGGCCCCTAAGTCTATTATTTTATTATTCTTGACAAAGATCTAACTATATTGTATATTTTCCTTGCTTATACTTGACTCTGGTATCTATATGGTACCACGCCTATTTATCTGAATTTTATAACACAACATGTATCTCATCCTTAACTTGGCAGAGCAGTATATTCAGAACACTATAATATACTAAGAAATCAACATACTATTCATGCAGGCAGATTGAAATACTTAAATAAACAAAATACATGTCCATTGGCACTTATACGGTGTTCAAGGATACTATTATTACTGTAACTTTGATTATATCTTTCTCTTAGACTGATCTCTTTTAACTCTGTATATTAATGACTACTCTGACTATTGAATTGAAATCACTGATGATACGGAACTGAATGCTTAACATATTGTTTACCCCTTTCTTAGGGTTTCTCCTTACTCATGAACATATAGCACTTCTCATGTATTTAAACATATATCATGTCTACTAATATAAATATTCTCATTCAACATTTCTCACATTTATGCATGGCATCGATAACATACCTATCTAGGGCATGTCATATCTCCACTTGCAATAGCATAACAACATATGCATTTCATGACAAGTATTTGAGTTAGAAATATCCGAATCTCATAAATAAATCATATATGCATATAAGATACTATTCATCTTAAATCCCACAATATCACATGAATCATTTCAATCAACCATTTACTACTAAATTAGATATGTATACTTGTAAAGAATACTAGATTGGGTTTCCATCCTTGATTACTTGCTATTCACATGATGTGTATTGTGAAAATCAGAAACTCTATTTGTCCATATATCAAATCAAAGAGATCAAAACATGTAGAATTATATGCACTAGGAACATAAGTAAGATCATATAAACATAAATCCGAATTTCAGCTATAATGTTGTTCAAGCACCCGAATAACTTGAAAATTCAGATCTTCAGAAAATTCTCAATAAACTTCTTAATTTTTTAGTATTCAAGATACATGGATATCTATATCCATGTCATCATATAAATGTTTTTAGATCATATAAACTGAATTCAAGAACAGTTCTTTTCATTTATTGTCATCTAGGGAGAAATCAAGAATATAAATTAAAATCATCTAATTGAGTAAAATTGACTGAAATATTCTTTTACCCACTCACCCTAAGCTGTAAAATAGCTTAAAAATGTATCCCATATCTAAAAATCTCAAATCCATATCAAAACCCTAGCAATCGCCACTTTCTTCTTCTTTCAACTCGAAAACCCTAGAATTGAAGATTAGGAGAGAAAGAGTGAGAAAAGGACTTGATTTGATATTATTTCGAATCCAATCAAGGGATGGAAGGAATCTTGACATCTGAGAGAAGATTCACCCTGAAACTATATCCAAAGAAGCTAAACTTACATGATTTCATCATTCCTCGGACCGCAAAACCCTAGGTCAGCATCTCCATCAATTTCTCCTCTCAAACCCTAACTCTCCCTCTCTCTCTAGGATTTCGTTTCTCTGGTTTGAATCACAAATTATGAGAGCTCCTTGTGTGTTAGGTTGACCATATAGAGCAATTGAGCTGCTTGGGTCAATTGCGCATTGACCCCTCACTATACTTTCTCTTATTTCAGCTGGATTTTCTATCATAAAAATATTACAATAATTCATCTACAGATAATATCTAAACGCAACCAAAAGTTATGCAAATTTTACATGTTGTTTATAATTTAGTTTCAAATCTCCAGTTAAAATTTCATATCATTTGAAGTTACCAATAAATAATTAAAAATAAAACACTACACTACTGAAAAGCACTCTAACAGCATTTTGGTCGAAGTATAGTTCAACCAAGAACCACATTCAAAGAACACTCAAATATTCTGAAATTTTTCTCCAATATGCATGATTGAGTTATACATATCATATAAAATATTAAATTAAATAAAAAAAATTAGAAAATATAAAAAATCATTTACCACACTGCTATCCTGATCAAATTCCATATTCATGTACTATCAAAACCCTAATTTTTGTCGGTTAGGGTTTACATTTCTCAAACCCTAATTCTTAAAACTAAAATTATAGGTAGAGTTTTTTCTTAGGTTTGAAACATCACAATTGATGTACTATCATTAATCAAGTCTAAACAATGTTCAATCTAATCAAGCATGTAATCATTCAGGTAAACCCTAGTTTACCAATTAAGCACAAATGTGGTCATTACAAATTTATTGATTGATGCATGTTATAGAGAAAATTACTAATGTTATATCACTCCAAATGCATTGAATTCAAAATACAAGAGAAACAAGTTTGACCTATTCGACATTTATTCCATCATCTTCTTACCCCTCCTTTCGCCAAAAGCAAATAGAAAGCCAAAAACTACCAAAATCCAAATTTGGGGGTACACTCATCCTCCCTCTACTGCTTCTTCCATACCCTTCCTATGTAATGTCGACATACCACAAATAAATAAAAGATACCAACGTGCACATAAAAATGCAATCAATGGAATTTGAGTAAAATTAAAATGATCTCAAGTGATATAGAGGATAGATAAGCTCCTTGC
This sequence comes from Alisma plantago-aquatica, assembly GCA_963693085.1. Classification (NCBI taxonomy): domain Eukaryota; kingdom Viridiplantae; phylum Streptophyta; class Magnoliopsida; order Alismatales; family Alismataceae; genus Alisma; species Alisma plantago-aquatica. The sequence continues at coordinate 977,376,937 of OY856413.1, read as the reverse complement.
ATGCCTCCATTCACTCTATTTTCCTACCTAAGGGAATCTACATACCCCCAATCCACTCAATCAATAAAACTTGTTCTTATACTGGAACTTGTAAGAATATACATGTGTACAAAAAGCAAATGAAATATGATATCTATTTCTTTCCAGGTCTTAACTCAAAAGCAAATTCTGAAACAACTTCAATTGCATTATGTGATTTCAGGAATTTAGGGTAACTTGGATATGAAAGATGGTAAGGATACAAGTGGTTCTATGCCACAAAGGATGATAGGTTGTTAGTATTATTTGGTGATTGTTTATGACTCTATGTTGCTCAAAGACAAGCAATGTTAAAGTTCAGGGTGATTTGATGAATGCATATTCATCAGTTTTTGTATCATATTTAGATCACTTATCAGGGATATTGTGTTGTTATTCCCTAGTTTATAATTTAATTGCTTTAATGTTTCTTTTGTCTCCTAAATTATAGTTTTAATTCTATTTGCTCATGTACTATAGAAAAACAACCCCATTGTACCTATTCACTCTAAGGATCAAGAACTCCCAAAAATACTCTGGGGATTATAAAATCAAGGAGGCTTCAAGTGCATATCTTAGCTTTTTAGAATTTCCAATCAGTCAAGTGGTTATCCAACCAGTAGATTGGCTTTCCAATTGGTCAACTCGACTGTAGATCTTGCAATAGTGCCTGATATATCCCACACCAAGATGGCTATATCTTTGGCATCCAAACTCAAACTTTTATGTTTAAATATGCTTTGAAAATGGAATTTCATTATCACAAGAAAACTATATTTTGGGTAACTAGTATACATGATTTTCCAATCGACTGATGCCTAATATTTATATATCTACATCAAAATGGTTGTATCTTTTGAAACCGAACTAAAAGTTTAATTTTTAAATGTGTTAGAAAGGAAATTTCATTTTTATAGGAAAAACATATTTTCATACCACTTTGAGACTTGTGACCACCCTAAAATTTGCTTCAAACCTTGGTATTGGAAATCTACGATAAATGAGTCAAGGAAGTTGACGATCATAATTAAATCAAAATCAATACAAAATTATCATATATTTTTTATTGAGGCAAAAAAAAGGTAGTTAATTTGTTCAAGGCTATCCTTTTGACCGGTCATAATGCTAATAATGCATCAATTAGAAATCTATTAAAAAAGGCATTTAATCTTCAAAAGGGAACTGGTCAATTATGTTTGGTATTTGAAAATTCAAGACTTGACTTATCATGGATCTTCATATTCCAAGAAGCCAAACCGAAAGCTTGCCATCTTTTACTATAAATACAAGTCAACTATTATTTCTAAATGAGGGAATCATGCCCAATCATCTTAAAGCTTTATTTGGGTGCACAAAGCAAGGAAAGGAGAGAAGGATCCGTCTTCTTTCTCACAAAGACTGCTAGATTGTTGCTTGACTCTAGAAACATGACTCCTTCTCTTCCTATATATACCTTTGTGTCTATTTTGAATATGATGGAGTAGGTCTTATTACTAGGGCATGGGGTGTATCCACATAGCCTATACCTTGTTCTAATTGATATTGACTTCAAGAATTTTGTTTGTTAGATGTGCTTCTTTTATTCTATGCACTTGTTGTATGGTTTGATCCATTATATTCTTATTCTTATAATCTGGGGGTAAAGAGATCATAGATCCTAAGGTTAGAATGCCAAATGAACAGATAGACTCTAGATGAGTTCCTACATGTAGTTTTATGATTAATCAATCATATTTCTTAAATGTTATAATCCTCAGTGATGAGACATAGATCCTAGGGTTAGAATACAAAATAAATCTGTATAACTCTGGAAGAGATCCTAGATGGAGTTATACTGGATGATTGGACAGTGAACCATAAACATTGAGATATCTAGTTTGTGGGGAATTCGCGACCTTGTGAGATTTGTGTTCATTAAGGAAAACATTCACTTGGTCCTAACCTAACATACTTAATTCAAAGAGTTGAGTAAAAAAGAATAATTATGTAGGCTATGGTGGTGAACCCTAGACTCCCAGTATTCTTTATTAATTAAACTAGATATTCAGTTAAATTGGTTTTGCTTCTATAATCTTTACTTCCAACTTTTAGTTATAATCTTTCTCAAACAACCATATTTATATATTTTTCATAGTAATGGGTTTGAAATATTTCTTAATCAAGTTTTCTCACGGGTCTGATCCTTTTCTATGCTATGATTGACCCATTCTCTTGCAGATGAGTTGATTGCCATTGTTAAGGTTGAACTCTAGGGTATTTTCTTCCTTAGTAAATTTTTGTGTGCAAATAATTCACATCAAACACCCACACAAAATGTAGATAGAAATCATGGATTGGTATTAGGACATGAAGGCATAGTATACAAATGACAAAAGGGAAAACACATCATCTACCTCAATTGCAAAGAAAGAGTGTTTTGATAGTTCTGCAAGGTTCCAAGGAGGAATTTTGGGTGTTCGACCATGCACTTGAAGGTTGGGAACTCACTGTCGCTGACTTGATGGCAACTTCTAACTAGTGTGGTCGGGTTGTCCGGATGTGGCAAGATATGAGGCAAGTGGGTATGAGTTTACTACTCAGTTATTTCATTATTTCTATCTCCATTTATACTAAAATATTCATTTATTATTCAATTATATATGTATATATATTAAGCACATTATATCCTACATTAAATATTTTTCTTATTCATGGACATCCAATTACTAATTAATAACATTGTTATCATTTGTGCTATGTAATGTCAACACCTAATTTACTAATGCAACACATGTGATAGAAAACATATATTGGATAGGGTTAATCAAATACAACTTATAGGTCAACACAATTATTATTAATCCATAATAGATCATCAACTTTTTCAAAGATTAGGGTTAGGTGCATACAATATATCATCAACATATGCCCTCCACCTAATAAAAGGATATTCCTCAACAACCAATGTCTACCTTTCACTTTCTCTTGAAACACAATTTTTTACATATAGTATCAAAACTAAATATAAGTTATTTTGGAAAAAGGGAATCCTAAAAATTGGATTTATTAGTTGTCCATTGTTATCACCCAGATTTTTGAATGAATTTATACATTTATTGGAATACAAATAATGAATTATAATGAATATATTATGAAGTTGGTGTGCTTTGTTTATAAAAGTATGAATTTGATTTGCAAATTCACCATTGGACGGATTTTTGTGATTTTATCATCTTTCAATAATCCAATGATAAATATGGAGAAAAGAAAGAAAGAAAATAAAATAATCAACAAGTTGCCAAGAATAATGAATAATTGGTATTTGTAAATATGGAATAATGTGGAATATTCAAGAAATAAGAGACTTCATATATAAATAACAAATACTGACTTTTTGAGTTGCCAAATAACTAAAATATTGAATTATGTGCAAGTTTCCAAAAGAAAATCAAGTATATGGTGTTTTGGATAATTAAAAGAATAATTGTCTAGCCATTAATGGCAACATAATGTTTGGGGTACCAAATAGTGTTATCTTGATTTGCCTTTTGATACTTCAAAATAATAATAATAATAAGAGAATTCTAGAGTTTGAGAGAAAAAGGATACACCATGGAATAATGGAATTTGTTTAAATGAGATGGCTAAAGGAGCAAGTTTCGAGTAAATATCCCAACAAAACTTCACATTGGATGTGGATGGGGAAGAATTAATGAGTCCTTATAAGTGATAAATAATAAAACGATTTGAGAAACAATCTAAGAAAATAATTTATCCTATGTGTTCCATAAAATGGTATTCCTTTCTTTATGGATTTTTGGTGTAAAAAGTTGCGGACATAAGTGTCTCCATAATCAGAAACATACTGAATATCTTTCCTTACCACCCATGCATACTCCTTAGAAAAGTATTGGCCATAGACACAAGAGAGAGAGGGAGACTAGAAAAGTAAAGCCTTGGTTTTAGTCTTGGGATCACGTACTTCGTAAAGATTGGAAAGTGGTTAAGGATGAGAGGAGAAACTCAAACTTTTTAGGAGTCTTTCCCCTTGCCTTATGACTATTATAGGAGGTAGACCCCTAGCGTACATCCATCGTTCTCCCCCTCCCTTTCACTATTTGTATAAACTACTAGGGTTTCCATAGGATGTGTATATATATATAAGGGAAACCAAGCAAGAAGCCTTGACCACAAGAAGAACCTGGCAAGGAGTTCCTATTCCTTGAACTTTTCCCCTCGTTCCTTCAACAAAGGACCATCAACATACCTGCAAGTGTTAGCAATGGTACATTAGTCCTTAGAGAAGGCGCATGCGTGGTTCCTAGATCCCAAGACAACTTGAGGACATAGTAGTACCTTCAAATTCTTCAGTTTGGCATAAAAAACCGCCTATACTAGTTCTCTTCAGACCATTGCACTGTGAGTCTTGGCTGCAAGGGAGATACGTCAGTCGCCCTGGGAGGCAATAGGTCCTGGGTAGGTCTCGACGGAGGGAACATAGTCCCTCCAACCTTTTCTGGGACTCTGCCACATGGGGGTCGATGAGGACGGATGTAGTTTCCCACTTGCGGTTTCCACTGTGGTACATCGGGAGGTTAGGGAAGAATAAAAATGAAATAAAAAAAGTACCCCGACTGATGTACGTGAGGCACGAGGGCATTAGAGTCATTTTTCGTGAGTTAAAAGGCCGCCCATATTATATAATGGTCACTGACGTGTCAAGCCCCAATTGGCTCATCTAACATTAATATTGCAATATTCTAGAAATTGATTGGTAGGTTGGAATTTATCAAAATTATATATCATTTAGAAGAACACAAGAAAATATGATTGAGACTTAATAATGATTCTTGTTCCAAAATTAGGGTAATATATGTGGTTAAGTGATGATTTGTGTATGAAACCCTAGGTTGGTGGTATAACATGTTTAAAACATTAAAAACCATTTGTTTAGGCTATTATCTGATATTGTGAAATATGATGATGAATTGACATGATTATAACCATAAAGATGATAATTGGGGTTGTTAAATGTGGATAATTGTGCATATGATGGTTTAGAGATTATGGATCATGCACATAATCTGATATAAGTGTTCATGATGCAATAATGTGATAAAGTTGACAATCATGGCTACATTTAATTTAAGTTAGGGTTTTTAAGTCATTGAATTAATGAACATGAGAACTAGGATATTGAAACATACCCTAATGATAACTTGATACCCAAAGATACCTAAACCCTAGACTAGGACCGAATAGGGTTTAATGTGATTAATGTGATGGTGACACTTTAGGATTTACACACATCTATATTATAAATGATGAATGCTTGATTTTCTTGGATATATTGATCGAATTGATTGATTATCCATGAAGTATAATTGTATGAAATACATATCTCACCATCAAGGTATGTGGTTACGCCTATGACTACCCGACTTAACCAGTTTGTGTGGTTTTCTTGAGGCTTTGCCGAATGGGTTGAAAAACTAATTGCTTGCTTGTTTATTTAATTCCTATAATCTATAAAGATCATATGAGTATCACAATATATGAAAATAACTTGATCAAGCCCATGACATTATCTCTGATTATTTGCAACACAGAAATTATGGAAAGCACCGCCAAAGAGTGGGTTGGCTAATGAATACTCCCAGAGAGTGAGTATGATATTATGAACCCCCTAGAGAGTGGGTATGGATGGAAATCACCCCCAGTGAGTGGATAGATTAAAGAATACTCATAGAGAGTGAGTATAGTAGAATTGGGTACCCCAATGAGTGTGTATGCCACAAAGATTAAGGGTCGAGAAGTTAAGAAAACAAAATGTGTTTAAATTATTTTTAATTGCAAATATAGATGATTATATTATTACTCATGCATGTGCATATTTTGTTTCCCTCACATACCAATATAACTTGTTATACTGACCATGTTTTGTTTCATGACATTTTAGGTTAAACTTCTAGTAACCTCCAATCAATGATGAAAGATGGGACATTTGGAATGAAGGCACCAAAAGAAAAGATTTAATGTAATTTAGGAGGATATAGAGAGATAGAATTTGTTTATGTTACAAATAGTAGTTTTCGTTCCATGTAAATCCCTTGAGGAGAGGTTATATTTGTATCAAACTCTTTTCTATATACTTCATTGATTATTATTGGTTAGTTTCTAATCCTGATCCCAAAATGTTTATGGCTCTTGCCCTTTCAGTCTTCCTTTTTAGGGGGATAACAAAGAGAGGGGATTATAACATTTGGTATCAGAGCCCATTTTACCATTTAACCTTTAATCGTTAATTGATTTCATAAAAACCATGTAGAGACCAAGGGAACTATTAAGAGTACTTTCTAAAGACGATGGTGTCTAGAAGGGATCACAATTTGGGGTTGGCAAAATTTTCCTCTACACCTCTAGTTGGCTTATGAGGACCCCCGGAACCGTACATCCTGCCTAGCCAAAGTCATCTTGAAATAAAATACATATAGGAATTTCTTCTCATATAATTTCATCCCTTCTCTACCCCCTTGTGCCACTCACAAAACTCTAGGGACCTGAGGGCTATTTCCTCTACCCTTTTGAGAAACTAGGGTTATGGTTATTAGAGTTAAGGAATTCTCTACCAAATGATGTGTAAATAATAATGTACATGTAAATGATGAGGAAATAATAACGAGCTATGGAAGTAATGAAAAAATGATGAAAAAAGTGTTTTATGGGTTGTGAGGGTAAATCCTAGATGGGACTAGGGTTGGTTAGGAAAACCCTAGTGGGCCATAAAACCCTAAAAATGTAAGGTGTAGATTGTATAGTCCCTAACCCCAACCCTAAACCCTAATTTGTGGAAATGGGAGTGGTGTTGGTATAGAGTAACCCTATTCATATGAACCCAAATTAGGGTAAGAGTATATGTAAATAAGGAAAAAAATATAAATGAGTTTAGGTGACCTCTTCACCCATGCATGAATGCGGACAAACTCATGGATGATACATGTGAAAGAATTTGAATATACATGAGGAACATAAGTAACCAATGGATTATACATGAAAATGAAAATGTGAAAATAACTTGCTCATCTCCTTAAATCTACCTCTGGAGGAATGGACGAATAAAGAATACCCCTAGTAAGTGGGTATACTACCCCGATGAGTGGGTAAGCTATCAAGACTACCCCCAACGAGTGGGTATGTTATTGAAGTTACCTCCAGATAATAAGTTTGCTACCCCCAATGAGTAGGTATGTTATCAAAATGCTCCTAGTGAATGAGTGTTGATATTATGGATACCCCCAGTGAGTGGTTATACCACAAAGTATCGGAAAATATGGGTTGGGAAGATATAAAAAAAGAGAAAGAGTGTATGGTTACATATGAAAATCTTGAGTACAACCTCTAGAGTTGGTCCTGACCTGGGAGAGGTCAGCCCCATGATAAATAAAAGACCTAATAGGAAGAAGGAACCCTAATCCATGAGGTCAGGTTGTGACTACAAGGCGTAACCTCCTCTTGTCAGGCACCCTAATAGGAATCATGACTTTGCATATGTACAAGTAGAAGGTAGTCAAGCACCTAAATGAAGGAGGGTGACATCATGATAGAAGAGAAATGGGATTTGGAATGGGTTCCTAGAGTCTTAACATAGTACGTGTGTAAGTCTATATGAAACAATATAAGCTTTACATGATGAGATATATGGACTATAATGACCTCAATAGGATTGGATTGAGTTTTGAGGTTTTAATATCAGATTTGATGATACAAGTGTGTGTATGATTCAATGAGAAAATACAATATTAAGTGAATATAAGATGAAATCTGTAAAAGCCTCAATTGCTTCTACAAAGAGGGACCCCTAGTGATAGAACTAGGTATAGGGTTAACTCTAGAGAGAGTGGGACCCAGAGGGAGAAGGCCAGATGCCCGAATCCCAGATATGAGGAATAATGAGAAATATTCAATGTCCTACACTAAATTACCCCTGAGTAAATAAGTTGAGTTGCTAGATGCATGACACATGAAGGCTTGTTGAACCGTAGATGCCCTTGGAAGGAACAAACCCTATAGACAGTGAAAGAAGCTAGGTTGCTTACATATAGGTGTGTATGACATGAGTAGATACCATCTAGGTAAGGGAGAGAGAGTCCCAACACCCTCAAGAGGTAAGGAATGGTAGTATGACATAAAGACTCATGCTCAGGTTGGTGGTTCCTTGCTAGAAGTTTAGTGTTTTTTATGAGAGATAGAGAATGAGGCGAGGATAATTCATGAGTGGAAGCGAATACCATATCACATCTTGGTTCAATATGTGTTGACGATTGATACTACAGAGGTAGACCCAGGATCCCTAGACCAAAGAGGAAAAATGGATCTACTGCGTATAATGCTCATAAAGTTGAGCGAGCTCACAAGGGATTGAGCATGGTACCTTCCTCAAGCAATGGGTTGGGGGAAACCCCATTTGGATTTATGATAGATGTTTGAAAATCCACTCATACAAGTTGGTTTAGCACCATGACAATACCATATATGGGTATGAAACTTATCTAACCTATAAAGGTAATATATGGGTATGAAATGATGAAAGGCTTTAATAAGTTTTCTACCTACAATTGGTTAGTCATATGCGTAGAATATGATTATGAAGTAACAAGATAACCTCGAGGTGAACCTATAATAAAGAATGCCACTTAATACAAAGAAGAGAAAGAGATAATGCTCATGCCAAATATTAATATTGATCAACATGAGGGTCAGATGGTAAATAAATTCTATCATTTGGACTACTATGTAGAATGAATAATATTGTGTGGGCACAAAGTACTTGGCATATCCAGATTAAAATGAAATGATTACTCAAAATTCTTCAACACATGAAACATAACATATTAGTTCTGTTACATCTAACAACTTGGTAATAAAGTTCTTGATAAGTGACCCAATTAATGGGTGGTAGTTCACGTGGTATAATGAAGTAACTCCCAGGCAATAAATGCAGGGATGATATAATGGGAAATGTGCAAAAGAAAAATGGTTCATTTGTAGTGATATAAAGTTTGGTTCAAGCATGCTTTTGTGAACCTTGGTATTACTAAATATTAGTTCTACTTTGTCCTGGATGGGATCTTCCCTACAAGGATGATTTCACAAACTAGTTTAAAATTTGAGATAATCTTATATGTTAGTTAGAACTTGAGAGATTAAGTGCATGAAGCACGAAAGCACATATTTCAATTATGATTCTTTGTGCCCATGTATCAATCACTAAGGGACACCAAGAGAAGTCATTCTGAAAGTGACTGATAGTGTGGGACCAAGCTTAAATAGGGAGGTCGCCATGAGCCCAATGAAGGGACGTAAAATACACTATGTGTGCCCTAAGAGATCAAGGGAATTCAGGTGAAAGAATCTTAAAGGAGACAATGTGCTTTGATATAAATAAAGAAACCTCAAGCAAAGTGTGTAATAGAATACAAATAAAGTTATGACATCTCAATAAACCCTTAGGAAGGGTAGAGCCCTAAGTCAACCCTAAGATCAGATAGGGATGATTAGAGGTACAAAAACTAATGAGGTTAGGAGGTGATCATATACTGGGTTCATAAGACCATGAGGCTAGGAGATAGCCATCTATGTATACCCAGGGCCCATGGGGTCAAGAAAAGGTCACTATGAAGGTACTGATACTGCTAGAGATCTTAAGGGAATGACTAAGGATGAGGAAACGTGAGGTGTAAGTAAATAATACAAAAGTCATGTGATGATGAGTGAATAAGAAACAGAAAAGGAGTTGTGCATAGGCTCAACTTTTTTTTAGAAAAGTCACACTCCATGTGAGTGCATGAAATAGTAAGAAACTTTTGGAACTAAAGGTATTCATGATATAGAGTCATTGTTGAGAGTGACTCAACCTAAAATCTAAAAATTAAGAGTGATGTGTAAGTATATCATCTCTACTCTTGGAATGGGATGAACCTTGTATTTGGACTACAACCAAATGCGTATTTCTTCTTGTTATGAGAGAGAGAGAGATTGGATAGTCACTTGTAAAAAAAGAATACACGAAGATGAATACCTAAGTTAAAAAATTTATGGTATATTCAAGGGTTGGAGGTGTTACCTCACCCTTATGTGGAAATAAATGAACAATAGGTTGGAAACATAGGTGAGATGGTAATCACCAAGTGAAGTGGGAAATCACAAACTGAAAATGTTATTGTCAAGAGATAATGTTATGTGACTACTAAGGATGTGGATACATTGAAATGAATTCAAGTACCAATCTTAGTCATAATGTGTGAAATTTTACATATCACTAAAAGATTATAAGGATATATAAGAAGGGTTTTCTAACCTTAATGTGTTGAAAGTATAAAAAAAATAATATGAGACTTGGTTTGATAAACAAATTTCTGAATTATAAAGCCATCCACCTTGTGGTATGAGTGTAACCCATGGTCTAAGAGAAGTCCAAGAGAATTTTTGCTTTGTAAATAGGTCCTTGTGGTACAAGTTAAAGAAATAGGAGGGATTCATGCAAAAATAAGCTTTAATGAGATAATTGTCTCATATCCATCTGGTGGATGACTATGTTGAATTTTGATGACAAAATTCTTATAAGAGGAAAAGGATGTTATGACCCAGATTTTTGTATGAATTTATACATGTACTGGAATACAAATAATGAATTGTTATGGCAGAAATAAAGAAAATCAAATAATCAACAAGTTGCCAAGAATACTGGATAATTGGTATATGTAAATATGGAATAATGTGGAATATTCAAGAAATAAGAGACTTCATAAATAAATAACAGATACTGGCTTTTTGAGTTGCCAAATAACTAAAATATTGAATTATGTGTAGGTTTCCAAAAGAAAATGAAGTATGTGGTGTTTTGGATGATTAAAAGAATAATTGTCTAGCCATTAATGGCAATATAATGTTTGGGGCACCAAATAGTGTTATCTCAGTTTGCCTTTTGATACTTCAAAATAATAATAAAAAGAAGAGAATACTAGAGTTTGAGAGAAAAAGGATACACCATGGAATAATGCAATTGTTTAAATGAGATGGCTAAAGGAGCAAGTTTTGAGTAAATATCCCAGCAAAACTTCACATTGGATATGGATGGGGAAGAATTAATGAGTCCTTATAAGTGATAAACAATAAAAGGATTTGAGAAATAATTAAAAAAATAATTTATCCAATATGTTCCATAAAATGGTATTCCTTCCTTTATGGGTTTTTGGTGTAAGAGGTTGTAGACATAAGTGTCTCCAGAATTGGAAACATATTGAATATCTTTCCTTAATACCCATGCATACTCCTTAGAAAAGTATTGGCCATAGCCACAAGAGAGAGAGGGAGACGAGAAAAGTAAAGCCTTAGATTAATTCTTGGAATCATGTACTTGGTAAAGATTGGAAAGTGGTTACAGATGAGAGGGGAAACTCAGACTTTTCGGGAGTCTATCCCCTTGCCTTACGACTATAGAGGAGGCAGACCCTTAGTGTACCACCACCATTCTCCCCCTCCCTTTCACTATTCATAGAAACTACTAGGGTTTCCATAGGATGTATATATATAAGGGAAACCATGCAAGAAGCCCTGACCACCAGAAGGACCTGGCCCTAGCCATGATAGTCCATGGCATAACCTTACAAGGAGTTCATGTTCCTCGAACTTTTCCCCTCGTTCCTTCAACAAAGAACCATCAAAATACTTGCAAGTGTTATTAGATGGTACCTTAGTCCTTCGAGAGGGTGCAAACACGGTTCCCTGACCCCAAGACAACTTGAGGACATAACAGTACCTTCAAATTCCTCAATTTGGCATCGACAACCGTCTACATCGGTGCTCTTTGGACTACTGCGCCGTGAGTCGTGGCCGCGAGGGAGATATGTCGCTCATCCTGGGAGGCCTGAGGTCCTAGGTAGGTCTCAATAGAGGAAAACAGAGTCCCTCTAGCCTTTTCTGGGACTCATCTGCATGGCGAGGATGACTACAGTTTCCCGCTCAGGGTTTCCATTGTGCTACGTCGGGAGGTTAAGGAAGAATAAAAATGAAATGACCAGGGTACCCTGGACAATGTACGTGAGGCACGAGGGAACCAAAGTCATTTGTCGCAAGTTAAAAGGCTGCCCATATTATATAATTGGCGTTGATGTGTCAAGCCCCAATTGGCTCAGTTACATAAATCTTGTAAATATTCTAGAAATTGATTGGTAGGTCAGAATATATCAAAATTATATATAATTTTGATCAAAAAAATGAGAGGAACACAAGGAAAATATAATTGAGACTTAATAATGATTCATGATCTAAAAATAGGGTAATATATGTGGTGAAATGATGATTGGTGTATGAAAACCCTAGGTTGGTGTTAAAACATGTTGAAAACATGAAAAACCCTTATTTGATCCTATTATCTAATATTGTGAAATATAATGATAACTTGACATGATTATAACCATAAATATGATAATTGGGGTTGGTAAATGTGGATAATCATGCACATGATGGTTTAGAGATTAAGGATCATGCACATAATCTAATATAAGCGTTCAAGATGTAATAATGTGATAAATTTGATAATCATGGCTACATTTAATATAATTTGGAAGTCATTGAATTAGTGAACATGAGAATTAGGACATTGAAAAATAACCCTAATGATAACTTGATACCCAAAGAAACCTAAACCCTAGGCTAGGACCGAATAGGGTTTAATGTGATTAATGTGATGGTGACACTTTAGGATTTACATAGATGGAGATTATAAATGATGAATGTTTGATTTGCTTGGATCTGTTGATTGGCTTGATTGAATATCTATGAAGTATAATTGCATGATCTACATGACTCACCATCAAGGTATGTGGTTCTGCCTGTGATGACTACCTAACTTAATCGATTTCTACAGTTTTCTCCAGGCTTTGCCGACTGGGTTGCAAAATTAATTGTTTGCTTGTTTATTTAATTCCTGCAATCTATAATGCCCATATGAGTATCACAATATATGAAAAAAAACTTTCTCAAGTCCATGATATTATCTTTGATGAAATGCGTGCAAGAAAATTATGGAAAACACTCTCAGAGAGTGAGTTGGCTAATGAATACTCCCAGAGAGTGAGTATGATATTATGAACACCCCCAGGGAGTGGGTATGGATGGAAATCACCCATAGTGAGTGGGTAGATTAAAGAAATACTCGCAGAGAGTGAGTATGGTAGAATCGAGTACCCCCAGTGATTGGGTATGCCACAACGATTAAGGGTTGAGATGTTAAGAAAACAAAATGTATTCTGATTACTTTTTAAATTGTAAATATGGTTGATTATGTTGTTACTCATAGATGCGGATATCTTGTTTCCCCCATATACCAGTATAACTTGTTATACTGACAGTGTTTTATTTCACAACATTTTAGGTTAAACTGCTAGTAACCTGGAATTAATGATGAAAGATGGCCATCTAGAAAGAAATCACTAAAAGAAAAGATTTAATATAATTTTAGAAGATATAGATAGATAGAGTTTATTTCTGTTACAAACATTAGTTTTGCATTCCATGTAACTCCCTTGAGGAGAGGTTATCTTTGTATCGAACTCTTTTCTATATAATAAAATTTATTGATTATTATTGGTTACTTGCTAATCCTGATCCCGGAATTATATTTATGGCCCTTGCGCTCTCAGTCTTCCTTTTTAGGGGGATAACATGGAGAGGGGGTCATAACATCCGTGAATATGGTAGGTGAAGTATTTGTTAAATTGGGTCCCATAAAAGGCAATGTAGAGGAGACAAAAAGTTACCCTCGATACTGGATTTGAGCTTCAAAACTTGAACCAAATTAAAACTATATTTTCTTTGTGGCATCATCTTCGAGTCATGCTTGCTAGATTCAAGCTATCCAACTTTATAAGCATTCATGTGGAATTCTAACGGGGACTTATTGGTTACAATCCATTATCACTTTGGTTCAATCTTTCACGGTTGAAGTTGCCCTTGTATATCCCTAAGTCTGCCTTTGACCTCGTTAAGGCTTTTGGCAAATAATAAGTGTCTTGTCGAGAGACGCATCAATTGGTTTTTCCTTTTATAGTTATTTATTTATTTTGAGGAGATGTACCAGCTTATCGTGGCACGACCACCGCAGGTTTCATCAGTTGAACTACTGGCTAAGTTCAGCCTGAGGGATTAATAGGTGGACTTCGCAAAGGCTCAAGTTGGACAAGGATGGGGCCTAGGCTGGGTTGGGTAGGGCCATTGGACTGGACCAAAAGAGCCCAGCCACGGCTGGCAACGAACAAACGTGTCTCTACCATAGGCACTTATAATTTTATTTTAATTAATTTGGTAGAGAAGATAGCGAGTTTGATGGATTGATAGGGATAAAAATGGGGCAACGAAGTAGATGATTCCCAAAAGTGTGGATAACGTCATCAAGTACGTATCACCACCTCCGGGGGCCGGTCACGACTCACGATGCCCTCCCTCACCTGCGCTCCCAAATCTCTAGGACTCGCCCCACTCGCCCGCGTTCCCGGCCACGTTCGCCCGTCCGGGTTGACCCCTCGCCCCGCCTATATCTGCCGCCCCCTTGGTGCCGCTCCGCCGAGATCTCATTCCTTCATTGCCGGAACCCGGGCTCGTCCAGGAGGACTGTCCAGCAGCTGCAGCGGCGGCTTGAGTTGGAGTACGAAGGTCAGATTTGCGGTCATGGCGTCGTCTGGTGCGGGCGCTTCCATCCAAAAGTCCGAGGAGGAGTGGAGGGCGGTCCTGTCGCCCGAGCAATTCCGGATTCTGAGGGAGAAGGGAACCGAGTAAGTTTGAACACCATTATTCCCCGTGCTAAATATCCCATCTCCTAATTGCGTTGGTGCTTTTTACTCGTAAAACCAGCAAGGTTTTGGCTGCTCATTTGTCTGGGTAACTTTGCATTTCATTCCAATTGATTTCCCGTCCGGTAGGTTGAATTCTGTCTTCTGATAGCCTGCTTGCTCTGTTCTCTGGATTATTGTGCAACATATTCAGATAGCATTTCTTGGCTTATTACACTATAAATTATCACAATTAATGTACTCTGATACCTGATGAAACCCTTTTAATCGCTTAACAACACTGATACCGAAAAAAAGACATTGTTTTGTTTGCGATCCGAGTCACCTCAAATTTTGAATTATATGGGTTTCACTCTATATGAGAAGGCTGATTGTTCTTATAAACGGTTATAACCTACTGTCAGATACCCGGGAACCGGAGAATACGACAAGTTCTTCCAGGACGGAGTGTACAAGTGTGCTGGTTGTGAGACACCTCTGTACAAGTCAACCACCAAGTTCAACTCCGGGTGCGGTTGGCCTGCTTTCTATGAAGGATTGCCTGGCGCCATCAAACGAACTGTAAGCACCACCTCTTTGTCTTAAACTATGCAAAGCTATTCTGAATCACACCGTGTTTAGACCATCTTAGTTGTCATTTATTTATTTTTTGTCCCCAGGCCGATCCCGACGGTAGGAGGATTGAGATCACCTGTGCGGCTTGCGGTGGGCACCTGGGCCATGTGTTCAAAGGAGAAGGGTTCGCGACTCCAACTGACGAGAGGCACTGTGTCAACAGCATTTCCCTCAAGTTTACTACTGAATCTTAAACCCTCTCTCAAGTCTTTGTTACGTTCTTGTCTCGAAAAAGGCTGGCTTTAGTAAACAGTAATTGGAAGATGACAGTTATGCCTAAATAAAATTTTGCCCCTGGCTCGACATGCTTTCTTGGTTCACTGGAATCCCTTTTTTTCAGTGGTTGCTTGAAACAGCTACAACCATTTTTTGTTGTTTGTTTGTCTTCGAGGAAGCATGATGCCTAAGCTATACAAAGGATCCATCAATCATCTAAACTTCATCCAGAAACAAAACTTGACGAGGCTTGCCTCTTGATGATGAGATATACGAGAAATATATAACTTGAATTCAATATTTAACGGTTGCATTTCTGTAAATAAAGTTCTGTAACGATGACAGCATGACTAAGCAAGTTATCGTTGCAGCTCACGAGTTTGGTGATGGATTAGTGTTTTCAGAAAAAAAACTCATCAAAGTCACAATAATGCCGATGGTTGAATTGTAAGATATGTACGCTTACTCAAGAAACAAATTGTTGCTCACCTGCCCTGCAAGATTTGGGTTGTCGATGCATTGTATTTGTCGTTGTTGTTTTAGTTGATTGGTGCAAATATGGCTGACCGACTCCTCCAATCAGACTTACGTTTGTTTGGTTGACGATTTCAAATATGACGTGAAGCATTGGGCTGTCTAGCCTCCACTGAGGGCGGTTGTATCTCTGATTGTCACTCCCTCCTTGATTGATGTCACAGCTAGTCATTGTTAATAAATCCAGACTCCTATCACTTGAATTTTTATTTGAAATTCTCACTAAGGCCTGATTCCTGGAAGGCAGGCAGGAGATGGATGGAGCTTTCTTCGTGCTTGCTCTCGTTTCACCGTTTCAGCTGGAACATCACGAGTGAATGGTTTAATACAAGATCCAACTCCTATTGCGATGAACCGTCATTTATTTTCTTTAATCCATTGCCATCACCTGGCACAGCCTAATAACCAGGCTAAAAAAGGCCAAGATAGGAGATTGACTTTAAAAGTTATAGAAAAAGAAAATATAATAATGTAGGTAGGTGACTTTGATTTGCAGCAACCATTAAATTAATATAAAATCAAGTAACTCGATACGAGATGTCCAATTGCTGTGAATCAACTTTTTTCCTTATCGTATTTAGTGCTGACGAAAGCTTGGACTGTAGCATCTTTGCACAACTCACGCGCAGCGTCAAGCGCGTCCCAAACCAGCCACAACCAGCAGCAAAAAAGCCACAACGTGGCGGATTATCATTGGGTCGATTTTTTGAAATTCTGCAATAGGCCAATAAATTTGTTTCGCTTATAATTTTTGAGTCGTAATGAATTTTTTAACAAAACAAAAACCGTTGGTTTCACTACGAAAAATGCAATCTAACAAACCTAATATTGACATATTTTTGAGATAAAAAAAATAAAAAAATGATATATATATATATATAGGTAATTGACAACCAACTACGGTAAATTGACGCCCAAAATAGTGTATTTACACCCAAAAGTATAAATATGGTGCACACATAAGCTAATGACACCCATAAATGGCTAAATCTAACAAGCCTAATATTGACATATTTTTGAGAAAAAATATATAAAAATAATAAATATATGTTAATTGACAATCAATTATGGTGCCTATAAATGGTTATTGACATCCAAAAATGGTTAGTCAACGCACAAAATGGTTCGTTGATACCCAGAAGTATAAAGATGACACCCAAATAAGGTAATTGACGCCCAAAATAGTTCATTGACACCCAAAAGTTAAAAATGACGCCCAAATAAGGTAATTGACGCCCAACATGCCAATAAATGGCTAATGACACCCATAAATGGCCAATGACACCCAAATATAGTTATTTGATGTCTAAAATGGTTCACTGACACCTAAAATAATAACGACGCCCACAAATGGCTAATGACACCTATAAATGGCTAATGACATCCAAATATAGTTATTTGACGCCTAAAATGGTTCACTGACACCTAAAATTATAACGACACCCACAAATAGCTAATGACACACATAAATGGCTAATGACACCACACGTAAAATAGTTCACTGACACCTAAATTTATAACGACGCCCACAAATGGCTAATGACACACATAAATGACTAATGACACCCAAATATGGTTATTTGACACATAAAATGATTCACTGACACCGAAAATTATAACGACACCCACAAATAGCTAATGACACCCATAAATGGCTAATGACACTCAAATATGGTTATTTAACGCCTAAAATGGTTCATTGGCATCCAGAATAATGTATTAATATCATTTTTATATTTTTTTGTTAAAAATATATCAATATTAGTCTTGTTTGAATGCATTTTCCGTAGCAACAGCGCGTGACCCAATCATTTCCGTATCTGACTTTGTCAATTTTATTTTTTAATTTCTTCTATAAATATTTATATATAGACAGTTAAAATTGAGATCACACTTGCAAAATCAGTTATATACAAGATAGTTACATAATGTGTTTTAATGAGTTACCAGATGTAATGATAACAAAACAAATATGTAAAGAAGAGTCGGCTAGAAAAAGAGAAATAAACGATCCAGAAAAAAACAAAGGGAAGGCACCTATGAACAATTCCCGAATATCAAAAGATAAGATAAAAGTCCACAGGGGTCCTCGGTGAAAGCAGGCTCAATCTGATATGAGATTTTGTTCCTCCAAGATGTTTTCCGTCAGTTGTAAGATAATAGAATATTATGACGTGTCTTTAATATAATTATTGATGGAAGAAATTGTGATATTTATTTTCAAAAGTTTTATAGTTTCTTTCTCTCCATATGGCCCACGTAATGATAGTTGTTAAAACTTACGCATAGGTTTGAATCCTCCAATCTATACAACTCTTGAATCTTGTCAGATCAACAATTATAACTCCTTTTGGGGGGGGGGGGTGCAGAAAATTGTTTTTCCGCAAATAATCACGACAATCCACTAGTGTCTGTAGGTGGAGGATCATGAGAATCCATAAGTGAGTTATACAGATTCCAAGGGCACATAGCTGGCTCTGTTGACTCCGGATCTGCCCCAAAGTCACCTTTGGAAGATCGCACCATTCCTCAATGCAAGTGTGTGGCGGATCACATTGTTTAGCCATGGAGATTCTCGCCTTGATTTGTATCCCCTATGTGGCATATTGTAGGAATCCCTCGGGGAGACCTTCTCCTCAATTTTTGTTCTTAGTGGATCGCTTTATTCCACCATCCACCATGTGGTGGATTGCGTCGTTCTGCTGCCACCTCAATTCACGTGGCATTAATGGAGATCTTCAACCTGAATGAATTCGTTGTGCAAACTCATCTCAACAATATCCACACAAATGCTCAAAGAGGAATGGAGTGTCTAGTCTCTGCCTCGCCCTCTTTTTCTCTCTAAGTTGTTTTTAAGGTTTATCAAACCTTGGAGGAAACAATGAGAGAATCTCTTGTATCATATATATAGAGGAGTGGAGATTTTGGGTTCCCTAAACCATGTTTGGCTAGGTTGTGCACTCCCTAACTATGGAAACTTATTTCTTAAATTTGGATGCATATTTTATTTGGTCCTCAAAACTTACTTTAGGTCTTTGGAATTATTATAACAATTATAATTAAGGTCCAATTCAACCTTTCTTCAAGCTATTTCTATGGGTGTGACCCTATAGGCATCATACTATGTTGGACATAGATTCACTAATCAATATTAAGATCCATAAGAAATGAGCAGTGTCTAGCTACACATCATTGCTACCCAAGTAGTAGGATTAGCCGAACAAGCGTAAACCATTAAGGACTTGTAACGTCCCCAGATTTTTACCTTCTCAAAACCTCATGGAGATGAGAAGATGAAATCCGAAAACGTTAAGCAATTGTATCAAAGTGTGTTGCGGAAGCAATATGCACATACATGAACGTACAACATAACATACACCATAACACATCTCAACATTCAACATGCACATTATTACAACATGATTTACAATTGTATATTGAAAGAGAATTTTTACACAAGTCTAACATGTATGCTAACCAGGATCCTAGACAATAGGTAACCTAAACAACTTGCTCACACCCTATTCTTTTTCTCCCATGCTATCTCTGAACCTAAAACATACGTGAAACAAACGAATCAATAAAAGTTGGTACGTGGTAAAAGATACACTAGTAAGGTTGCATAAAGGAAAATACTTGAAGAAGGAAGAAAGAGAGAAAAACCATTTCTTAAGGCAAAAATTAGGTAAACATCCTTTTTATTACATTTATTTGATGTGGTTGTACTACACTTATCTGAACTTGACTTACATCCAGTATGGGCAAAAATTATATCATCATACATCTAACATGGGCCAAAGCATCATACATCCATGTTAGGCAACATACATCCATACCGGGCTAGGTGTACTAGTAGCTACAACCCATCCATATCCTTTTATGTTATATTAGATTTTGGTGAAGTATAACTCATAATAGTTCAACCAAGCAATGAATATCCAAATAATAGCATTCATGATATTACATATCATAAGCAACCAAGAAATCTAGTCTTATACTTATAAGATCACGTACCTGAGTTCAGAGATTCCTTATACATCCAAGATCATCTACAACTTTGTCCATGACCTGATTAATAACAATTAATCATCTTTAATACAATGTTCACCATTATTAATGATATTTAGTTCCAAATTAGGATTTGGACAAATCTAGGTTCAAACAGCCTAGAACTTGTGTCTAATATTTTTCTACTGATCGGGAGGTCATTCTAGGGGTCTGGTTCAAATTTCATAATTTTCTAGTGATAGGTCTATTTTATAGAATTAAAATGAGTTTAAAATCATCTAATTGGTCATTAATGAAGAAAGACATATTTTTTGACATTATAATCATATCTGAGTCCACCTATAATTTATAAATGATTTTGGGGTTTAAATATAGTTTTATGCGAATTTATATCATCTGGATGGTATTTATTCTAATTATATGAGGCCCATAAAGGAACATTATAAATAAATTAAATATCACCAACAAATATATCTTAAAAGTTTGATCTAAAGTTTTTATGAGAAAGAGGTCATTATTCTGAGTCCAGCAGTATTTTTCGGGCATTTATAGGCCAATGTAGCTATTTTTAAACGTATTTCTAAGGTCTGATCTAAAATTGGTAATTTAGTAGGAATTTACCTTTCAAGATTAACAGTGATCGTTAGATCTCTCCCCTGGCGGCCTGGATCTGTGCCACGTTGCCCACAGCCTTCTCTGGCTGCCTACTACCATGGGTCTTGAGTCGCCAGTTTGGACTTGATGAACCAGACAACTAATTGGCCTGGCGATCTGATTCCCCCTTCCTCTCCTCGCACACGACCCGTATTACACAAGGGAGTCTGATGCTCCGTTCTTCTGTAAAGAAGATGCCACCACAACAGCAGATCTCTAGTGAGCAAATGAGTGAAATCCTGACCTCCACCTTGAGAACCCGAGCCTGTTAGAGCTTCTATGCCTTTACTTCCTACGATCAGGCACATCATCGAAGGTTGGCAAGGCTCCAAGCTCGGTCTCGGTGAGCTTTCTCCCCTCCTCCGTGAACAGGGTCCTCGGTGAGCAATGGTCCGAGGTCACGAACTTCATTTCCCAAAATTTCTACTACCAGAAGCTCCGAGTTGCTTCACGGGTCTGAGGCGGCTAGGCCATGATGGCTTACTAGCCTTAAAGCCCTGGCTCAGTCTAGTAGGTGCAGGTAATAGCGGTGCTCGCTAGGCCAGGTTGGGCCTCCGCAAAAGTGCCCCTTTCTCCTTCACTCGAAGAGATGGACACTTGCGCCTAATCTTCAGGAACTCGAGAGCACCACAAGGAAACAACGAGGAGGCACAAACCATCCCCTCCAGGAACCTCCATCGACTCCAACCAGGATGAGATCAGGAGTACCATCTGGGGCTTCTCACAACAAAGACAATCCTTCATTATCATCCCCACGATCTTGGACTTATTTCCCCCAAAGCTGTTCTCTCCGCTTCGGCCCTCTGTTTCATTTCTTCTGCTTCTATGAATAGAGAGGGAGAAGGAGTTGGGAGTGTGGGGTCTCTTGTTTGACCACTGTTGAGGGGCTATGACGGGTCTATCTGCATCTCGCCCCAGGCTAAGTCCAACGATGCAGCTAGAAAGGTGCATGGTTATGTGATCAAGTTGAACTGAGTCTAACTCCCCGACTAGAAACTCGCATTTATCAGAGGTTTCTGTGGTAGGCTCTTGGGAGTGCTTGGTTGCCTGGTCCTCCTTCATCCCGTATCTATTGGGGGTTGAAGATGAGTAAATAGCCGCCTGATCCTCCGTGGTGGTGGCTGGGATCCTACCATCTCGACAAGCTGTGGGCACGCCTAAACAAAGGGGTAGGCCAGTGTGACTCAAGTTGTCACGAATAATAAACCAAATAACTAAAAGACTAAGGTTACACCACATATATTTCATTAATGTCCTCAACTTCAAACAATCATATTTCTTAGTAGCAATATCTAAACATCCTGAAATTTTTGACTTACTAAAGTATCTTATATCAAAGTTTGAGATTCAAAATTCATTATTGGTCATGCAAATAAATTCTTCAAAGAACCTTATAATTTGGTGTACAAACCTTGAATTCAATTCAAATAATCATCAAATCTTGATCCTACATGTCCATAAACATGTGTTATGATACTAACATACCTCAAAGCTCATTAATTGGCTACTTGAGTTTGTTGTGACTACTAATTAGAACTTTTAGCCTCATAAGTACCCAAGCTCACTAATAAAAGTTATTCATCATAATTGAACTCAACTTGGTCTGGTAATCATCAATTGCATATCTAGTTATTTTGGGGTGAAAAGAGCTAGTAATTAAATAACCAATTCCTCAATTTGGGATCAATCATCTAAATGACACACATGGTCTTAAAATACTATATTGGTTATTAGAGCCCTAAAATATGGGTTATCACATTCACCCCACCTTATATGAAATTTCATCCTCGAAATTCAACTAGTCTCAAATTTAAGGTGATATCAAGGAGTCTCCACATTCTCTAAGTCACCACTTACAAGTATGTCATATTATTGCAAGCACGCTAGGTTGTTATCTTAGGATTTAGAGCATATAGGGTGTACCCCTCCCGTCCTATATAGGTGGGAGCATCATTTTTTTTAAGGAATTGTAGCATCACTTAGTTTCTTAGTCATCAAATGACATTCTTATATTTTAGGATTTGCATCCTCCTAGTCCTTCAAGGACAAGGGTTTTATCCATACATATGAAGTTAAGAAGGTACTACTCAAGGATTCATGCTTCACCCAATTAATCATATAGTGATGTCAAGTTTCATGCCATCATTTACTAGAATTATAAGGCTTAACAACATTAGTGTGGTTTATGATCAACATCATACTAGTATTTCAGCATTAGAGGAGGTTTATCTTCATCCTTGATATTAGAATTTTTTTTCTACTTAAGAAGGGCTTACGTAACTTGCTTGACCATTAGGGTTTCACCCTATGGTGTGATATTCATACTCAACTTAGAAGCATACATTGATAAGGATCAAAGTTACGAACTATATTTCTGATCATATACCCTATGATCCAAAAATATCTTTATATCAAGTACATGAGTTCAACTTTCTATGTCTGGCATGTATTATGTGAAGGGAAAAAGAGAATATACTAAGTTTAGCCCATGATCTCAGCATCATATCTTTCATGTTTCATATGAAGGGGAAGAGAATATTTTAAAGTCAAACTTATCATGATTTCAATCTTGGGTACTACATGTATTATATAGGGAGGAAAATATAGAATAGGTCAAGCTTATACGAGTGACTCCTCATATCTAAATCATCTATATAGCTCAAGTGAGGTTTCTATCATCATATATTAAGAAAGAGAAGAAGAAGAAGGGAGAACATGTATTTTGAGTATCTTTTGCACAAAGCATCATACTCTCATAACTAGAGTTCATATATTACCTCACTTGCAACTAATGATGAGATCCACAAAATATGTCACTCAAGCTAGGACCTAACTTAGCCAAAGGATTGTCTTAATCACACGGGTCATTTGCCCATCCTTTTCTTTTACCCAATTCTCACATATAGATTTGAATCACGCATAAGGACTCAACTCAACACTCAAGAGTAATCTAGTATAGGACACATTTTTTTAACACTTATCTCATATATTGGAGGCTAGGTCCTATGACCTTCTCCCTGAGGGTCTTACTCTCTCTAGAGTTCACCACATATCTCATCCTGCTACTAGACATCCTCCTTGTATAAGAGCTTGAGGCTCATGCATACTCATCTCTATCTTAACTTAGCTTATCTTAAGTAGGAAAAGGGAATATACTTTCATCATCATGACTTAGCATAGATCCTATAAGAGTGGATTCAGCTCATATACAACTCAAATCTTAATAAGGAAACTTATACCATCATGGATTAAAGTTAGATAATATTCTATATGCTTATTTCCTTCATCTTTCTTTTGTCTATCTATCTATCTATCTATCTATCTATCACATAACCTTATGAGGCTCTAGACTTCTAATATAGATCTATTCTCTCTTCTAGACTGATGTCACTCCCTTTCACTTAGATTGCATGAACACCCACTACTCTCTTGTGTGAGGGACACATTTTTATATTTACATATATCTAATAAAATATTATATAGTTTTTCTCTGAGAAAGAAGGCGTCAGAAAAAAATGTCGAGGTGCGAACCGATTGGGAAATAAAACCAAACTAGCAAACTCGAGTGTCCAACACACAGTAGATAGACTGGTGCCATGTAACCTAGTGAAATGGTGAGAACATGGTGTATACTAGTGTAGCTACCCCATACATATGAGCTCTATATGGAAAGGGTCTCACACACTTGTCTATACCTAGTTCTCGAACATCTAGGTTCTAACCTAGAGGCTAAGTCAGACCTTATTCCTATAGAACTACTTACTAGGTTTCTAGGGTTTAAAGTGAAGGGTGAAATTATGTTTTATGTTTCATGGTGAGCAATTGCTAGGTGTAGCTATTGTTCATGCTCTGATACCAATTGTAACGTCCCCATATTTTTACCTTCTCAAAACCTCATGGAGATGAGAAAATGAAATCCGAAAATGTTAAGCAATTGTATCAAAGTGCGTTGCGGAAGCAATATGCACATACATGAACGTACAACATAACATACACCATAACACATCTCAACATTCAACATGTACATTATTACAACATGATTTACAATTGTATATTGAAAGAGAATTTTTACACAAGTCTAACATGTATGCTAACCAGGATCCTAGACAATAGGTAACCTAAACAACTTTCTCACACCCTATTCTTTTTCTCCCATGCTATCTATGAACCTAAAACATACATGAAACAAATGAATCAACAAAATTCGGTACGTGGTAAAAGATACACCAGTAAGGTTGCATAAAGGAAAATACTTGAAGACGGAAGAAAGAGAGAAAAACCATTTCTTAAGGCAAAAATCAGGTAAACATCCTTTTTATTACATTTATTTGATGTGGTTGTACTACACTTATCTGCACTTGACTTACATCCAGTATGGGAAAAAATTATATCATCATACATCTAACATGGGCCAAAGCATCATACATCCATGTTAGGCAACATACATCCATACCGGGCTAGGTGCACTAGTAGCTACAACCCATCCATATCCTTTTGTGTTATATTAGATTTTGGCAAAGTATAACTCATAACAGTTCAACCAAGCAATGAATATCCAAATAATAGCATTCATGATATTACATATCATAAGCAACCAAGAAATCTAGTCTTATAGTTATAAGACCATGTACCTGAGTTCAAAGATTCCTTATACATCCAAGATCATCTACAACTTTGTCCATGACCTGATTAATAACAATTAATCATCATTAATACAATGTTCACCATTATTAATGATATTTAGGTCCAAATTAAGATTTGGACAAATCTAGGTTCAAATAGCCTAGACTTGTGTCTAATATTTTTCTACTGATCAGGAGGTCATTCTAGGGGTCTGGTTCAAATTTCATAATTTTCCAGTGATAGGTCTATTTTATAGAATTAAAATGAGTTTAAAATCATCTACTTGGTCATTAATGAAGAAAGACATATTTTTTGACATTATAATCAGATCTGAGTCCACCTATAATTTATAAATGATTCTGGGGTTTAAATATAGTTTTATGAGAATTTATATCATCTGGATGGTATTTATTCTAATTATATGAGGCCCATAAAGGAACATTATAAATAAATTAAATATGACCAACAAATATATCTTAAAAGTCTGATCTAAAGTTTTCATGAGAAAGAGGTCATTATTCTAAGTCCAGTAGTATTTTTCGGGCATTTATAGGCCAATGAAGCTATTTTTAAACATATTTCTAAGGTCTGATCTAAAACTGGTAATTTAGTAGGAATTTACCTTTCAAGATTAACAGTGATTGTTGGATCTCTCCCCTGGTGGCCTAGATCTGTGCCACGTTGCCCTCAGCCTTCTCTGGCTACCTGCTACCATGGCCGCCGGTTTGGACTGGATGAACCAGACAACTAATTGGCCTGACAATCTGACTCCCCCTTCCTCTCCTCGCACACGACCCATATTACACAAGGGATTCTGATGATCTATTCTTTCATAAAGAAGATGCCACCACAATGGCAGATCTCCAGTGAGAAAAGGAGTGAAATCCTGGCCTCCACCTTCAGAACCCAAACCAGCTAGAACTTCTATGCCTTTAATTCCTATGATCAGGCACATCATCAAAGGTTGGCGAGGCTCCAAGCTCAGTCTCGGTCAGCTTTCTCCCCTCCTCCGTGAACAGGGTCTTCGGTGAGCAATGGTCCAAGGTCACGACCTTCATTTCCCAAAATATCTGCTACCAGAAGCTCTGGATTGCTTCACGGGTCTGAGGTGGCTAGGCCATGATGGCTTACTATCCTTAAAGCTCTGGCTCGGTCTAGTAGGTGCAGGTAATGGCGGCGCTCGCTAGGCTAGGTTGGGCATCCACAAAAGCGCCCCTTTCTCCTTCACTCGAAGAGATGGACACTTGCACATGATCTTCAGGAACTCGAGAGCACCACAAGGAAACAGTGAGGAGGCACAAACCATCCCCTCCAAGAACCTCCATTGACTTCAACCAGGATGAGATCAGGAGTACCATCTGGGGCTTCTCACAACAAAGACAATCCGTCATTATCATCCCCACGATCTTGGACTTATTTCCCCCAAAGTTGTCCTCTCCGCTTCGGCCCTCTGTTTCATTTCTTCTACTTCTGTGAGTAGAGAGGGGGAAGGAGTGGGGAGCACGGGGTCTCTAGTTTGGCTGCTGTTGGGGCTATGATGGGTCTATCTGCATCTCGCCCCAGGCTAAGTCCAACGATGCAGCTAGAAAGGTGCATGGTTATGTGATCTAGGTGAACTGAGTCTAACTCCCCGACTAGAAACTCACATTTATCGGAGGTTTCTATGGTAGGCGCTTGGGAGCACTTGGTTTCCTGGTCCTCCTTCATCCCGTATCTATTGGGGGTTGAAGATGAGTAAATAGTCGTATGATCCTCCGTGGTGGTGGCTGGGATCTTACCATCTCGACAGGCTGTGGGCATGCCTAAACAAAGGGGTAGGCCAGCATGATTCAAGTTATCACGGATAATAAACCAAATAACTAAAAGACTAAGGTTACACCACATATATTTCATTAATGTCCTCAACTTCAAACAATCATATTTCTTAATAGCAATATCTAAACATCTTGAAATGTTTGACTTACTAAAGTATCTTATATCAAAGTTTGAGATTCAAAATTCATTATTGGTCATGCAAATAAATTCTTCAAAGAACCTTATAATTTGGTGTACAAACCTTGAATTCAATTCGAATAATCATCAAATCTTGATCCTACATGTCCATAAACATGTGTTATGATACTAACATACCTCAAGGATCATTAATTGGCTACTTGAGTTTGTTGTGACTACTAATTAGAACTTTTAGCCTCATAAGTACCCAAGCTCACTAATAAAAGTTATTCATTATAATTGAACTCAACTTGGTCTGGTAATCATCAATTGCATATCTAGTTATTTTGGGGTGAAAAGAGCTAATAATTAAATAACCAATTCCTCAATCCGGGATCAATCATCTAAATGAAACACATGGTCTTAAAATACTATATTGGTTATTAGAGCCCTAAAATATGGGTTATCACAGGACTACTATTACCATCTTTCATAATCCTTTTGTCACATATATCCAAATTGAGCTGCATGCATGAACACATCATCCTCATTTTGTTATATTTAAATTCCTTGATTTTCAAGTAGACTAAGATACATATGAGCTCAATATCATATACTGACTCACATAGAAATGGTCATGCATTTCTCTAGACTCACTAATCAAGAGACCTTAGATATCACTCCCGTTATATGGGAGGGAAAAATTCCTTCTGCTCCTTCTACATCACTTTGTGTAGCATGATTCTCGTCACACACAGTCATTATCTTTATGGCAGCCTTTTTCAAGATCATGTTAGGAAGTGTCAAAGCATGATGATTGTCATGTCACCATTGCATTGACTTTAGGTCGAAGGACCGCATCACCAATGTCACACTTGAGAGTTGATTATTGTTATCATATTATAGTCCATAAATTTCTCTCGAGTTGGGTTTGTCCAGTATACTTGTTCTCTAACAAGTACCAATGTGTATGACTTGATATCCAATAAATGTGACCCATGAGACATGGTCATTAGTCACCACACATACTAGTATGATATATATTATTATTGTCCAATCCACAATAATAGTTGACTAGGGATATTTTAAGAATATTATTCTTAACATCCATTTTATGTCATGTTCAAGTCACACATTTGAAGTCCCATGGATTTGAACCAATTATTCTAAGAACATTTTTATGTATATTAATATCAAAATTATTAAATGTGCATCGATAATTTTAAATATACTTTATTATCAAAAGTAAAGTATAAAATAACTCTATAGTCATCATCTTATGATTGGATTCTAGGGCATATTGACCAACAATCTTTCACTTGCACTGAAGTCAATCACTCACCTACCTATATCAAGTGATATGACCATCATGCTTGTACTGTGATAATGCATTTGTCAGGGATCGACAATATTGCTCTCTATAGGAAGCCTACTAATCTTCACATGTCCTTTCTTAACGATCCCTCATATGAGATGGAAGCGTTGAAGAATATACTTAGAACACTAATGTGATCTGGTTTCTTAACTTGTGTGATAGCCTCATTGTTTTCATAGTATAGTTCTACAACATCAACTATGTTGGGAACAACTCTAAGTTTGGCGATGAACTTCTTCATCCATATAGCCTCCTTTGCATCATCTAATGTAGCAATATATTCAGCTTCTATTGTAGAATCATCTATTGTTGCTTGCTTGGAACTCTTCTATCTAACAATACCATCATTAAGGAAAAACACATAACTAAATTGTGATTGATAATCATCCTTATTGTTTTGGAAGCTACATCATTGTAACCCCTTACAGACAAGTCTTGCTCACCTTTGTATATCACAAAATCATCCTTAGTTCTTCTCAAGTACTTAAGGATGTTCTTCACTGTAGTCTAGTGACCTTTACCTAGTTTCCCTAATATCCGTTCATCAAGCCCAAGGCATATGAGATGTCTACAAGTGTAAATAATAATGCATACATGATAGATCCAATTGAGCAATCATATAAAATCTTACTCATGTGGTCCCTTTCTTCTAAATATATGGAACAATTATCCCTAGAAATACTTATCCCATGAGACATGACTAAGTTCACTTTCTTAGACTCTTGCACGCTGAATTGTTTCAACAATTTGTCACTGAATGTACTTTGACTTAAGACAAGAAGCCTTCTACATATATCTCTATACATCTTGACACCTAGAATATAGGTGGCTTCTCCTAAGCCTTTCATTGAGAAACTATTTCCCAACCACATCTTCACCTTTTGTAGAGAGGGAATATCATTTCACATTAGTAGTTTATCATCCACATACAATATGAGGAATACTACAATGCTCCCACTAACCTTCTTGTAAACACAATGTTTTCCTTCATACTTGATGACGCCAAACTCTTTGACCAATTCATCAAAATGAACATTCCATCTTCTAGAAGCTTGCTTCAATGAATAGATTTACCTTTGCATCTTACATACCTTTCAAACATCCTTTGGAGATTCAAAACCCTTGAGTTGTGTCATATACACATCCTAAAGGAGATTCTCATAAAGGAATTTAGTTTTGAAATCCATCTACCACATGTCATAGTCTTGGTATGCTATAATGACAAGCATGATCCTAACAGACTTGACCATGGTGACTAGTGAGAAAGTTTCACCATAGTTAACATCTTGAACTTGTTTGAAGCCTTTAGCCACTAGTTTCCCTTTATAGGTCTAGACATTTCCATCCATGTATGTCTTCTTCTTGAAGATCCACTTGCACCTGATGGGTTTTTGATGTACGTCATATTGCACTGACAAATTCATTAGGGGTAAAATCTCTAGAGTTTACCTAAACAAGTACAATAATTACCATCCACATGCAGACATATCTTATTGTTGTACAATTTAGGATCAAACCTAAAGGACAATATTTTTAAGAATTATCTAATTAAGGTAACCATGCAAGAACTAGTATTTCACACAAGATTTGGATGGTTTATTATACTAAGGTGCAAGGAATAAAATGGTTGAATTGAAGGTTGGTTTATCAGATGATGGGAATACTAGGGCTGAATGATTTTCACAACTAATACCTTTAACCCGCTCTCTCATTTCATCATGTTAAGTATGAACATTTATATGTTGAGGCCAGGAAAACCCCCCTTTTAGCATTAGGATTAAAACCCAAACATACATCACTCTGAGCTCATCATCGCATTATATAGATATTATACATATCTCACCTTAGAAAACACCTAAACACTAGAGACACCCCTATGCGTTCGTCAAGGATGATCTAGAATTATTGTTCTTCCTTCCTTGTGAACTATATCAATTGAAGCATAGAGGGAGCAAAAAATTGATGGAGGAAGAGGCCATAAACTGATGGAAGGAGGTGTTATCCTTCAAAACTCCTTCGAGTTCAGAAGCTATGCGACTTGGTGGAGGTGGAGGGGTCTTTGATTGTCATTCACAAACTGATGGAAGGATTGAAGGTAGATGGAGGTTGAAGTTTAGGAGATACCACAACAGCCTTGTGGTGTAAAACATCAGATTCCTTTCATGTAGGTCTTAGTCATATATTCATAGGTGTATAGTAGAGTTTGGAACCCTCCAAGATGACATTGAGTGAAGTATCGACTGTAATGGATGTGAAGAGTCAGCGGCAACATGAGGCAAATGATGGGTCATTGGTTTGTAGCAACTCCATCGGTAGACGAGGAGTTTTTGTAGCATTTAGTATATCCACCGATAGGCTAATAATTTTAGAACACCCATCAGAAGAGAGTACAGATGCTCCACCAAAAGGTGTAGTAGTACCTTCGATTGATGATGTAGAGTGGAAATTGGTTGGAAGGTGTAGGTATTCCATCAGTAGGTGGACACTGCACTTCCATTAGAAGAGGTGAGCAGAAGAACCATCAACAACTGGAGCAGTACTTCCTTTGGAAGGCTAGGTTGAGATCCCTTCAGAAGGTACAATAGAGTTATAATCCGAGTATAGAATTAGAAGAGTCTTCAAAAGGTAGAATGTAACCAACCATCAAAAGGTGAGATCAGGTGTTCCTTCAAAAAGTTGAATGTAGATCAACCATAAGAAGCCAACCATCAGTAGTGAGAGCTAGTCTTCTTTCAATTGTCAATAGAAAGAAGGGCATAGTTGTGTAAACTAATGGCTAGTTAGACCCAATGCAGACTGATGGATTGGAAGATGGACATAAACCAAAGGTTTGGCATAAATAAGCTCATCCTGGGGGGTACTGGCATAAGTTCGATGGTCTATTCTGATGGATCATCTTATGATGGAAGAGCAAAACAAAGGAAACCAATGGCTTAACAAGTATAATACAATCTTATGGTTTAACTAACTACTGAAGGAATAAATCATAGAAAATATGGTCCATTTATTCAAAAGTTTCTTGGAGTCGGTTAAAAGGATCACTACCTCCTATACTCCTACCATGCAATGAAGCTTAAGCCTTCCTTGGAAATTCCTATAAATTACATAAAACTTTAGAACACAAAAATGTAAGCTAGTTTTGAAGTGAAATGATGGAAATGAATGCAAAACTATGCTAAAAATATAACTAAATCTAGGATTAATATGCATTCATCAATTTAGCCCATCAGGTGGTTCTGCCAAGGTCCATACCTTGATGGAATACATGGAATTAATTTTGAATCTCATGGACTCAAGAAATTTACCAGATTTTGATCCCTCCATAGATTCCTTATAGTTGGTTGTCTCATCTTCATCCATAAACAACACCTCACCATCTTGAGTCACAAGAAATCCAAATCTCTCATGCTCATGGAAAGTCCTACTGGATCTATGAGGTTCCTATGTTTGTTGAGGGGACAACTATCCAAAACTTTTGGTGCCTCCTTATGTTCTTTTATAGGTTAAATGTCATTTTTTGTACCTCAAAATTCTTCAAATTCTATTTTCCTCCCATTGGTATTTATAGATATGAACTCCTTCACTAAGTAGGTACCAATTCCATCAACAAATACTTTGTTCTAGGAAGGAATATATAAGTGGTATCCTTTTGTTTCCTTAGGATACCCAAACAATACACATCAGATTTTGGTCCCAATTTCTTAGCAAATGAATGCTTAACATAAGATTCACAACCCAAAACCTTCATAAAAGACATGTTGAGAGCCTTCACGGTCCATATCTCACATAATGTCTTTGGAATTGATTTAGAGGGAATGTGGTTAAGTGTAAACATGACGTTTCTAGATAATTTCCCAAAGTGAATCAAGAAGTTTGGCTTGGCTCAACATGGATCGTACCATGTACAAAAACATGTGATTCCTTCTCTCTAAAACACTATTATGTTGTGGCATTCTTGGCGGAGTCAATTGTGATACAATACCACACTTCTTGAGAAGGTCATCAAACTCTTGACTCAAATATTCACCACCTTGATCAGATCAAAGCATTTTAATTTCCTTGTCATACTGAATATCTTGAACTTTTCAAAATATTCTCATTTTGTGTTTCATGTGATATACATATCCATATCTACCGAAATCATCAATAAATGTTATGAAGTATTGATACCCTCATTTGTTTGTTGAGATAAAAGGACAACATACATCAATATGCATTGTTGGTATGTAAGCCTAGAGAGCCAATCATATGTTGATTGTAGTGTCATATCTTGTAAACTTTGATTAATAATAAAGGCAATCATCTATATGTTTGTTCAATTGTGGGATAATGATATAACACAATAGATGTCTAAAGAATGATGTTGTATGTCTTTCGGTTGATGAACTGAATAGTGAGATCAAACATATGATAAGAGTACATACATTATTTTTATGTCCCTAGTTGGATGTTATTGTGGAAGCTGATAGACAACAATAACACATAAGACTAGAGTATGTGTTGGTTGATGACATAATCTCATTAGCCATGATATGTGATAGCAAACCAAAGACATAGGTAGTTGTTGGAGACCGACGTATCAGACAAATCCACCTTGAGAGTGATGCATAGAAACCATTGGATGGTAGTCAAAATCTAATCTTATAGTGATGGTGGTGGTTGTGGTTCTTAGACCTAAAATCACTACACTCATCACATGTCATTCGATGTACTTTGACATCATCTAACATGACCTTGAATAAGGGCTACCGTAAAGTGATTATAAGACCCTTGACCTAAATTTTGGGTTAGCCTATTTGTTTTTCCTAAGTAAGTTTCTTAGAACCTTTCTCTAATATTTTTATATGTAATTATGGGTTGTGCCGAGCCTAAATTTTCAAGTTTGAGATATTTTGGATGATGTTTGTTTCTTTGTGTAATTGTTTTGGTGCAAATTGGAATTTACCCAAATTAAGGGGTTGATGTGCAGTTTGTCACCTATAGAGTGTATCTTCCATCTCTTGGCATCATCTAGAGGAGAGGAAAAGGTGGGCACTTTGTTTGCATCTTGTGTGAATGGTGGCATCCTTGAGTAGTGATTAGGGTTTCTTAGGGTGATATGTGTGTGCC
This sequence comes from Alisma plantago-aquatica, assembly GCA_963693085.1. Taxonomy (NCBI): domain Eukaryota; kingdom Viridiplantae; phylum Streptophyta; class Magnoliopsida; order Alismatales; family Alismataceae; genus Alisma; species Alisma plantago-aquatica. The sequence continues at coordinate 977,343,025 of OY856413.1, read as the reverse complement.
TTGACCCAAGTGTGCATGGTGTGTTGTCTTGGGCTGGTGGAGCCGCACCCTTGGTGGGTGTCCAAGAGGCCGAAACCCAACCTAGAGTATATCACCATGCCTTGCATGTTGGCCTTTTTGGGTGGACAAGTGTCCCCCCCTAGACGCCTAAGGTGATGACACCTCTCCTTTGACCTTTCTCTCTTCCCACAAGTATATGGTCTCTTTCCCCTTCACACAAGTGAAACCTTTCAACCATTCTTGTTTCCCTTTTCCTATTGGACGACCTTAGAGCCTAGAGGATCAAGAAGAAGTCCCCTTGGAGCCTTGGTGATTGGATACCTATCTTGTGGTGGTTCTTTGTTCATCTTCTACCTTGGTAAGTTATTCTTCCTTGGTGACGTTTCCCTTGTGTTCGCCTCTCCATATTCTTCACTTCTCTCATCCATAGATCATGCCTTTGTGTGAGAGATGTTCTTAAAGAAAGAACCCTCATCTCTCAGGTCATAGACCATGTCGAGATGAAGTTCCCTTCTTTCTTTTCTTTCTTCCTCTTCTTTGGAATCGGCTAGAGTTTATCTTTCTTTTCCTTTTCTTGGGCTATTTTAACCTTGACATATTCTTCTCTTGGAGGTGTTGTTGTGACCGAGATTGGGACCTTTGGTGGATCTTCTTCGACATTTGGATCGTGTGCTAGGAACTTTGATCTTGGAGCTTGAGTCCTTGGTGGTGATCTTCCTAAGGCGGGTTATATAACCCTCAACCTCTCTATTATTACACTCTTTACTTATGCATGCATACATTTCCTTTCTCTAAAACCATTTCCCCCAACAAGTCAATACTTGATGATGATCTTATGAACTATTTTGGTGATGGAAGTCTTACTTGGTTGTAGGAAATCTAAAACCCAGTTTGGAGTTATCTCATCTGTTTGTGGTGTGGAGCATCACAGTGATGCTTGGATACATTGTGTCCCATAAGGAATGACTATTAGTGATGTACATGGGATTTGTCCCTACTACTGGAGTTGATATCCTATCCACTTGATAAATGAGACCAAGAAATGTATGGTCATTGATGCAGGGGTTTTGAGTCATTTTTATAGACTGGTTTTGCATACATTTTATGTGTATTTTGATCATATTTGTGATTAATATCGCATGATTCACTACCTTTAGTCTATAATCTCATATTGCATCAAATTTACCTTGTTTCATCTTATTCTATATAAAAGATCATATTTGTTGGATTTGATTGGTGTTCTTCTTTTCATTTCAGGCAATTCTGATAACTGAATACATCGATACCATCGACGGATGGTCAATACCATCGACCTGGTCATAGTGCATTGCTGGAGAAGAGAAACCAGAAGTTGATACCATTGACGGGACTATCGATGGTATCGAGAGAGCATCAGCAAGCCAGATTTCCAGATGTCGATACTATCGACCCAAAGTCAATACTATCGACATCGCTTCAGTAAAATCAGCTTCAGCATTGGATTCTAGAGAAAAGCGACACCTAAGGCGTCGATACCATCGACACACAGTCGATGGTATCGAGGCAACATTAGAGAGAACCCAAGAATCGCGCAAGCACCGGTGCCTTATGTAGGTCGATACCATCGACCCGCTCGATGGTATCGACACAGTCAGATCAGGTTTTGCTAAAGATTGTGTCTAATGGTATGGTGGTGATATTTTGGCAACCTAAAGTGGTGCATATACCTAATTACGGCGGCCCTAAGCAATCGATCACGTCCGGAGCCATTGCACAAGTCTCGAGGAGGAGAGGGAGAGAAGAACGGAGCCTAGAGCCACACCCCAATCGTTCTCAGAGCCGCAGAAGGAGTTTCCCACTGCCGAAAGGTTGTAGATTGCTCATCCTACACTGGGGAACGACCAGATCTCCTCTGTTCAGGGGTTTACATCACATCTATTCACGTCTTCCATATGTTTTCCCTTTCTCTCATCATGTCTTTCATTGAGATGAACATGCATGGCTAATCTGCTTTATCTTTAGGACTGGGACTAGCCTGGGTAATCGTTGTATGATAGTTTTGACATAATTATCATAATTTGTCTCTAAAATCCGTGGTATGATTGCATTTTCTCCATTATATCATTATGATTGATCACCAAAATGATAATTTAATACCTTTAATTACTTTGAAAGAAGAATTAATGGTTTAAAAGAGACAGATATCACATTAACTAATAAATCCTTTGAACAAGGTGATGTACAGTTAATGGTGGAAACCCAGAGTATGATCTTCATGCACCTAATTTAGGGTATCGATTACTACTACCGTGGAACCGACCTAGATTTAGGTAGTGAATTGTATCGCGACAGCGAACAATTCTGACTACAGGCCACTACCCGGAGTAGGAGACAAATTAGGATAATTGAGTAGGAATTAGTACAACAAGAAACTACGGTGAAACCGCAATCCTAAAGATTCCATCTTTAATTGATTAAACCAACCATTTAATCGATTATTTTGCTTTCTTTTATTTTTCAATCAACTCTCAAACCATTTTAATCGGTCTAGCTGATTGCGAACAGTTAGTAGTAGTCTACCAAAAATCCATTCCTTGAGTTCAACTCGGGCCTCACAAAGGCCTATATTACTTTGGCGCGTGCACTTGCGTTTTATGCACAGTAAATTCATGTCAAGTTTTTGGCGCCATTACCGGGGAACGACAATTTTAGGCACTACGAGGGCTGCAAGCGGCCACTCTAGGCCACATTTTTTTTTAAATTTTAAATTCTGGAAATTAATCGTCTATCTTTTATAATCAGTAATCATCTAGCACTGTGCCTAATTAAATTTATTACTGTAGCACAAACTACACACAATCATTGCCAGAGGTCCCATTTTTGGGATCAGACTACGAGGAGAATGATACCCAAAATCAACTCGAGAATGAGAATTCAGATTCTGAACCCGAAGCAATGGTTGAGGAACAAACAATTTGGGAGAAAATCAAGGCATCGTCCTCTTCTGCATCTAAGGGGCCAATAAAGAAGCAGGCCATCAACATTCCTAACTACAAAATTGACCCAGGCCTAATCAATTTTGTCAAGTCTAATGTGTTTCACGGGCTCAAAAATGAAGATCCGGTGACCCACATAAGCCAATTTGTGGAGAACTGTGATATGGTCAAGATAGACCAATTTCCATAAGAGATTCTCTACTTGAAGTTATTTCCCAGTTCTCTAGCGGGAAATGCTCGAGAATGGTACATAATCTAGATGATGAGTATGTGGAATCTTGGGACCACATGGTTGAAGTTTTCTTCAAGAGATTTTTCTCGCCTGAGAAGACAAATGATCTCATAAGAAAAATCCATAAATTTAGTCAGAAAGCTAGTGAAACATATTCCGAGACATGGGAGAGATTCCAGATAATGCTGAGGAGATGCCCACATCATGGGCTGGACAAAGAAAAGTAGGTCAAAATTTTTTATTTTGCTCTTTCTGAGCATTATAGAAGTAATCTAGATTCAGTAGGATCGGAGTTCTTCCTGAATAAAACTGATACAAGGTGTTGGGAAATTCTAAAAAACATGGCTAAAAAGTAGTCATGGGGTGATAGATATGCTCCAGAACAAGTTAAGGTTGCAAGAGATGCCAAAGCCATCAACGAACTCAATGAAAAGATGGACCTAATTGCTAAAAGGCTACTTGCACAAGAGGAGGAAACGGATGAAGATGCGTAAGTTAAATACATGCATCAACAACAAGGGTACATGAATCATGATTACTCTTGGAGGAAATATAAGAAATTCTCATGGAAGGATCCAAATAATTTTCTCCAGGATCCGGATGCTAAGCCACAACCCACGACAAAGGACAAGAGCAATGATTTACTCAACCAGGTGATAAAGCAGAATCAAGAGCTGATGAGCACCTTTGGTCAACAAATCAAGCAACAAGGGGAGTTTATGAATTAGTTTGGGCAAACTCTGCAAAGTCGTGGGGCTCAAATGAGGACACTTGAGACATCTTTAGCACATATGGCAGCAGAGATTTCAAGTTTAAAGAAACCAACACAACAAGGCTTCCCAGGAAATACAAATGTTCCAGGAGGGAATCAACAAGCCAAAGCAATTCTGTTGAGGAGTGGAAAGAAGACTTTAAACTCTAAGGCCGATGAACCAAGCACACCCCAGCCAGAAGCCACATGTGAGGCCACAGAGGAAGACACAATCACGGAGATAGTGGAGGATGCTACAGAGAATGCCACAAAAGAGCCCATTGCAGAGGAAGAGACTGAAAAGAGGATGCCATATGTGCCACCACATCATAGGGCACAGACCGTCCCAGTTCCTTATCCAAATAGTCTGAAGACAAAGAAGGTGGATGCTCAGTTCAAAAAGTTCCTATATAGTTTTAGGAAACTTTTGGTTAACATCCCTTTATTAGAGGATATTGAGAAGATACCCTCTTATGGTAAGTTTCAGAAGGAAGTAATTACCAAGAAGAGGAAGATTCCTGATACTGAGGTGGTAGTTCTTAAAGAGCAGGTTAGCACCTTTATTTTGGGCACTTTACCACCAAAACGAAAAGATCTGGGCTGCTTCAATATTTCATGCTACATTGGTAAGGTGAAATTTGGCGAAGCATTGTGCGATTCCGGGGCAAGTATAAACTTGATGCCCCTTTCTACTTTCAAGAAACTAGGTCTTAAGGAATCTAGACAAAGCAACATGACAATTCAACTCGCGGATAATTCTGTGGTACGACCATATGGTATTTGTGAGGATGTTTTGGAAAAAGTTGACATATTTGTATTTCCAGCTGATTTTGTAGTATTGGAGATGCAAGATGAGCAAGGGAATGAGCTACTCCTAGGAAGACCCTCCAGGATACTGCAGATATGATACTAGAAATGGGTAGAGGCCGTCTGACATTGGGTATAGAGGATGACAGATTTGAGATGGTTATGCCACTAAGTACAAAACAATCACAGGCAAAGGAGCAATGCCGTATGGTGAAGCACTTTGATCAAAACATTTCTCTTTGTTTAGGGAAGCCATTTCTGGATATGGCTCATGTGATGACTAAGGTAGACAAGGGGACACTGGTCGTGGATATCATGGAACAAACAAAAGTTGTATCTCTTTGTAAAGTTGTGGGTTATCTGAATGATGAAGAGGAGGAAATTCCTCTATCTATGGAGGATGATGCAGTAGCAGTTTCTATGCTTGATTCATATCCGAAACTGCCCCTTGAAGCTTGCCTTGTCAACATCATGCATGATTGGATGAGAAGCATGTCGTTACAAGAATGTGTCAAGATGCTTCAAGTGCTCCCTTGCTATTATGCCAAGCACTATGAGGATCTTGGACTGCTCCCACCACTGCTTCAATCATCATTGATCTATCCACCAGAATTAGAGATGAAGCCACTGCCCCCTCACTTGAAGTATGCCTTCTTAGCTTATGGTGAAAAGCTACCGGTGATTATCTCGACATATCTAAGTTTCGATGAAGAAAAGCAATTGATGATTGTGCTGAAGAACCATCGTGGTGCATTCGGGTGGTCAGGTGATGATATTAAGGGGATTTCCCCTACTCTTTGCCAGCACAAGATTCGACTCAAGGAAGGAGCTAAGTCTGTGATTCAGTCGCAACGTTGACTCAACCCGAGCATGATGGAGGTCGTTAAGAAGGAGGTGATCAAGCTCCTTTCTACATGCATCATCTATGCCATTTCAGACTTGACGTGGGTAAGCTCAACACAGGTAGTCCCTAAGAAGGGGGGATCAATGTAACTCAGAATCTTATGAATGAACCTGTCACCACCCGATTGGTAACCGGGTGGCGAGTATGCATTGATTACTGTCGCCTCAGTTCTTCCACGTTAAAAGACCATTTCCCTCTCCCATTTATTGATCATATTTTAGAGGGGCTGGTTGGCCGCTCTCATTTTTACTTTTTGGACGACTATTCTAGCTATAATTAGATTTCTATAGACCCTAAGGATCAAGAGATGCCCATCTTCACTTGTCCTTATGGGACTTTCACATATCGTCACATGCCGTTTGGGTTATGCAACACACCGGCCACTTTTCAGCGATGTATGCTTGCTATATTTTCTGATATGGTGGAGCGCTGCCTAGAGGTTTTTATGGATGACTTTTCCTTCTATGGTGCATCGTTTGATGAGTGCTTGTATAATTTGGATAAAGTGTTACAAAGATGTGAGGACACACATCTAGTCCTAAATTGGGAAAAGTGTCATATGATGGTTAGTGAAGGAATCATGCTTGGACACAAGGTGTCTAGCAAAGGACTGGAGGTAGATCCAGTAAAAATCGAGGTTATTGCCAAATTACCTCCACCGAATTCGGTGAAGGGAGTGAGGAGTTTCCTTGGTCATGCAGGTTTCTATCGCCGTTTTATCAAAGAATTTTCCAAAATTGCTAAACAATTGTCTGAATTACTTGAGAAGGATTCCGCGTTTGATTTCAATGAGAAATGCATACATGCCTTTAATGTCCTTAAAGAAAAATTAATTTCTGCACCGGTTGTCCAAATGCCAGATTGGACCTAGCCCTTTAAACTTATGTGTGATGCGTCAGATTTTGCTGTAGGGGCTGTTCTTGGGTAGCATTTTGAGAATAAACCCGCAGTGATTTTCTATGCATCTAAAACTTTAAATGATGCACAACTTAATTATACCACCACTGAAAAAGAGCTTCTTGTCGTGGTTTTCGCATTTGAAAAATTTAGGCAATATTTAGTGGGGTCAAAAGTTGTGGTTTGGACGGATCACGCTGCCATCAAATACTTAATGGAAAATAAATATGCCAAGCCTAGATTGATTAGGTGGATCTTTCTCTTGCAAGAGTTTGACATTGAAATTAAAGATAAGGCAGGCATTGAAAATGTGGTTGCGGACCACTTGTCTCGGTTAGAGCGGGTAGATGAGAGAGATATCAATATACCCATTACCGAGACATTTCCCAATGAGAAAATCCTTTCAATAAAATCTAAGGATCTGTGGTTTTCGAATATTTTGAATTATCTTGCATGTAAGGAAATACCGGACGATTGGACTTATCAAGAAAAGAAGATATTTTTCCATTCTTTAAGATATTATTTTTGGGATGACCCCATTTTGTTGAGACAATGCAGGGATGGAATCTTATGTAGGTGTGTACCAGAAGGTGAATATGATAGTGTGCTCATTCACTATCATACACTACCCACTGGCGGTCATCATGTGAGCACAAGGATAGTGGCCAAAGTGTTGGAGAGTGGCCTTTATTGGCCTACACTCTTTCAGGATGCCTATGACTATGTGAAAATATGTGATTCGTGTCAAAGGGCAGGTAACATCTCAAGGTGGAAAGATATGTCCCTCAACGTGTTTCAAGAGGTTGAGGTATTTGATTTATGGGGCATCAATTTCATGGGACCATTTGTGTCCTCAAATTCCAACTTATATATTTTGCTTGTCGTTGATTATGTGTCAAAATGGGTAGAGGCAATACCCACAAGGACTAATGACGCTGTGGTAGTGTGCATGTTTGTAAAGGAATATATTTTTTGCAGGTTTGGTGTGCCATAGATGATTATAAGTGATGGAGGCACCCACTTCACGAACAAGAAATTTGATATACTATTGAGTAAATATGGGGTCAAACACAATGTTGGTACCCCGTATCACCCACAGACGCAAGGCCAAGTCGAGGTTTCCAATTGAGAGATCAAGAAGATATTGGAACGCACAGTGGCATATTCTAGGAAGAATTGGAGTGCACTACTACCAGATTCTTTATGGACATATAGGACCGCCTTTAAAACACCTATAGGCACTATGCCTTTTAGGCTAGTTTACGGGCGGGCTTGTCATCTTCCAGTCGAGTTAGAGCACAAAGCACACTGGGCGTTACAGAAGCTTAATATGATCTATGATGATGTAGGAAAGAAGAGAATGTTAGAGCTCAATGAGTTAGATGATCTTAGTATGAATGCTTATGATAACCATAGGATCCATAAATAATGGACAAAGCAAATCCATGACCGCCACATTCAAATGCGCATTTTCAAAAAGGGTGATCGCGTGTTATTGTTAAACTCGAGATTAAAGTTGCATCCTGGGAAACTAAAATCCCGGTGGAGTGGATATTTTGTGGTGGAAGATGTCAAACCACATGGTGCTATTATGGTGAGAGATGGAGAGCTAACGTTCTTAGTGAATGGTCAAAGATTGAAGCTCTACTATGGGGGGATTACACGAGAAAGGTGCATGAGGCTATACTCATGGCACTTAAGGAAGAATGATGAGCTTGATTGTGTCTATCCTAAGACGTTAAAGTAGGGTTCTTGTTGGGAGGCAACCCAACTATCGATAGTTCACATTTTTCTAGTTATTTTATTTTCTATCATGTTTTCAAGTTAGTTTTGGTTAATTTCATTTTTAGTGTAAAAATGATACCCTAATAAGTTTTCTCAGTGTGCAGTACTGTTTAAAAGTCGATACCATCGACCACAATGTCGATGGTAGTGATGTGGGTGCAGGAAAGAGGCTACAAAAAAAATTTCTAAGTCGATACCATCGACGTCCTCGTCGATGGTATCGACCTACCATCAGCGACATTAGAAAAAAAAAGAGCACTGGATTGATAGTATCGACCAAGAATTTGATGCTTGCGAGATCCCTGAAGATTTTTAGGGAAATCCGTCTCAGTAAAGTCGATACCATCGACATCCCTGTCGATGGTATCGACACGGCAGCAGTGAGGAAGCGGTGCCTGAGCCTCATGAGGGTATTTGAAATAGGAAGGGTCGATACCATCTGTAACAACCCTGACCTGGGTTATGAGGTAACCCTATTTATTTTGGATAATAAAGTTGCTTAGAACTTTAATATAATCCTCTAAGGTGTTTTGTTATCATGTGACACACTCATGTTTCAAGTTTGGTCCCGATTGAATGTTGTTTGAGCAATTTTCCTTTGTTTTGGACCAAAGTGCAGTTTACCCAAATTGAGGGGATATAATGCAAAATGTCACATGTTGAACATGCCTAATGTGTTGTATCATCATTATTGAGAGAATGATGCAAGGTGGTGGCTTGTGGAAAGCCTAAATTCCAAGTTTGAACTTGTTTGAACAATGCTGGTACCTTATGCACCAATTTTGGTACAAATTGTAATTTACCCAAAATGTGGGGTTGATATGCAAATTACCACCTCTAGAGTGTTTCTATTTTCTCTATATATCATTTATAGGAGAGAGAATGAATGATACACCATGTTTGATTCCATTATGAATGATGGTAATCTTGGTGATGAAATGACCAAGAAAAAGGGTTGAATTTGGAAGCTTAACTTGAGTTGTATCAAGTTGAAAAGCTTATATATGAGTGCCTATCGGCCATGGAGCCCAAGGAGGTGTTCCAAATCGGTTGTGAACTCTTTTCAAAGTCCATATCGTTCAAAGCACCTCAAGGAGGTGAGGTATGACGGCCAACAAGTTTCCTTAGAAAAAGTGTATCGGCTTGACATAAAATAGTGATTAAACCTAGATGACTTATCCAAATGGATAAGCAATGGACGAATTTGCATCTTTAGATGATACTCAACCTTTTTGCATGTCAAGATAAATGTTTATGCATGCATGGACACGTGTCACCCGTGCATGACACATGGCACCTACTAGCTCAAAATGTTGGCACCTCATTTTTTGCCTTTCTTCATGATCAACAAGTATATATACCCCTAGTTTCACCCCTTGGTGCAATTTTGCGACCCTTACCACCCTCCTACCCTAAGGTATCGTGCATATAGCTCCCATATCGTGAAGGGATGCTGTGGTATCGTGCATGGGCCTTGGGGTATCGCCCATGGCAAGACCATATCGCCCAAGTAGGTGATATCGGCTATATAGGGTGATATCGGCCATAGAGTGAAGTGTTTTGACTCCAAGTGAGTGCCATATCGTGCAAGTGAGTATAATATAGTGCAATAGGGGTGGCATGTCGTGAAATAGCACAATGGTATCATGCATAGGCCTGGTATATCATCCATAGCAAGTATATCGGCCATACCATGTTGATATTGCTCATAGCAAGTTGATATCAGCCAATTGAAGTGATTTTGGCCACAAGTGAGGGGGTATCGGCCACAAGCATAGTTGTGTCGGCCAAGAGGAAGTCCATATCGCCCAAGAGTGGTAGGGTGTCGTCCAAGGAGCTAAGGAACTCAAAACGTAACCCTAAGGTAAGATATAGTTGTCTTCAAGCTTGAATTGAAGCATGGGATTAGGGTTATGATCTACCTTTCTTTTCTTCTTCACCAATTGCTTATCCATGGTGATTCCTTGTATATGAAGGAGTTTTGAACGAGCCTTGGACCTTTGATAAAGTCATCTTCAACCTTAGGAACATGGATCTTTGGACCTTGAAGCTTTGAAGTGGTTCTTAAGGCGGGTTATATAACTTGAACTCAATCATGTTATTATTCATCACCTAAATTGTTGTATTTAATGATCTACTTTTAATTCCAAAATTTCATGAAATAGTTGATGAAATTATGAGTTCTAGTAGTTTCTTAGACCTATTGAATTGAACTATAATAGTTAGAATAAAGGTCTAGAGCTTGAAGATTGTGATATCACCTTATAAAAGTGATATCGGGTGCATGCACATAAGCAAGCACCTCTAACCCGATATGATGATGCACCTATTTCACTAAAATGATATGAATAGGTTTTTAAACCTTATTGAACTATATGGGGGTGTAGTATACACCTCTTTCAAGATAGGAAGTCTATTATAAACTCCATGCACGATACAAGGTCAATTGTATACTTGTAAGTTGACAAGAAACCCTAAATTGGGTAACCCGATATAAGTGAAGAGTAACAAGTGCTATTGCATGATATGATCATATGATACATCATTGATACTTAGTATCATGAGGCCTAAATGACCTTGTATGACATGGTTGCACGACAGGGTTGCACGATACACAACCCTAAACAATATGGTAACCCTAAACCATCATGGCTAACCCTAGATGGTGACTAGACGATAGGGTGATTGAATGTACTTCTAGCCCAACGTGGTGATGGGTTGATACCTCATAAGTATCATGGGCGACACATACATATATCTTGTTCCCGATATGAGGTCAAGAAGGTACCTCATGCCCGATATGGAGACAAGTGAAAATCCTATCCCGATATGGTGAGTGTCTATACACCTACAACCCGATATGGTGAACATATGCACATGATTTAACCCTATACACCTTGTAAAGGTAAGGGAAAGACACTCTTAGGAGTGATGAGTGTAACACCAATTAATGGTGTGGATATTACCTTGATAGGTGAAACACCTAGAGTGGTTGATAATGGTTAATCCTATATCAATAATGCCTTAACCCGAGATGAGTTCATATCATTAATGATGGTTGAATAATTCAATTGTGTGACTTATGACCAATACATTACATGATAAATGTGATGAGCTAGTGCATAAAGTATTATGATGGGACATACCCTAATACAAGATAAGTTGATGAACTTAAGTATGTTAAAAGTGATGAGGGAAGTGATACATCAAGACATGATAGATATCACATCCAGTACTTCAAGGTTGATGTATCTTGATGCACCTTAAATCCAATATACTTGGATGAGTAACACATGAAGTGTGTTATGTCAATTATTACATTGAGATGTAATAAGTTTAATGCACTTTGATAAGTGTGGGCTAACATACTTTGAGAAAGGGTTAAGCTAAGTTAATAAAGTCTGATGTAATCATACCCTAGTAAGGATGAGAGAGGAACTCATACCTTGTGTTGATGATTAATTTAATGATAAATGATGAGAATGAATAAGTATGATTGAATACTTATGATATCAATGTTTGCTCCTAGATGTGTGGAGTAATGAATTAGGGTTTGATCATTGATAATATGATCTTGAAAACCAAAATGGTTAATAATGGAAAACCCTAACCCTAATGAAGGGTAATGATATGTAAGAGAAGCCCTAATTGATAAGAAATGGAAAACCCTAACCCTAATGATGGGAGGGTTGTATTTCTCTTATTGCATAAGCCTTGTAAGGCATGTTAGTTACTTGTACAACAAGTATAATGTGTAATGGCCTTGTGAGCCATGTGAATAAAGTTGTTGCCTAGTGAGAGGTGACAAGATGTGTAATGGCCTTGTGAGCCATGTGAATAAGTTGTTGCCTAGTGAGAGGTGACAAGATGTGTAATGGCCTTGTGAGCCATGTGATAGTTTGTTTCCTAGTGAGAGGTGAAAAGATATTTAATGGGCCTTGTGAGCCATGTGAGATGCTTGTATAACAAGTATCATATATACTTTGGTCTGAGGACCCAGAGGTAATAGTTACTTGATAAGTGGTAACAATGTTCAATGATGATCTAAGGGTTTGAATACCTAGATCCAGTAATCATGATAATGATGATGTGAAGGGATGAGAATTCCCAGTCATGTGATTAGGGACTGAGATCCCAAGTATCATGTGTTTAAAAGAATTAGACAAGTACGTGATAGATGCATTACACCTTTCTTTGTAGCATTTGTTGTGTTTGATAAAGATACTTGTTTGATGCTAAAAGAATGATGTAATGCACGTAATATATCACTAGAAACTATAAAACATTGCCCTGACCATAGATCCATCAGTGTCAGAACTTGCTGATGGTGAAACGGGTTGCTCCGCGACATAACTCGGAGTGCATACTTTTGAGTATGTGAGGGCGTAAGTAGGGATGGTACTGTGTGAGCCGATCCCCTTACGATCCCAAAATGAATGGGGATTTGGCTATATGCCATATCCTGGCTCGAGTGTGACTTCAGTCGTAGACTCTGTGTTGAGCACGGTGAACTGGCCCGTGGCTCGGAGTATGGTGCTTATGTCACCATGACTCAGACTGGGGATGGTTGTGTGTAGATGTTTCCCCTAAGAGAGTGCAGTTGACGTTGTAGCTCTAAGCGTGGATGCCTACGTACCCTGGCACAACTTGTTAGCAGTGACACGAGATGTCCTGCATGTGGTCTTGTACTGACCGAGACGGTCTGAGGTCATGGAAACTGGCTCTACCATTGACCTTGTATGGTACCGACTTGCGAGAAGTTTGTGTTCGGTTGGAGATGGTCGGGGTATGCTCCATCTCCTCAGGGCATAAGTGTGATTTGTAAAATATGTTCAGCCATGTAGTATATCTGCTTAAGGGTTTAATACGAGAAACATTGCTTGATGCACAATACAGTTATACATTCTAGTTGATAGATGTTATTTATGTTTCTTTACATTCCTTGCAAAGCAGATAGATGAATTATAATCTACCATGGTAAGATGCAATGTTTTCCTTATGAAAGGAGATTACTTCATTCTGTTCATATAGTGAATTATCCTGCTTGTTAATATAAAAAGAACATCTGCTCAGTTTACAAATGCTTAATCTGTGATAATAATATGGTCGACGGAGAGTTATATCTCTCGCTGGGACAATTACAATTTTCTTACCCCCGTGGGACCCAAATTTTTAGGTGGACGTGCACGAGGAGGGGAAGACCTTTTTGCAGAGGAAGAACAACAGCTGAGGCAGCAGTGACAGTTCAGGTTGAGTGTATTGTCTGTCATGTCTTGTAGATATGAGTCATATGTGTCCTCTCTGTACTCTCAGGTCCTTGGAGTTGGTTCGTACTGGTTTTATGATCAATAAGAGATTTTGGCTTACACGCCTCGAGGTTTTATGTTGCTCATGTATAGTTTGGTAAAACAATTGTTATATGTTATTCTCGAGATGATATGTACCAGATATGTACAATGTGAATAATGATGTATATAAGGTTTTAGACCTTTCAGTAAGAGTTTTCCTTGGAATGGATCTCTTTGAAAAATGGTTTTAATTTTTAGTGATTTTTGTTAATCTGCTATTTATGTTTAATTCTGCTTAATTAGTAACGATTTGATTGTCGGTCATTACACCATCGACCACCTGTCGATGGTATCGATGTGACATGTCACCGATCCGCGAGAAGATATCAATGGAGCCCATCAAATCAAGAAGTCGGTCTGTGGGATGGGTCAATACCATCGGCACATGTCGATAGTATCGACACGTCACCTATCCAGGCCCCCGTATCCAGCAATTGACGGAGCGACAATGACGTCGACTTCAGTTATAAAAGGAGGGATAGTTTCTCATTTCTACTCACACCTTCAGAGCAAATCCCCTCAACTCTTGCGCTGAGTATTACATAGCAACCATAGATCTTCACTGAGCATCTGGCAATCCAGCAATCATCATCGAGCTCTTCATCGACATTGGAGATCATCTTCTCCTATCTATTCCGACCTTCACCAAGCTCCATTCTTATGTCTCTTTTCTTTCATCATGGTGAGGAACGTCGGGTCATCTACCTCACGGGCTGCTCCCATGGAGATTGACACATTCGTGCCACCACCACCGAGATGCATTTCCCGTCTGAGGATTGCCCATCCCTCGACAAATGTGAAGAAAATCATTGACGAGTTGATGAAGCGGCGAATAGAGCCTACCCGATATGTTGATCGGGCTATGATCTATGACCTTGGGTTCGAGGACAACCTCAAATTTATCCTCCATGGTCAAGTTGGGAGGAGGGAAACGACATGGGAGGAAGAAATTCCCTACCACATTAAGGGTCATCCTTTTTTTGGTGAGTGGACAACTTATAAGGAGATCGTGGTGGAGTTCATGGCTTCCCTCGACATCTGTGTTGTGCCCAATGATCTTATCGCTACCGACCACGAGTGGATCAAAGGCCGCATTTCCTTCCGGTTGTTCAACCGCAACTATACGATTACGCTCCACCAATTCAACTCGATCTACAACTGGTGGCACTCACCCGAGTAGTACAGACGACCAGATAATCAGACCGACTATGATGCCATGTTTGTAGATTTGGTAACCACTCTGGCGGGCAAGACGCTTAGTTACCATAATGCAGCCATCGCCGACTTTGAGCATATGTTCGTGCGGGTTTTACACTGTATGCTCTGCATCACCTTCTTTGCTCGAGGCGATCTATCACTGAGAAAATTTCAGGAGACAAATTTATTTTTTCTTCACAAGCTACTGAAGAGGGAGAAGCTCAATTGGGGTGCGTTCTTTTTGACACATGTGATGGCAGTAAAAAGAAGTACCAGATGAGCCCCTATTCACTTTGGGGGGCTGATTACACCACTAGCCATCTACCTGGGGTTAGATCTTTCCACTCTCCCTCCGCTAGTCAGCAAAAACTCTGTCAATCTTGCTCACTTCCTCTGTTCCAATCTTCTCACATTTCGTGATGGCGTGTTATATGCACACTGTCATGTTAACAAAGAATATCAGGCGTGTGCACTTCCAGACCCCGTATTAAACATTTAAGGGGCCCAACAGTTCAGGTGGCCCATTATTGCAGTCAACGATTTAGAAAGTGAAGAAGACGTGGGTAACAATGACGACGGCGATGAGAATGAGGAGGAAGAGGAGACTTTCACTCCTCTTCAGGCATGAGTGGCACCGCGGAAGCAACCACGCTTCTACCCGGGTGCATCATCATCCTCGCAGCCTCTGCCACCACAACCCTCTCCAGAAGGAGAGGATGTCTATTCGATGTAGGGAATGTACTCTATGCTCTCGAGCATCTAGGAGATACAAAAGCAGCACACTGCCTCCTTCACCAATATCCAGGATACCACAAATCACATATTTTTGAATCAACAAGCCATCTTCGAGAATGAACGTCAGTTGTTTGACAATCAACAGCAGGTCTACGACTGATTGGGGAGGATCGAGCAACAACAACAACCGTTTTATGATCATTACTGGAATCAAGGTTACTTTGGGGGCTACCAACAGCCACCACCGATGCCCCCATATGATCCAAACTTTTAGGGGCAATATCCATCTTGGGATCCCAATGCCCCCACAATACCCACCACCTGAGCAGTAAACAATATCACTATTCCACCTACTGAGATTGTTTTTTACTATGAGGCCGTAGTCGAATTCAAGCTTGGGGGGGGAGATGGAACTATTTCTATCTTTTATTTCCTTTTCTTTTATTTTAGCAATTTTCTTAGTTTTTAGGATCCACATGCTATCTAGTGTATCCATGGATGTCTAATGTTAATGTGTCATCTCAATGTTTTTCACATGGGAGTTATGGGTGCCATTATCTAAAATCAGAGCATAATTGAAATTTTTTAAAGAATTTGTAAGTTGAACTTGTTTGAAATTGAGCACTTAACCTATGAAAATAATTGGGTTTGTCAACTTTAAAACATAATATCATAACTGTATAGCCGTATGATTCAAGAAATGTGGACAAACATGGATGTTGAGCCTAAACTGACCAAACGGTAATGGGACTTTAATTGAAAGTGAGAGATAGAAACCCTTTGATTTACTGTTACACAGGTCAGTAAAGAGGGAAATATAATCTATTCCAATGGTTTTGTACATTAGTCTTGTGATCTATCCATTTCATTTCTTTTAATATCCACCATAAGAACTGGAAGCACTTATAGTTTTTCATCTCTTGATTGCATGACATGTAGATAGGATTTCATTACAGCTAGATTTTTCATCTATGCATTCACACATTCTCAAGTGCATGTCATTATAGTTGCATTTTGCATACTCTAGAGCATATAGGACTTTTTGTGCCTTATTTCTTCTGGAAAATAGGAAAAATAGGAAAATTGTTCTATACCCTATGAAAAGTAATTTATAAGGCATCAATGATGTTAACTAAGTGGAAATAAGCTTGAAAATAATAAAAAAAATATTGTGAATGCTCTTCTAGTCAATTGAAAAATGAGGGCTTGAAAAAAAAAGAAAAAAAAGGGAAAAAAAGAGAGGGAGAAAGGAACTTGTTTCACCTACATGTATGCATAAAGAAAAGAGGAATAAACACATAATGAAGTTTTAGTAGTCATTCCATCTCATCTTGAGATGGAATAATAGTGCATGCACCATTCTACCTAAAATTTAGGCATTAGGTCATTTTCATATGGATATGCATCATTTAGGTCATTTTGTTGATTTTGCATGATAAAACTATTTGGTGCTTGTCTTTCTTCCACAACTGCCCATTTCATCCACCCGTTGCTCAAAATGGTAGGCCACCATGATTGTCTCCTAATTATTGTATACTAGGAGATCTTCTTCCATTTAGATGGTAGTTTGGACTTGAGCAATGTAGATAGGAGATCACAAGATGCATTAAGTCTGAACCAGAGGAATTCATTATATCAACTACTTTATTTGGTAGTGTTTGATGATCTTGGGGTGGACATTTCTTATGGATGATCAGTGACACCTCTAGTGTAGTTATCATTTTGTGTTCAGTGAGGGCCGGCATGTGCATGACAGGTGGGAGTCATATGGAGTTGTCTTTTATGCTAATATGTTCTTTAGTTGGCTCTCGCAATTCTATTCTACAGTTTTGTGCTCGAGGACGAGCAATGTTCAAGCTTAGGGGAGTTTGATGTAGGGGTTTTGAGTCATTTTTATAGACTGGTTTTGCATACGTTTTATGTGTATTTTGATCATATTTGTGATTAATATCGCATGATTCACTACCTTTAGTCTATAATTTCATATTTCATCAAATTTACCTTGTTTCATCTTATTCTGTATAAAAGATCATATTTGTTGGATTTGATTGGTGTTCTTCTTTTCATTTTAGTAAATTCGGATATCTGAATACGTCGATACCATCGACGGATGGTCGATACCATCGACCTGGTCACAGTGCATTGCCGGAGAAGAGAAACCAGAAGTCGATACCATCGACGGGACTGTCGATGGTATCGAGAGAGCGTCAGCGAGCCAGATTTCCAGATGTCGATACTATCGACCTCGCTTCAGTAAAACCAGCTTCAACATTAGATTCTAGAGAAAAGTGATTCCTAAGGCATCAATACCATTGACACACAGTTGATGGTATCAATGCAACATCAGAGAGAACCCAAGAATCATGCAAGCGTCGGTGCCTTATGCAAGTCGATACCATTGACCTGTGTTGATGGTATCGACGCCGTCAGATCAGGTTTTGTTAAAGATTGTGTCTAATTGTATGGTGGTGATCTTTTGGAAACCTAAAGTGGTGCATATACCTAATTACGGCAGCCCTAAGCAATCAATCACGTCCGGAGCCATTGCACAAGTCTCGAGGAGGAGAGGGAGAGAAGAGCGGAGCCCAGAGACACACCCTGATCATTCCAAGAGCCGCGGAAGGAGTTTCCCACTGCCGAAAGGTTGTAGATCACTCATCCTACGATGGGGAATGCCTGGATCTCCTCCGTTTAGGGGTTTACATCACATCTATTCATGTCTTCCATATGTTTTCCCTTTCTCTCATCATGTCTTTCATTGAGATGAACATGCGGGGATAATCCCCTTTATCTTTAGGACCGGGAGTAGCCTGGGTAATCGTTGTATGACAGGTTTGACATAATTATCATAATTTGTCTCTAAAATCCGTGGTATGATTTCGTTTTCTCCATTATATCATTATGATTGATCACCATAATGATAATTTAATACCTTTAATTACTTTGAAAGAAGAATTAACGGTTGAAAAGAGATGGATATCACATTAACTAATAAATCCTTTGAACAAGGTGATGTACAGTTAATGGTGGAAACCCAAAGTATGATCTTCATTTACCTAATTTAGGGTATAGGTTACTACTACCGTGGAACCAACCTAGATTTAGGTAGTGAATTGTATCGCGACAGCGAACAGTTCTGACTACATGCCACTACCCATAGTAGGAGATAAATTAGGATAATTGAGTAGGAATTAGTACAATGAGAACCTGTGGTGAAACTGCAATCCTAAAGATTCCATCTTTAATTGATTAAACCAACCATTTAATCGATTGTTTTGCTTTCTTTTATTTTTCTTTTCTTTTTCAATCAACTCTCAAACCATTTTAATCGGTCTAGCTGATTGCGAACAGTTAGTAGTAGTCTAATGAAAATCCATTCCCTAAGTTCGACTCGGGCCTCACAAAGGCCTATATTACTTTGGCGCGTGCACTTGCATTTTACGCACGGTAAATTCGTGTCAGTCATACTCATGTGAATCAATATATGATAGGTGAGCTCACATGTATCTCAAGTAGTCTACTTTAGTTCAAGGACCATGGATTGAACATTAAGAGGATGGTGATTTCATGCCTCGAGTTCAATTTGGATGTTAGAAACAAAGGAACTATATGATCACTATAACATTAATCACATATTGTAGGTTGAAGTTGTTCTTCAACTTTCCAGTTACTTCGATAGCAATGATGTGTTTCTAGATGCAACTCATTGCTTGTGATGTCATAAATTAGTTATGGACATTCAATGGCAATATAACTTGGGACCTATAGGGTCACACACATATGATTTACCTATAATAGGAGTTCACTCATATATATGATTTAACTTGATTACTAAAGTGTTTAGGTATTTAATTTAAATAATATCGACTGTTAGAAATATGAATGACCAGTTCAGAAGTATGAACTGAAGAGTTGGGAGATCTGTAAGACTAGATCAAGAATTAATGATGATGCCATGTTGCATTATTTGAATATTGGAAGCCAATATGATTGTAAATAGGAAACATAGTGAACTGACCAGTTCAAGTGTTTAATTGATTATTTCACTTGTGAACTGACTAGTTCAAGAGTGAACCGATTGTTTCATGGTTTGTAGGTTTCAAAAATTTCATGAAATCCCATGTCTTTGACTCCCAGTTGATCAAGAAACCTTAACCCTAACCCTTCTATAAATATAGGGGCATTTGAGGCTTTCATAAGAAACAATAATAAGCTCTAACAATTGTTGCTCTGTCATAGTTGTGGTAACATGAGAGTTTGAGCAAGTCTTACCCATAAAAGGGAGAGATAGAAAGAGAGAGACAATAAGGGGTAGTCAACACTAGCACGTTGATGTTGAAGGGACATCTACTTCCTGTCTATTCCAAAAGCATGACATGAGCTCTTAGTAGTCCATGTGGACTACATAGAGGCATGGAGACCATTGCCGCCCACTAGGAGGATTTCGTCAACCGCCATCGATGGTGCTACACCAGGAGGCTGTCACAAACAAAGGTCTGAGTGATGCTTGCAAAAGAAGGGCACAACTGCAAAGATCAGTGACTGGACTTGCTCTAAGACCAAGTATATGCCTTCCAATCTTCCTTTCCAATCTATAGTTTTTGACGTGATATGCTATTCAAGGAGAATATGGCAAGAATTTTTTTTTCCGTTGCCATGTATGTCGCCATATTTCCACAGTGGTATCAGAGCCACGTCAATTTACTATGTTTTGGGATTTAATCGATATGATCAATTTACTATTTGGTCATTTATTTATTATGTGATGCAAAAATATACTTGATTAATGTTCATATTTGATTAAATATCACATACAATCCCAATATATATATGTATATATGATATATATGCAATTTATATGTGTCATCCTGGAATTGTCTTGATGGTATATGTATGTGTGCTTATGGCCAATACCCCATGAATATGTGTGCATTGTTGAATGGTTTTATTCATGTCTGTTTAACTTGGCTTGCATACTGAGCCTTTCTCTATTTTTCCATATGTAAGTTAATTCTTTCCTTCCTATGCTCCCCATGAATGTAACTCGAGGTTTCACTATTAGGATGTAATAAGTTAAATAGCAATATGTTAGTTTATTTCATGTTTTGGCAAAGAGAAGGCATTTTCACCGGACGAGTCGACCGACTCAAAAGTCAAACTGATCGATTGAAGGATTGATGAGGCTAGAAGAGAGCAGTAGTCGATCGATCGATTGGTGTCCCAACCGATTCATTGGAGGATTCCAAATGTCAATTGAACCGGAGGCCAGTAACCCAATCCCAAAGACCAATTGAATGACCACAAGGTCAACCGATTGACTCAAGGGTTGAGTCGACCAACCAGACTGGTTCTAACACAATTTTCTGAAGTACAAGTTGTTGCATATGATGTGGACCTTAGGAGGTAGAAATTCTTTGTAGCTACAAAGAATTACATTAGTGTGGCTATAACCATCACTTGTATTTTATAATTGCATGTTTTGTTTGTGGATATAGTATGTATATGATACATATTATAAGTATGTGGTGATTAGATATCTATTTAGATAAAAATAAATCCCTAAATCCAATGTTAAGTCTTAGATTATTTCCATAAGCAACACACTTGAAAAGCCTGATTGACTAAGTGTGGTCACGCCAAATGTGGTGCACTATCTATCTCATGGAAGTGTGATGGTAGTCATGTGGGTCTGACAAGCAGGGTGCAATACTATCGTATTGGATTTTGGGTCAGATTTAACTAGGTTACCTTATGAGATTAAGTTCCTAGAAGCATGCATATGGACTATGTCAAAGAGTTGAGTATACCATATATCTATGAATTTCATGAGTTGCAATTGGTAAAAATGTTTCCTACCTTAATAATTGGTTATGGGTGTTGGCGTTGATCGGGTAATAACTTAAGTTGTGTCTTGGATCACTAGAAAGTTGTATGCTGCAATCTTCTAAATTGATATGTGAGGGCTATCAATTTGAACAAAATAGTGGGAGCGATAATTAATTAAAAGCCTAATTAAATATCATAAACTTTATTTTAACCAAATCAAATAAAATATGTTTTGACAATTTGTAAATTTATCTTGTAGAATCAAATGGCAACCAATAACACATTTTCTTTGCAATCAGTCCTCGAGAAGGACAAGTAGAATGAGAATAATTTCCATTACTAGTTCGGGACATTGAGAATAGTTCTCACATAAGAGAGCAAGCTCTATGTCCTAGAGATACTATATCCAGATGAACATACTCCCACTGTGCCTAAGGATGATAGGGGTTCTTACAAGAAGCACTCTAAAAATGTCATAGATGTCGAGTTCCTGATGTTATGCTCGATGAACTATGAGTTACAAAGACAACATGAGAACATGGATGATATTGAGATGGTAAAACATATTAAGAACATGTACCAAGATCAGGAAAGACAAGAGAGATATGATGTATCTAAGTTGTTGTTCAAATGCAACATGTCATAAGGAGATCTAGTAGGTCCCCATGTGCTCAAGATAATTAGGTATTTGAAGAACCTCGCTAGACTGGGATTTCCCTTGGGTCAAGAGTTGGTCATAGATGTGATTCTACAGTTAATTGTAGAGTCATACAACCAGTTTGTCATGAACTACAACATGAATGATTCTGACATGCCATTTTCATAAATACTTGGCATGTTGAGAACAACTGAAGCATAGATGAAGAAAGACAACCCAAGTTTGTGATGATGATCAATATAGGAAAAGGGAAGTCCAAGGATAAAGGAAAAGATAAGAAGAGTTCTAAAGCTAGCCAGAAACCTAAGTCTTATGCACTGAAAGCTAAAGAAGGGGTGGCCAAGGGAGGAAATTGTCACCAGTGTCACTATCCTAGACATTGGAAAAGGAATCACCCTTTCTACCTGGAAGAACTGAGGAAGCAGAAGAAAGGGATATATATCTCCACTTAATTTATATACATTTTTGAGATAGATATGTCTACTTCTTCATCTCGTGTACTAGATACTAGATGAGGATCTCACATATGTTCAAATATGCAGGATCTAAAAAGAAGTAAGCCTTTAAGAAAGAGCAAAGTTGAACTGCATGTTTCAAATGGAGTAGGAGATGATGCCACTACAGTTGGAACCTACCATTTATCTCTACCCACAAGGCTTATAGTAAAGTTAGAGAGTTTCTATTTTGTACCTATCATTAATAGAAATATTATTTTTGTATCTTGTATGGATAATAATGGATTTGAAATTCATATAAATAATGGTCAATGTTCTATTTCAAAATATGAGATATTTTATGGTAGTTCCCCAATGTCCTATTGTCTTTATTTGCTAGATCTAGATACAAATGTTAATAATGTAAATACTAAAAGATTAAAACTTGATAACTCAAACAAAACATACCTTTGGCATTGTCGTCTACGACACATAAATGAGAAACACATTTCTAGACTCCATAAAGATGGATATCTAGACTCTTTTGATTTCGAATTAATAGAGACATGTGAGTCTTGTTCGTTGGGAAAGATAAAAAAAACTCCCTTCACTGGTAATAGTGAGAGGGAAGTTGATCTATTAGGACTCATACATACTAATGTGTGTTACATTTTTAGAACAAATGCTAGAGGTGGTTATCAATACTTCATTACCTTTACTGATGATCTCAGTAGGTACGGTTATGTTTTCTTGATGAAACATAAGTCAGAAACTCTTGAAAAGTTCAAGGATTTCATGAATGAAGTATAGATGCAATTTGGTAAAAGTATTAAGGCACTCCATTCTAATTGAGGTGGATAATACTTAAGCCAAGAGTTTGAGGACCTTCTGTGAGACTGTGGTATCATATCACCGTGGACTCCACATGGAACACCACAACATAACAATGTGTTAAAAAGGAGGAATCACACATTGCTAGATATGGTGTGATCAATGATGAGTTTTATTGATTTTCCAACTTCCTTATGGGGTTATGCTATAGAAACCACAATGTTTACACTAAACCATGTACCATCTAAATTGGTTCAAAAGACATCATTTGAGATATGGTATGGAAAGTGTCCCAATGTGTATTTTATGAAGATTTTGGGATGTGAAGCTTATGTGAGAAAGTAGTTTCCCAAAAAGCTTAGACACAAATTGGATAAATGTTGTTTTTTTGGATATACTAGGGAAACTAAAGACTACTACTTTTATACTCCATCTAATAACAAAGTCTTTGTTTCCAAGGATGCTATATTCCTAGAAAAGGAACTCATCTCCAAAGGAATCGACAGGAAGAAAGTAGAACTCAAGGAGGTTCAAACCAACCATGAAAATACTGAACCTATAGAGGTACATAGAGACTCACAAACCATTGTGGAATCTCAAATTCCTCATGTATCATAAGAACCTTGTAGATCTAGTAGAACATTACATGGGCCTGAAAGATTTGGTTATCTTGTGACTCAAGAAGGCGATGAGTTGGTCCTTGATGATGAGCCAACAACCTACATAGAAATTTTTAAGGGGCCAAAATCAAAGATATGGCTTGAGGGAATGAGATCTGAGATGGAATTCATGTACACCAACAAGGTATGGACCTTGGTGGATCCATACGAAGGGGTAAAATCCATAGGGTGCAAGTGGGACTTCAAGAATAAGACTGACATGGATGGTCATGTAGAAACTTACAAAGGTCGATTGGTTGCAAAGGGTTTCAGATAAGTTCAAGGTGTTGACTATGATGAAACCTTTTCTCTAGTTTCCATGGTTAAGTCTGTTAGGATTATGCTTGCCATTGCAGCTTATCACAACTATGAGATCTGGAAGATGGATGTTAAAATTGCAAAATTTGCTTGAGGATGGGTACATGACACAACCTGAGGGTTTTATAAATACAAAGGATGCAAATGAAGTATGTAAGCTACAAAGGTCAATTTATGGATTGAAGTAAGCATCTCAGAGATGGAATCTTTGATTTGATGAAATAGTCAAAGATTTTGGCTTTAGTTAAAATGAAGATGAACCATGTGTTTACTGTTGGTTATGTATGCCCAAAGAGCCAATCATGTGATGATTGTAATGGCATATCACTTAAAAAATAATTTGGTTATTAATAAAAGGCAAGCTTCCAATTTATTCTTTTTAATACAGTTATGAGATAATGATGTAACATTATAAATGTGTAGAGAATATATAACTCAATGACATATGTATTCAAGTTACTATCCTTGTGGATGATATCATACAAATGTTAAGAGTAGATATACATATTCTCATTATGTCCCTGATTGTTTATCATTGTGGAAGGTTGATAGACAACAATGACACATAATATCAGAGTATGAGTTGGTTGATGACTAGATCTCACTAATCATGATATGGTGATATCAAACCAAGCACATAGATACATGTTAGAGAACATGTATCAAACATACCCACCATGAGATTGACACATGGAAGCCATCATCATGGAAGTCATAGTCAGCTCTCACAATGATGGTGGTGGTTATGGTTCTTAGACCTGAAATCACTACCCTCAACACATGTCATTGGGTACACTTTGACATCATCAAACACTGTCCTAAAACATGGATTGTTATAATGGTGATGATTGGGTGGCTTTGACACATGGGGATTGATTGTGAGTGATAGACATGGGATTTGTCCCTCCTACTAGAGTGTGATGTCCTAGGATTGTTGCACAATCGATTGTCTTGAGTACGAGATGACCATTTGGCAGAGCCAAATGGCCATTTCGGCTGTCATAAGTTGCGCATATATCAAGATTGTTGCAAAAATTCGAGTTCTTCTGGTCCTTTCTACACCCGCACATTAATCCCGCGTTGGATAGAAATTGGGAATCTTGACCCTGGCCTCTACTATAAATAGAGGGGTACTAGGTTCTTCCCAGTGCACAACACAGACAACTAAGAATCAGTTCCTATGACAACTATTGTCCTCTATGGTTGTGGTAACCACGAGAGCCCAGGCAAGTCCTACCCGATAAGGGAGGGATAGACATGGGAGAGAACAACTCAGGTTTGTTGTGGGAGAGAAAGTTGGTGACTAGTACACCGATGGAGAGGGAAAACTCCTTCATGTCTGGTCCAGCAGGATGACAGGAGTTCTAGGCAGTCTGTGTGGACTACCATAGGGGTGAGAAGCTATTGTTTGCCACTTGGAGGACAACGTCAACCAACACTCTGTGACAAGAGGATCTGTTGAAGAAGACGACATTTGTTGCTACAGTTCGTGGTGCTGACCAGGAGGCGCAATAGTCAGACGTGTTCCTGTACACTAGGATTCAGAGTTGCACATCTACAATGATGAGGATTGTTGCTAGACTTGCTCCAGAACAAGTACATCCATAAACCATCCTTCCTACATTATAGTTATTGACGTGATCTACTGATTATGAGGAATATGGTAGATAAAATTTTGAATTCAACTGCCTGCTTTGTATCATATTTCCCAATAGTGGTATCAGAGACAACATCAATTTACTATATTACATGATAATCGATGTGACCAGATTTTGGTTTTTGTCATTCAATTATTGAATGTGATGTGATATATATATCTATGTGTGTATATATATATATGTTTTGATGGTGGATGGGTAGCATGGTTATGACAAATAACCCCTATTTGTGCATGGTTGTATGTGGTTGGTTTATCCATTTATCACGATCTGCATACCAAGCCTCTATCTCATCTTCCCAATGTAAAGTTAATTCTCTTCTACCTTTGCTCCCCTCGAGTGTAACTCAAGGTTTCCCTATAATTAGGATATTTTACTTTCCTTTTATGATGAAGACGAAGGCATCTCAAAGATGAGTATATTGAATGAAGGACCTTGGAGGACATGGTGGACCAGCCGGACTGATCGCCTGGTGGGCCCGATCAATCAGTTGGAGGAGCCAATCGATAGTGGATAGAAGGACCAGATGACCTAATAACTAGCTAGGAGGTGAGCTGATCAGTTCAAGGGTTGAACCAATCAACCCAGATTGACAAGCACATATATTCATCATCAACACGTTTCTACATGTGATGTAGAGCTAGATGACTATAATTCCTTGTGGCTCTAGGGATTACATTAGGACTGGCCATGACCATCACTTTCATTTATTGCATGATTTTTGGTGGGATATAGCATGTATATGATGTGTATATATATGTGGTGATTGGATAAGTATATGTATTTATACAAACTCCCTCAATTAAAATATTAAGTATTAGATGCCTTCCGTTAGCAATACACATGAAAAGCTTGATCGACTAAGCATAGATTTGCACAAAGCATGGTGCGTCATCTATCTCATGGAAGTGTGATGGTAGATATGTATATTTGAACAAAGCATGGTGCATATCTATCGTATTGGCTATTGGGTCAGGCTTAACTGGTGACTTGGAGAGACCAAGCCCAGAGGCATGCAAATGATCATGACAAGGTGTTGCGCATATCATCTACCCAAGAGTTGCATATGATAAAATTGGCATGATGGCATACCATATAGTTAGGTTGTGGGCAATCGGCAAAAGCCGACTCATGACTTGATGAAATATGGATCTTGGCCCACTAGAATATTGTATGCTACAATATTCCAAATTGATATCGAGGGCTATCAATTCAAATAAAATAGTGGGAGTGATAATAATTAAGGACCTAATTAATATCATCAAAATTTTCAAATCAAATCAAATCAAATCAAAAATGATTTTTGACAATTGCAAATCTTCTCTTGTAGAATCAATGACGAACAAATTTGATTTGCGATTGGTCTTGAATAAGGGCAAACTTGATGGGAGAAATTTTCACAACTGGTTTTGGACTTTGAGAAAGCTTCTCAATGAAGAGTGCAAGAAATACATCCTTGATAAACCAATGCCTGAAATACCTCCTCCTGATGCACCTAGGGCACAAGTGGATGCTTAGTGGAAGCATGTCAATGATGTCTTAGAGATAAAGTACCTTATTCTAAGCTGCATGAACTATGAGTTGCATGAGAAATGTTAGGACATGAGCGTTCTTGAGATGCTGATACATCTTAGGAAGGTAACACTTGGTCTTGACATGCTAGAAAGGAATGCTATCTTAAAAGTGATACTTGAGTTAAAGTTGACAAAGGGAACCTCAGTAGAAGAACATGTGCTCAATATGATTGGACATGTATATCATCTTGAAGAACTGGGATTCACCTTGAGATAAGAGTTGGCTACTGATATTATTATAAAGACTATGCTAGAATCATATAGACATTTTATTGCATGCCAGCATGTGAGTAATTCAGCTGGACAGATGTCAGAACTTCTTGCCATGTTGATTCATGTGGAAGTAAAAGTGAAGAAGGACATGCTCGTGATGGTGATCAGTGGGGCTAAGTCCAAGGATCAAAGAAAGACTGAGAAGAGTTCTATGGTCAAGTCTAAGTCCAATTCTTCATCACTCAATATAAGGATAAGGAAAAGTACAAGAGGAACTCATCCTTTGTACTTGAAGTCTTTCAGGAAGCAGAAGATGGGGATGTTGATCTCCACTTTAGGTATATAAATTATTGCGATAACTCTATCTACTTCATCATCTTGGGTATTAGATACAGTATGTGTGTGACACCCCACCATCACACAAACAGCAAGGTGACACGTGAAAATGCACAAAACTTCCATAAACCACATCTTACCGAAAACACGGGTTAATTAAAACCAATTGTGGAAACATATAAAAGAAAACTTATTACATCCAGATCCTACAACAAAACATGTTATATAAGCATTACAAGCATGATATATGTCCACAACTATTTAGAAACCAGCTGTCCTGTCAACATATGAGTTCATCGCCTATTTATATGTACATAACAAGCCACATAAGGCCAACGGCAAGATGAACAAGAGTACAACAGCTATACATCATGAAACGTCGTCAAAACACCCCTGAGGACCTGAGAGTACATGGATGACTCTAGGAATCTACTACAAAACTCCAAAACATGCAGCATGTCCATATCTTGCCTTCTACAGTTCTTCTTGTTGCTCAGCCACAACCTCACGACCACCACATCTTGCACGATCACCTAAAAAGGTTGTAAACCAGCGGGGTGAGACACACAGTCCCAACGAGAAACATAACTCCCCGCTGAAACTATAAAACTCTAGAAACCTTAAAGCAATAAAAGTAGATAAATGATATAAGAGGATTATATGAGCAACATACTGAGCAGAACTTACTATATCATCCATCTTACCAAGATCACGGGAGGCATATAACCTGATTTTTCTTTATGGAACATGATTGACAAGATAAGATTTATAAGATCTTATCACAAAACATAAGGAACACATAAGTAACTACAAGGTATAACAAGATCAACTACACAAGCAAGGTCTCAACCAATGTTTCGTATTTTTACTAAGAAATAAACACTATTCGGCTGAATTATGTATTATTATGCCCTGAGGAAGTGAGCCGTACCACTCAGATCCAACCAACGACTGTGAAACCCGGAGCCAGTGCCATACAAGGTCAATGGAAGAGTCGGACTCCACGACCTCACCACCTCGTGGTCAGTGCATGAGAACCAAAGCAGGACCACAGTCTCATGCTTTAAGTGGCCTCAGCCATAGGGTTAGCTCTGCAAGCTACCCATAACTCTAGCCCACATTGGTACAGGTCTCGGCGCTAGTAAAACTTGAGCCACAAGCCTGTTCACTGTGCTCTGAGCCATGAACGCATTCATGATCTTTCACATATTTTGAGCCATGGTCCTGTTCACCATGCTCCATATAACCTGAGTCTGCAACCACAGTTGCACTCAAATCCTCCTATTTTCGGCTAGGAGAAACCCCACATATTCAACAATATACGCTCTGGGTTAACCCATAGGAGAACTCATTTCACCATCACCAACTACTGACGATGATGGATCTATGGCCAGGGCAGACTACATGATATATTCCACTATAATTAATTAGTATATTTTAAGTGGATTGTTGAGGCAACCAAGTTGTCAAACATACAAGTAGTGAGTTATATTATTACTGTCATCATCACATCGTCCTAGGATTTCAATCCCTTATTATAGAAAACCATTGCCTCTTAAGGCATCATCACCATCTTACATCACCACTTGGGATAAGAATCCCTATCTCATCAATAAGAGGATAATACTTCATTAGGCACTCAGCCTTTATCAGGTCCTCATACCTATCTTACCACATTGGTGATACATATATATCTCATCAACAAGAGTTATCATCATGATACAGTGTCATTCAAACACATGTGCCTCATAGCTATTACCTGGCTATGAATTCATTTTGTAACCTGCATGGTTAGTATAAAAGAGACATCTTTAAAATCACTAGGCATACAGCTCCACTGGTTATCATGTCATCAGGTTCTATTATATCAATCACATTTCTTACTATCAAAAGGTGGGAATCTATTTATTCTTTCATATACATAAACTATCATCATACTATCTTTTTTTGACATTACTTTTAAGCATCCAACAAGTCATTGGTTTACAAACCATTATCCATTTCGCATTATCAACCAAGATGTGAATATAAGATAAAGAACCATAAATAAGGTTTTCCGGGTTAGGCCTATCCCTCACCAAAGATGTCTGCTACCCTCACTAGAAGTGTGATGGGTAGGGCGCCCCTCACTACAGATGGTATCGGGCAAGGTCATACCCTCACCAAAAGATAAACAGCTAGGGTTTCAAACCCTAAAGCACATGTTACCATGACGGCCAACCAAACTACACTCTAACGTGCAATAGAGAGAAGCTAGCATAGAGATGTTTCATGCAGCTAGAACTAGAGGAGTGTGTGTCATGCACAAGGGACAACCTCTAGTGACCAAGGTACTCTATCACCCACAGCATCAAACCATAGCATCCATGAGTATGGTAGCATCATATTGACCAACCCTTAAAGGCACCTATTAGGGTTTCACCATACAAACACCATAACGGGCATCAAGCTACCAAGGCTCATCTCCACTTCATCATATCGGCCAGGACCAACCTCAAGGCAAGGGGGTATCAGGCAACTTCTCCCCAGAGGGTATCGTGCAGAGCACTAGGTCTAAGGTGTATCGCCCAAGCTCACTACCTAGGTCAAGAGGGCCATATCGAGCACCAAGTCGACAACACAACTTGGTGTATCAGCCAAGAGTTAAACCCTAGACAAAGAGGTGTCGGGCAGCACTACTAAAGAGCATGTCGTGCAAAGCATGAAGCATATCCCGACAGGGTCATCATCAACCTCAAGATCACCATCTTCACAACCCTAAAAGATCAAAGGAATTGGCTCACCTCTCAACAACCAAGAGAGAGGGATTTTACACAATCCTTTATCACAAATCGGGCATCAAGATGGATCACCACCACATCTAGGTCAACACTCCCCCTAGGCTCACCTATCAAATCCATGGTGAGAGAAGGGTGTTGCTTAAGCATCTAGAGTATAGACTCACCTCTCAACAACCAAGAGAGAGTGGTGTTGTCTATAACACTAGGCCTCAAACTCACTTCTCATGACCAAGGAGAGAAAGGGGTATTTCCACCAAAGGAAACCCTCAACTATGGGTTCGGCCAACTAGATCCAAAGTTACATCCACATCATATCCAAAAGATCAAACAAGATCATATATCAATATGATCAAAGGTATAATTAAGCAAGAAGTATATTCAACAAGTTGCATGGCCAAATATGATCATACATGAACATACAACAAAAATGGAAGGTAGTATTGTTAGGGTTAGAAGTTATGTAACCCTCCTTAAGCAAGCTCCTCAAGCTCCAAAGCTCCAAGCTCCTAGCTCCAAAGCACACCACTTTCAGCCACCTCAAGAAAAGGAACAAATATCATAACCACTATGGCTGAAGAGTAGGCAAGATGGAGAAGAAGATGTTGAGGAGAGAGGGAAGATGCTTACCAAGGAAGCAAGGTCCACCTAGGGTTCGACCACCAAGCTAGAGGAAGAAGACGAGATCTCCACCAAGGGGGATCGGCCACCAAGCACACCAAAGAAAGGTGTGTCGTGCACCAAAGAAGAGAAGAGCAACAAAGAGCTAAAAGGGATCCTAAGGAAGTGAAAGGGAAGATATATATAGAAAAGGATCAAAGGTGAACCAAGGCAAGGTGTCATCTTACTTAGGGACACTTGTCCAACGTCTTTCCACCTTGCAAACCACATGCAACATGTTATTCCACCACTCATCAAGAGATCGGTCACATGTCCAAGGTATGGTGACACAACCAAAGCATGGAGGTCAAAGGGGTCAAAGGCTGACACACACACCACCACCTTGGCCGACACACCCATGGGTGACACCCCCCATGGTCGACACAAGGTGCTCCTGCCCGATACAAAGCTCATCAAG
The DNA here is from genome assembly GCA_963693085.1 of Alisma plantago-aquatica. NCBI lineage: Eukaryota > Viridiplantae > Streptophyta > Magnoliopsida > Alismatales > Alismataceae > Alisma > Alisma plantago-aquatica. The sequence continues at coordinate 977,311,032 of OY856413.1, read as the reverse complement.
GCAAGGAAAGGCCCAAACAAGGTGAAACAAAGCCCAACAGAGCTCAACAAGGCCCAAGGCAACTCAAAAAATGAGCCCAACCCTTCCTCTCAACTCCAGAGGAAGCAAAGAGAGAGAAGAGCATCTCTCAAGGTGACAAAATTGCTCACCAACCTTAAACTTAGGTTATTTTGCAAGTAGCACCTTCAACCCTCAACAAAGAACAAGCAAACCCTAATCACCACTAAAGGTGATTAGCAAATAACTAAGCACAAGGTTTAGGCAAAACAAATAGGATAAGCCCAAAATGAAGGTCAGGGTCCTTACAAGCCATAAACCTCTACAAAGGGATTTTGCCCCCGAAATCTGAAGAGAAAAGCGAGGGATGCTTCCTCCTCATCTCTTCCTCAAGCTCCCACGTGGCTTCCTCAATGCCACGATGATGCCAAAGAACCTTCACAAGAACTAGGTCTTTCCTCTTCAACTTCTTCACTCTTCTGTCAAGGATCATCACTGGACCTTCCTCGTAGGTCACATCTTCATCAAGCTCAACCTCAACTGGCTGTATCATTGTTCCCGTGTCTGGATGACTTTTCTTTAGCATGCTGACATGGAACACCGGATGTAACATGTGCAACTCTGGCGGAAGCTCTAACTTGTAAGCTACCTTGCCAACACGTGCTATCACTGGATATGGCCCCATATATCTGGGTTCCAGCTTTCCTTTTCAGCCAAACCTTAGCACGTCTTTCCATGGAAAGACCTTGAGATACACTTTATCTCCCACTTGGAACTCTAAAGATCATCGAAGATTGTCTGCATAAGACTTCTGTCTGTCCTGTGCTGCTTTCAACTGTTGTTGTATTACTCTGATCTTTTCTGTTGTCCGTTGTACTAACTCACGCCCCAAAAGCTGATACTCACCAGACTCATACCAACATAGAGGAGATCTGCACTTCCGGCCATATAGAGCCTCATAAGGATCCATGTCGATGCTCCACTGGTAACTGTTGTTGTAGGTGAACTCTATCAAACTTAGGTGTACGTCCCAACTCCCTAGGAACTGCAAAACACATGCTTGGAGAAGATCCTCCAAAGTCTGAATAGTCTTTTTAGACTGCCCATCTGTTTGTGGGTGGAAAGCAGTACTGAACCTCAACTGTGTTCCCAACACTTTGTGCAACTGTTCCCAGAAATGACTCATGAACTGAGGACCTCTGTCGGAAACTATTGTTACTGGTACACCGTGTAAACACACTATCTCGTCTACATACACCTGAGCAAGCTTTTCGGCTGTATATGTTTGTTTTACAGGTATGAAATGGACAAACTTCGTCAATCTGTCCACTATCACCCAAATGGAATCATGATTCTTAGTTGTCCTTGGTAGACCAACTAAAAATCCATGGTTATATGATCCCATTTCCACTACGGTATCGACATGGGTTGCAACGTACCTGCCGGCTTCTGATGCTTTGCCTTAACATGCTAGCATACCGCACACCTAGCGCTCAGATACATCCTTCTTCAAGCTAGGCCACTAATACAGATCCTTTAGATTGTGATACATCTTGGTGACTGCTGGATGTAAATCGTACATCAATGTGTGTGCTTCCTCAAGAATTAGCTTTCTTTGATCATCAACATCAGGGACCACCATCCTATTACGATAACAAACTAGTCCATCTTCAGACTCATGGAACCCATCACACTTTTCACTACCGAACTCTGATCTGATCAACTGAACTGAAGCATCTGTCTATTGTGTGTCTTTGATCTGCTACCTTAATGTAGGCTTGACTTGCATCTATGCCAACAAACCTACCAACAAAGAAACCTCCATCTGCACATTCATCTGTCGTAAGGAAACAAACATATCCCGACTATGGCATTCCAAAGAACTCAACTGTGCTTTCTTCATCGAGTGAGAAGGAGACTTTCTGCTAAGCGCATCAGCTACCATGTTTGCCTTACCAGGATGATACTCAATGGTGAAATCATAATCATTGATCAGCTCCATCCAGCGACGCTGTTGCATGTTCAGCTCACTCTGCGAGAAGATGTACTTCAAATTCTTATGATCTATAAAGATCTGACACACTTCCCCATAAAGATAGTGTCTCCAAATATTTAACGCATGGACCACCGCTGCCAACTCCAAATCATGTGTCGGGTAGTTCTCCTCATGTTTCTTAAGTTGTCGTGAAGCAAAAGAAACCACATGGTCTTCCTGCATCAACACACAACCTAAGACTTTCTTGGAAGCATCACAGAAAATAACATATCCCTTCCCAGGATCTAGAAGTACCAACACTGGAGCACTAGTCAGCTTCTCCTTCAAGCTTTGGAAAGCTTGCTGACAACAATCATTCCAGACAAAAGGTACATCCTTCCTGGTCAGCTTTGTCAATGGCAACACGATCACATTGAAGTCCTTTATAAACCTTTAGTAGTATCCTGCCAAACCCAGAAAACTACGAACTTCTGTCAGTGTCTTCAGTTGCTTCCAATCTGCCACTGATTCCACCTTCTTAGGGTCCACTATGACTCCTTCTACAGATATCACATGGCCCAAGAAAGTCACTTCCTTCAACCATAACTCACACTTACTGAACTTGGCATACAATTGATGTTGGTGGAGAAGAGTCAACGCTTGTCGAAGATGTTGTTCATGCTCTTGCCTATCTCGAATATAGATCAAGATGTCATCTATGAAGACTACAACAAACTAATCTAGAAACATACGGAACACCCTATTCATCAGATCCATGAAAGCAACAGGTGCATTGGTTTGCCCAAACGACAAAACCACAAACTCAAAGTGACCATACCTCATCCTAAACACTGACTTTGGTATGTCGTCTGCCTTAATACTCAATTCATGATATCCATACCATAGATCAATCTTTGAGAACACTTTAGCACCACACAACTGATCAAACAGATCGTCTATCCTCGGCAATAGGTACTTGTTCTTGATCATGACTTTGTTCAACTGTCGGTAATCTATACACAAACACATCGATCCATCCTTATTCTTTACGAACATGAACAGAGCACCCCATGGCGATGTGCTCGACCTAATGAAACCCCTTATCCAACAACTCCTGTAACTGCTTCTTCAGTTCTGCCATCTCGGCTGGAGCCATCCTATATGGTGTCTGGGAAACTGGCTGTGTTCCTGGTACAAAATTGATCTCAAAATCAATCTCTCGAGGTGGGGGAACACCGGGGAACTCATCGGGAAACACATCCGTAAACTCTCAGACAACCGGAACCTCCTCAAGGCTAGGACCTTTTGTCTTGGTATCCACAACATGAGCTAGGAATGCCTTACATTCTTGCCATAACATCTTTTCTGCCACCATAGCTGACACCAAACACGTCAGAAGAATCTTCCTATATCCTTGGAAGATCCACTTCTCTCCTCTGTCATCAAACACTGCCTGCTTGGAACCACAATCCAACACAACCTTATACTTCTCTAAGGTATCCATCCCAAGGATCACATCAAATCCATGCATATCAAGTGGTATAAAATCCACTTGTATACTGTGTTCCGAAAAAGATAAGACACAAGATGGACACTCTTCCCAAAGCATCGAGGAGCCATCAAGAGGGGTTTCTAAAAACATTCTATCTATCTTACAACTAATAGGTAAAAAATAGTTTTCAAGAATAGTTCGTGTGATAAAAGAGTGTGTAGCACCTGAGTCAACCAGAACAGATATAAAGCAAGAAGAAGACAAATCAGAATGAAATAACTCCATCTGACCTGCCACCACTCGTGGGTTGACTATCACCTCCGGTTGACTCATAGCATAGAATCGAGCTGTTGCTTGCTACCATCCTCATCCTCTGCTTCCTTAAGTAGACAATCCCGCTAGCAATTCTGGACCGCATTCTTGCCCTCTTCTATTACTGGGCTGTTGTCTATCTGACCCTTACTGATTCTGCCTCGGCTACTGTGTCACTTCAACATCTCTCCTTGGGCAATTTAACTAGAAATGCCCCGTCTGTCCACAGATATAGCATGCCCTATCCTCAAACTACGGCATAGATGGCCCTTTCACTGCCAATGAAGTTGTACTATGTGCCTTCGATGGTGAAAAACCATATCCTCTTCCCTTACTCGGGGACCACTACGACGGTGCACTGGAACCTCTTAACCCAAAAGGTGCTGAAAACCTTGGCTTCTTGAAGCCATCAAACCTCTGCCTCTGGAACTGAGCAGGCCTTTTGTTGGACATGGTCTCTCTCTTTTCCTAGATTGATTGTTCGATCCTTCAGACAAACTCCACAAACATGGCAAACCACTCCCAGTTCTCCAACACAGCAGCATGTGTTGTCAGCTCAACACTCAAACCTTTCTCAAACCGTTTGATCTGCTCGTCATCTGTCACCACCATGTGAGGACAGAACCTCAGCAGGTCCATAAACTTGGCTTCATACTCAGTGATGCTCATCAATCCTTGGTGCAGACGCTCAAACTGGTTGATCTTCTCGACCAGATACATCTTTGGAAAGTATCTGCTGATGAACTCTTGTTGAAAAACCTCCCAACCGATCACCTCACCGGGTCACTTCTCCTCCTCGATGGCCCACCAGTGGTCAACACTACCTTTCAGAAGGTAGACAACGTGCTTGACTTGGTCAGCTTCGGGGATGTCGAGGATTCAGAAGGCCTTCTCAAGACCTGTCAGCCACATATCTGCATCTGCCAGATCATCCGTTTCGCGCATAATTCGAAGCTTTGACTCGGTGAATCCACTCGAAGGTCTTCCCAATACCAATGTTTCACCATGGGGAGCCTGTTCTCTTGGAAGAGGCAGTGGAAATCTCTCTACCATGAGATTCATCGTAGCCATCAACTACCCCATAAGCTGCTGGTAGGAAGGGTTTTTGAGAATGGTTGGGTCAATTTGGGGGACCTCAGGTACCCAATCTTCATGTGCCTACACTCTAGCTCCATCAACTGATGCAACCTCGCTTCTCTCGGTAGCATGTTCTTCATGGTTTCCATACATCTTTAAGCTTTTTATTCCACTGAGGGTAGAAGATCATTGTAAGAAAATCTGGGAAACTCACAAGAACAGACACAACCTAGTCCTAGATCCCTGTAGACTCAGTGAACCTAGGACTCTGATACCAAACTAACTGTGACACCCCACCATCGCACAGACAACAAGGTGACACGTGAAAATGCATAGAACTTCCATAAACAACATCTTATCGAAAACACAGGTTAATTAAAACCGATTGCGGAAACATATAAAAGAAAGCTTATTACATCCAGATCCTGCAATGAAACATGTTATATAAGCATTACAAGCCTGATATATGTCCACAACTGTTCAGAAACCAGCTGTCCTATCAACATATGAGTTCATCACCTATTTATATGTACATAACAAGCTACATAAGGCCAACAACAGGATGAACAAGAGTACAACAGATATACATCATGAAACATCATAAAAACACCCCCGAGGACCTAAGAGTACATGGATGACTCTAGGACTCTACTACAAAACACCAAAACATGTAGCATGTCCATCTCTTACCTTCTACAGTTCTTCTTGCTGCTCAACCACAACCTCGCGACCACCACGTCTTGCATGATCACCTAAAAAGGTTGTAAACTGGTGGGGTGAGACACACAGTCCCAGTGAGAAATATAACTCCCCACTGAAACTATAAAAATCCAGAAAGCTTAATGAAAGAAAAGCAGATAACTGATATAACCGGATTATATGAGCAGCGTACTGAGCAGAACTTACTATTTCATCCATCTTACCAAGATCATGGGAGGCATATAACCTGATTTTTCTTTATGGAACATGATTGACAAGATAAGATTTATAAGATCTTATCACAAAACATAAGGAACGTATAAGTAACTACAAGGTATAACAAGATCAACTACACAAGCAAGGTCTCAACCAATGTTCCATATTTGTACTAAGAAATAAACACTATTCGGCTGAATTATGTATTATTATGCCCTGAGGAAGTGAGCCGTACCGCTCAGATCCAACCGACAGCTGCGAAACCCAGAGCCAGTGCTATACAAGGTCAATGGAAGAGCCGGACTCCACTACCTCACCACCTCGTGGTCAGTGCATGAGAACCAAAGCAGGAACCAGTCTCATGCATTAAGTGGCTTCAGCCATAGGGTCAGCTCTACAAGATACCCATAACTCTTTCCCACCTTAGTACAGGTCTCGGCACTAGTAAAACTTGAGCCACGGGCCTATTCACCATGCTCTGAGCCATGAACGCATTCATGCTCTTTCACATATCTTGAGCCATGGGCCTATTCACCATGCTCCATATAACCTGAGTCTGCAACCACAGTTGCACTCAAATCCTCCTATTTTCGGCTAGGAGAAACCCCACATATTCAACAATATATGCTCCAGGTTAACCCGTAGGAGAATCCGTTTCACCATCACCAGCTACTGACGATGATGGATCTATGGCCAGGGCAGACTACATGATATATTCCACTATAATTAATTAGTATATTTTAAGTGGATTGTTGAGGCAACCAAGTTGTAAAACATACTAGTAGTGAGTTATATTATTACTGTCATCATCACATCGTCCTGGGATTTCAATCCCTTATTACAGAAAACCACTACCTCTTAAGGCATCATCACCATCTTACATCACCACTTGGGATAAGAATCCCTATCTCATCAACAAGAGGATAATACCTCATTAGGCACTCAGCCTTTATCATGTCCTCAGACCTATCTTACCGCACTGGTGATACATATATATCTCCTCAATAAGAGTTATCATCATGATACAGTGTCATTCAAACACATGTGCCTCATAGCTCTTACCTAGCTATGAATTCATCTTGTAACCTGCATGGTTAGTATAAAAGAGACATCTTTACAATCACTAGGCATATAGCTCCACTGGTTATCATGTCATCAGGTTCTATTATATCAATCACATTACTTACTATCAAAATGTGGGCATCTATTTATGCTTTCATATACATAAATTATCATCATACTATATTTATTTGACATTACTTTTAAGCATCCAACAAGTCATTGGTTTACAAACCATTATCCATTTCACATTATCAACCAAGATGTGACTATAAGATAAAGAACCATAAACAAGGTTTTCCGGGTTAGGCCTATCCCTCACCAAAGATGCCCGCTACCCTCACTAGAAGTGTGATGGGTAGGGCGCCCCTCACTACAGATGGTAACGGGCAAGGTCATACCCTCACCATAAGATAAATGGCTAGGGTTTCAAACCCTAAAGCACATGTTACTATGACGGCCAACCAAAATGCAATCTAACGTGCACTAGAGAGCAACTAGCACATAGGTGTGTCGTGCAGCTAGAACTAGAGGAGTGTGTGTCATGCACAAGGGACTACCTCCAATGACCAAGGTACTCTATCACCCACAACATTAAACCATATCGTCCATGAGCATGGTAGCATCATCTCGGCCAACCCTTAAAGGAACCTATTAGGGTTTCACCATACAAACACCATAACGGGCATCAAGCCACCAAGGCTCATCTCCACTTCATCATATCGGCCAGGACCAACCTCAAGGCAAGGGGGTATCGGGAAACTTCTCCCCAGAGGGTATCATGCAGAGCACTAGGTCTAAGGTGTATCACCCAAGATCACTACCTAGGTCAAGAGGGCCATATCGGGCACCAAGTCAACCACACAACTTGATGTATCGGCCAAGAGTTAAACCCTAGACAAAGAGGTGTCGGGAAACACTACTAAAGAGCATGTCATGCAAAGCATGAAGCATAGCCCGATAGGGTCATCATCAACCTCAAGATCACCATCTTCACAACCCTAAAAGATCAAAGGAATTGGCTCACCTCTCAACAACCAAGAGAGAGGGGTTTTACACAATCCTTTATCACAAATTAGGAATCAAGATGGATCACCACCACATCTAGGTCAACACTCCCCCTAGGCTCACCTATCAAATCCATGGTGAGAGAAGGGTATTGCTTAAGCATCTAGAGTATAGACTCACCTCTCAACAACCAAGAGAGAGGGGTGTTGTTTATAACACTAGGCCTCAAACTCAGTTCTCATGACCAAGGAGAGAAAGGGGTATTGCCACCAAAGGAAACCCTCAACTATGGGTTCGGCCAACTAAATCCAAAGGTACATCCACATCATATCCGAAAGAGCAACCAAGATCATATATCAACAAGATCAAAGGTATAATTAATCAAGAAGTATATTCAACAAGTTACATGGCCGAATATGATCATACATGAACATACAACAAAAAGGGAAGGTAGTATAGTTAGGATTAGAAGTTATGTAACTCTTCTTAAGCAAGCTCCAAAGCTCCAAGCTCCTAGCTCCAAAGCACACCACTTTCGGCCACCTCAAGAAAAGGAACAAAGATCATAACCACTATGGTCGAAGAGTAGGCAAGATGGATTAAAAGATGCTGAGGAGAGAGGGAAGATGCTTACCAAGGAAGTAAGGTCCACCTAGGGTTCGACCACCAAGCTAGAGGAAGAAGAAGATGTCTCCACCAAGGGGGATTGGCCACCAAGCACACCAAAGAAAGGTGTGTCATGCACCAAAGAAGAGAAGAGTAACAAAGAGCTAAAAGGGATCATAAGGAAGTGAAAGGGAAGATATATATAGAAAAGAATCAAAGGTGAACCAAGGCAAGGTGTCATCTTACTTAGGGACACCTGTCCAATATCTTGCCACCTTGCAAACCACATGCAACATGTTATGCCACCACTCATCAAGAGATCGGCGACATGTCCAAGGTATGGTGACAAAACCAAAGCAAGGAGGTCAAAGGGGTCAAAGGCCGACACACACACCACCACCTTGGATGACACACCCATGGGAGACACCCCCCATGGCCGACACAAGGTGCTCCTGCCCGATACAAAGCTCATCAAGGCAAGGCAAGGCCCAAACAAGGTGAAACAAAGCCCAACAGAGCTCAATAAGGCCCAAACAAGGTGAAATAAAGCCCAACAAAGCTCAATAAGGCCCAAGGCAACTCAAAAAAGAGCCCAACCCTTCCTCTCAACTCCAGAGGAAGCAAAGAGAGAGAAGAGCATCTCTCAAGGTGAAAAACTTGCTCATCAACCTTAAACTTAGGTTATTTTACAAGTAGCACCTCCAACCCTCAACAAAGCACAAGCAAACCCTAATACCCACTAAAGGTGATTAGAAAGAAACTAAGCACAAGGTTTAGGAAAAGAAAATAGGATAAGCCCAAAAAGAAGGTCAGGATCCTTACAATGTGGATCTCACATATGTTCTCATATGCATCATCTGAAGGGAAGTAGGCCTTTGGGGAAAGGTGAGGTGGAACTATGAGTTGCTAATGGTGCAAGAGTTGTGGCCAGCATAGTTGTAACCTATAGTATATCTCTTCCCATGGGTCTTGTAATAGAGTTAAATAACTACTATTATGTACCTTCTATAAATAGAAACATCATTTCTATATCTTGTTTAGACAAGGATGCATTTTGATTCCATATCAAAAGTGGTTGATGTTTTATTTCAAAAGATGGAATCTTTGATGGTAGTGCCCCTATGTATTGTGGTCCTTAATTGTTAGATATAAAGATAGATGTATATAATGTTAATACTAAAAGGCTAAAACTCAACAACTCAAACAAAACATACCTTTGGCATTGTCGTCTAGGGCACACAAATGAGAATCACATATCTAGACTCTATAATGATGGTTATCTAGACTCCTTTGATTTTGAATCATTTGAGACATGTGAATCTTATTTGTTGGGAAAGATGGCTAAGACCCATTTCACTGGAAAAAATTAGAGCACTAATGATCTATTAGGACTCATATATACTGATGTGTGTGGACCTTTTAGAAAAATAGGTAGAGGTGGGTATCAATACTTCATTACCTTTACTGATGACTTCGGTAGGTATGACTATGTTTATCTAATGAAACATAAGCCAAAAGATCTTGAAAAGTTCAAGGAGTTTATGAATGAGGTATAGAACCAACTTGGTAAAAGTATTAAGGAACTTCATTCTGATCGAAGTGGAGAATACTTGAACCAAGAGTTTGAGGACCTTCTTCGATCCCATGGGATTGTATCCCAATGAACTCCGTCTGGAAGACCTCAACGTAATGGTGTATCAAAAAGAAGGAAATGAGTTTAGCTGAGCTTCCAACTACCTTCTGGGGTATGCTCTAAAAATTGCCACGTTTACACTAGACCGAGTACCATCTAAGTCGGTTCAAAAGACACCATATGAGATATGGAATGGGAAGCATCCCAAAATGTCTTTTATGAGGATTTGGGGTTGCAAAGCTTATGTCAATAATTTTTTTCCCGAAAAGCTTGGCCCTAGATATGAAAAATGTTACTTTGTTGGTTATTCCAAAGAAACTGTGGGATACTACTTGTATAATCCATTTGATAGCAAAACGTTTGTTGCCAGAGATATTGTGTTCCTTGAAAAGGAATTTGTTTCCAAAGGAATCAGTGGGAGATAAGTAGAACTTGAAGAGGTTTGAGGCCAACAAGAGAACATAGAACTAGTAGATGAACTAGAGGAACCTAGAGAATCACAAGGTGTTGTGGAATGTCAAACTCCTTAGGTAACACAGGATCCTTGTGATCTATTAGGATATGCCTTGAACCAAAGAGATTTAGATATCTTGTGACTCAGGAAGGTAGTGAATTGGTCATAGATGATGAGCCAATATCCTATAAAGATGCTATAGTGGGACCAAAGTCTGAGAAATGGCTTGAGGCCATAAAATTTGAGATGGAATCCATGTATACCAACAAAGTATGGACTTTGATGGATCCATCTAAGGGGGTGAAACCCATAGGGTGCAAGTGGGTCTTCAAGAAGAAGACCTACATGGATGGAAAAGTTCAAACCTATACGGACAAATTGTTTGCAAAGGGTTTCAAACAAGTTCAAGGTGTTGACTATGACAAAACATGTGGCATCCAACTTACAAAAACATGATTTACTTAAGCGGAAGCGATTGTTAACAACAGAATTACTGAAAAATCACTAAAAATTAAAACCATTTACAAAGAGATCCAAACATAGGAAAACTCTTTCATCAAGAACCAATGTATAGCATTTACATCATGGTTCATAAGTACATAAATTGTACCATCTCTTCTCGAGGATTACAAACATCAACTGCCCTATTAAAATTATATATAGACAGTATAAGAACCTCGAGGCATCAAGCCAAAATCTCAAATCGATTCATTAAAAGCACTGACTACTAACTCTAAGGACCTAAGAGTACAGAGACGACACATATGACTACTATCTATATGACTTGACAGAAAATATCTCCACCTGAGATCTCACTGTTGTCCTGGCTGTTGCTGTCCTTTCTCTGCTGTATGGATTCTATTCACTCGTCCGCGTCCACCTAAAAACATTGGATCCCACAGGGGTGAGACAATTGTAAATTGCCCCAGCGGGAGATATAACTCTCCACCAAAACATTATTAGTGCAGTTTATTAGAATAAAATTGAGCAGAGGAATCTTATATATTAAATAACAGATAAATCACTGTATGAACATAGTGAAGTAATCTCCTTTCCTAAGGAGAACATTGCATCTACCCATGGTAGAGTCATAATTCATCCATCTACATGCAATGAATGTAAAGAGATATAAATAACATCTATCAGATAGGGATGCATAAAGGAAATGTAACATCAACCAATAAATTTCCGTATTCAATCCTTAAGAAAACATGCAATACGGTTGATTACATTTTACAATCACACTTAAGCCCTGAGGAAATGAGGTATACCACTCATACTCCAACCGACCATTGTGAAGTTGAAATCAGTACCATACAAGGTCAATGGGAGATCCAGATTCCATGACCTCATATGTCTCAGTCAGTACGAGACTACTTTAGCAAAGACATCATGTGTCAAACTACAATTAGCTTGCCAGGGTATATTGGCATCTTTGCTATAGAGTTATAGCCTGTAGCATATACTCTCTTCAGGGTTATGGCCCATAGCCAATGCCTGGTATTATATTGAGGAGTCATGGCCCGTAGCCATACTCTTATCAGGGTATGGTTCGAAACCAATCTCGTACATAGGACATAGCTGGAAGCCATTCCTATGGGGCATAATGATATATTTTCCCAATTACCCCCGCATATTCAAAAATATCTGTTCCGAGTTTTGCCGCGGAGCAACCCATTTCACCATCAGTAAATACTGACACTGATGGATCTATGGTCAGGGCTCTACATGATATGATTTCACTTGATTAATTAAGTACATTAGAATATTCTTTTAGCATCAGTCAAGTTCTCAAACAAGAATTATTGTAACAAATGCTCAAAGAAACATGTAACCTCTTATCAATTGCTTTACCAGAACTTATAATACATTGGGATCTTCATCCCTTATCTCATCACTTGAAAGTTCACATCTCACAACAACATCATTATGTTACTTATCAAATATGGGTATTCATACCCTCAGTTCATCACTAATCACTTTTACCACTTGTTAGGTAACTATTACCTCTAGGTCCTCAGACCGAGGTATACATGATACTTGTTACACAAGCATCTCACATGGCTCACAAGGGCCATTAAGTGTCTTGTCACCTTTCACTAGGAAACAACTTAATCATATGTCTCATAAATTCCATGCACATTTTTTTACTTTTACTAAGCAACAAGAACATTAAGGCACACAAGGGCAATCAACATTTTTATTATATAAATATTATAGCTCAAATCTGGCTATGCTCATCATCTCATGATATCTGTATGGTTAATACGCATGATAACAGTCATGACAATTTTACATCACACCATGCAATACAATAGTAACACCTTTATTCCCTTACCATGGTTAGGGTTTACCATCAGATAGGGCTTTTCATCCCTTTACCCAAAAATTAGGGTTAGGGTTTCCCATTTCACATTAATTAGGGTTTCATGTTTATATTATCTATCCAACCCTAATTTATTGTTCCATTCCTCTAGGAGCATTCAATAATATCATAAGTATTCACTCATGATCATTACTCTCATCATATGTCATTAATGATTATCAAATCAAGGTATGAGTTCATCTCTCAACCTTACTATGGTATGTTTATATCATACCCATTATCTTGGCTTAACCCCTTTCTCATAGTATGTTAGTCACACTTATCAAAGTGCATTGAATTCATTACATCTTCATTGTAACAATTCACATAACACATACTTCTTGTGTTTCTTATCCAAGTATATTGGATTTGAGGTGCATCAAGGTATATCAACCCTGAAATGCTAAATGTGATATCTATCATGTCTTGATGTATCACTTTTCTCATCACTTCCAACTTACTTAAGTTAATCAACTGACCTTGTATTAAGGTATTTCCCTCTTAATACTTTTAACCACTAACCTATCACCTTTATGTAGTGCATAGGTCACCCATTAGAATTTGTACAACTATCTTTAATGATACAAACTTATCTCAAGTTAAGGCATTACATACTGTAAGGTTGCCTGTAATCAACCACTTGAGATATTTCATATCCATAAGGTATTACCGACTATTTCATCATTAGGGTTTTCTCTTACCTTCACCCAATTTTAGGGATAGGGTTTCATATATCATTACATATCATCACCCTGGTTTAGGGTTTCACATGGCATCACCCTATATTAGGATTACATTATTACCCTGGATTAGGGTTATACATGGCATTACCCTAGATTAGGGTTCCACATTCCATTATCCATAATTAGGTTTTAATATTCAACCCAATTAGGATTTAATACTCCATCACCCATAATTAGGGTTTATTATTTGTCTCGATTAGGGTTTATCATCAAAATACCCTGAATTAGGGTTTCTCTCATAATTGCCCTAAATTAGGGTTTGAATTCATCAATCAACTCAATTAGGGTTTTATGATATCTTTATCAAGGATCATACCCTAATTGTATATCACATTTATTTTGAATGTGTTAGGCTTGACTGTTTACATGATTATCATTCATGTAAAATTTCTCTCTCATCCTACCTATTGATGTCCACTACTCAATTGTTGATTAGATTGAGTCTACTTCTTATTCAAATACATGCATTTAGGGTTAGCATGATATATTGAATTATTGCATCATTATGCATCAATGATTAATCCCAATAAGGGTATCAATCATCTAAATACATTAGATGTTCAAAGGGTTTGGTCAATTTGAACTTTCAGTTACATGAGGTATCCAACTGAATTGACCAATTGAATTTTCAATTACATTAGGTATCAAATTGGATTGACCATGTTGAACCTCAAATGGTTTTGATTACTTAGACCCCAAATGGTCTTGGTCTCTCAAAACTCAAACGGTTTGAAACTGTTTGGGCAAATTGCCCTTGAAACCGTTTAAGCAAGAATTGCATTGAAACAGAATTAACATGGGTCTCCAAACAGTTTGAGACCGTTTGGACCCAAACAATTTTGAGACCGTTTGGACCCAAATGGTATTGAGACCGTTTGGACTCAAACGGTCTTGAGACCGTTTGGTCCAAACCCTCTCAAAACTGAATGGACCAAAAAGGTCTTTCAACACTTAAATAATTCAAGGCTTCAATCAATGAACCGACTATCAATTGAATCCTTGATTCATTCTCAATTTAACAATTAAATCACCCTTCAATTGGACCATAAATTAGGGTTTTGAACCCAATTGAACTAGGATTTAAAATCAAGAAACCTTCAATTAGGGTTTTGAAATCGAGGAACCCTCAATGATTAACATTGTGGAACCGATTCAATTGAAATCAATGAATCATCATTAAATTATGATATGACCTGACCTCAAACGGTCTTGAGGTCATTTGGATGACCTCCAAACGGTCTTGAGACCATTTACCCCATCCCATCATTGAAATTTGTGAAATTCAATTAGGGTTTGGATCATTGGATTGATCATCAATTTAGCTATTGATTTTATTTCAATTTGATATCACTGGATCTTCAACCATCCAATCATACTCAACCCTAGACTTCCAAAATGTCTTAGTTGACCTCCAAACGGTCTTGAGACTTTTTGGGTGATTTCCAAATGGTCTTGAGACCGTTTGGGTTAATCAACCCAAAATTTTAAATCAACCAATTGAAATTTCTGCACTTAACTCGATTTGGTTTGATAATTGATTAACCTTCAACTGATGAACCCTTTGGAATCAATCAATTAAATTTAATGGGTCATCAACCATCAACAGTAAAATCAAAACTCCAAATGGTCAACTATGTTCAACCCTTCCAAACGGTTTGAAACCGTTTGGCTTCTAACAGTTTGATGAAACTGTTTGATTTCAAACGATTTTGTTGAAACCGAATGAACAACTTGTTGAAACCGATTGAATAGCCAATTTTTGGGAAAAGTATCCAAGATGATGTCATAATAATATACCTTCGTCCATGTAGTTCCTAGTACTTCTGATTTCATGGAATTACCCATTTCAATACGCAATAAATCAAGAAGAAGAAGGAATCAACGTAATTGCAACATTAATGGTTGAATAATAATGTAAATGGGTTCAAGTTATATAACCCACCTCCAATTGAGCTTAAAATCTTCAAGCTCACGTCAAAAATGGTGGATGCAACTCCTTTCACTATCCCAAGGCTCGTCCTCAAGCTTTGAGTGAAAAGGAATGGTTAGAATTGAAGATGGGATCGAGATAAGAAGAAAGCATGCATTGATTTTCGATTTCCACCATGGAATTGAGGTAAAAGGAAGTTAAGAAGCTTACCAACAGGTTGGGGGTCATCCTCCAAATCTCCCTTGGTCGTGTTTCAAGCAAAGAGAAGAAGTGGATTCGAAATTACCCATTCAAGCTATGGATAAATGAGTATATATATGAATTTTATTGAAAATTCATTTAAGAGAGAGAAAGTAGGAATTATCTCATCCATTTCCTTGACACTTGCCCCCTTCTCTTCCTTGGATACGAGGCTATCTTCTTTGCCTCTTATTCCTCTCAATTATCCATGATTTAAAGAAAAGTAAATTAAACACCTTAAATCATATAATACTAATATCCACAAGTTAGTGGATATTTCTTTTTCTTTTCTTAATGTGAGTGGGTTCTCCACTCACGTAGATATTTCCATTGCCTTTGCAAGGCACAAGGACGTCCAAACTTGTTGATTTTCAACCAACACAATTTTAGTTGAAGGGCAATCCAATTAATATAATTATTTTTGCATTAAATTGAATTAGGGTTTCAATTATGCTTTAATCTTGATTATTTTAATATCAAGATTCTCTCTCCTTCAAAGTGATACAAATGAGATGCCCCTCTCATTTTATTTGCTCTATATGATTCCAAGAAACATTAGGGACTATTTTGAAGTGGTAATTTGCATATTGAACCCTAGGTTTTGGGTAAAGTGCATATTATACCAAAACTAGGTTTTAATGCACAAACATTGCTTTATCAGCTCTTTCTTGGTACTCATGCTTTTCCCAAGCCATACCTCTGCATCATCTTCATTCTAATGATGCTTAAACACATGAGGAACATTTAATAATGTAACATTTGCAAGTTAACCCCTCAACTTGGGTAATTTGCACTTTAGTCCAAAACAAGCAAAACATTGTTTCAACATTATTCGAAAAGGACTAAAATTGAAACATAAGTTCCTCTTGAGCCTTAATTACTTTTCAAGAAATAAGAGCAGGCATATAATTAACTTTATTAAGCAAAACTTTTAGGGTTAAGGCATAACCCAGGTCAGGGATGTTACAAATTATAAACCCCTAACAAGGATTTCGTCCCCGAAATCCCAGATAAAGGGAGACAATTATTATGCATTCAATATATTATCAGGTCTCCACATAACATCTTAATGTCATGGAGATGCCATAAAACTTTGATCAATACAAAGCCCTTCCATATAGGGGTAGTATAGAACTTGTCGATGTTATGTTTATGCAAAGCATAAACCCCTAACAAGTGATGTCCATACTATTTTATATAATTGGACTGATTTCACAGTTAGCCATTCCAGGTAACCAACATTAATCATTTAATCAGGAGTTATGCTTTTACTCTTTCACACTACCTGGTATTTCTCAGATATCAGAATTCCTCACTTTGGTGTCCATCACATGTGTCAAAACACATCACATCCGCACCATTCTTTCACCTTGGGACATTAATTGTTACACATATCTTTATCTTGGAACCAAAGTCCAAGATAAATTGATACTTTTCTAAGTATCCATCACATGAACATTTTTATCTTATGCACATCAAGTGTCCTAAGACCCACTTGATTTCCATGTCCCTGAAAGGAAAGAAAACAAGGAATCATATTCCTCTTATTATTTCATGAATTTTGAACTATTCATGAATCATTTACTCTTTGTCTCATCCTAGGTTCCTTTCCCTTAGCATAGGAATATATAAGGATGATTACATAACATTATTCCTTTCTTTGTTATTGTTTAACATGTTCATGAGCATCTTGTGATCTCATCACATTTCCCATTTCCACATTATGGGAAAAGATCTTTATTATACACACAAACTTTATCGAACAAGGATGACCTCCCTTGTTCTCATTCTCATCTTATGAGGAGTATACTTTTTACTTCTTCATACACACATAATGATCTAAGATCATCTCAGATTTCTCTTTCTTATACATAGGATATGATACATTTATCCATACCATATTTCAAATTTCATGATACTCACTAGATTGTCTCAGAATGACTACTTGATCAGAGCAATAAAAAAGATAACAATCTAAGAGTTTCCATACTTACTTTATCATCAATAGTTGTATACCTAACCAGGGTATATAAATACTGATATTAAGTAGTATGCACTTTGTATACTATCATATTCCTCCCTTTTCATATTATCACAAACATAAGATTTAACATTCCTGGATTTTATCCGGGCATCTCTTCTATACCTCATCCTTTTTTATAGAGGTAAGAACAATATGAAACATCTAAAATGTTTCTGTACAAAATGTAAGTCCTCATAGGACTAATCAAGAAAAGCTCAATCAATTACTTTCTCAATTTAACTCAGGAAACCATAAAAAGAAATATTAGAATGACATTATTTTGTCTGACCTATCATGATTCGTGGATGGTTCATTGCCTCAGGCTGACTCTACCTAAGATGTTGATTCACCATAACATTTCTGGCCGAGCAATCTCTTTCCAGATGTCCTACCTGTCTACATTGGTAGCAAATTCTGGGCTTTAGATGTGGTCTAGAAGGTTCTTTACCTTTTCCAAGTAGCCATTGCCTTGGTGCACTAGGCTCTGATTGTACTGGTGGTACCAAAAACTTCTTCCTTTTGGAACTACTAGGCCTATGTTCCTAAGTTTGGATAGGCCTTTTCTCAATCATCACCTTATTTTTCTTCTCTGGGCAATACCTTCTGATATGTCCAGGTTTCCTACACTTGTGACATACCCTAATTTCAGGTTGTATCCTATTCCTTCCATTACTATTTATTGATTCAACAGGCTGAGGTTGAGCACAGATTCAGTCTAAATCTAGAATTTCATTATTGGGGGCTGGTAATCTAGGTTGTATTGCCAATGCTTGATCCACTAAATACATCATAGTTGCCCTAATTTACCCAACCATGATACCTAAAGAAGGATTTCTTATCATAGTTGGATCAGCTTGAGGGTTCTCAGGCAGTTGTTCCTCTCTTGCCTGATCCCATGCACCTCTTCTTGGTGCAGAATTGCTACTTTCTACAGCATGTTCTTTGTGTGACTCAGCCATCTTCAAGCTTTACTTCTTTCTCCTATGAGCAAAAGTCACTATCAAATAGACTGGAAGACACTTAGAACAAACTCTACTACCTTAGTCCTATGTCTCTGTAGACTCAGCGAACCTAGAGCTTTGATACCACTAAATTGTGGCATCCAACTTACAAAAACATGATTTACTTAAGAGGAAGCGATTGTTAATAGAGGAATTACTGAAAAATCACTAAAAATTAAAACCATTTACAAAGAGATCCAAACATAGGAAAACTATTTCATCAAGAACCAATGTATAACATTTACATCCTGGTTCATAAGTACATAACTTGTACCATCTCTTCTCGAGGATTACAGACATCAACTGCCCTATTAACATTATATACAAACAATATAAGAACTTTGAGGCATCAAGCCAAAATCTCAGATCGATTCATTAAAAGCACTAACTACTAACTCCTAGGATCTAAGAGTACAGAGATGACACATAGGACTACTATCTAAATGACTTGATAGACAATATCTCCACCTGAGATCTCATTGTTATCCCGACTGTTGCTGTCCTTTCTCTACTGTATGAATTCTATTCACTCATCCACGTCCACTTATTGCAGTTTATTAGAATAAAATTGAGCATAGGAATCTTATATATTAAATAATAGATAAATCAATGTATGAACAGAGTGAAGTAATCTCCTTTCCTAAGGAGAACATTGCATCTACCCATAGTAGAGTCGTAATTCATCCATCTACTTGCAATGAATGTAAAGAGATATAAATAAAATCTATCAGATAGGGATGCATAAAGGAAATATAACATCAGCCAGTAAATTTCCATATTTAATCCTTAAGCAAACATGCTATACGGCTGATTACATTTTACAATCACACTTAAGCCCTTAGGAGATGAGGTATACCACTCATGCTCCAACCGACCATTGCGAAGTTGAAATCAGTACCATACAAGGTCAATGGGAGAGCCGGATTCCATGACCTCATCTGTCTCAGTCAGTACGAGACTACTTTAGTAGAGACATCATGTGTCAAACTATAATTAGCTTGCCAGGGTATATTGGCATCTTTGCTATAGAGTTATAGCTCATAGCATATACTACTCTCTTCAGGGTTATGGCCCGTAGCCAATGCCTGGTATTATATTGAGGAGTCATGGCATGTAGCCATACTCTAATCGGGGTATGGTACGAAACCAATCCCATACATAGGACATAGCCCGTAGCCATTCCTATGGGGCAAAAGGATATATTTGCCCAATTACCCCCGCATATTAAAAAAATGCGTTCCGAGTTTTGCCGCAGAGCAACCCGTTTCACCATCAGTAAATACTCACACTGATTGATCTATGGTCAGGGCTCTACATGATATGATTTCACTTAATTAATTAAGTACATTAGCATATTCTTTTAGCATCAGTCAAGTTCTCAAACATGAATTATTATGACAAATGCTACAAAGAAACATGTAAGCTCTTATCAATTGCTTTACCAAAACTTATAATACATTGGGATCTTCATCCCTTATCTCATCACTTGAAAGTTCACATCTCACAGCAACATCATTATGTTACTTATCAAATATGGGTATTCATACCCTCAGTTCATCACTAATCACTGTTACCACTTGTTAGGTAACTATTACCTCTAGGTCCTCAGACTGAGGTATACATGATACTTGTTACACAAGCGTCTCACATGTCTCACAAGACCCATTAAGTGTCTTGTCACCTTTCACTAGGCAACAACTTACTCATATGACTCATAAAGTCCATGCACATTTTGTTACTTTTACTAAGCAACAAGAACATTAAGGCACACAAGGCCAATCAACATTTTTATTATATAAATATTATAGCTCAAATCTGGCTATGTTCATCATCTCATGATATCTGTATGGTTAATACACATGATAACAGTCATGACAATTTTACATCACACCATGCAATACAATAGTAACACCTTTATTCCCTTACCATGGTTAGGGTTTACCATCAAATAGAGCTTTTCATCCCTTTTCCCAAAAATTAGGGTTAGGGTTTCCAATTTCACATTAATTAGGGTTTCATGTTTATATTATCTATCCAACCCTAATTTATTGTTCCATTCCTCTAGGAGCATTCAATAACATCATAAGTATCCACTCATGATCATTACTCTCATCATATGTCATTAATGATTATCAAATCAAGGTATGAGTTCATCTCTCAACCTTACTATGGTATGTTTATATCATACCCATTATCTTGGCTTAACCCCTTTCTCATAGTATGTTAGTCACACTTATCAAAGTGTATTGAATTCATTACATCTTCATTGTAACAATTCACATAACACATACTTCTTGTGTTTCTTATCCAAGTATATTGGATTTTAGGTGCATCAAGGTATATCAACCCTGAAATGCTAAATGTGATATCTATCATGTCTTGATGTATCACTTTTCTCATCACTTCCAACTTACTTAAGTTAATCAATTGACCTTGTATTAAGGTATTTCCCTCTTAATACTTTTAACCACTAACCTATCACCTTTATGTAGTGCATAGGTCACCCATTATAATTTGTACAACTATCTTTAATGATACAGACTTATCTCAAGTTAAGGCATTACATACTATAAGGTTGCCTGTAATCAACCACTTGAGATATTTCATCTCCATAAGGTATTACCCACTATTTCATCATTAGGGTTTTCTCTTACCTTCACCTAATTTTAGGGATAGGATTTCATATAGCATTACATATCATCACCCTAGTTTAGGGTTTCACATGGCATCACCCTATATTAGGATTACATTATTACCCTGGATTAGGGTTACACATGTCATTACCCTAGATTAGGGTTCCACATTCCATTATCCATAATTAGGTTTTACTATTCAACCCAATTAGGATTTAATACTCCATCACCCATAATTAGGGTTTATTATTCGTCCCGATTAGGGTTTATCATCAAAATACCTTGAATTAGGGTTTCTCTCAGAATTACCCTAAATTAGGGTTTGAATTCATCAATCAACTCAATTAGGGTTTTATGATCTCTTTATTAAGGATCATACCCTAATTGTATATCACATTTATTTTCAATGTGTTAAGCTTGACTGTTTACATGATTATCATTCATGTAAAATCTCTCTCATCCTACCCAGGATGTCCACTACTCAATTCTTGATTAGATTGAGCCTACTTCTTATTCAAATACATGCATTTAGGGTTAGCATGATATATTGAATTATTACATCATTATGCATCAATGATTAATCCCAATAAGGGTATCAATAATCTAAATACATTAGATGTTCAAAGGGTTTGGTCAATTTGAACTTTCAGTTACATGAGGTATTCAATTGAATTGACCAATTGAATTTTCAATTACATTAGGTAGCTAATTGGATTGACCATGTTGAACCTCAAATGGTTTTGATTACTTAGACCCCAAACGGTCTTGGTCTCTCAAAACTCAAACGGTTTGAAACCGTTTGGGAAAATTGCCCTTGAAACCATTTAAGCAAGAATTGCATTGCAACTGAATTAACTTGGGTCTCCAAATGGTTTGAGACCGTTTGGTCCAAACCCTCTCAAAACCGAATGGACCAAAAAGGTATTTCAACACTTAAATAATTCAAGGCTTCAATCAATGAACCGACTATCAATTGAATCCTTGATTCATTCCTCAATTGAACCATTAAATCACCCTTCAATTGGACCATCAATTAGGGTTTTGAACCCAATTGAACTAGGATTTAAAATCAAGAAACCTTCAATTAGGGTTTTGAAATCGAGGAACCTTCAATGATTAACATTGTGGAACCGATTCAATTAAAATCAATGATTCATCATTAAATTATGATATGACCTGACCTCAAACGGTCTTGAGGTCATTTGGATGACCTCCAAATGGTCTTGAGACCGTTTACCCCATCCCATCATTGAAATTTGTGAAATTCAATTAGGGTTTGGATCATTGGATTGATCATCAATTTCACTATTGATTTTATTTCAATTTGATATCACTGGATATTCAACCATTCAATCATACTCAACCCTAGACCTCCAAACAGTCTTGGTTGACCTCCAAACGGTCTTGAGACCATTCAGGTGATCTCCAAACGGTCTTGAGACCATTTGGGTTAATCAACCCAAGCTTTTAAATCAACCAATTGAAATTTCAGCACTTAACCCGATTAGGGTTTGATAATTGATTAAACTTCAACTGATGAACCCTTTGGAATCAATCAATTAAATTTAATTGGTCATCAACCATCAACACTAACATCAAAAATCCAAATGGTCAACTATGGTCAACCCTTCCAAATGGTTTGAAATCGTTTGGCTTCTAACGGTTTGATGAAACCGTTTGATTTCAAATGGTTTTGTTGAAACTGAATGAACAACTTGTTGAAACCGATTTAATAGCCAATTTTTGGGAAAAGTGTCCAAGATGATGTCATCATCATCTACCTTCGTCCATGTAGTTACTAGTACTTCTGATTTCATGGAATTACCTATTTCAATACGCAATAAATCAAGAAGAAGAAGGAATCAACATAATTGCAACATTGATGGTTGAATAATAATGTAAATGGGTTCAAGTTATATAACCCGCCTCCAATTGAGCTTCAAAGCTTAAAGATCGAGTCAACAATGGTGGATGAAACTGTTTTCACTATCTCAAGGCTCGTCCTCAATCTTTGAGTGAAAAGGAATGGTTAGAATTGAAGATGGGATCGAGATAAGAATAAATCATGCATTGATTTTCGATTTCCACCATGGAATTGAGGTGAAAGGAAGTCAAGAAGCTTACAAACAGGTTGGGGGTCGTCCTCCTGATCCTCCAAAGCTCCCTTGGTCTTTTTGCAAGCAAAGAGAAGAAGTGGATTCGAAATTACCCATTCAAGCTATGGTTAAATGAGTATATATATGCATTTTATTGAAAATTCATTTAAGAGAGAGAAAGTAGGAATTATCTCCTCCATTTCCTTGCCACTTGCCCCCTTCTCTTACTTAGATATACGAGGATATCTTCTTTGCCTCTTATTCCTCTCAATTATCCATGATTTAAAGAAAATCAAATTAAGCACCTTAAATCATATAATATTAATATCCATAAGTTAGTGGATATTTCTTTTTCTTTTCTTAATGTGAGTGGGTTCTCCACTCACGTAGATATTTACATTGCCTTTGCAAGGAACAAGGACGTCCACACTTGTTTATTTTCAACCAACACAATTCTGGTTGAAGGGAAATCCAATTAATATAATTATTTTTGCATTAAATTGAATTAGGGTTTCAATTATGCTTAAATCTTGATTATTTTAATATCAAGATTATCTCTCCTTCAAAGTGATACAAATGAGATTCCCCTCTCATTTTATTTGCTCTACATGATTCCAAGAAATATTAGGGACTATTTTGAAGTGGTAATTTTCATATTGAACCCTAGGTTTTGGATAAATTGCATATTATACCAAAACTAGGTTTTAATGCACAAACATTGCTTTATCAGCTCTTTCTTAGTACTCATGTTTTTCCCAAGCCATACCTCTGCATCATCTTCATTATCATGATGCTTCAACACATGAGGAACATTTAATCATGTAACATTTTCAAGTTAACCCCTCAAATTGGGTAATTTGCACTTTAGTCCAAAACAAGCAAAACATTATTTCAACATTATTCGAAAAGGACTAAAATTGAAACAAAAGTTCCTATTGAGCCTTAATTACTTTTCAAGAAATAAGATCAGGCATATAATTAACTTTATTAAGCAAAACTTTTAGGGTTAAGGCATAACCCAAGTCAGGGATGTTACAAAACCTTTTTCTCCAGTGGCCATGGTTAAATTCATCAGGATCATGCTTGCTATTGTAGCTTATCATGACTATGAGATTTGGCAAATGGATGTTAAAACTGCGTTTCTTAATGGGAACCTTATTAAGGATGTGTATATGACACATCCTGAGGGGTTTATAGATCCAAAGTTTTCCAATAGAGTCTGTAAGATACAAAGTTCAATCTATGGATTGAAGCAAGCATCTCAGAGATAGAATGTTGATTTTGATGAGACAGTCAAACAGTTTGGCTTTTCTCAAAATGAAGATGAACCTTGTGTGTACAAGAAGGTTAATGGGAGCATAGTGAAATTCCTCATATTGTATGTAGATGACATACTATTGATGGGGAATGACATCCCTATTTCATGAAAGATAAAGGCATGGCTTGGAAACACATTCTCTATGAAAGACTTGGGAGAAGATCCTACATCTTGGGGATAAAGATCTATAGAGATAGATCCAGAAGACTTCTCAGACTAAATCAAATCACATACATTGACAAAGTGCTGAAGCGGTTCAACATGGCAAACTCAAAGAAAGGAAATCTTCCTATGTGCCATGGTGTCCCTATCTCTAGAGCTCAATGTCCCAATTCTTTTGAAGAAAGGGAACGTATGAGTGAGATTTCATATGCCTCACCAATTGGATCAATCATGTATGCAGTGTTGTGTACCCATCCATACGTCTTGCTTGCCTTGAGCATTACGAGCATATATCAGTCAGATCCAGGTGATGCTCACTGGATAGCCATGAAGAACATCCTCAACTACTTGAGAAGGACTAAGGATCAATTCTTAGTCTATGACAGAGAGGAAGAGTTAGTGGTAAAAGGGTACACCAAAGCAAGCTTCCAGACTGATCAAGATGATTACAAATCACAATCCAGATTCATGTTTTGCCTAAATAACAGAGTTGTAAGCTGGAAGAGTTCCAAGCAAGAGACAATTGTCGATTCTACAATAGAGACCGAATATATTGCTACATTGAGTGCAACAAAGGAGGCTGTATGGATCAAGAAGTTCATTGGGAACTTGGGGTTGTTCCAAGCATCAATGATGCAATTGAGCTATATTGTGACAACAATGGAGCTATTGTACAAGCTAAGGAACCCAAATCAAATCAATACTCAAAGCATATACAAAGGCAGTTCCATCTCATATGAGAGATTGTGTAGCATGGAGATGTGAAGATTTGCAAAGTTCCAACTGAGATCAATCTTGTTGATCCCTTGACAAAGGCACTTTCACAATAGAAACATGATGGTCATGTTAGGTCACTCGGAATAAGATCTGTGGGTGATTGTCTCTAATTGCAAGTGGAAGTATGTTGGTTATGTATGCCTAGAGATCCAATCATGTGATGATTGTAATGACATATCATGTAAAAAATGGTTTGTCTATTAATAAAAGGCAAGCTTCCAATTTGTTTTGTTTAATTCAGTTATGAGATAATGATGAAACATTATAAATGTATAAAGAATTATATTACTCAATGACGTATGCACTCAAGTTACTATCCTTGTGGATGAGATCATATGGATGCTAAGAGTAAATATACATATTTCCATTATGTACCTGTTCGGTTATCATTGTGGAAGGTTGATAGACAACAATGACACATAAGATCAAAGTGTGCGTTGGTTGATGACTATATCTCATTAGTCATGATATGGTGATATGAAACCAAGCACATAGATACATGTTAGAGAATAGTGTATCAGATAGACCCACCGTGAGACTGACACATGGAAGTCATAGTCAACTCTCACAGTGATGGTGGTGGTTGTGGTTCTTAGACCACTACACTCAACACATGTCGTTGGGTACGCTTTGACATCATCAAACATTGTCCTAAAATATGGATTGTTATAACGGTGATGATTGGGTGGATTTGACACATGGGGATTGACTGTGCGTGATAGACATGGTATTTGTCCCTCCTACTGGAGTGTGATGTCCTATGCCTCTTGATAAGTGAGACTAAGAAAAGCATGGCCATGTGCATGTGAGTCAACATGTGATATTTAGTTTACATATATCTCAGACAGTCTGTTCTTGGTTCAAGAAACAATATTGAATAATGATGAGGATGACTGCTCCATGCCTCTAGTTAAATCTAGACATAGTGAAAAAGGAACTATACAAATACTATAACACCATACACATATTGTAGGTTGAAGTTGTTCCCCAACTTTTCCATTTACTTATGTAGCAATGATGTGCGACTAGGTACCACACTTTGCTTGTGATGTCATAAGTTGTTATGGACATTCACTGTTAACATAATATGGGACCTATTGGTTCACACATATAGGTCTTGACCTAGAAGAGGAGTTTAGATCTTGAATGATAGTTGAATTAAGTGCTAAAGTGTTTAGGCATTTGATTCAGGAAACAAACAGGCTAACAACACTGCCAAATGCCCATCTCAAGTGTTGAGACGAGCGTCTGGAAGTATCAAACGGTAGTCTCAAGAGTTGAGATGACCATCTAGGTGACGGGATGGTTGTGAATTGAATTTGGCTAAGGATCAAACTGACCCAGCTGAACAGGCATGACTCAAGTCACCAAACGATCATTTGGGTGAAACAAGATGACCGTCTTGCATGGGTGAGATGGTCCATCTCGGTCGGGGAAGCTTCTAGATATTTCCCTATTCATTTGACTTGAGCAATACTTGTTGTATTAGGAAATCAATGTCTAACATTGATGGGAATTGATTTGCCAAATTCATGTACAACTAGGAACCACAAAACGACTGTCTCATGTGCGAGACGACAGTCTGGATGAGCCAAATGGCCGTTTCGGTTGTCTTAGGTTGTGCAAATTTTAGGATTGTTGTGAAATTTTGAGTTCTTCTGGTCCTTTCTACTCTGGCACATTAATCCCACATTGGATAGCAACTGGGAACCTTGAGCCTGGCCTCTAATATAAATAGAGGGGTACTAGGAATTTCCCATAGTACAACATAGACAACTAAGAATAAGTTCCTTTAAAAATTGTTGTCATTTCTGGTTGCGGTAACCACAAGATCCTAGGAAAGTCCTACCCCACAAGGGAGGGATAACTATGGGAGAGAACAACTGAGAGTTTCCATGGGAGAGGAAGTCGGTGACTAGTACACCGACGGAGAGGGACAACTCCTTCTTATCCAGTCTAGCAGGACGACAAGAGTTCTAGGTGGTCCGTGTGGACTATCATAGAGGTGGGAAGCTATTATTTGCCACTTGGAGGATAATGTAAACCAACAATCTATGACAAGAGGAGTTGCTAAAGAAGACAAAGTTCGTGGATACAGTCCATGGTGTAGAATAGGAGGCACAACAGTCATACATGTCCCGGTTCAACTAGGATTTAGAGTTACACATCTACAATGATGAGGATTGTCACTTGACTTGCTCCAGGACCAGGTATATCCATAAACCATCCTTCCTACATTATAGTTATGGACATGATCTAGTGATTATGGGGAATATGGTAGATAAAATTTTAAATTCCACAGCCTGCTTTGTACCATATTTCCTAACATTTACAAGAAGGTTAGTGGGAGCATGATTTTATTCCTCATATTGTATGTAGATGACATACTATTGGTGGGGAATGACATCCCTACTTTATAGATGGTAAAAACCTAGCTAGGAAATACATTCTCTATGAAGGACTTATGTGGAGCATCCTATATCTTAGGATAAAGATCTATCGAGATATATCTAGAAGGATTCTTGTGCTAATCTAGACTACATACATAGATCAATTGACAATTTATCTTCGATTAAATATCACTTTGTGCTAGTATATACCTTCAATTTGAGTTTTGAGCTAAGTGTCATGCTTTGTATGTGTGATCAATTGTATTCAAAATTAAACCCATTAAGTGAACCCTCCTTTTTACCAAATGTATATCATAATTTGGATAATTCAATTATATTCTCAATGGAACAAAATTCACCTCAATCGGACCATCCTAGACTAAGTTATGGCCTTTTGAACCTCGATGATTTAATCCTTGTTTTATCTGTTTTTTGTCCCTAATTGGGCCCAAATAGGGAGTGCAACCCATTTAAAGTGCCCTCCCCTTCACTTGATAGGTTAGTAATCCAAGTACTCTCTTGTGGACCTATCATGAGGCTTGATTTTATGACAAGGAATCACGACCCTCAAAATTTCCAACGTTGGATTGATCCCCCAGTCCAACGACTATGATGGGGTCTTTTACCTCCGTACACCCTACTAGAAAAAGTGGCACTACCACCACCTAACCAAGCTCTGTACCTCCCAATCACCTCATTTCCCCCTCTACTTTATGAAATCAGCACCATCTTTCACTTCCCCTGGCTTCCTTCTTCATTTCCCCTCTCATTCATGTTCTTTTCATGCAATCCAGCTGCCTTTTCCCCTTCTCTTCTTCTTCCTTTCTCCTTGACGGCCACCTCCTCCAGTGAGGTGTTGCATCTCCATCAGGGAGCCTTGGTGTGGGATGAACTAGCCATCAGGCTTGCATGGAGTCAAGCATCCTCAACGGCCAACCCTTATGACCCATCTCCCTCTCGATCGTGAAGCCAGTCAGGCTCTAACGACCTCACGTCGCCACAAGGAGGGACCCTTGTGTGGACTAGAGCGGCTGGAACATGGTGGTGACGAGCGATGATGGGTGACCCCTGGATGTTGTGAACTGTGAAATGAGCAGGCAGTAGCGGCGGTCGGTCGCTGGCCACTGGGGTTAACCCTGTGGGCTGGATTACAACAGACAAGGCCCAAAAAGGCTTCTAAGAGACCAAATAAAGAGCTCTGACCCATAAAGCACCCCTTCATGTCCCTTGGATCTTGATCCAAAGGATCTCATCCCTTGAATCTAGGTAAATATTTGAAAAGTTATATCTTGGTCACGCTATCTCCAAAAATAGACTTCTTATATACCATTTTGATTAGAAATACATGTTCTATCCAATAAAAGTAGTTACAAAAGCTGAATATACTTTTTATTCTTCTGATATCCCCTAAATTATTCTTTTGAAGTCTTTTTGAGAGGTGTATATTAATTGAATGCATGATCTTGATGCTTTTTATTCCGAACATTAGTTTTAGACTAATATCAGTCTTTTGATCAATTTTATGTATCATGATTAGAAATTTATCCACTGTTAAACACTAAATGGTCGTATGTTGATGAAATGACCTAAAATGAACCTATATGCTAAAGATCATTTCTTTGATGCTTAACTTTGATTGGATGTGCCTCAAACCCTCATGTTTGACTCAAATAAGTAAATTTTTGATTTATGTTGGACTAAGATTCGAACTTGTTCATGTTTGTACCATACTTTGACTTAATAATGGCACTAAACTTCCAAACTTGGCTTAAGTGGATACATTGATGTTGCACCTAAACAGTTTCTCTAGTATGGGTCTTTTATGTCTAAAATGATCATATGAACTCATAAATTAGTAATCTTACATGCCTGGTATCCCTATATCCCTATTGAACTTTCTTATGCACTTATATGGCTAAATACCCTAATCTTGGTTTGATATGTGATCTAGTGTGCATGTTGATATCTAAGTCTCTAATCTTATGCAAGTCTTGTGTTAATGATCATCCATGTTACTTAATGATCTCAGAAAAGTATGTTAGTGATTTTAATGATACCTAACTCAAGTAGATCCCATCTATACTCTAATGGTAACAATCTTGCATGATTATTACTCAAAATGACTAGTTATGCTAATGTTGATGCTCATGTTGACTAAGCTTGATCAAATATTAGGTTTCCCTCTATCTAAGATCATGAAACTCTAATCTTATGATCCCTAATCTTAGTTGTGATGTCTCACCCTAAGCTCTAGATGAATCTATGATGTATGGTGAAACTTGATAATGAACTTGCATGACTAGTTGAGATGTTGAAAATAATGTTGAAGGAAATGAGTACCTAGACTTAGGTCCAACGCCCATTATAATGATTAATGGAGATAATCTTACTGATGTTATACCAGTCATACTTATTTGAAATGTCATGATCTTATGATGACCAAAATTTTGAAGATATAATCCAAGTTGCCACTTATGGTTTTCTAATCAACGGTTAATCTTGTACTCTACTCTCAAGGTACATTTTCCCTTGACCCTATTATGATATTGGCTTGCTTGTATGTATGCTCATATGAATAATTTGGCTAGATAATTACCTATTTGAGCTACTTGTTCCCTATGATTAGTATGTTCATTTTGCTTGAAATATGTTGAACAAACCTCAATCATAATTAAACTTGTCCATTATACAAACCTTGTGCACCTGCCTGTATTCTCGTGGTAATGACACAAGGTTGGGCACCTCGCTTGAGATGTCAATATAAGGCAGACCGTGTCGATAAAAGGGTTAGCTAATCTTGAGCACCCTTATGGACCCTTCCAATGGGAAGCTGGTCAATGACATAATATGTTGTTGAGTATAATAGAAATGCATTTAAAACACACTTTGTATAAGAGAATGTCATTAAGTGTTTCATACATTGTTTCTACATCTTGCTTATTATGATGTTTCTATCCAAGCAACTTTTATATTACTATTAAACTTTTTACATGCTTTTCATAGCAATCTGATGCCCACAAGACTCTCATATCTGAAATGAATCACCAATGAGTATACTCAAATATAGAAATGGGTACATGTCTCCCTTCTCCATGTTTAATATCTTGTTATCTCTTACCTTTCTATTGTTTGTGGTTTTATTCATGCACATGTTATGTGATCCATTCTAGGGATGGATGCCTAGGTCCACTCCCCTTTGGATGTGTAGCCATTAGGAGTGTGGACTTAGGGTAACAAACAGTTCCATGACAAATGGTATTAGAGCAATCACATATCCTCTATGTGGTTTAATAACCCAATTTCATATACCCTAGAGAGTCTTCTAGCATCTCTTCTCTTCTTTAAGGACAACCTTAAGCCATCCATTAGATGATTAGTTAGCTTCTCATATCCGCATGTGATCCTTGTACTCGTGACTATCAATCACATGATCTCTCAACTATAGGTAGCTTATGTAAGGGTAAAGATTAAAATTTGACTGAACTGGTAAAATTTGAGTAATGTGATGATGATGCCATGATCTGATCTTAAATTAAAAAGTTAAAGTACTCATGTATGACCCCTTATATCATTTAAACTCAACTTTACCAAATCTTGACCACATGTTGTCTATGTTTGAGGTAAAATGATAACAATATTGATAAGATGATAAAAGGGAGGATTTGTACGTTAGACCTCATTTCTATGAGTTCCATATTTGATTGAATCCATGGTACCCTATTCTTGACCAAACCTCAAACATGATTAAGAAAATTTCTCCTATTTGATATGTATGATGATTGTGTTGGAATTACTATTCTCTTAGACTCTCAAAATCATGATGAAAGACTTTTATGCAAGAGGCATCTTCCCTATCGAATCCTACACCTCTTGGTAATCTCTATTTTGAACAATGTGATGGACGTGGATCTCACTCTTGCCTGATTATGCTCTACCTCATGGTCTACTCAATTTGACTTCTTGATTTCAAAAATACACCCTTACCTTGACCATGAAAGTAAGGGAAGATGATTATGACCGCATTAAAAAATCTTGAAATATGGTTTCCTTATTGCTACCTTGATCTTGAAAAATCTTGAAATATGAATGCCCTATTATGATCTTGATGTTTGACTCGTGAACTCATGAAATAATAGTTGAAACTCACCCTATTTGGATATGCTTGATGAATCATGACTAATGTATGCTAATGTTCTAGATTAGGATGGTAGTTGACTCATGGATTCCCTAACCTAGGACACATCCCAATTGTGGTTGCCTCTAAATTTTCATATTGATGATTATTTCGAGTTTGGGAAGGCAATCCCTTCCATACAATTTGACTCCTTGACCTATGTCCCTAATAGGTCAAAATTTAAGATGATCTAGATGCTCGATCTTGGAATCTCTATTTGGCGATGGTCTTGAAATATGATGATGTTGACTATATCTTGGGGATGACTTCCTATAAATGACCTAGGTCTAGATCATTCATCAACTTTGAATACCATGATAATGAATTCAATATTGATGTCTCAAAATGTTACTTGAATGATGCTCAAAATTTTGCTTGATTGTTGTATATGAATGAATGATCACCCTTAGGTCTAAATAAGAATCTAAACCCTAGTTTAGAAATGTTTGGACCAATGACTTTGATGTCCAAACTTGACTCTTGACATTGATTTATGAAATCTTGACTCAGAATTATTGATCTTGAAATTGACTTTGCTCCTAAAATCAATCTATTGGGATCTTGAGATCACCCTCAATATATGGCTGATGACTTTCATGTTCCCAAATCTCAAAAAAAAATTGTACCAATGATTATGTTAACTTGCTCGATTTATGACTTATGGTTAATCTCCATGTGCACTAGGGTGGGACCTTCCATTGATTTTGAGCACAAAATCACGATGTTGAAATATTATGTTTGTCTCAAGTTGTTGAAATATGAAATCTCACTCATGGATGTATAACCCCACCTAGGCCAATGTAGAAGCTATAACCCTAAATGTTGGGATTGAAAGTCATGTTGTACTCTTGATTCAAGAGCTCTATTTGTTTGACTTAAAATGTTGATCTCTCCATTTTGGTGATATATAGGATAATCTCTCCAAAATTGTTGACTCATGTGATGATACTCCCAATTTGACAATCTATGTGACTATATGTTGACCATGATGCTCGATTGCTCAATTTTAGAAAGAGATGGATGTTGAAAGTGGTGATGATACCTTATGATAATACTATGATGATCTTGATGATTGAATGGGAATCTCAATATTGACTAATGACTAGATTCAATTTTGGGGGCAAACTTTATTTTAACGTGGAGAGGATGTGATAACCTAGATTTTCTATTATTCAATTTGTGTACCCCTTGACTCATTAGACATATTAATGTACTCAATAACCTCCATCTCCCCTAATATTATGACTTTGAGTAACTTAATGCTCAGTTAACAAGTTATCTTTAATTAAATATCACTTTGTATTTGTATATGCCTTCAATTTGAGTTTTGAACTAAGTGTCATGCTTTTTATGTGTAAAAAACTTGTAATCAAAATTGAACCCATTAAATGAAACATCTTTTCTACCAAATGCATATCATGATGTGGATAATTCACTTATCTTTCCATAGGAACAAAAATTGCCTCAATCAGATCATCCTAGCCGAAGTTATGGCCTTTTGAACCTCAATGATTAATCCTTGTTTTTATCTTTTTTTTGTCCCTGATTGGGCCCAAATAGTGCGCACAACCCAGTTAAAGTGGGTGCCCCCCTTCACTTGATAGGTCAGTAATATGAATACTCTCTTGTGGACCAATCATGAGGCTCAATTTTGTGACAAGGAACCATGAACCTCAGATTCATTGATTGTGGATTGATCCCCCAATCCAATACCTGTGATGTAGTCTTCTACCTCCTTACACCCCGCCAGAAAAAGTGTCACTGCCACCACATAACCAAGCTTTGCACCTCCCAATAACCTTATTTCCCCCTTTGTTTTGTGAAATCAACACCCTTTTCACTTCCCCTAGATTCCTTCTTCATTTCCCCTCTCATTCCCATTCTTTTCATGCTCTCTAGATGCCTCTTCCTATTCTATTCTTCTTCCTTTCTCGTTGGCAGCCACCTCCTTTGGCGAGGTGCTATTGCGCCATCAGTGCGCCTTGGCATAAGATGAACCTTCCATCGAGCTCACTAGGAGTCAATCATCCTCGAAAGACAACCGTTACGACCCAACTCCCTCTCAATTGTGAAGCCACTCTAGCTCCGACAACCTCATGTTGCCTCGAGGAGGGACCCTTGTGTGGACTGGAGCCGTTGGAATGTAGTGGTGATAAGCGATGGTGGGCGACCTTAGGGTGTTGTTAACTATGTGATGAGAGGGCAACAATGGTAGTCAGTAGTTGGATGTTGGGGTTAACCCCATGGGCTGGATCACAGCGGACGAGGCCCAAAAAGGGTTCCAGGAGCCCAAATGAAGAGCTCCACCCCATAAAGCGGCCCCTTCCTATCCGTTCGATCTCGATCCAAAGGCTCTCGTCGCTTGAATCTAGGTAAATATTTGAAATCTATATCTTGGTCATACTAGCTCCAAAATAGACTTATTATATACCATTTTGATCAGAATAAACATGTTCTATACAATAAAAATAGTTATAGAACCTGAATCTACTTTCTCTTCTACTAATATCCCCTAAATCATTCATTTGATGTCTTTTTGAGAGGTGTATCTTAATGGAATGCATGATCTTGATGCTTTTTGTTCCAAACATTAGTGTTAGATGAATATCAGTCTCTTGAACACTTTTATGTATCATGATTTTAACTTTATCCATTCTTAAACACGAAATGGTCCTATGTTTATGAAATTACCTAAAATGAACCTATATGCTAAAGATCATTTCTTTGATGCTTAACTTTGATTGATGTGCCTCAGACCCTCATGTTTGACTCAAATCAGTATTTTTTTATGTATGTTGGACTAAGATTCAAACTTGTTCATGTGTGTTCCATACTTTGCCTTAATAATGGCATTGGACATCCAAACTTACCTTATGTGGATCGTTTGATGTTGAACCTCAACACTTGCTCTCATATGGGTCGTTTATGTCTCAAATGATCATATGAACTCATAAATCAGTAATCTTACATGCCTTGTATCCCTATATGCATTATGGAACTTTCTTGTGCACTTATGTGGCTAAATACCCTAATCTTGTCATGATATGTGATCTAGTGTGCATGTTGATATCTAAGTCTCTAATCTGATGCAAGTCTTATGTTAATGATCATCCATGTTACTTAATGATCTCAAATTAGTATGTTAGTGATGTTAATGATACCTAACTCAAGTAGATCCCATCTACATTCTAACGGTGACAATCTTGCATGATTATAACCCAAAATGACTAGTTATGCTAATGTTGATGCTCATGTTGACTAAGCTCAATCAAATCTTAGGTTTCCCTCTATCTAAGATCATGAAACTATAATCTTATGATCCCCAATATTAGTTGTGATGTGTCACCCTAAGCTCTAGTTGAATTCATGATGTATGGTGTAACTTGATAATGAACTTGCATTACTAGTTGAGATGTTTAAAAAAAAGTTGAAGGAAATGAGTGCATAGACTTAGGTGACATATCCAACATGTACCTAATCTTGCTGATGTTAATACAATTGTACTTATTTGAAATGTCAAGATCTTCTAATGACCTAAGTTGCCAAGATCTAGTCCAAGTTGCAACTTATGGTTTTCTAATCAATGTTTAATCTTGTACTCTACTCTTAAGGTACGTTTTCTCTTGACCCTACTATGATATTGGCTTGCTTGTATGTATGCTCATATGAATGCTTGGCTAGATAATTACTTGTTTGAGCTACTTGTTCCCTATGATTAGTACATTCGTTTTGCTTAAAATATGTTGAACAAACCTTGAACATACTTGAACTTGTCCATTATACAAACCTTGTGTACCTATCTGTATTCTCTGGGTAAGGGAACGAGGTTGGGTGCCTTACTTGAGATGTCAAGATAAGGTGGACCATGTTGATAAAAGGGTTAGCTAATCTTATGATTCCAATGGGAAGTTGGTCAATGTCCATAATATGTTGTTGAGTATAATGGAAATGCATTTAAAACACACTTTGTATAAAAGAATGTCGTTATGTGTTTCACACATTGTTCTCTATCTTGATTATTAAGATATTTCTAGCCAACAAGATTTTATATTACTCTTAAACAATTTACATGCCTTTTCATAGAGTACTCAATGCTTTAGCATTAATATATTGTGTTTATCAAATTTCTAGTGGCCAAATGAAGATCCACTGCACTCAAGACTCTCAGATCCGAAATGAATCACCAATGGGTATACTTGGATATAGAAATGGGTACATGTCTCTTTTCTCCATGTTTAATATCTTTCTATCTCTTACCTTGCTCTTATTTGTGGTTTTATTCATGCATATGTTATGTGATCCATTCTAGGGACAGACGCCTAGGTCCACTCGCCTTTGGTTGTGTAGCCATTAGGAGTGTGGACTTAGGGTAATAAACAGTTCCTTAATAATATTGCTGCCTCCAATTCAATAAAGGAGGCTCTTTGGACCAAAAAGTTCATCTCTGATCTTGGGGTGGTTCCAAGCATCAGTGATGCGATAGAGCTATATTGTGACAACAATGGAACTATTGTACAAGATAAGGAACCCATATCCAATCAGTGTTCCAAGCACAAACAACAGTGGTTCCATCTCATACGAGAGATTGTACAACAAGGAAATGTGAAGATATACAGAGTACCAACTGAAAGCAATGTTCTAAAAATATTAA
Source organism: Alisma plantago-aquatica (assembly GCA_963693085.1). Lineage (NCBI taxonomy): Eukaryota > Viridiplantae > Streptophyta > Magnoliopsida > Alismatales > Alismataceae > Alisma > Alisma plantago-aquatica. The sequence continues at coordinate 977,274,001 of OY856413.1, read as the reverse complement.
AAAAAGCACTTTCCCAGTTGAAGCATGAATGTCATGTTAGATCACTTGGGATTAAGTTCATGGCTGATTGGCTCTAAGTGCAATTGGGAGTCTATTGGTATGTGTGCCCAGAGAGCCAATGATATGATGATTGTAATGTATATGTTGTAAATGATTTGATTAATAATAAAGGAAACCTTCATTTATATGTTTGCTCAATTATGAGATAATGATATAACACAATATTTGTCTAAAGAATGATGTTACTCGATGAAATATGTCTTCAAGTTGAGAACCTATACAGTGAGATCATACAAATGATAAGAGTACGTACATTCTTGTTATGTCCGTAGTCAAATGTTATTGTGGAAGCTGATAGAAAGCATTGTCACATTAGAATAGAGTGTGTGTTGGTTGATGAAAAAATCTCATTAGTTATGATATGTGATATTAAATCAAACACACATGTACTTGTTAGAGAACAACATATCGAATAGAACCACCTTGAGAGTGATGCATGGAAACCATTGAATGGTAGTAAGAATCATCTCTCATAGTGATGATGGTGATTGTGGTTCTTAGATCTAAAATCACTACACTCATCACATGTCATTTGATGTACTTTGACATCATCCAACCTGACCTCAAATAAGGGTTACCATAAAGGTGATGCTCAGACACGTTGTGACACATGGGAAATGATTGTGAGTGATGTAGGTGGGATTTATACCTCCTACTGGAGTTGATATCCTAGCCACTTGATAAGTGAGAATGATAAAGAATGGCCATACTCATGTGAATCAATATATGATATGTGAGCCTAACATGTATCTTAGACAACCTTTTCTATTTCAAAGAACATGGATTGAATGTTGAGAGGATGACAATTCCATGTCTCAAGTTCAATCTAGATATCAGAGACAAAGGAAATATATGATCATTGTAACACTAATTACAAATTTTAGGTTGAAGTTGTTCTCCATCTTTCTAATTACTTGGGTAGCAATGATGTGTTTCTAAATATCACTCTTTGCTTGTGATGTCATAAATTAGTTATGGACATTCACTGCCAACGTAACTTGGGACCTATAGGGTCACACACATATGATTTAATTTGGATAGGAGTTTACATATGAATATGTCTTAACTTGATTACTAAAGTGTTTAAGTATTCAATTCAAATAAGATTGGCTATTAGAAATCTGAAATGACCGATTTAGATAGTGAACTGACTGGAAGTATGATCGAGCGGTTAGGAGATTAGTAAGACTAGATCAAGAATTGATGCTAACGTCGTGTTGTGAATTACTAGAATATTGAAAGCCAATATGATTACGAATAGGAAACATAGTGAACTGACCGATTCAAGTGTTGAACTAATTTATTCATGTTTGAACCGATTGGTTTAAGAGTGAACATATCATTTCATGGTTTGTAGGTTCTAGAAAATTTATGAAACTATGTCTCTTTGATTCCAAATTAATCTGGAGATCCTGATCATAACCCTCCTATAAATAGAGGGGTAGTTGAGGCTTTCAGAAGACACAACAATAAGCTCTAATAATTGTTTTCCTCTCACAATTGTGGTATTGTGAGAGCTCGAGCAAGTCTTACCCATAAAAGGGAGAGACAACAAGGGAGAGTAGTCAACACTAGCATGTTGACATTGAAGGGACAACTCCTTCCCGTCTATTCCAAAAGAAATATAGGAGTTCTTGGTGGTCCATGTGGACTACATAAAGGCTTGAAGCCAGTACCACATGCTAGGAGGACATAGTCAACTTCCATCTGTGGTGCTACACTAGGAGGCCGCCACTGACAACTGTCTGAGTACTACTTAAAAAAGAAGCACCGCTGTAAGGATAAGTCACTGGACTTTCTCTAGGACCAGGTATATGCCTTGTAACCTTCCTTCCCAATCTATTGTTGCTCTGTTGTTCCAGGGGAATATGGCAAGAAATTTTTGTTTCTTCTATCATCTCTATCTCCATATTTCCCTACATGCATGATTTCTAAAAGTTTAGTTGCCCTCTCACTATTTTTAGTACAATGCTCCTTTGACATCTTACCCAAGAATCACTTTTTTTTAAGATCTTACCCAAGAAACATGATTCACATGTATCAAGAGATTCAAAATCAAACAAGTCTACATATTAATCCTTATGAACTTTAGAAATGTGCTTTTCATGTATATGTCCCAAGAGACAATGATAGAGGTATGTCATGTTTGTAGTCATGCATTTTAATATATTTGGTATATACATTATAATATAGTGTCAAGATCTAATAAGTAATCATAATAAGACATCAAAACACTACCATAAAAGATATCATCAAAAAGTATAGAGAAAAATCCATTATCTTTTAGGAATGAAAAACCATTATTTCTCAAACAAGAAACATAATAAAAATTTCTACATATTGCAAGTACATAATAGAAATTCTCTACTTCTATTCATGGACCAAGGGAAGAGATAAACTATATGTTCCTATATCCACAACAACAACCTTTTCTCTATTGGTGACTCATAGTTCCACAACTCCCTTCTTAAGGGGTCTACTTCTTTTGAGATCGTGCACATTACAACATATGAGAGATCCACATCTGGTATCCAATAACTATGATGAAGAAGTAGATCATTTAAACTCAATAATGTATATACTCAAGGTGGAAAGCTCTATCCCCTTTGAATTTGTAAGTTCCTCCAACTAGATTGGGCAATTTCTCTTTAATGTCAATGCTTGTGATAGTGGTAACAATTGCCATTCTTGGCCACACCCCCTTTTCCTTCAGAGTAGAAGATTGGAACTTAGTCTTACAATCATTCTTATCCTTTTTATTTCTATTAGTCTTACTTTTCATTGCATTGACCATCAACACAGATCTATTTTTGACCTTCTTCATGTTTAGTTCAGTAGTTTACAACATGTTGAGTAGTTCTGGAAGCAATTTATCCATTTCATTCATGTTGAAGTTCACGATGAATTGGTTGTATGATTCAATAATGATTGCATAATTAGATCTGTGAACAACTCTTGGCCCATGGGGAAACCCAGTCTCTCTAGGATATCCACATACAAAATCATCTTGAGTACACGAGTACCAATTGGAAATCTCTCTACCATCTTGTTTTGAAATAGTTCCTTTGATACGTCATATGTCTCTTATCTATCTTGGTGATCATACAATCCTTTGAGATGCTCAATCATTTCAAAGGGCTCCATGTTATTGTGCTGCCTCTATAGGTAAGGAACCATGGATGCTAGCATGAAGCATTCCACATCATTGGATTTATTGGAATACATTTTGAATGCAACCCTTTCAGCCTTTGATGCATTGGGAGTGGGCTCTTTAGGAAAATCATGATCCATTATGTCAAGCTTGTACTCAAGCTTGAGAACATTTCTCACGTTTTGGTACCAAATCACAAAATTTGGAATTGATCCTTAGTTCTTGTATGGTACTTAAGGATGTTCTTTACTACTATGCAATTACCAAAGCATGGATCTGACTAATACATTCTCTTCATTCTCAAAGCATACAAGACATGTAGGCATGTAGATATCATTGCATACATGATAGATCCAATTGTCAAGGCATAAGAAATCTTATTCATGTGATCACATTCTTTTAAAGATATGGGACATGGTAATGTAGAGATACTTATTCCATGCAACATGGGTAAGTTTCCTCTCTTAGAATCCTACATGCTAAAGTTCTTTATCACTTTATTAATGTATGTAATTTGTCTTAGAACAAGAAGCCTTCTATATCTATGTCTATAGATCTTGATTACTAAAATATAGAATGTTTTTCTTAAATTTTTCATGGAGAAGGTATTTCCCAACTATGATTTAATCACTTGTAGACTAGGGATGTCATTTCCCATGAATAGTATTTCATAACATGAGAAATACAATTTTGATCCCAATAAACTTCTTCTAAACACAAGGTTCGTATTAATTTTGGATAAAGCCAAACTATTTGACTAACTCACAAAAATAAAGATTCCAACTTTGAGCTGCTTACTTTGATATGTAGATTGACCTTTGTAGATTATAGAATTTATTGGCTTCATTTGGAGAAATAAAACCTTCAGGATGTGTAATATACACATCCTCAAGAATAATCTATTAAGGAAGGTCTTTTTAACATCCATTTGCCAAATCTCATAGTCATGATAAGGTGTAATAGAAAGTATGATCCTAATGGATTTAACCATGACAACTGGTGAAAAATGTTTCATCATAGTCAACACTTTGAATTTATTTGAAACCTATTGAAACCAATCTACCTTTGTAGGTTTTTACATTACCATCCATGTCAGTTCTTCTTGAAGACCCATTTGCACCATATGGGTTTTGGCCCTTTATTTGGATCCACCAATGTCATAGCTTGTTGCTATACATGGAGTCCATCTCAAACTCATGGATTCAAGCCATTTCTTATAATTTGGTCTGTCAATAGCCTCATGGTAGGTTGTTGGCTCATCATCCTCAACCAACACATCATGTTCTTAGGTCATGAGAATCCATATCTCTCTGAATTAATACATTCCCTACTAGACGTTTGAGGTTCAAGTTTTATAATAGTGACTTGAGATTCCACAACAATTTGTGGTTCCTCTTGTTCCTTATCTACCTCCGTAGGTTCAATGTTGTGTCTCATTGGTCTTGAACTTCTTCAAGTTTTATTTTACTCTCACGAATTCCTCTAGAAGTCAATTCCTTTTTGAGGAATACAATAGTTCTGGTGACAACACTTCATTTACATATGAAATATATAAGTAGTAACCCTTAGTTTCCTTTAAGTATCCAACAAATATACATTCATCCAATAGGTCCAAGCTTTTTACATAACTACTTCTTGACATAAGCTTTACATCCCAAATCTTCCATGAAAGACATATTGGGACATTTCTCATTGAATATCTCATCTGGTGTCTTTTCAAAGGATTTGGAAGGTACTCCATTAAGTGTAGACACAGAGGTTTCAAGAGCATATCCCCAAAGGGAAATAGGAAAATCAACTAAACTCATCATTGTTCATACCATGCCCAACAAGGTGTGATTTCTTCATTATGACACACCATTATATTGTGGTGTTCTAGGTGGAGTCCATTGTGATACAATACCACAATCCCTCATAAGGGCCTCAAACTCTTGATTCTAGTATATACCACCTCGATCTCATTGAAGTGCTTTAATTCTTTTTCCAAGTTTATTTTGTAGTTCATCCATGATATCCTTTAATTTTCAATGGATTCTTACTTATTTTTTGTTAGATACACATAGCCAAATTTACTAAAGTCATTGGTAAAAGTGATGAAGTACTAATATCCACCTCTAGCACTTGTGCTATAATGTCCACACACATCAATATTTATGAGCTATAATAAGTAACTCACTCAAAAGGTGTTTTTGTCATCTTTCCTAATAAACAAGATTCACATGTATCAATTGATTCAAAATTGAAAGAGTCCAACTTACCATCTTTATGAGTCTAAAAATGTACTACTCATTTATGTGCCCTAGATAATGGTATCGGAGATAAGTTCTATTTGATTCATTGAGTTTTATCTTCTTGATGTTTATGTTATATACATGTGTCTCAAGTTCTAATAAATAAAAAACATACGACATAGGGGCACTGTCATAAAAGATCTCATAATTAGAAATTGAAATTTGACCATTCTTTATTAGAAACTCAAAACCATTCTTGTCCAAAAAAGATATAGGATTAATATTTATATTAATGGCAAGTATATAATAGCAATTCTATAACTCTATGATAATCCCAATGGCTATAACAAATAGTAGGCGCCTACTATAGTGGCAGAAAACTCTTGCTCCATTTGTAACAAGTAGTTTCACCTCCCTTTGTTCCAAGGTTTACTTCTTTTTATAACTTACATATTTGAGCATATGTGATATCCACATCTGTTATCCAATACCCATGACGAATAAATACATAAGTTTATTTATATAACATATATACATGAAAATGAGATATCCTATAATGACTCACACTTTTGAGTGTCTAAAAGACCTTAAAGTCACAGATCATTACTCATAAATTCTAGGATCAGATTCAAGAAATAATACAGAATAGTAAACAATTTCCATTAATGAACAAATACTTACATGTTTACATAAAAAGCTCCTCCAAGGAGTTACATAAATTTTAGAAAGAATTAACTTATACATGTATGATGATATACCACTAAGTCTAAACCTTCATGGATAACTTTAGTGTCTTCAACATCTTTATTATGTAACCTCATGTCCATAGATCAAGTATACCTGGTACTAAAATGCCGAGAAACAAATATGCGGTCAGTATATTTCTATACTGGTACATGGGTTCATCCAATAATCACACGTACACATATAAGAAGACATATTTATCTTGCACATAAGAACATAAACTTGTTTTCATATTCTAACCCATATCTAGTCTACTACCTCAGGTGTAATCAATGTCCCTCTGGGACTCGTGTGCATTACCCTTAAGACCAGTCTAACCCAGGGTTCATAATATTGTTATTTACTTTTCATGATACTCATACAAACTTTATAATTTGCAAGAATTAAATAAACAACCAAGTAGTTTATCATTCATTCAATCTCATCGTGAAATCTCCGCAAACCCAAAATTCAATACATGTATTCATAAGTGTAACCACGTACCTTATGTCATTGCAGAAACCATGCATAATATCACATGTACTTTAAGAGTGCATCCAAACATCCAAGCAATAAAGCATGCAATCAACATTATCTAAAATACACATACTACATATGTGTCACCATGTATTCACATTACATTAATCAAATCTAGGTGCGATCCTAAACTATGGTTTAGGGTTATATCATATTTGGACTAGGGATTAGGGTTACAAACCCTAATTCCATCATATCATGGTTTCTAAGATTACAACCTTTAGTTATGCATATTAGGTTAAACCCTAATCATCATCTTGAGCATAATAGATTATCTGTGATACCAAGATCATATTACTAGTATTAAGATCATAACAAGATGTCCACATTGGTTTCGAAACCCTAAATCAGCATGAACAAGATTATTAATCTAGAATGTCAATTATTCATCATTATCAAGTATTTACTCATTATACATGACAAGATCGGTTATAAACTCAACATAAATGAATCTACTCGATTAAGCAACATATTAAAGAAAATCTAGGTTTTCCTTTATACTAAACACTTCAACACATGTATTACGTATACTTTTGGAACAAGAAGCTTAACTAGACTATGATTATAATTTCTTTGGATTCGTCTTATTTTTCTAAGCAACTTTCATATATAACTTATTGAAATCTGAGTTACCATCAATTTACTACAATTATTGTAAGATTAACATGCTTAGACCAATTACATGTTGACACGTCAGCAACTTACTTGTTAAAATCCAAGCTGGCGGCCAGCTGGGTTTTAGGGTAGAAAGACTCCAATACCCTTGTGGGTCATGCATGCTCTTAGGGTCATTTTGGTCATTCGGTTGTGAATCTCCTTCTACATCAGGACCCTCACTACGTGCGACGCTGTGTCAAACGTCGATCGTCAGCGCTCGCCAAACCTCGACTCTACCTGTCGTGCTTCTCAAGGCCTGCTCCGACATCCATCTCGGTGATTGATCTCTCTCTCTCTCTATAACTCTCTCTACCTCAGCCTTGTTTCCCCCAATTCCATTCTCTTCTTCCTTCTTCCTCGCACAACTCTCCTACGAATATACAACTCCCCCGTAGATACACGATGTGCATGTCCCCACTCACGACTCCACATGGCACTACACGATCACCAGGGTGGTGCTCTTATGCCTTGCACTTCTGCATCCCTAGCTCTGCCTATTTTCTCTATCTCTATGGCGGGCAACTCCAGTCTAGTCATAGAGGTGACATAGCCTCATATGTAACGCTTCCTCTGGTCCGACCTACTCCCTCTCTAGTACGCTGCATGGCCGTGGTGAGCGATGAGGGTCCTCGGGGTGGGTGGTTCTTGAATGTTAGGCCGTAATGGTAAGAACCGGGAGTGAAGGATGTTTGTGTGGTTAGTAAAAGGAGCGTTGATGTTGTTGCAGAAGGCCTCACTGGAAGAGAGTGGAGAAGAAGATGAGATGGTTCAAGGCACCAAAGGGAGTTCCAAGGATAGGTACCGACGACGGTAGAGGAAGAAATAGAGTCCTAAGGACGGTTTGATGCCACAACTGATCCCTTCTATCCAAACCTATGGTTGAGGAGCATTCTCAGACCCTAGCACCAATCTTGAACAAGGGAGGAGACAAGCACCACCCTCAAGACTTAAGGCATACTACCCCCCTTATATGTATAGGACTAGGTCTGTGGAACCGTGTATTAGTTGGCAAGTCATTACTCTTAAGACATTATTCTAATCCATAAATAACCTCCCACATGCCTTATTCTTTTCTTATGATTATATATAATATATAATCATAAATAATTACTTACCTCTTTCTATTTTAGATTTTGTGACCAAAATCATAAAGGAAAGCAATTAACTATTTGGTACCCATTGGGTAATATATTCCCTACATCGATTATAGCAACTCATTAATCTTTTTTTTCCACTCATATCCAAATTGTGGGCTTTTCATGGAATATCTTTATTTATACCAAACTTACTCCTTTCCCAACATTATTTAAAACATTATAATTATCTCATGAAACATCCTATTTCTCCATATTTTCAAGTATAGAAGAGGTTAAATTGAAATATACTTATTTAATGCCTCAAGCATGGCACTGTCAATCTTTCCTTTATAGTGGTCTTTTTAATTATCTAAATTACCATGTTTTTTTGGAAACTTACATATTATTTCATATTTTGGTTTATACAATAATTTATAAAGCCATTACTATTTTTTATTGAATGAATTCCTTTCATTTAATTAACTTGTGCCACAATAACTCATACCGCAAAGGGGATTAACATTATTATTCCACCAACAATACCATTGGAGAAGATTATTTATCCAATTATACCTTGTTTTTATATAATTCAATTTCTACCAAAATTGAGGATATAACATATCCATTACATGTTTATTGTTCTTCAATCCCTCAAGGTAGAGAGGGAATTTTTTCCCATGTCCAATCTGACGACAATGGTGACAATTTCTTTCCTTTCCCACTGCTCCTTTTGCTTTGAAGAAGACTTTTGTCTAGATTGGAAGTTGTAACATCCCAAATTTTGAGTAAAATAAGGTTAGGATCTTAATATAATTTTCCTCTAATTTAAATACAAATCTTGGGCTTCAGTGCAAACAAATACTAATTTAAAACCCAACTTTTCAATTTGATAATTGAACACTTCAAAAAAACCTAACGTGATGATGAGACCCTAATATAATGTTTAAAGGATGTTCAACTAAAGTAAATGATGATTATAAATTATTTTCAATTTGTAGTTTCATTATGTCAAACTTAGCCCTAATTGGTGAATAAGTCCCATGTGAGGGTTAAGAGTGAAGATAACTATTTTTAGTGTACATTTTTTGGCCTTAAGATTTAGAAGAGTTTGTCATGATAATAATTCACTTTCCCCAAAAGATTATTGTCTAATTATTTCTAGGTAATTCTATATCATTAATACATGCTTAACCTAAAAAGGAAAATAGAGATAGTTGAGTTTGTTGAACCAAGAAACTAACTAGAATTTTGGACAACTCATACTTGATTTGGATAGCATACCTAATTTGGCTAATTTTAGATAATCCTAGGATCCCTGATTAATTTGAGAAATATAATGACTAAAAACTCTAGATAATCCTAAGAAACTTGGATTTTCTTTTTCATGTGCACTCGTCACATTGATCACACGATCAATGTTATTTCTAGGCCCCACAACTCATTGAACTTCTCACGAATGTCTCCCAAACCTACATCCATGTTCCTATAGAACTCTACAAAGTGAAGGATTCCACCCCCCTTGACCTCTCTCTCTAACTAACCAAGATCCATGATATCCATCCATAAATTGTTGTAACTACTTATTGATCAAGAAATCCCCAAATTTTTGTAGAGTTTAATTTGTAGTGGACTTTTTATAAACTCTCTATGTAGGTGTTTCACTAAATATCTATCTTTGGGAGTCTCTTACCCCCTAAGTTTTTGTTCCTACAAGAACATATTCCAAAACCACCAGGGAACCACCAACCATTGGAGAATCCACCCATGATTTCCTAAATTGGACTCTACTTGTTTTTCCCAACTCCCCCATCTTGACCTTCCATAGAGACCACTGAAATACCTTCTCCTCAACACCTCAACGCCCGTTTCCTTAGGTCTCCAAATACAAGAGCATTTTAAGAACACATTGGATGCTCTATTTTATTTGTGCATAGTCAAAGGGGAGGTAGTGGCTGATCTTCCTATAGGATATCATGCCCAGGTAGTGCCCTGTTTTTAGCTCACAAAATAGGAGTGTGTGCATCCCATTCTCACACTACTAGAGAAGAAAGGGGCATCATGCCCTATTTTCTGGATGGTTGGACGTGGGCCTCAAGATTGATGGGCATGCTGTAAGTCATGGATGACCAAAAGAAAAGGGTGAGATTATTTAGTGAAAATTTTCAATCAATTCCTTACTTCAAACAACCAAAATAACTTCATACTTTGTTCAAATATTATGCATAAATAGTCATTGTAAAGATATTAAAACAAGGAACTTAATTTCACTAATTTTAGACTATAATCCAATTTAGTCTGATCAAGATTTCATAAATACCTAGGATCAGGGTTTAAGGTCATCTTAAGATAGATTTTAATGTATGGATGTTACTTTCATGTGATCTATGATTGGAACATGAGTAAGAAGGCTTGACATAAGGATTTGCTTTCCTTTAGATATGTTGGTCATGTCACTATACAAATATTCTTTGATTGAATTGCATGATATTTATAAATGCATTTTTATCCATTTTATTTACATCTTAGATCAATCCTTAAAAGTATTTTTTGATCATTCCCTAGTTTTAGATTCAGTTATCTAAATTTAGCTTTTCTTTTGTTGATTTTTTTAACTAGATTTTTTTGGGGTTTTATCAGATAATGGCCTGATCACTACAAATCCTGATAATACCCAAGAATTAGAGGTTTCAATTCCACATTCATCCTCCCAAACATTCCAATTGATCGACTGACACACCTAGTCAGTAGACTCACATGAAAGAATTGGTCTAGTCCTAAATGCTCATCCGATGGAATGACATCCTAGTCGATTAGCTTGCAAGTAAGAATTTGTCAAAATATTATTCAAGAAGGCTCATTATTAAAAATGAACTAACCTATTGATCACCAACCAATCAAATGACCTGCCTTCAAGCCAAAGCAAACATTAAATCCAATAGACTGACAAGAACTCCTAGTCGACCGACTTGCACTGTGGATCAAGTCTCCCCAACCACTACTAGGAACCCTATTTAGGGTTTCAACCCTCATTTCCCTCTTGTAAAATAAGGTGGAGTCCAAGCAATAAGGGGCATCTTTTGCACTTCATATTTTGTCATATTATATCACCCCAGAGCTTCCTGTAGGAACAAGGCCATAAGGGAAGGAAGGAGTGAACATCTTCCTCATGGAAGATGCCATCTTGTTGATAGATCTAGAAACATGACAATCCCTATTCTTTCTTGTAACTTCATGCATATGCTTTTCATGTCTGAGTATTTTCTCTATTGGGACTTGGGGATTAGCCCCATAGCCCGTTCTTTACTTAGATTGTATTTGACTCCAAGATGTTATTAATTAAATGTTCTTTCCTTCAATTAATTGCACTCATTCTTTGAATGGATTGATTAAATATCTTATTGGGTGATGAGATATGGATCTCAACATTGTATGAAACCATGGACTTTTGACACAATCAACTTATGGAGTTCCATGATCAATCTATTCAATTTATCTTGTCTGTTATAACTCGTGGTGATGAAATAAGATGATCCATGAGTTGGAACACTGGTCAAAGATCGTGAGTTCTTGACAAAATCTCTGATAGGACTTACTAGATGGTTGAATAATGATCCTAAAGAACTCAAGTCCACATGTTTGACATAAGTGAGAACCTTACTAGATCTATGTTTCGAAATGACACAAATATGTATAAATACTTGTGACGTCCCCAAATTTTCTAAATCTTAATCTAATGTGTGACGTCCAAATTGAAACCCTCACCTCAACGAGAATCCCAATTCAAAAACCACACACTAGGCTAAGAATAAGAAAATCAAGGGAGTCAGAAGGAAACGACAATAGCACATGCACATGAACAAGAACAAAACAATACACAACATGTTCACCATTCAACATATAATTACAAATTGAATTATTATTATGAATTGATATTACACATTGAAAAATAATCTTTTACCTATGCACATACTACATTCTTAAACATGATCTTTAGATAATAGGTCCAACTATACATCTTCTCGCCACACAAATCTCAACTATTATGGTTCTTCAAGAGCATATGACCACAACCTAAACAAAATATTACATGTGGTACACATCAGCACAATATTCTAAAATAATGTACTGAGTATGCCTACATGTCTTTTATATACCTCTCATTAATAATACTTGGCAATAAGAAAAAACTAGAACTTGTCAGTAATAAACAAATATAGAAAAAGCATACTCGAATAGAGAATGTTTATTAACAAAAGAAAACACATGTTTTAGGCACATTTTCCATTATATCATCCATGCATTTACTACCTCGGAGTTGAATGCATTAAGGCCTTTATGAGCTACTAACAAAGACTTGGATCATTTCACAATATGATATATTACCAAAGAGTTGGATCACTTCCAAGTACTTTATTACCAAAAATTTGAAGTACTTTACTTTCCAGCACTTTACTACCTAAGAGTTGAAGTGCTTAGATATAATGGAACAAATATATTATGTTTCATGTGTTCATAAATATAAGTATGGAAAATCAATAAAGATAGCATACAAGAACAATCAATTCAGCCAATATCATATGTCAAGTATTTTTTACACATATCATACAACCATATCATGTAGTAGGCTAAGTAAGAGGTAAAGCGTACCTCAAAAAGAAATAACCTAATCATCACATATTCCTCATGTCAACTACAACCTAGGTAAACCCTGATTAAGACAAGATCACATGTACCATCATCAGATTCTCATCAACATTAACCCTAGTAATGTTCATTAGGGTTTTACTTAGTCATTAAGATATGTGCATAATTACTTGTCTTATCATATTGGAGTTATCTTACTGATGTCATATTATATATTATTGTTCATTCACTGATAGTCATGTTTCACATTATTATATGAACATATTAACCTTAGGTTACATTCATTAGTCATAGTAGGGTTACAAAACATGTATTAATTTTCATTTCCATCATAACATAAACTATGTGTATCATCATGATCTTAGAATTAAATATGACGTTCCGTATACTGATATGAGCTTATAATGAATATTCCAACATTTATTGACCATACATGCATTTTCTATATTTTGTAGAGCCATTAACCCTAGAAAGTCATACTAAGCAAATTACATGATTACATGTCATAGCATGATCATATCTAACATATTATGGATTATATATCATATCTACAAGTTACTACACATTTTCATAATATGTGACCATCATTTATTATTTATAAGACATGATATTAGTATTACACTTACTTCATGATATCACTATTGTTAGTGCATAAAAATTCCAATATTAGGATTCCATCTTGTTTGAATCAGTTTTCTAAAAATTTTGACATTTTATTCATAAATTTTGGACATCTTATGAATTTATAGTGAATTAAACAAACTTTGTATAGTTTCTTACCTTTTGAGCCAATTGCGCAATGCCACATGTCCACAAAGGGCATTTCCCTTTCCCTAATCTGTCTGATATGGGAAATGGACCAAGTTCACTCTATGGGTCATCTCTACATTCTATTGTTCTCAAAAACACCTTCACTGACTTGCTCCCTCTCACGATCTGTAACATCCATAACCGGGTTATGCTTTAACCCTAGGTGTTTTGATTAAGAAAGATAATTATATGCTTAATCCAATCTTGTGAAAAGTAATTAAGGCTCAAGAGGAACTTATATTTCAATTTTAGTCCTTTTTGAATAATGTTGAAATAATGTTTTACTTGATTTGGACTAAAGTGCAAATTACCCAAGTTGAGGGGTTATAGTACAAATTGTGCATGATAATATGTTCCTCATGTGTTGAAGCATCATGAGAGTGAAAATGATGCTGATGTATGGCTTATGAAATCCTGAGTACCAAGAAAGAGCTGATAAAGCAATGTATGTGCATTAAAACCTAGTTTTGGTGTAATGTGCAATTTACCCAAAACCTAGGGTTCAATATGAAAATTACCACTTCAATAAGGTCCCTAATGTTTCTTGGAATCATGTAGAGCAAATAAAATGATAGGGGTACCTCATTTGAATTAAGTTGGAGGAGAGAGAATCTTGATATTAAAATAATCAAGATTTAATCCTACTTGAAAACCCTAATTCAATTTTGTGCAAAAATATATGTATTAATTAAAGGGACTTCAACCAAAATTATAATGGTTGGATTCATATGTGTGTGGACATCCTTGAGCTTTGCAAGGACCATGAAAATATCCAAGGGAATGGATAACTCACTCACAATTTTATAAGAAAAAGAAATATCCACTCACATATGGATATTAGTATAATATGATTTGAGGTGCTTAATTTTCTTTTCTTTAAATCATGGATAATTGAGAGGAATAAGAGACAAACAAGATATCCTCGGATCCAAGGAAGATGAGGGGGAAGAGGCGACTCTATTTTTGGGATAAAATGAATTTTTATAAAGCATATTCTCTCTCATTGAATTTCTTTTTATAAAAAGACCTTTTACAAGCCAAATGAAAGACTTTTCCCGATCCCACTTCTTCCCTTTGCTTGGAAAACGACCAAGGATCTTGGGAGGATAAGGAGGACGATCCCCAACCTGTTGGTAAGCTTCTTGACCCTTGTTCACCTTGAATCCATGGGGGAAATCACAAATCAATGCATGAATTCTTCCTAATTCGACCCCCTCTTCAATTCTAACCATTCCTTTTCACTCAAACCTTGAGGACGAGCCTTGGAATGGTGAAAGGAGTTGCATCCACCATTTTTTCTTTGAGCTTGGAGCTTTGGATCTCAATTGGAGGCGGGTTTTATAACTTGAACCCTCAATTTTGTTATTGCATTCAATTCCTTATCAAATAATGATTTTTTCTTCATTCACAATAATTGATTTGGTTGATTGATGCAATTACCATGGAAATCACAGAAGGTTTCGTGAGTTTAGAGCTTGATTATGATGACATCATCACAATCACACACCTACCCAAAATATCCAAGGCAAACAGTTTCAACTTGTTGGTCCAAACGATTTCACCAAACCATTTGGAGACCAAACGATTTCAAAACCGTTTGGTGACTTGAGACCCAAACCGTTTGAGGGAGTTGACCATTTGGGAGGGTTGACCATTTGCGTTCAGAACCCTAATTCATGTTGGATGATAATCCAATGGATCCAATTGATTAATCCAATGCATAGTTAATCACCAAGTAGCAAACCCTAATCGGGTTAAGTGGTGATTTTGTAGTTGATTGTGTTGTCTTTTGGTTGATTGACCCAAACAGTTTCAAAACCATTTGGGGATCACCCAAATGGTCTCAAGACCGTTTGAGGGTCAACCAAGACCATTTGGAGGTCTATGGTTGAGTATGGTTGGGTATTTGAAGATCCAAAGATACCAAATTGAAATGCAACCAATTGCTGATTTGATAATTAATCCAATGATCCAAACCCTAATTGGATGTCATGGATTTTGATGATGAAATGGGAAAACGGTCTCAAGACCATTTGGAGATCATCCAAACGACCTCAAGACCGTTTGGGGGTCATTCAAGACCGTTTGAGGTCAGGTCATATCATGTAATGATGATGGTTCACTAATTTCAATTGAATTGGTTCCACAATGTCAAATAATGATGGTTCCTCAGTTTCAAAACCCTAAGTGATGGTTTCTCGATTATCAATTCTAGATCAATTGGGTTCAAAACCCTAATTGAAGGTCCAATTGAATGGAGACTCAGTGATTCAATTGAAGAATAAATTGGTGGCCCAATTGATAGTTGGTCCATGGATTAAAACCTTGAATCGATTAAGCGTTGAAGACCCTTTTTGGTCCATTCGGTTTTGAGAGGTTTGGACCAAACAGTCGTAAGACCGTTTGAGTCCAAACGTTCTCAAGACCATTTGGGACCAAATGGTCTCAAGACCATTTGAGACCAAACGGTCTCAAACTGTTTGGAGACTCAAGTCCATTCAGTTTCAAGGTGTGTTGTCTAAACGGTTTCAAGAACTAACTTTGGTAAACGGTTTCAAACCGTTTGAACTTAAGTGGTCAAGACCGTTTGAGGTCTAAGTGACCAAGACCATTTGAGGTCTAAGTGTCTAAGACCTTTTGAGGTTCAAATTGGTTAAACCATTTGGATACCTAATATGATCAAATGTCAATTAGCTACTTGATTCTTAATGATGAAGATCAATGGTGATTATGAAGATTAACCCTAACTATGTGTACTTAGTTGAAGGGCTGACCTAGTTCAATCTTGGAGTAGCTAACATCCTAAAGAGGATGAGAGAGAGATAGAAAGAATGAGGGAGATGATTTCTTATATCATAACCCCTAATTCTTTCATTATGAAACAATGAGTAATCAGGGTTTGATTCATAATATGAGATCATGAAATCTTCATTGAAAAGATTGATGTACCTTGACCCTAATCTAGGGCAAGGCTATGTGAGACCCTAATATAGGGAAAAGCTCAGTGAAACCATAAACTAGGGTGATGATGTAACCCTAACTTAGTGTAACAATGTAAGAAACCCTGATTTAATGGGAATTATACATTCTAACCCTAATTTGGGTATGAGATATGAGAAACCTTACTTGGATGTGAATGGTAAACCTTAATCCCTAAAATGGGGTAAAGGTATATGAAACCCTAATATAGGGTAGTGCCACTAATTCTATGTGAAACTCTATTGAAGAGAAATACTATGTGAAATCCATATATGTATGGAAGATGCTATGTGAATCCTCAAATTATAAATATGGAGAATCCTATTCCTAATAATGGAATAGTGATTAATGTTTTGACAAATGTGACACCTAGAGAGGTTGATAATGGATATCCTTATATCAATAGTTCCTAACTCAAGAATGAGTCCATATTATTGGCAATGGTTGTATATTCTAAGTGAGTGACTAATTACCAATACATTACATGATAAATGTGATGAGTTGGTGCATAAAGTATTAGGATGGGAAATACCCTAATACAAGCTAAGTGGATGAACTCAAGTAAGATAAAGGTGTTGAGGGAAGTGATACATCAAGATATGATAGATATCACATCCAACACCCCAATATTGATATA